>JARHVA010001953.1:92500-1292500 GCA_037957365.1 Torreya grandis
ACTTAGGATAAAAATAAAAATGAAAATTTAAATGGAAAATATATTTCAAAAGTCAAAATCACCAAAATATGTGATCATATTATTGACACACTCCCTATCCTAGTTGAAACTAAAAATACAAATTTGGCCTCATAACAGAGCTCAAGGTTCATAGTGAAATAGGTTAGTACACTTGTCAAACATTAATTTCACATTAAGAAAACATAAAAATACACATTTATTTTATTTTAGAATATACAATACACATAAAAATGACCTAAAACACACCAATTTTTTAGGTAAAAATCTTCACATAAAACATTAGGTGTGGTTACCAATACACATGCAGTCACATGTTTATTTTAGTGCATATACCAACCTTTCTTATGTTAACTAACCCACTATGAGTTAGATGGTCTACACGACCTTCAAAATACTAATGTCCCCCATCTCCTTGTGTAGTATTGGTTTGAACTCATAGATAATGTGTAAATGTTTCCAACATGAACATAATGTATATAAGATAGCCAAATCCATGGAAAATGACACATAATGAATCCATAAAAAAATCTCATACATAAATGGGTATGGTATAAGATGTGTAAGTGGTTGTATGATGACCATGTGCCCTTGCCAACCACTTGTTCTACATAATATAAAAATTCCTAAATAGACCTATACCATAACATGTTCCCCATTCCCTCATGACCCATTATGAAGCCATTGATCGAATAAAAAGTTTGGGTACTTGTGTGAGTAATTAAGTGTTGATATTTGGTGTCATAGACCAATTTTTAACCTTCTATATTAAAAACTTTAGTGATCTCACTTCTGGTGTCTGCCGGCATGGTCATGTCTTCTTTATCATGATGAGAGTTTTGGAGTCCTTATCAATAACACCATGATGTGTCATTGTTTTATGCTTCAATCCATTATTATATGAGTATTTTTAAGTCCTTGTGATGATGAAATGAGTGTCATAGTATCTTGAGTTGAGAGAGATCATTACCAAGGGTCATGAAGTCTAATAAATGTCTTAGCCTTGTTTGAGTAATATAATGGTCTTTGTTAATATAAAGGCATTGTTATAATGTCTAAGGCTATAATATGGATATCAAGATGCATTCAAAGTCATTTTTACATGACATATTCATCTTAAAGTATATTTAACCCATTATGACCCCTCAAACCATCTTATGAGCTTATATCACCTTTTGAAAACTTATGAAAAATACATAATTTGATTAATTACATTAAAAGAGGACCTTCAATACATCCTATTCATGCCACTTTACTCTCTCTAAGAATTTCATGCCATTTAGACTTCTTTTAAGATCCACCCACACCCTTCCCACTAGCCAAGTAGATCCCATGTGGCATTCTATGGTCTTTAAACTTCTCTCATATGTTTATTTTGCTTAGAGAAGGATTTTTAATGCATGGTTCCCTTTATTTGACCCATATGGCATTACAGAGTTTGAATAAGGAGAAAATGGTGGAGAATTCTTTTTTAGACTTTTCTATAGATCTATAGAATGTACCATACATTAGATGACTAGAGGTTTAAGTTGAGATCATGTATGATGTATGTAAAAAGTTTCATGGAAAATGGAGATCATTCAAGACAAAAACTAGTCTGTATATCTTGAGCCCTCCTTTGTAAGCTTGGACATCTCCTCAGGTCCTTACTTGTACTATATGAGAGAGAGAGAGAGAGAGAGAGAGAGAGAGAGAGAGAGAGAGAGAGAGAGAGAGAGAGAGAGAGAGAGAGAGAGAGAGAGAGAGGAGAGAGAGAGAGAGAGGAGAGAGAGAGAGAGAGAGAGAGAGAGAGAGAGAGAGAGAGAGTCAAGGTCCCAACTCTTGGCCATGGAAAGTAGACTCAAATAGCTTCCCATCATAATAAATTGTCTAAATATTGGTTCTCTCAACTTTATGAACCTTCTTTAAGTAGTTAAGGAATGTTTTTTTTTCACTTCACATATGCGCATGCCAACTTCATGTCAATCATTTTCATATATATTTTTAATGGTTTGCTCAAACCAATGACTAATTTTGTTGTCTCAGGTCTTTTAGGATCCCTTCATGGAGTTTTTCAATATTTGTATCACATTTTTGAGAACATAAAATTGTATAACCTTCAAGTCTAACCACTATAGATAGCTTTCAAGAAAATTGACTGTATCAGACAAGGTTGAAGGTCTTCATCAGTAGTTGTTTTGAGTGATTTAGAGTGTTTCAAAGGTGTCTTTATGGTTCCAATGATTTCATTCTCAATTTGAATACTTAATGGTATATTATCATCTCAAAATAAGTCAAAGGAAGAGGGCCTTGTATATAATTTAAGGCTATTATATAATAGGCTATGTACCATCATCATATCAAAGGTACCTATAGGGTTGATAAATGGCTCAAAGGAATTGAAAAGGTGTTTTAATGGTGATTAAGGTACCTCATGCCATGGTGAATAGTTTCTAAACCTCCTTGATTATCCTTAAAAGGGCCTAAAGACCACTCCTCATGCTTCTTAACTCATAGTTCTTTATTAACAAAAAATAAGGTTTCCTCATGAAATTTAAGGTTTTTTGGGATATTGAGGTTTCATTTAAGGTTGTGTATGGTTTGTCCCTACCTTTAAACTTCATAATTTCTTAAGGGTATAGTTAAGGTCTTTTAAATTACAAGCAGTTTATCTTAGGAAGGATTCTTGTCCTCCATTCCATGTCCCTTACCATGCCACTATCTTTTCACACATCACCACTGCCATTTTTTCCTATGTTTTCTACCCTATTTTCTTATCATCATCTCCTTATCACTCCATCTCCTTCTCTATCTCCACCCACCCATTCCTACTCTAAAACCTAAAATATATTTATAGACCCTCCATATACCCTTGGTAATTATTATAACTTAAATTGCATAAGATTTTGGATTGACATGTTCTTGTACCTTGTTAAAGGGGACTTCATAACCATCTACAACTAGTTGAGGGATCTTGTAATAGAGTGTTCAAAATACATGATGAGGGCCATCCAAGAACAAAACAAATAGAGGATAAGACTTATGATGATCTTCAATCAAGGATCTAGTACTAAGTGACCACCATAAATATTCTAAGGCAATGTTTACCCTAAGTGTCACATATGGACTACCTCAATCCATACATAGGGTTACAAAACTAAGTCAACAAAGTAAAATCAAGGACAATCAAAGTCTTGGAATTGAGCTTGAAAAGACATTAGATAGCCTAAAGTGGATAAGGAGGGTTATAAAATGCATGTTAATGGTTGTATATAGCTTATTATCTCATAGTTCATCAAGTCTCCAAGCATGTTCACCTAACCAAGGACCTGCAGTCCACCATTTGGTCGCTACTATAGTATAATGTTAAAAGACATGATGAAGACCCTTTCAAGTGAAATTTAGAGATGGAATTAGACTTTAATAGGATTTATAATCAAGGATTCAAGATTTAATGATTACCATTAATGGTCCAAGTCAATGTTACCCTAGGTGTCATAGTTGAACTATCACTATCCATACATAGGGTACATATATCTTTGATGACTATGTTTTGAGGGTATAAGCCAAGGGTATGGTCAGCATGTTGAAGATAATGAATTATATTAAATAGGATAAGTAAATATTTAGTATGATTTCATTATCTATACACCTCATAAATTCACTCTAATCACTGTCTCATAAAAACTAATGCATACATCTACAACCACCTCCCTTGATTTAAACTTGACAAATAAGGAGATGGTTTTAACAGGGGCAGTAATGGCTAGGTTTTAAAAATACTATGGAGTATCTTATAGATCCATGTTATTTATTTTGTTATAAAACCCTATCACCTTCATGTAATATACTTTTGACTTCCTCAAGGAGAATCAATATAGTAGAGTGAACACTTACAACATCATACAAAGGCAAACCTATAATAAACAGTCAAGGACAAATGAGAAATTTTATAGAGGATATAGTTTAGAGCCACCATGTACTTGAGATAAATTTTAAATAAATAATTTCATGATGAATAATATAAATATAAAGTTTATTTGGACCTATTCTAGGTTTGAGACTTAGAAAATAAGCATCTATACCTATAATACAATCACCATAGTAGACTTGAAGAAGGGAAGCACATGACTGTCAGTGGCTCAATGATCAAGTCAAATGAATAATTTTGGTCTTTAGGTTTCATTATGAATTATGTCTCAAACCATAGGCAAATTTTAGGGTGAGAATAACTACATCTTAAATAAGCTAAGACCATAATTTTAAATAAATTAGGACTAAAAGAGATGGCAAGGTTCAAGTACAAGATTTGTCTATTTAAAGAAAGTAGATGACATTGATGCATAATATCTAACCTTTGATGGATATATATCATGGTAAAATAATATAATGTGTATAAATCACTTGGATCCATCATGAACTAATTCAAATGTGAGTTAAAGTATACTCAGGGTTTTAAGTAAAACTCAATCAATTAACCCTGGGAAAGCATTTATATGTAAGAAGGGATGCTAAGTAAATTATAAATAGAGGATAAATATAATAATATGAATCCTAATAAATGATAATGAGTATTATAAATATCATATAATATTCCTACACTCAAGTGATCCACATAAGGCTTGTTTATAGACCTATAAGGGTCATATCAAGCATCTAATTTCCAAACCTTGCATATACAAACTAGGTGCCTAGAAGGGATAACCACTCCATGTAGCCATATATTATGATGAAGGAAGGAGTTATGGTCAGTTATAAGAGAAAATATTATGTTTTTAATCCATTAAATCACCCATAATTGTCTTAAACATTCAAGTTTCCATGCTCAATCATGTAGTTAATAGGTAGTATAGAGCAAGTTTGAGAAAAATGGCCATTTGAGGGTATTATAGGTATAATAAATTATTTGATTTTGGAGGAGAGGATATTTATAATTATTATAAATCATACATACCCTTTTTTTTTTGTTATAAAAATAGTGGGTATATCCACTATTTTATCTCAAACCAAGACATGTCTATGTAAATACGCTAGGGGCTAAACAAGCAAAATCAAATCTTAAGAGGTCTACAAGGTAAATTGGAGCCCTTAGAGGGATTTAATATGTTTTTTAAAACATTTATCACACTAATACATATGTTTTCAAGACTTTTTTGAAGTTTCATGGAGGGAAAGATGTAAATACTTAGGCAATTAGGCCTAATAGGCCTAATTGGCCTATGTTATCATCAAAGAGAGCCAAGTTGGAATGAAAAGGCCAAAAGAATGAGTAAATTTAGGGATTTTATGTTGGTAACTGATCTTTCAAAGGAATTAAATTCATATTCCATATCTACTATGGGAGAATAAAAAAATTTCTTTGACCTTACCTATTTGCTCTAAAGGAGTATGGGCTACTACATGATCATGGTGGCCTAATTGATGATCATAAATGCCATAGGGGAACATTATAGACTATTATAATCAAGGAAAATCCCTTGAAAATTATAATTTAAGTTGAATCAGTCTCCCTTACATATTTTACAATGCCAACATCTCATTCAAAGAGCAATTAGGAAGATCCAATGCATTGGAGAGCTAAAAGGAGGTTTATGTAACTATTATAATTATTATTTTAAGTGGAATCGGTAATTGATGACCCTATTATCCACTATCCTATGCCATTATCCCCTTATCTATCATCCTATTACTCTATATATTTAGGATTTTAAGCCTTGATTTGTATCCCTCAGACTGGTATGAGGATACTCTACCATAATTTGTACTTATGCACATTTTAAATGACAAATAGAGCATCTTAGAACTTCTTCATGGTATACACTTTATGTTTATATGCTTGTATGATATTAAATAGTGGCATATCATTCCTTTTTTAGGTCTAATTTACATCTAAGTATGTTCAATCTCTTAGTAGGTTGTCTAGTGTGTTGTAAGGTGGATAGCTCAAGTTGGGAGTCGAGATTAGGTTGTAAGTGCCCTTAACCAGGCCTTTTCATCTTGACCCTCTCACTTTAGTCATTAAACTAAAATATATATGAAATATTGATGTTTATTATTCATTGAAGATATTATCTTAGTTTTATGCATTGTATATTAGTGTGTTGAGTGATCTAGGCAACAATTTAGGCAATAATTTGGGTGACAGTTCCACCCCAATTGATGACAAAACTTTCAGGAGCCATAACTTTTGCATTGTAGCTCCAATTGACTCACCATTTGAACTGTTGGAAACATAATAATGAGGATAACATCTTGAGATGGCATAGAGATGTTCTCAATGAAGTTTGACCCCCAAACCTAATGTAAGTTCCCCAAATTTCAATTTTAGTAGTGTAGTCTAAAAATAGTAAGTTTCTAAAAGTAGTAATTCCTTGAATTCTCTATTGTTTTAAATCTTGGAAGTTCAACCACTTAATCTCCCTTGATATTGGTTACCTTCCAAATCCTCCCCATTATTTCAAAATGTGTATAAATGAATAGGTAACCTAAAATGTGAAGACAAACATCTCTTCCCAAAGATAAGCATATATTTGTATTGCAATCTTGAGTAATACTACATCTCTTCTCAAAGAATTCATTGTTACTATGTTATTTCTATGCTATTGAAATATTTATCAACTATAACTTCTAATTTTTGGATCATTGAGAGTGCAAGCTTATGAGTGGATAGTTGAATTCATGGTGCATCACCACACTTAGAATAGGTTTTCATTCATGTATTTTGTCTACCCTTTCCATCTCAACTATTTAGTTATTAGAGACAGTATCAAATGAAAAAATTAGGGGATATATCCTCTTAAATCTTAGAGTTATGATCCACTTATTTGGTAACCCACAGTCTAGGGTCATTCCCATGTTAGCCTAGGTTTGGGGATTAGGACATGAACACTCCTTTCCTCAACAAGGGTGTAACTTAGAGTCCCTAATAGTAGGTATCACCATATATTTTTGTTTTTTAATTCTCCTATCCCAATCTACTAACCTACCGTACCCCAATGGACCTCTGCTCTATCACGAGGCTAATTATGGAGTTTGAGATTCAATTTGGAATAAGATATGTGTTATGAATCATGTATTTTAGTGTGATTATACTTTTGAATTTGTATGTTTTGTTTTTTAATTTCCATTTATTTTAAATGATTTGGCTTTTAATTCTTTAATAGTTCTCTATTCCTCTTCCATATGAATTCATAGAACCAAACATGGGTTCTAAAAGCCAAGATCATTTGAAAACTTTGGAAGAGGTTACTAACTCAGAGAACATGGTGTCTAAGAGTCTTATTTGTTCATATGAAATAAAAGTGTTATATTTACTTTGGCCTTGTTTTATCCAAAATGGAAAGGAAGGAAATGAAATCAAGGGGAATGAACATGAAATAATGTGAATTACTTCAAATTGGAAAAAAAAATGTGACAAAGGTTAAAAGGAATACAATGATAGGTAAGTATGATTCCCTATCATAATAATGTATGGAATGGTAGGGAAACATGATATAATAGTTTTTATCTACAAATGAAACAAAAACCAAAGCTGAGAATATGGGATCACAAATTTGTAACCATTTATTAACATTCTATAAAAAAAAACACTTAGTTGAATAAAAGTGTTTTTGGTATAAAATGATGATTTTATGAGGATATCTTGGTCCTATCCATGGTCTTACACTAAAAATCATAAAATATAAACCCAATTGGGTGTAATAAAGGTAAAAATATGGTATTTATGAGGAGGGCCTAGTCCTATCCATGGTCTTACACTGTAAATCACAAAAGAGAAACCCAAGAGAGTGAAACAATCATTGGAAAATAATAAATCAATAAAATCAAAAGGAATTCATGAGGAATACTATGTCTTATCCATAGTATTATAATGCAACTCATGAGAAAAAGAAACCAAATAACTAAGAGAAGGAACTAAGATTTGTGGAAAGAAAAACTATTGTAGAGGGTGAGACCCATGTAGAAATATTACAAAAAGGGTTTGTAAGATATCATATGTAATTATGATAATAATTAAAATATGTAATCAAAGTATTTATTTAAAAATTGTGCATTGGTGGTCTCTTTAAAAACATGGCTTTCATTAGTTTAGAGGTGATAGGTTCTAGGACCAAGAATATCTTTTACTAAATAAGGGTCCCACATTTTTTGCACATATATACCTTTTTTATAATGGTTATAGTATATCTTAATGAGTATATCACCAAAATTAAAAGTGTGTACTTAAGCCTTTTTTTTATGTTACTTGACAATATGAGCCTTGTATTGACAATTATGTTGGAGAACGGCTAAATGGTGTTCATCAAAAAGATCAAGGGCATGAAAGAAAGATGCACATAATTCATCCTTGATAATGATACCATTAATATATATACATAATGAGGGAATCTTGACTTATAATGGTAGGATAGACATATAAGCATAGACTAGAAAGAATAGTGTTTCCCACATGGCAGTACCAATTCTAGTACGATAGGCCCAAATTTTGGGACATAAGTGGAGATGATAATCCATATAGGTTTCATGGATGATATTTTTAAGGATTTTATTGATATTTTTATTAGTGTCCTCATCTTTTCCATTGTATTTTTTATGATAGGGTGTGGAAAATTTGTGGGATATTTTGAATTTAGTGCATAACTAATTCATGTCCTCATTCTTGAAATTATTGCCATTATAAAAAATGATAGTATGGGGAACTCCAAAATGATAAATTATTTGGTTATCAAAAAAATTTGAAACATTATTTATTTTGACATTGACTATAGGAATGTATTCTACCCATTTGGTAAAATATCCAATAGCTGTGATGATAAAAACATGTCCATCTTATGACTGAGGTAGTTTGCCTATGAGATATAATCCCCACATGGAAAATGGCCAAGGATATTCCATAGTTTTAAGATCTAATGGTATTTAATGGATTATATCATCATCATTTCGGCAAGGACTATAACTTTTATCAAATTTGATAGCATCCTTTTTGAGAGTAGACTAAAAGTATCCCATGCATAGGGATTTGCATGTTTTAGCATGTCCACTATAGTGACCACTAAAAATGGCATCATGTGCTTATTCAAGGAGAGGAAGGACATATTTTTTCATTACATATTATATCAAGGTACCTTATACATTATGATAATAAAGGGTGTTTTTATCAAAATACATGTTGTAAATTTGGCCTCCTAAGGCTAAATGCTAACCATATAACTAAAAACTTTCATGGCACCCACTTAAGCCTCTACATGGTGTTATCTTAAGTGATTGTTTCTCTTGATTTATTCTTGAATTCATTAAACACTCATAGAGATGTCATTAAGTCTATTTGTGATCACAATATCTCTTAGATGTCTTGGGTCCTTAGGTGATGTGTTTGACCATCATAATGTTCATTGACTATCAAGTGAAAGGAGTAGGTCTGTGTCTTTTCATTTTCATACCTCTTTTGAATTGGTTTTAAGTATCATCATGATGTTTGAGTATGTTTGGATGCCTTGACAATGTTTTAAAGTGTCCTTATGATCTAAAATTCCTTGATGGAGATGGTGAATATTATAGCTAATGACACACTATGAGATTATCTAGTGTATTCAGTATATGCAAGATATGGGGCTGACTATAAGATTTGAAGTGTGATAAAAATACATAAAGCCTCATGGAAACCTTTTAGTAGATGATAACATACTCTTTATGTTTCATTGATAAATCTCCTTTGTGAAGTTATGTGCATATTATCTAAAAGGAAGGTTTTGGTCTAAAAATGACAAATTTTGACTTCATAGGCCACTAAAACATACATAACATCTTTAATAACCCTTATGGTCCTTGTAGTCAAATGGTTTCATTCTTTGAAAATGTCTCTTCTAAAAGTCTAGATCATTGTTTTGCCATCATAAGATCTTCCACATGTGAAATATCCCTCCTTTTTCCCTAAAAAATGTGTCTCTTATTTGAGGATGCCTTTTGAATTGTAATCTTCCTCATGCTTCCCTAAAATAGTAGTTCCAAGATTGAAATATTGAACAAACATAGAAAAATCAAAGTTTTCAACTATTTCTTATAATTTGTATAAAATTATATATATATATATATATATATATATATATATATAAAAGAGGTAAATTGGTTATAGGTGGATTAATGATAGGTATTTAAATGAATATTCATGTCAAGAATGTTTAATATAGGCTCAAAACTGATCCTTAAACACCACCAAGCTTCTTTGTAGCCTAAGAGATCCCTTTAGGTTTGTAGATGGTATGTCCATGAGAGAGAATATAAAGATCTAAAGTTTTGGAAGAAGGAAGGGACCTTAGATATATTGCATCTTTGTCATTGGTTATTAGTTTTAATCTCTCTCCTTTATGAACAATCATTAATAAGGCAAGGTACTCATAATGCATTCTTCATTCAAGTAGGGAATTGGTTTTCCATGTTTTCTCCTTTCCTAAGCATGGTGATAGAAAAATGGAAGTTTATGGATCTTTATAAGAGTATTAAAATATTTCCAAAAACATTATTAAACCTCATCTCACATGTTTGGATATTTAGAGATGAATAAGACAAATGAACTATTAATCTATATTCTACAAGCAAGTTGGAATGGTTGTACAGTTCATGATGGTTTTAGGATTTCAAAACATAGTTTCACAGGGTTTCATCAAATCTACACATCCTATAAATCATCAATAATTATTTAAACACCCTCATAGTACCATTTATCATATGTTAAGGTAGTTTAATTAATCATAGGTTCCTTGTTTCACTATGTATGCTTCATAAAGAACCTCCAAAATGGTGTATATTTTATGACTTATGATTATTCTTTCCTAGGCCCTTAAAGATTATCTTGATAGTGGATTAATGTTTCATTCCATTACCCTATGTTTCATCCCATATTCATAGTCTTAATCACTACCATTAAACCATTGTATAATCTTAGCACTCCATCTCCATTCTCAGTTTCCATATCCCATAATCATTATTCATATCACTATCACTATCTATCCACATTCACATCATGGATTCATTTTTTTGGTACATTTAAAATATTTTGAGGATCATCATGGTATTGGATATGAGTAATATATCCTAAAAAAATTCTAAAAGGAGTAAATCCTCACCTACAAGTTGGTTGAAAGACATCTATAGTCAACAAGTATAGTGGAAATCTTGAGACCTATTTGAATAAGGATAGTGGAAAGACCAAATGCATGGTTGGTATGAATTTTATAACCACAAGGAGATAAATCAAGGTTATAACAAGTTCAAATTCTTTTCTATCTCAATAAACACCTCAAGATAAGTTATGGCCAGCCTAGTAGGGATATACAGCTAGGTAGAATAAAAGTTAGTTTTGACAAGGATTGAAGTTGAACTTATGGTATATGAAACACAAATAGATTTTCAACCTGATAAGGGTATAAATATATTTAAATCCATTTAAATGAGTTGAATCTATTTAAGTTTAACATAATAGTCACCATTCCCAAGGACACATATAGGTATAGTACTATGTACTATAAGAAAGGTAAGTAGTTTGTAGTGTTAGAAAGAGATATAGAAGATAGTTGAAACCTATCTAAAACTTTAGTCATATTAAAGGATTGATAAAATATTATTAAGCATGTGAATGGTCCTAAAACATTAAAACACAATCAAAGTAATTTATAGTATGTTTAGACACAAAAATTATGTCACACATGTGTAAATCCTTGTGTTGAAACCCCCCCTCGATCCCCTTTTAATAATTAGCCTTCCTAACCCATGTTTTCATCCCTCACACATTTAATTAATTTAAAAATATTTAATTAATTTAATTAAAAACTAATAATGACATTTAACTTGGCCACCTCATCCTAAGACTAATTCTTACCCTCTGAGTCACCTCAAGACTTAGTCCCCTAATCCTAACTACCCATGACTTGCTCTCACCCCTAACATAAATTCTTAACTAATTATGTTATTCTTAACCTTTCATTTCTTTTATTTTCTAATGGATACCACACTTGGAAAGGAATAGAAAATATGCTAAAAATATCCCTTTTACCTATTCCCATGCCATTGACATCGGTCAACCCTTGACCAACATCAATGGGATCACCAACATTGATTACTTAAGCCAAATTCTAAGCTAATAATTAGGTCAATAGAAATCATAAAAATCAATCATTCACATACAGGCTTTGGCATTCAACTTTCTATATCTAGGCTTATCGTTACTCTACACAAATTAGTCCCAATTAGGAATTGGTATACTGCATAGAGCTTAGATTCTTCTAAATTGATAGTACATGCTTGTCTTTTCTATTCATGTATTGCTTCAACATGCCTCATTAGAGCCATCTATCCAACACTCATGGTTCATCCATTTTACCAACTAAGTATATCTCTATGTTTTGTAATTCCTCTAAATAGTCATTTTATAATTACTTTATGTTATACTATTTATCATTTTATGAACATCCTGACTCTCCCGATGAAGGAATTGTAAAATTCCTTTACCTATTTCCCTCTACTTAAAGCATACCAACCCTTTATCTAGACCCACCTAAGTCTTACCCACTCCCTTACTACTCTTCCTAACCTCACAAACCTAACCAACATTTACCTCCTAGCTAAAAAAAGTCTCTTACAACCTCTTGATAACCTACTACCCTTACTAACATCAGTCACCTAATTGACATCAGTCATATATCCTTACTGACATCGATAACCTAATTAATGTTAATGACTATGTATTTCCACCAACTTATCTAAGCCTACCTAAACAACCTCCAAAAACATAAATAACTCACATTACCTGTACTGTGTCACTCTTTGCTACACTCAGACTATAATAACGATATGAATACATCTCTCTTTTAATTTTTTACTCATTATCATTTTATTTTATAAAGTGGACTGTCATCCCTAAGGAATTTTGACACTTCCAAGAATAAGTGCATAGCTTGGTAGCCCACTCATATATATATATATATACTAATAAATATTTTTGGTGGTAGTGCTTTCTTATTCATAGGTAGTCCTCCCTAGCCAAAGAGGAGTGCTCAAAATCATCTAGATATGGTGCATAACCAATCTGGTTTCTCTCTAATCTATAATCCCTACCCTTCATCTTTTTTTCTCCTTAAACATCAAATAGATTCAAAATTTAGTGAAACATTTTTGTCATGCCTGGTGGGACCCTAGATTTTTCCTTGGGTTCATTGTTTGTTTTAAGAATTAATATAGGTGCATTATAGTGAAAATTTCATTCCTTACACTTTCTTCCTCTCTTTTTCCTCAAAATAAAATATTCAACATTTTATTTTATGTTTAAAGGCAATAAACTAAAATTTCTTCTTTGCCACTCTTGTCTTTCTTTGCCTCTAAAAGAAACTTATCTTTTTTTTTCTTTCAAGTTAAAAAAATTCTCTTCTTTATCTCTTTCTTGCATGCACATTAGGATAGTGAAATTCATTCTCTTCTCTAATTTAATTTTTTTTCATTCAAATCAAAACACTTTAGATTTGGGTATAAAACTCACTGCACTTCATTATTTGCTTACTTCATATTTGCTCACCTAGTTAATTACAAGCATTATGAATGAATCATAGTACACCAATGTTATACTACCAAATTAAACTCATAAAAAAAACATATAAACTCACCTATGACAAGCCCTATCAGGATTTCATCACCTGGTGGATCACCTTACCCTACCTGACTATCCTACTTGGATTTCACCACTAAGGAGATAACCCACTCTATTCTCTGGTGGAGTATAAACTCTAGACATAAGGTATATTTTGGATAAATATCTTGCCTTGTATTTAGGTCCATGAAGTGTGTATATCAATCCCTTATAACAATCCACATACCTAATCTAACATATATTTCCTCTTGAGCACCAAAACTAACCTAAAACTAGCTCCAGATTGCTTTCTAGTACCTTCAGTAACCAAACTCTCATCTTACTATCTAATTAAGGCATAAGCCAACATGAGACTAAAATTAATCTCTAGGAGTTAATAATTAGTTACTGTTTGTTCTTTTTCTGCTTTTATATTTGCCTTCTATATTTTTGATTTGGTAAGGACATTTTCCCATTGATTTACAAAATCAACACTATTCATAATACTTAGGTTGTATAGCCTATTATGTCAGGTTTTTTGAGTGTTCATCCTCCTTATTTAGACCTCTTACATCTTTTGTTTTGCCTAGATTTTGCCTCTAGGTTTCTAAAACATTAGATTTTTCATCTCCTAGGACTCCATAGTGACTGACATCAGTTAAATCCACTGACGTCAATAGACTTTAACCTACCAACATCAATGACTATGTAATTTGGTTATTTTCAATTTGCTCAAAATAGTAAGCTAAAAAAACCTACCTACCCATACCTAAACCTAGTTTTTCCTCACTCTATCACTAATATAAAGTTTTAAGACTATTTATACTTCTTTTTGCATGGTATTGACATGAAGCCAAGCCAAAATTCTTTCCAATTACACACGCTGGAAACCACTTCCACCTTCCCCTCTTGTTGATAATTCTATCATGGAGCATACTTAAGATATTGATCATACTCCCAGCCCCAACCAAATTCCCATTATGCCTAAAAGAGATAAAGATTTTTCTAGATTTCTTGATCATAATGTGGTAGCCCTTCAATATTACCTTGCCATGAGCCAAACCCATAATTCTTTGAGTGACCCACTATATAATATGCCAACTTCTCTAATGGAAACAACTTCAATTTTAGCTATCTCCACCATGTTCCCTATGGTTACTCAAACCACCACTTCAATAAGTAACCCAACCATAAACAATGTCTAGAGTTTAACATCACCAACTACCCAGTCCCACCTAACCCTTATCATGACTTCCTACCTTCAAAACCACAAGTAGTTCAATCAAATCTAACCCCATTTTAGAATTTGGTGGTACCCATCCTATCTACTCTCACACCTATAGTTACATGAGTTACGACTCACCCTTCACCTAGTATAACCATGCCAACAACCTAACCTACAATAAAAACATTTAACCAAAGCATGGTCTCTAACCTAGCAGGATAAGCCCCTTTCATTTTTCCCCCAACCTATGACTCACTACCCTTATGTTGTGTCAACACAACCATAACAAGCTATGCCATATGCTACCTCTAATTCTTATCAGTCTCCCTATAACTTAGGGTGTATCTCCCAAACCAATCCTCCTCCAGACATCATTAGGATGATGATGGACAAGATGTCTAGTCTAGTGACAACTATATTGGGTCTAAACAATGTGTTATCTTATGATTAGATATGCAATTATCCTATCCATCCTTCTATGCCTATTCACCCTTATCCAAGCCAATGATAACTTCCCAAATTTACTCACTTCTAGAGTAAAGAGGATGACCCATAATAACATTAATGAGCATTTAGACATGTTTATTATTAAATATAGAATTATATGTGTTACTAATTCACACCTTCCCTATGTCTCTTTCAAGTACTATCCTAGATTGGTATAGTTGTATAACTCGACACTCCCTTTTCTCATTTACCCAACTCATACAATTATTCCTAGACCATTTCTCTATAAACATTTCTAAAAAGTTTTCTATTATAGACCTTTATTCTATTAAACAATTTTATGATGAGTCTATTGTAGATTTTTTTACTCATTAGAGAGGCTTAATCAATCAAATCCCCTTATCTTTACCCCAACCTAAGTTTATTGATCTTTTCTCAAGGGCATGTGCTAAGCACATTTCATCCACACTCTAAGTACAAACCTTTTGCACATTTGATGAAGCCTTTATAATTGTGTGGAAACTCAAGATCTAGGCTATAGATGAAGACAAAGTCAAGTTATGTAGTAATAATGCCAATTACAAATCAAATGACTCCTCTTCTTCTAAACATTCTCCTTCTAACCAAAAATCTAAAGGTTCTGTCAATGCAGTGGCCATTAAATCAGCTTCTTCCACAACCATAAACCAACCTAATTCCTTGATCTCATATAATCTAACCAAATAATTCTAACAATGGTATAAACAAATATGATACACTCCTATTAGGGATTCATACACTTCTATTTTGGAAAAATTATTGTAATAGAGAGCCATAACCCTTCCTCAAATAAATCCTCCTATACAGTTTGATCCCTCCCCTCCTATTCCTACTTGGTAAAAGGTGGATGAGTTTTGTGGCTATCATCAAGTCAAAGGCCATAGTTCTAATAACTACAAAACACTCAATAACATTGTTCACATGCTTGATAGGGGTGATCTCATTTTGGATAACCCTAATGCACTTGATAATCACAATATAGATGTGTTTAAATAACCTTTTCTTAACCATTCACCTAATTAAAATATTATTCAAACCATGAATAATAACTCATATCATCATAATATCCATATGGTCAATATGGTATTTCCTTTACCTCCAGTCCAACCTCTCCCATAATAGGAGGCACCCATTTTACCTACTCCTCCCTCATAATCAGTGGAGTTTATTTTGCATGTCCTTCCTCCTTGAGTAAAAGATCCTACTTCACCTATTCCACTCTTATGTGAGGAAGGGCCTCCTTTACCTCTCCATTTTCCACAAGAGGATCCTACATTTCTAGTTCCTTTTGCATCAATTTTACCTATCCTCTTACCACTTGAGGATCATGCCTTACCCATTCCTCAACTATGTTGAGGGGAACATAATTCCTATGATATAACCTCTTGAGTAACCTTCTTCACTTAATTTTCCTCCACTGATGGAAGGTAGTACCCCATCCACTCCTCCTTCACACCTAGAAGAGCCAATGTTATCTACCCCTACATTAGATGAGAGACCTATTGTGCCTAATTCAATTCAACTAATTTTACCACTTCTTTTACCTATGGAAAATCATACTTTACCTATTACTTATCCAAATGTTTAGGGAGAAATTATACCTATGCTATACCCCCTTAAGGATCCTTCTTCACCTACCTCTCCCTAACCTATGAAAAACCATGCCTCTTTTCCCATCTTTGTTGAAGAAGACCCTATTGTGGTTTTTTCTCCTCTTTTGCTTGAGGTAGTAGAGGCCAACAATTTCCCTCTTTCTCAATCACCTAAGACTTATAAAGAAGCAACCATAAGGCTTACATCAACTTAATCTAAACCCTTCTTGTGGTTAATGTGAAATTTAGAATTTATTAACTCTATAAAGCTAAATCATGTGGCATTTTGGGATCAACTTAAAACTTCTTATCCTACACAATAGGTGTCATCATCTACCATCCATCTTCTCACTACCCTTTACCCCAAGATTTTTGACAAAGTTAGAGCTTCTTCATTGAAATCAATAGAGGCTCATCCTTCTATGTCAAAGCCATAACTCTCATAGGTGTATACCACATTAAAGTAAATTAGGTCTTTAGGCATTCACCTAGTCTCTAATCTAATTCATCCATAGGTGAAATTAGATCTAACTCTTCAACCACAAGTTCACATTCTACAACCTAAAATAAGGAAGAATGTTAAGATTCCTAGATCTCATCGATCCTTCCCTCTTCCACCCTCAACTTTACCTTCAATTTTGGGACCACATCCCTCTACTTTAGTTGGGGTTTCATTGATCTAAGTGAAACAAAAGGCTAAACTACCTCCACTACTATTTCTACCACCTAGTAGGCCTTTCACATCTACCACTATGACACCTACCACCAAGAAAGTGTCAACAAAACACTTGGCTCCACCACCACCTAAAAATTTTACATGTAAAATCACCCTCATGACTCCTAAACTAAATAAAGTGTCAACTTTTATTAAAACAATAAGTGCTAGCCCACTCATAGGCTCTTAGATATTTTTCCTATGCTAGTTGTTGCAATATTCCATAATAAATTTTCTTCCCATTAAGATTTATAACCCTCTTAGATCGAAGCCATCTTGGTTTGATGATACCCAAGTGTGTCTATATCATCATTCACCTGGACATGATACTGAGAGTTATAAAGCTCTCATGATAGTCATTTGACAACACTTTGATATCGACACTCTCTTAGTTGATACTCCCATTAACCTTCCTACTATTCCACCCATGGCATCCATAATGCCTCATACCATTCCACTTGAATTCAAACCCAAAGATGTTTTCATACCCCCCTTTACCACCTCCTTCACTTATGTTTCAGATCAACATGGTTAATGTGGCCACGCAGTCATAAAATCAAAAAGATAAAGGAAAGTAAAAGGTCACTACCCCCTAGGTTCATCCTTTCTCCAAAGACAATCTTCTTATAAATCCCAAGATTTCCATCTTGGGTGTCCTAAAACCAACATCTTCAGATGTTATTCAAAACTCAATGGTGAAAAAACTTCACCAAACCCCTAAAAAATGTTTGTATATGAGTTAATCCAAAACTCATCACAATACCATCAAGCTTTGATTAGTGCCTTGTAAGTGGTTGAGGTACAACCTGATGATCCCCAACCTCTTATAGTTTTGGTCAGCTCTCCTAACACCATCTCCCTTATTTCCTTCAATGATTTGGAAATTCCACTTCAACACCATGAAGATCAAGATTCTACCCTTTTTATCATGCATATATCAATAAAACTCATGTCAAAAGAGTCATGATCGATGGAGGAGCTAGTATTAATATTATCTCCACCCATGCCTATAAATAGCTATCCCTTCTTTAAAATTGCATATCTCAAACTAACATATTGCTCTACTCCTTTAATGATACCATATCTACTATGGTGGGCACTATTATCTTACATATCCATGTGGGTTCCCACATAATTCCTAAGATGTTCTACTTTGTAGAAGGAGATTTAAAATACACAATACTACTTGGATGACCTTAGATACATGATATGGCATGTGTGCCCTTGACTTTGCACCATTGCATCAAGTTTGAGCACAATGGGCAAGTGCATGCTATTCCCACTGACCCACCTCCTTTAAAAACATGCAACATGACTTATAGCCTCAATTATGTTATCATTAAATTAAAGACATCATATTCTCTACATTATACTTCTGAAGCTTCCACAAGCTCCACTATCTTGGTTACATAGATACCAATAACACAAAGTATTGATAAAGACCCCATGGAAGAAACTTTCAAGCATCCATCACTTGAAGAATATCATTTATTGACACTCGACATGTTCCATACTCCATAATATTATGGAAAGCTTTATATGCACCCTAATTATGATCCCCATATTGGGATGGTCATCCTGTATGGTCCACCTAGCCTTTGAACTAATTTCACATATGGGGGAGTTGATCAAGCTCCCACTATCATAAATCCATCCTCTTCACCACAACCATTTAACTATGACTTCTCTTTCTTGGGAAATCCTAGCTTCACTCACACCTATCTTTATAGGTGTGCCTAGAAAGGATTTGGTTTGGGTCATTACGAGTATGGTTTTCATATTCTCATTGAATATCCCACCAATAAAGCCATTGAAAATTCAAAAAGTGGAATGGAGTGGGTTTTGATGAACCAACTAAACTCACCAAGGCTTCTCATATACCAATTATCGAAGAGTCAGTCTCTCCTTCTCCATCCTCTCCACCACCATCACCTATCAAATCAAAGGTATTTATACCTCCTAATTTTATTTTTTTCAATAAACACCATCCATTTGGGCCCCTTCACCTATGACCTGGGTAAAAAAACAAGTTCCTTTCCTCTCATTCATCCTAAAATGATTGATGATGTATCTCCCATCATCAACACTATCTAATGTCAAGATGATGATGTTATTCTCATATACATGGGTGAAGATGATTCTTATATCGAATGATCACTCCTATATAAAACATAATCTATGTTAAATGAATCAACCATTGACATCAATTTACCCTCTCACGATAACCCCTATGTCCTTAATATTGGCCAATCTTTAGACTCCTATGAGTAAGAAAATTATGCCACATTTATTAATGACCATAAAAAATCCTTCACTTGGTTTTATAATGACATGCCTAGTTTTAACCCTTTTATCATCACCCACAACATTGTCACCAACTAGGTTGCTAAACCTGTTAAGTAGAAAATTTGGAAAATACATCTTCATATTACTCTCCTTGTAAAATAAGAGCTCCAACACTTCCTTTTTGTTAACTTTATTCAACCCATTGACTACCTATAATGGGTTTCTAATATTGTTCCTATCACAAAATTAATAGGGGGAATCTGCATCTACATTGACTATCATGACCTAGACCTTGTTTGTTTAAAGGATGACTTCCCTTTGCCATGTATTGACCAACTTGTTGAGCTAAGACCCATCCATGAGATGATATCATTTATGGATGGGTTCTTAGGTTATAATCAAATCTTGGTTTCTCCTAAGGATCAACACAAGATAACTTTCATTACCCCATGGGGACTTTCTATTATTGGGTTATGCCCTTTGGTCTAAAGAATGGTGGTGCCACCTACCAACATGCCATGACGTAAATCTTCTATGATCTCCTATACAAAATTATGAATGACTTACTCAAAAATTCTAATCTTTTCCAAGATCACTTATCGATTCTCAAAATCATATTCACTCATCTCCTATAATACAATGTTTGACTAAACCCAAAGAAATACATCTTTGGTGTCCTTTATGGTAATATCTTAAGATTTATCATTTCTCTCCATGGTATTGAATTCAACCCTACTAAGGTTTAATAAATACTAGACATGCCTCTACCTACTACTATCAAACAACTCCACATCCTACAAGGCAAGCTTCAATCAATCTACCACTTCATCTCCTAGCTATTGGATCATTTGCAACCCTTTCACCATCTCCTCAGAAAAGATGTCTCCTTCCATTGGAATATAGATTGCCAAGAAGCCTTTGATGAACTCAAATGGTATCTCCTTTCCTCACTAGTTCTTATTCCACCTAATTAAAACCAACCTTTCTAATTTTACATCTCTACAACAGAGCATTCTCTAGGTGTTATGATTACACATCAGGATGATCACCATCGATAACAAGCAGTTTACTACATAAGCCTCATGCTTATTAATTATAAAACTTGATATACCCATACCAAAAATATTTATCTCACATTAGTCTTTGTAGCTTCCAAGCTTTGTCATTACCTCTTAAATCACAAAACCTACATCACCACCCATACTAATCCCCTCAAATACATGCATTCTAAGCCATATCATAACCAATGTGTAGCTCAATGGCTCATGTTCCTTGTTGAATTTGACTTAGAATTTATTCAATAAAATTTTATCAAGGGGAAAATGATTGGTAACCAGTTAGTTACCACCCCTTTACCTGACAACCAACATTTAAACCTCAAATTCCTTGATGAATCTATCACATTGTTCTCCAACGATGACATCTCCTATCAAATGATGATTTTATTTGATGGTTCTAAATGTCAACACGATCAGGGTGTGGGGGTCATCCTCATACCTCTTGATGGTGATCCTATGCCTTTGTCATTTAAACTAGATTTTGAATCTACTAATAATATGGATAAATATGAAGCTTTGATTTTAGGGCTTCAGATGGCTATTTTCTTAGGTGTCAAATTAATAACCATTTTTGGTGAATCCTAGCTAGTGGTTAATTAGGTTAATGGTTCCTACCTATGTAAAAACAAAATTTTGCAATGATATAAACATCGTGTAGATAAGTTATTGGAATAATTAGACTCTTACCTCTTACAAACTACTCCTCAATATATAAACAAGTTTACTGACACAATGGCTTCTCTTGCTTCACACATACCCTCTTCACCCTCTTCCTCAAAAATTTATGTCACTGTAAATCACTTAACATTTCCCTATTATGTATTAATTAACATCATTTTTATAGGCAATGTAACACACAACCCAAATGACTTATGGTACAAGCATCTCATGGATTACCTCTCCTTTTCTATTACCCCTTCCAACCTCTCCAATAATGGGAGATGTGCCTTCATGAAATGTGCTACCTATTACACTATACTAGGGGGACTTATCTACAAGCAAGGTTTTGATGGTCTCCTCCTTAGATTCTTCACTAGTACTAACATCCCCTTCACCATTAAGGAAGTCCATGATAAGATTTGTGGTGGTCATTTCAATGGTAACATAGTTTCCAAATATATCCTCTGACTTGGCTACTATTAGCCAACACTCCATCAAGAATGTAGTGATTATGTTAGGTGTTACATAAAATTTCAATAACATGCTAACCTCCTTCACATTCCAAGCCATGCCTTACAATTCACCAAAGACTTCTAGCCTTTCTCCCAATGGGGTTTAGATCTAATCAGTGAGATTAAACCTCATTCATCTCTCCATGACCATTCCATCATTACTGCTACTGAATACTTCACCAAGTGGGTCAAAGCCATTCTTATTGTTTCCACTAAGACTAAAAAAATTGTTGACTTTATCAACCATCACATCATTAATCATTTTGGTGTCCCCCATAAAATTATAATAGATAATGGCAAATTTTTCAAAAACAAGACTGTCTAAAATCTTTGTGATGCTTTTGGAATCAAATTAAGCTTCTCATTGCCATATTATCCAAAATCAAATGGACGTGTCAAATATTATAACAAAAATTTAACCAAAATCTTCATGAAGGTAGTCAATGATACTGGTAAGGATTGGCACATAGACATTCCCTTTGCTTTATGGGCTTACCGCAATAGCATTCGAACCCCTACAAGTGCTACACATTTTTCTTTGGTCTATGGGATGGAAGCTATTTTGCCTCTTGAGGTCTAGATTCCTTCTCTTCACATCTTTATATAATACATACTTACTAATGATGAATTTTACCAAGAACTCATGGCTCAACTTGAGTTGCTTGATGAACTTCATCTCATTGCCCTCAACCACCTCCAAATCTAACAAGAGCATAACAAATGCACTTACAACAAAAACCATAAGGAGTGATATTTCAATATCAAATATCTCATCTTAAAGGAAAATATACATGTGACAAAAAAGGAGAAAATAAAATGGGGTAAGTTTACTCTTAATTGGCTTGGACCCTACATCACAACTCAAAAGTATGGCTCAAGAACTTATCTCTTATCTTCTCTCGAAGGAAGGCCAAAACTTGTGCCTTTAAATGCTTTGCACTTATGACCATTTTTTTGTTAATCTAGTGATGCTTTACCTTGTGTTTAACTTGAGTTTGTCCCTTAAAGAAACCCTATTACATTCATCTCCCTTCTTCTTAACCCTTATTCCTACACACTTAGTTAACCTATGAAGTGCTATAATTTTTCCCTCAACATGGAAAACCTCTAAGTCTCTATATCCCTATCCATGACTAAAGTTAAAAAAAATGGGATACATAGATAAGTTATAATCTCTCAGGTCATGATTCTCAACGTAGACTGCTCCCTTGAAGGAGAACTATGTAACTTCTCCTTGATACTATAAATAGACTTCTCCCTTGAAAGACAACTATTAAAAATCAAAAACAAAATATTAGACCATTCCCTTGAAGGATGGCTAATCCATGCTTTGTTATCAATGGAAATAATGACTTAGAAGCTTTTCATATTGATTAGCTTCATATGACCTCAACACAAACAAAATCCCATTGTAGTCTTCCCACATTGATCAACTTACACACCAAAAAAAGAAAGAAAAAAAACTTTAAGTCATGGAATTACCCATAGTAGCTCTCAGGGCACCCACAAAAGGGGTATACCATCCCCACTAAGAAGGTTACACTACATAAACACTCTCATTCCTTATACCTTTTTCCACTCATATTCTTTCAAGGGACTTTTAACTCACTTGACATAAGGTGAGTATGATACTTCTCTAAAAAAATTGGTCAAATGATGTAAAGCATGAAAGATGCTTATACTCTTAAGCCTCTTTATGTTGTGATTATGGTCTTTTCCAATACGTGAACATCATGCCTCTTTCTTTTGCATCCCAATCACTTGTCAATTTATCTTCTGAGATCACATCTCACAACATGATTCAATCACCTTCTCACCTTTATGCCAATCTTTCTTGATTCTTAGAGTTATGTGTTTAACAAATATTATCAATCACATGTCCATCTCAAGAAAAGATACTTAAATAACTACATAAAACCATAATAAAAATAGAAAATCATTTCCCATTAATTATTTTCATATAATCCCATGTGAAATGCACCAAACATGCAACCACAGTTTCTCTAAACAACAATAAATAGGAAAACTATCAAGCCTATGCCATTTATTTTAAGCATACACCATCAAAAATATGGAAAAATGCTGAAATAAAAAAACATACCCAACCCATTCATTTTAAGCATACACCATCACAAATTTGGAAAAATTCTAAGATGAAGCTAGCTAATCAACTATGCATATACCATCACACATATGGGAAATGCTAGTCTAACTCAATTAACATGTTTGACATTAACAAAACATAAACATCCACATCATTATAATAACTTCAAAAATCATCACCATCACATAAACACATCTCAAAATAAAAAACTCTTGTATACATATGTTGAATATGAATATACATCCATAAATCATATCAGTATCATCTATCTCTCAAAAAAACATCTCTCATCTTCAGCTCAAAATCTGGTGTGTATACAACATATATAACAAAATCAATAATATCATCTAGCCCTCAAAATACTCAAGGATATAGTCATGGTTATGAAGTAGCAGTATCATCACCACTCTTTACCTATCTGGACTATGTGAGCTAGAAGTTATGGCATGTGTCACTAATCTTCCTTGATCTTTAGCCTTAGAATACCTCTAAATATATAAGAACTCCCTGATGGCTCTCTCATAGTATGCAATCTCATCTAAATAAATGTTGTACCTTTTTAAAGATACAGTCTATGGTGGACCCATCAAACCTACTATAGGACCCTGTACTGGTCCCTATAGTGGAGGATGAGTAACCTATCCTACTACTCTCAAATCATCTCTCTCTAATGTCATTTTAGTAACCTATCCCTATAATTCCCTAACTTGTCCCTATAATATCATAACTTACCCTTATAAGACCAAAACCCATGCTTGTGCTTCATTTCAAGCCTATTCCATTACATCTTAGGCCTATACAGTTGCATATCTCTCTCATCACTCCCTATAAATCTAGTGGTGGCCTCCTAACTTGAACCATGAGATGCAAACCTATCCACCATGCAAGATAAGCCATTATGCATCCAAGATCTACTACACCTAGGCCTACTAGTAGCTCCTAAAAATTTGACCCATTTGTATCATGAGGAAAAGGTAGGGGTGCCTATATATCATCCCTCCTAAATAGAGGAAAGGTAGGAGGCACATCCTATAACAAGCCAAACTATCTCCTAACCCATGCCATTAATATCATCTCTAACTCTCCATCTCATCTCCCTATGATCCATAACATGCTCTATAAATTGACAAGATGCTCTACCTATCCTTTAAATGTAAGGTATGTCAAGTAAGGCCTCCAAACAATATCTATAGGAATCAATTCATCTATCATATGCCTATAATAATCAATGTCTTAGACTATGTTTTCTACTTGTGTCTAGGCCATACCCTCTCTCCACCATCTGAACCTAACCCTAAAACTAGATATGATTATGGTGGGTAGCCCTAATGGCTATGTCACCATGATGTGCTCATATGCCCAAAAATGGAGTAAATTCCCAACACAAATTGTACCATCATCATAGCCTCAAACCCCATAACTCTCTGTATAACTATGCAAAAAAAGATAAACCCCATGCATACACTATCTACTACTCAACCATCTATGTCAACACACTTGTTAATGCAATAGGAAATATCTCCCCATCTGAATCTAGTAGTGCATATACTATAATCCCTATCATCATCAAGATAATTAGGTGATGTTACTCCTCATTAGTAGTGTACAATAGCTCATATATAAATCTCACCAAATGATAGGTTACTTTATTGACATGCTCCCTAAACAATGTAGCCATGTGAATATCATGCTCCTCTCTCAAACATGATAAGATCTCCTCACCCTAGAGAAAAGATCATAAAATCCTATATACATCCTCCTACATCACTATCAATTCTCTAGTAGGTAAATGGAAAGTGTTGGTGGTGTGATCCCACCTCTCTATCAAATCTATCATTAAGATAACATCACGTGTAACTCAATAATATCATTGCACTCCTCTTAACCCTATAGATACCATGTTCTCTCACTCATCCACGGTGACATCCTTCCTTATCCTTATTAGTAGTGTAGGTAGTCGATCTCATAATGTCAACTCCTATCTAGCCTACATCCACATATACAAACCTCAAGTCACATACTTTCCTATATAAACTTCCACTCTTTTTCCCTTCCCTTTGGGAGAAATACATTGGCGTTAGGCCCTCATTTGGGCTATGTAGGTAGCACTCAATTGATATGAGGTCTTCTGAGGTTAGCTTGGTTGTATACCCACCTAGCTATCTAATACGTTAACCCACCTAAAGCCTAGGCCCAACTGCCTATCTCTAAACCCTAGGCCTAACTACCTATCTCTAAACCCTAAGCTAAACTACCTATCTTTCAACTCTAGGCCCCATGGCCTATATATTAAAATCCTAGCCCCATGGCTTATATCTCACACCCTCAACCCCATGACCTATCTTTTAAACCCTAGGTCCTATGACCTATTTCAACCTTCCTTTTCCTAGCCGCTTCCCTTAACAAAATTTTAACCATACCTCACCCTTTTTCCCTACACACTAATAGAACTACATTGGCTTAAGGCCCTCACATGGGCTATGTAGGTAGAACTCAATCGACATGGGGTCTTCTGAGGCTAGCTTGACCATTGGTCTCATCGATTAACTCAACTAAGGATCCAAAATTAGCTTTTTATTACTATTTGGGGCTTGTCCTATGACTGACATCAATCTTATATGCTAATATCAATGATCAACCAACATCGGTGTCAGTTATCGATCAACATCAGTGAACCCTGCTAACATCAATGACTAGTTTGGCCCTAATAATTAATAAACCACCTCTAAACTTTAGGTTTTTTTAAAAAACTACCCCCAACCCCTCCCAAATTCACCCAAACCTACCCTTACCAAATTTACTACCCATCTAATTATACTCTCTCCCCCCAAACATAAAAAATTAGCCCAAATAACAAATTAACTACCTTAAATTAAAATTTAACTCAAAGAACATCCTACCTCATCTCTTCATCTCTTCCAGGATGGAATGGCTAACACTTGTGGTGGTGCACCTCCAATAGGGTCCCCTTCTACCTCTACCATCTCTACCCATACCAACACTCTCTTAATCACACCATAGACCACCAAGTGCCTAATCTATCCCTCACTCTCACACACTCTTCCCAACCACTTATCTCTCAACATCTCCCCATAAATAGACAAGCTATATCTATCCTATGCCCCACAACACTCATAAATCTTTTTCTCTAATCAACTATCATAAATGAGTTTTCATGGGCTACCAAACCCCTTTTTGTTATATTTGGTCACCCATCAATGTCTTTAGTCTTGACCTAGGATGCCAATGTTGATAATACTTCCTATCAACATGATGACAAACCAACATTAGTAACCTTAAAATTAAATTCTTCAATCCCAACCACCACTCTTTATATTATACCCTAAGTCTAAGGAAACTTGGAGATCATGTATATCTCCCTGACCATGACAACCAACCTTGGAGATCACTTAAATATCCATCCACTATGACTCTGATCAAAGATCACAAATATCTCCTTTACTATTGACCTTTTTGAACCAACCTTGCATTGCTTATCTTGACCACTTATGCTACCTCACTATAATTGGCTATTGTACACACACATGTATATCAGGTGTTTTAGATTGTAACCAAGCCAATCATGTCACCTACAACCTTTTCTATTTACTAGGAGCACTTCCTACCTTAGATACCTAGAACACATGGACCATTGGAGCTATAACTTTGATCATTTTAACCTTATCAGCTATCACTTACAAGATATGATTTGGTTATTTCTATCTAAGTCCTCCTTTCCATTACCTATTGTTGATTATATCAACTAGAACTCATAGTAGTATACATTTAAGCAATGATATTTCCATGTTCTCACTCAACATCCACCCACCTAATTAACTCCTTATCAAACTAGTACTTGATTATAGATTCTCCTCCATTAGTTCTCATTTTGAGGGGGGATACCTCATCCCATATCTAGAGCATCCAACTCCTATTTTGTCTTACAACTTGTTAATACAAATTATAAGATAAAAATGGGAAAAATTAGACACCAAAATTACATCAAACATGTGTGTAAATCCCTATGTCAAAACCCCTCTCAATCCCCTTTTAATAATTAGCCTTCCTAACCCATGTTTTCATCCCTCATATATTTAATTAATTTAAAAATATTTAATTAAGTCAATTAAAAACTATTTATACCACCTTACTTGGTGACCATATCCTAAGACTAATTCTTATCCTTTAAGTCACCTCAAGACTTGGTCCCCTAATCCTAACTACCCATGACTTGTTCTCACCCTTAACATAAATTCCTAACTAACTATGATCTTATTAACCTCACATTTTTATTGTTTTCTAATGGATACCACACTTGGCAAGAGAAGGAATAGAAAATAGGTTAAAAATAACCCTTTTACCTATTCGCATGCCACTGACATTGATCAACCCTTGACTAATGTCAGTGGGATCACTTATGTTAGTTACTTAATCTAAATTCTAAGCTAATATTTAGGCTAGTAGAAATCAAAAAAATCAATCATTCATGTATAGGCTTTGGAATTCAACTTTCTACATCTAGGTTTACCATTACTCTACACAACTCAGTCTAGATTAGGAATTGGTATACTACATAGAGCTTGGATTCTTTTAAACTAGTAGCACATGCTTGTATTTTTTGTTCATGTATTACTTAAACATGCCTCATCATATCCATCTATTTAGCACTCATGGTTCATCCATTTCACTAGCTAAGTATATCTCTATGTTTTGTAATTCTTTTAAATAGTCATTTTACAATTACTTTATGTTATACTATTTATCATTTTACAAACATCCTGACTCTCCCTGTGAAGGATTTTTAAAACTCCTTCACCTATTTCCCTCTACTTCAAACATACCAACCCTCTGTCTAGACCCACCTGAGTCTTACCCACTCCCTTACGACTCTTCCCAACCTCACAAACCTGACTAGCATCTACCTCCTAGCTTAGAAAAGTCCCATACAACCTCCTAAGAACCTATTTCCCCTATTGACATATGTCACATAATCAACATCAGTCATATCTCCTTGCCAACATTGACATCCTAACCAATGTCAGTAACTATATATTTCCACCAACTTTTCTTAGCCTGCGTAAACAACCTCTATAAAAACAAATAGATCACATTACTTGCACTATGTCACTCTTTGTTTCACTTAGACTACAAGAATGGTACACATATCTATTTATTACTCTCTCTTTCATTTTTTACTTTATTACCATTTTATTTTAAAAGGTGGACTATCATCCTTAAGGAATTTTAACACTTCCAAGAATAAGCACATAGCTTGATAGCCCATTCATATATCTACTAACAAATATTTTTGATGGTAGTGATTTATTATTTATAGGTAGTCCTCCCTAGCTAAAGAGTAGTGCTCAACATCATCCGGATACACAGTGCAACTGATCTGGCTTCTCTCTAATCTCTAATCCCTACCCTTCATCTCTATTTCTCTTTAAACATCAAATAAATTCAAATTTTAGTGAAACAATATGATTGTCTTATAAGGGTTTTTATC
This sequence comes from Torreya grandis, assembly GCA_037957365.1. NCBI lineage: Eukaryota > Viridiplantae > Streptophyta > Pinopsida > Cupressales > Taxaceae > Torreya > Torreya grandis. The sequence continues at coordinate 122,257 of JARHVA010001953.1, forward strand.
TATATTAAAGAGTGATAAGACTATGGGTATGAATGATGAAGGGAGAGAGGCCCATTGAGGATGGTTTCAGTAATGAATTAACACCCCTATACCATCCATACCTTTTTATGAAGGTGAACTAGTCAGAGCATATCATATACCTATTGAATCCTAAGAGAACGTGCACACAATCAATGACTATAGATAGTCTTGGGCTAATTTGAGGTTTGATTCCTCTATAAGTGTAGTTAGGTCTTCAAACTTGGTATATATGGTGATTATAACAAGGTTAATGTGTTCATAATATCCCCAAGGTCCTATTACTAATGGAAACACTCACTATTATTATAGTTATATAAAATGTGAAAATTGGTAACTTAAGTGTGGCTTATGACACCTAATCCATAGGTCCCTCTTACTTGCTCTCATGACCCTCATATGCATCTTTTCACTAATTATGAGTCATTTTTAGCCTTCCAAATATTGATTCCACCTCCTCTAGGTAGCATTTTTAGTGATCATTCCATCCCCTAGATCGCATTCTTTTAGGACAATAGTGCCTAACTTGGACTATAGCATCAGACCCTACGGTGTTCATATTTGGTGCTCTTGTCCAGGTGCATTTTTACCTCCAATGATTAGTTCCTTCTAGTTCCTTCCTCTTTATTATCTAACATTAATACATTCAACCCATGACTAATATATCTCTATAAAATCCCATTCAAAATTCATTTAGAAGGTATGGGCAAATATCACAAAGTAATAAAGAATACAAACAATTCCATTGAGGCAAACTTCACTTTTTTTTCATACAAACATCCAATATAGATACAAGAAAATACAAATCCTTACACCAATCCCTATCCACCTCAAACACACCCAGTTTTATTATTTTTCATCTTCATACACATAATTGCATAAAACACATCAAGTGAGAGAACTACATATGGCTTGATCCCTATGTAGAGTATTGGTATGTAGGCAGCGTGCCTGCACAAAGGGTGTGGATACATATTTAGTACATCTTACACACACTAACCCCTCCTCTTTCCCAAATATTTCCAAAGTATCATGGAGTCTAGGGTTTAAAGACTAAACCAACTCTACATGGAGTTTCATAGACATGCAACATTTGAAATTTCATAGGTTGGCTCACACAGAGACAATGGACAAAACCCAAAAATTTTAGGTCTCCTAGACAATAGTGTAATAAGAGAACTATAGAATTGGACCCCAATGTGTCCTATTTCAGTGCTCTTATCCTTTCATGAAAAAAAGGCCAAAGCCTAATTTGTGACATTGTCCTAGTCTTTTATAATCAATTTCAAACCCTATCTTAGCTATCTCAGTATGTTTCTAGATGAGTCTTATTTTCTCCACATCTATTATTATTTTTAGAAAGGTTTAAATTAAAATTAAATTATAAAAATTAGTAGCTTAATTATTACAATATTATTTATTGATTTAATTAGCTTAGACCCTTAACTAAATTAGGAATAGGACTCCAATATTCCCAAAAAAGTTAAATCATTTGGTGAACCTGACTTATTTGTTTGCACATAACAACCCTAGAGACCTTAGTGAAAATTCCTTCTAATCTTTTCCTATGTTTTTTAAATTTTTATTGAATATTTAAATCAGAATCCTACATTCAATTTTTAAAATTCCTTCATAATTTTTCAAATAATTTATTCCAAACCCTAGTTGAAATTTACTAGGTCCTTTTGCACACAAAAACCCTAGGAATCATTTATTTCTAATTTTAGAAATGTTTTTCTAATTTTTCACTTGCATATTTAAATTAGAAATTCACTTTAATTTTTAAAATTCCGTAATAATTTTTAAAAAATATTTTTTTCTTCCAAATCCTAGTTGCATGCACTAGGTCCTTTAAAATCAATAATTTTCCAATAATTTTCTAATTTTTTCCTTGCATATTTAAAATCATAAATTAGCATCAAATTTTAAAATTTCATAGTAATTTTAAAATAAAATCATTTTCAAAACCCTAGATGCATATACTATCTCCCTTTGTTTGCTTGAGGTATCACCTTACATCTAAAATCAGATTTCACATAATAACAAAAATGGATCTCACTTATTTAAAAACATTTCTTACATTTCTTGTAAATAATGAGACCATATTTGGTCCTATCATGTACATGAATGATTAAATTTACCATATGTTAGTAAAAATCTTCATTCTTTGCATTTCATGCTTATTTTTCATAATATGGGATGATATGAAGAAATTTATTGCTAAAAATCTTAAAATCCCTTTCCTTCAAAGCAATGTTTACTTTTCTCTCATACAACGTTTCATTACATACTTTATCTTTCACATGTGGAATAAAATTAAAGGCTATCTTACTAAACATTTTATAAATTTTATGTTACAAGTCAAAAAAAATTATGCATTAGTTCAAAGTTCCATACTCTCTATCCCTTATTTTTTATCTCTCATGTGGAATAATTTTCAAGTCTACCTTACTAAACATATTCAAAATGTCATATCACAAGTCAAAGATTTTTATGCATTAGTGCACAATTTCAAGCTCTCTATCCCTTACTCTGTATCTTATATGGAATAAAATTCAAGTTTATCTTGCTAAACATATTATAAATGTCATAGCACATGTCCAAATTATTTATGCATTAATGTATAAATTCATGCTCTCTCTCCCTTGCTTGCTATCTCTCATGTGGAATTATATTTATAAACATATTGTTAAATAAATTATAACTCTAATTTCATGCATTTCATTCCATATTCATGATTTCTACCTAGATGTATATAAATCATTAGCTTCTTTTGAGTATTTCCCTATCACTACTAGACACAAGCAAACACTAACATGTATATCTATCCCTCCTCCTTTCAAACATGGTACATCTAGCCCTTATCTTGCACCTACTACTAGCTCTATGCCTATAGTATATCATGTAGTACATGATATAAGCCAAGTTTATGAAGATAGGTAGGTTGATTACACCCATGGCTATATCTTTATAACTTAGGTTCATACCCCTTCTAATACAGTTTCAATTCTGAAGCTCCTTCAATGATCAGATGTTTATAAAGATGTATTATAAGTAGCCCTTTGTAATACTAGAATTCTTATTTTTATTGAACCAACTTATGTTTCCTCTATTCTCAACACAATATAATGGATTGAGGAGCATATTTCCTTTGATAATGAGGATTTACCCCCATGACACATAATTGAACAACATCTACCTCTATATATTCAATTAAGAATCAATGATGTGGGGGTAAAAAGAGTGTTAGTTGATAATGGTTTATGACTCAACATTTGAAACAATTTATTTTCTTAAACATCTTAATATATAACCTCAAGATTTAGACCATTTTAAAATGAACATCAAAGGTTTTGACAACATCCCACAAAAATTCATGGGTAAAATAACACTCAATATTACCTTAGGGCCTAAGACACTTCCAACTACTTTCCAAGTCATGCCAAATGACCTCAATTATAATTTATTACTCAGTCAACCTTGGATTCATGATATGTATATAGTCCCTTCTAGACTTCATACTTGTCTAAAGTTTAGTCACAAAGGCTACATCTACACATGACCAATAGACAATTAACCTTTGAAATACTAATAGGTTCTTGAATCCCCACATAATTATATTCACACTTTAATCTTGGTAATATACCTACACAACCCATTGCTCATAGTACACCCTCAGGCCATGCAAGACAACTCCAAATTTTGTAATAGAACCAACACTAAATTACCTATTTACTTCCCCTTTTGTACTTATATGTCTTAATAAGATGGGGTATCATGGAAAAGGTCTTGGAAAGAATGAACAATGAATCATCAATCCTGTTGAGACATCCACACAACATGGTAAGCAAGGGTTGGGATATCAGCTTACCCTTCATGATAAACCTTCTTCTGTCACTTCAAATCATATAAAGTTTTATCCACCCATTACACTAGTAAATAACATCATTAATCATACTTTAACATTATAATTGATCTATTTTGATCTTATTCATGATACATTTTCACCAAATATGTACACACTAGATGAATTCTCAAACGATGAATCCCTCTTATGATTTCTCAGAGCATATGAGGACCTCCCATTATTGATATCATAAAAAAATATTTCCTCATCACTCAAATGCCCATGCATATTTTAGACAAAATCTAGATTCCCCCCAAGACATACCAATTGATGTAGATGATACTATTCCTAAAACCCCATACACACTTGATCATTCCACATTGCTTAATGAGGAAACAATTAATTTCAATTTTGAAGTTGATCAAGATCCCTACATTATCTTGTTAGCTGCTACCTTATGAAAGGAAGAGGATATAAATATTCATCAAAATTTAATAGATTTTCTAGAAATCTTTTCTTGGTTTTACTCAGATATGTTAGGAATTGATACATCTATAGTAGTTCATCAGATTCCCTTATACCTAGATGTTAAACTAGTTAAACAAAAAAATTGTAAAATGCATCCTAAGGTGGCTCTCTTAGTCAAAGACAAGATCCAACACCTCTTACATATTGGATTTATTCAACTAGTAGCACACCTTGATTGGGTTTCCAATATAGTCCCCATAGTCAAATCCAATAGACAAATTTTATGTTGTTCTGATTCTTCAGATTTAAATAAATCATGCCCAAAATATGACTTTCCTTTACCTAACATTGACATGATTATAGATTCCATAGCTAGGTATGAAATGTTATCATTTATAGATAGATTTGTAGGATACAACCAAATAAAAATTGAAGAAGAAGATCAAGAGAAAACATCTTTTAAAAAACCTTGGGGCACATTATATTACATTATCATGCCTTTTGGATTAAAAAAATTTAGGAGCCACATATCAGCGTACCGTGACACATATTTTTCATGAATTAATACACCATACTATCAAGGATTATATCGATGATATATTAGCTAAATCCAAACAATGACAATGTCATGTCATTGATTTATGATAGATATTTGAATGACTCAAGAAATATAATGTTTGGTTGAACCCAAAAAAATGTGTTTTTGGAGTTACATCAGGCAAAATCTTATGCTTCATTATTTCCCAATGTGGCATAGAGGTTAACCCTCAAAAATTTAAAGCAATTATCGACATGCCACATCCCATGAACCTAAAAAAACTTCTATCTTTATAAGGCAATATCTAAGAAATACATAATTTCATAGCTCATCTTGCTAATAACACTCAATCATTCCCTTGATTATTAAATAAAGATATAAATTTTGTCTAGGACCAAGCCTATCAAGAGAGCTTTGATACAATCAAGTAATATCTTCTTAATCCACTTGTTTTGGTACCACCTATGCATGATAGACCTTTCATCATATATATATTAGCAATGGATCATGCATTAGGAGCACTCTTATCATAACACAATAATCAACATACTACATGAGTAGTTTATTACATTAGTAACACATTAGTTGATTACAAAAAAAATTATTTTGCAATATAAAATATGTCTAACATTAGTTTTTGCCACACAAAAACTTGGACATTACATGGTAAATAATGAGACTCAAGTTATCACAAAAGTAGATCCCTTGAATTTTCTGATGAAAAAACCACATCTCTTTGATCACATCAAAAAATGGGTCATGTTATTAATAGAGTTTGACTTAAAAATAGTTCTCCAAAAATCAATAAAGGGCCAAATCATTATAGACCATTTGGTAGTTGCACCACTCTAGGACACCAATCCTATTAGTGACACATTTAAATATGATTTCACTACCTATTCTACTCATTCTAATACTTGCACCATGTTATTTGATGTTTATAAATGTGCATCTAGTGTAGGGGTATGCATTATCTTTATCGATCCTTCTAGTCACATAATTCCTATTGCATATTAAATAAACTTCTCCTATACCAACAACACCACAAAATAATAATAACTTATCTTAGGTATATTTTCTACCCAATCCCTCAAAATTAGATCTATTCAAGTATTTGGTGATTCCTAATTTATGGTAAATCAATTCAATGATGTTTATCAAATAAAAGAAGAACATCTTATCCAATACTAAAATATGATACAATGTTTATCATCACAGTCTGACTACTTTTCTATAAAAAGTATACCAAGAAAAGACAACCAAAATGTAGATACAATGGTAAGTGATGCATCTTTGATTCCTATAGACATCAACAATGATCAATCTATTTTCACAATTAAATGATTACAATCACCATCAATATCTAATGTGGATTTGATTACACTATTTGTCTTAGCCACTACATGTAGTTTTGCAGATCTAGAATGGTTATCTGATATCTATAACTTTCTAAACAAATCTGTTACACTAATTTTTTTTCATGAAATGAAAAATTCAAGCTACAAAAACAAGCACTCTATTATGTAATCATTGGTAGAGACCTTTTTAAATGATCCTTCGATAGATAATTACTTTGATGTTTGACTTCAGTAGAAGCCAAAATTGTTCTTACATAGATACATGATAGTGAGTGTGGTGGTCACTTCAGTGGAAAGGCCATGTCACACAAATTGATTTGATAATGGTACTACTGGCACACCATGGAAGATGAATGTTCACAATATTCAAAGCTATGTGATAAATTTCAATGACACAATAACCTAAAACATGCATCATCACAATAATTGTAACCTATTATCTCTCCATGGCCATTTATGTTACGGGGATTTGATCTTATTGGAATCATTAACCTCAAATTTATCAATGGGAATAAGTTCATCATCATAACTACAAAATATTTTACCAATTGGGTGGAATCCATTCCACTCCAATCAACTACAAGGGATGACATTTGTAGCTTCCTCTTGACTCATATTATTTCATGTTTTAGCCTACATGTAGCTATCATTTTTGATAATGGAAAAAGAAAAAAAATATTAAGAATTTTTTCATAAATATAAGATTAAACACACATTTTCCACTCCATATTACCCACAATGAAATGGTTAAGTAGAGGCTACCAATAAAACCATCAACATTTTGAGCAAAATAGTGACCAAATTCAGAGATGATTAGCACAATCAACTAGTTTTTGCATTATGTGCTTATCACACAAGTATTTGCACACCCACAGGATCTACTCCTTATTCAATCTAATATGTAATATAATAATTTTTATCATTAGAATTATAAATCCCATCTCTTCATGTATCCCTTAAAGGTATCCTCACTAATGACTAGTATCATAAAAAACATCTACACCAACTTGAACGGTTACACCATATAAATATTCAAGTAGATGAACATATTAGAATATACTAAAAATGTATATAATAGTCCTATAATAAATTAGTTCACACCAAATAATTTAAATTTAATGATCTTTTTCTCAATGAAAATCTTTGCAATGTCAATGCCAAAGAAGAAACCAAAGGAAAATTCAAACCAAATTGGCTAGGTACATACATTATTAATAAAAAGATTATCCCTAAAGTGTATCATCTAGCCTCAATTAAAGGAAATAAAATAAAAAATCTAATGGATATTATTCATCTACATAGAATCTATGTCTAGCAATTTATTTCACACACTGTATTGTACATAATTTTCTCAAAATTACTCGTATATAGCTTCCTTTCAATTACTTGTACATAGTTTCTTTTTGCTTACTTGTACATAGTTTCTCAGTATTTATTATACATATTCTTCTCATGATTTATTGTAAATATCTTATATGTTAAAATACCAAAAATGATATAAAATTTTAAAATCTAAAAACATTTCAATTATATGCATTCTTCATGCTTTACATTTCTAATACCATGCTAGACTTACATTTGCTATTATACATTATTATTTGTTGATTTATCTACATTACCATGCTTCACTTGATCTTATTTAAGTGCATGTAGTGACAATTAGATCATTGATTGCTTCACTCTACCCATTGAGGAGGAATCCTACTTTTACATTCAAGACACATATCGATATATCTACCCACTAGGGGCATCTTCCACATGACTACACCATCCAAGTTATGTCATTCATACACTAAACATTATAGTTATCTTGTTGATGTAAATTAATTACTATTTTACATATATTACTCTATTGACACTAACTAGTATATAACACTTTTGTATATTTTAGCATATACCTAGTCTTGTACTACATGTCTTGCATACTTTCACTTCCCATTTTGATTAGTTAGATGCAATTGTATTTTATAGTATATTACATGATTTCCTTTATTTATTTTCATAGCTAGATGTGATTGCATTTCTTAGTTCCTATTTTGTCTCATGTATGTGCCTTAAGACATTTTCTAATGTCCTTTACTTATACTCTTCTATGTGATTGTGGCTTTCATGTCAACCTTGCTTGTTTCTAATTGTATGTGTATGTGGAATTTGAATATGCCTTATATGTTTATTTATAGTTTGAGTGGAATGTGCCCATGTCCCTTATTTACTTTGTCCCTTGCCTACTCTTGTATGATTCTTACTTTGCATTCTTTTCTCTTGATTTACTTATCAATTGTTTGCAATGATATGATCCACATCATGCATTATCTTGCTTTCTTGGATGCCATGATGGACATCATGATCCATCCCTCCATGAAAACTAAAAACTAACCAAACTTCTAGTTATAGCTTACTATATTACACATGATATTACATTGTTATATCTATCTAGGCATACCCCTATTGATCTAACAATCTCTATTACAAACCATGTTATATCTTATTGATTATCATTACTATATCATGTATGTTCATATAATAACACACTTGTAGGGATATTTATTCTAAGTATAATCATTTTAAGTTCTTCATTCTTACCCTCAAAAGAGGGGGAAACAAACAAGGGTTTTTGTCATATAGATTAGAGATTTTATTGGTAAAAAAATCAACATTCAAAACACCCAAAACAACAATCAGACTTCAAACTAGGTAGAATAGACCAAAAAAATAGTGATAATCATAGAACAATCATCAAAATCAGCCCAAGATAATAGTGCCAATATTGGACTACAACATCAAATAGTATGGTGTCCATTTTTGGCACTCTTATCCAAACAACAAAAAATCAATTTTTCTAGAAACAAATAGAAAAGTAAGTTCAGCTATAGATTTGTCACATATAGAGTATTTTAGATTAAGCAGTTTTAGTACAATTTTTCTCAAAGAATCCAGATATAGGGGTCATCATAAACGATATGATGGATCTCACTTCCAGTTTTAGATTCAGTAGTTGATATAACTTCTAAATCAAAATCTATGTTTTAGACACTAGTAATTTGGGGCAATGTGCATGGCATATTTGACTTATCTTCTTTATGAGTTTAGTATATTACCGAAGCATTCTTAATAGTTGCATGCCTTATTCCATCTATAGGTGGTTGGCATAATTTTGGATTAGATTTCATATAAAAATAATCTCCACATCTTTGAATGGCTTCCACATAAGCCTATTGCCCAGTTTTAGAGTGGCTTTCATACAAGCCTAATCTCCACCTTCTTTCTGAGTTAGCCAAGAAGTGACCTAGTTTTTATCAAACATTTAGGTATCCACACCACATTATCAGAGTATAATACATTTATGGGCTTCAAGAGCCATCTCATATGACACACATTCATATTGATATTAGTTTATAGCTTCACTTCATGGGGCAATGATGGATCTAAAGGATTGGCTAGCCTTTGTATTCTCGAGCCACCTACTTAGAGGGATTAGACACATAGTCCAAATATCTATTAACACATGCATGACCACATAGTTTCAACTTAGTGGGTGGTAATGGAGCCAAAGGGCCAGCCTTTACATTCATGATCCACTCTTAAAGAATTGAACACTCAAATCCATTCATGATATTACTCTTGGTACAACACATACCCAACATAACTCAACATCACTCAACATAATAATAGGTTTTGTATTGATTCACATACTTGATGAGGTGTATTTTTTCCTTTCTCTTCATCTCTGTCTTGCCCAATTTTGTACATTTTTATTTTAGATATATCGTGTCTAGTAAGAACTGATCTACTCTATGTTTTCTCTTATAGATTTACACTTCACAATGTTCTCTCTCAATGCACATCTAATATTACACAACCTTATGATCTTACCCTTGTAGGTAAGTTTATGTATTCTTTATATTTTTCCTTTATCCTAGTATTTCAATTTGTTGCATCACTAGAATAAAGGGGGAAAATATAGTCATCTCAAATGTGAAAATTGGTAACTTGAGTGTGGCTTGTGTTACCCAACCTAGGTCCCTCTTGCTTGTTCTCATGACCCTTATAGGAATCTTGTCACTAATTCCTAGTTATCCATAGCCTTATAGATAGTGATTCCACCTCCTAAATGTAGCATTTTTAGTTATGATTCCATCCCTTTGGGTCCCATTCCTTTAGGACAATAACACCCACCCAACTTGTACTATAACACCGAACCCTAGGGTGTCCATTTCTAGTGATCCTATCTAAGTGTATTTTTACTTCTAACAATCAATTCCTTTCAGTTAGGAGAAGATTTGATTTGGGCCATTAGATTGGGAACAAGCAGACAATCTGGAGTGGTTTTGATGCTATAAATAAGGGTGCAGAGATCACCAAGGAGGATGAAAATCCATTATCAAAGATAGTTTTGAGAGAGAATTATGGTAACAAGTTTAGACTTTTTAGAGCTGTGGCTAAGTAATATCATTTGGTTTTGTCTCATTTTCTTAAGTTGAAAGTTTTATATAACTGTACAAGTTTTTATGCCTATTGTATGACTGGAAGATTCAAATAAGAAGATTGAACCCTATGCCTTTGTTGATATTATCTGTGTCATTTGCAAAAGTAGTCTAGACTGTAGATTTTCTAGAGCTGAGATTAGGAATGTCATTTGCTTTTGTCTCATTTTCTTGAGTTGGAAGGTTTACATAATTGTACATATTTCTATGCCTCTTATGTGATTAGAAAATTCAAATAAGAAGATTGAACCCTATGCCTTTGTTGACATTTTTTGTATCTTAGTAAAAGAAGAGGTTATGAGCCTCTATTTCTATTGTTTCAATCTTTTACATTGATCATGCACTTGTTTGCTCTTAAATGTAAATGAATCCTACATATAGTCTCACTGTGCTCAGGATTAAGGTTGAATTACATTCAGGCGCATCACCATAGATTAGATTTTCTTTCTTGCATTGTGTTTCTGATTTAAATTCCTATCCCTTTTCCCAGTATCTACTCATTTTAAAGAAGAGCGAGCTTCTCTAAAATCTGGAGGTTGTTTGAAGATGCAAGTCCCATATCTTGAAAATTCCCATTGTTGTTGATTATAATCAAGCGCAATTTTAAATCATCAACAATTTTTAGCACACTTGGTGGGACCAATCTTGAAGTTTTTTTTAAGATCGTATGAACCAAAGAGCTATGAGAAATCATAGCTGTGGACCAATCACCAAATCACAATCTGATACAAATCCAAGTATTATTTTGCCACCTTTGGTAACAAGTCTATGAAGAAGAGCTAACCATTTTGTACCAATACCAATAGAAAATATGGGAACCCCTATACCCAAAATAAATTATGTAAGCTGGAACATGGGTAGTCCCTTAATTCTCCCAATACCACCAGACACTTGGGACCCTATCCTAGTGAATTCCCTAAAATCTCTACCTAAATTTAGTGGGCAAGAATCTAAAACACCTGAAGAGCATCTGCATGATGTATCAGATGTCTATGATATACATGTTATCACACAACAAAATGTGGCCATAAGATTGTTAGCAACTTTTTTTAAAGGGAAGGCTCTAGAATGGTATAGGTCCTTGACCCCATATACCATATCTACATGGGATCAACTCAGAGATCTTTTCTTTGAAAGATTTGCAGAGAAAGGTGATAATCTTCTTTGTTATAGAAGTTAATCACCATTCAAAGGGGACCACAAGAAGCCATGACTAACTTTGATTCTAGATTTCAAAAGACTTGGGATAGAATCCCTATTATAGCTAGACCATTACCAGGTATGGCCATAGTGTTTTATCTTAAGGCTTTAAATTCAGATATATCCATTATGATTTAGTCACTTGGAGGACACACTTTGTCTGAGGCTTATGACTATGCTGTCAGAGTTGAGAATAATTTGATAGATGCTGGAAAGTTACCTCTAAGGCCCCCCATGCCCATGTTCCTAGAAATTTCCTTGCCATTATCTCAAGAAGTCCCTAAATCCATAAGCCCACCTATGTCCAAGTACACTTACCCTCAACTATCTACTAAAGAAATTGTCCCCACTCAGTCATCTGAGATGGATGATATCAAGAATGTCCTAAGGACATTTTATAATGAGCTGATTAATATAAAAAGATAGTAGAATAATTTCTCCAAGCCTCCATATCAAGGCTATCAAGGACACATATTTTCATCTCAATCAAACCCATATCAAGGTCCTCCAAGATAAACTAACCATCAGCTAGCAAACCAATTGGTTGTAGTCCCCACACCTTCATAGACTATTCCTCCAAATTCAAATAGGAGGATTATTCCAGGGCAAAATAACTATGTGGATAATACTAATGCCTAGTGTTTCTCTTGCAATAATGCTCATACACCTAGAGATTGTCTTATGGGTAATCTACAATAAAAAGTTGTAGAGCAAAGAAGAATGGATGATCAATTTGCAAGTTCCAATGACAATCAAGCTTACCAGTCTCCTGGTATGCAGAATTTAGTCCTAATGGCTCAGATGTAAGGGACATCTTTGCAACCAGAAGAAGAAATAGCCTTAGAATATGCTTTGTTTTCATGGGTTGAAGATGAGGAATCAGTATTTTTGAATGAAGCTTATGTTTCCAGGAAACCAGTGGTGCAATCAGACTACTATACTAGATCAAAGAGAAGAATGCTAGAACAACTTGAAGTCATAAATAATGAAGTTATGGAGAGTCCTTCATTTCAATTTCATCAACATGTAGATGATAGATAAGAAATGCTTCAGTCAATGTAGAATCAAGAAGTTCATGGAAAAGTTCAAAGAAAGATAAGATATTCTAATCTTCCAAGAATTTAAACTTTTGGACCAATGAATGTGGTAGATCAACTGAAGATGACTCTAGCACAAGTATCAATATGGGATATGTTAGCTATTCTTGAATAAAGGACACTATTATAGGAAGCTCTTTAAGATCAAGCAATGCCTAAATGTACTGAAGGACCTGTTGATAAAAGAAAACTCAAAGACCTAGTTCATCTATAGATAATAGCCCTAATGACTAATGTATCAAAGGTAAGCAAATCCAAATGAGATTCCTTCCATTTTACTAAGATAGAGGACTGGGCTAAGCATAATAAGAAAAAACAAAATAAACAGTTGTTAGCTATAACACATAGTGACCCATATGAAAATTATAGCTCTACTGGTTTGGACACTTATGTTATTTTTGATGAGGACCATGAGATCTCAAATGTTTTAAGAGAAGAGACACCAACTGCTCAATAATTCAAGAAAGATTCAGAGATTTAGACTTTAAATTTTGATGGGGCAAGAAGTAAAAATGGTGCTAGAGCAGGAATTTGTCTTACTGATCCAAATGGTGAGAAAATTTTAAGAGTTATTCATTTTCAATTTGATTGCACTAATAATGATGCTGAGTATAAATCTTTAGTACATGGGCTCCTATTAACCAAGAAAAAGGGAATAAAGAATCTAATAGTAAAAGGAGATTCAAAATTAGTAGTAAAGCAAATTAGAGAAAAGGCAATAATAAAGAATGTCAGAATGAAATCTTATAAGCATAGAATTTGGGACTTAATAGAATATTTTGAAGCTTTTAATATTGAAGTAGTTCCTAGGACTCAAAATTTTGAAGCTGATAGGATGGCATAGATTGGTTCACAGTTTGATCTAGCAAATGACCTATTAGTTAACAATGAATCAGTGAAGGTTATAGTAAGGCCAGTTATTCCTGATAATGATGAACATTGGCAAGTATTTAAGAATGATTCTCAAGTACTCTCATTCTTGTAACAATCAAGGGAATTTTTTGATCAACTGCAACCAAAGATTAAAGAAGCATATGAGGGTCAAATTATACAATTAAAGAATAATAATCTTCCCAAAAGTTTAATCACTTTAGAAAGCCTTTTTGATCTAGAAGATGTAAGCCTATAGAAGAAAAGGTTCCAAGCAAACAAGGCAGATTATTTTTAAATAAAGGTGAGTGAAGGAAAAAAATTAAAAGTTGGAAACTCTACAACTCAAGAAGAAAAGGAAAGACTAATTGAATTATCCAAAAAGTATGATAGAGTCATAGCCTAGAGCTATGAAGACCTTTATGGATACAATAGAGACATCATTCAACATACAATAGAACTGACTGAAGGATCTAATCCTGTTAGACAAAAATAGAGGCTAGTGAATCCAAGAATTGAGCCTTTAATGGTAGATGAGTTGCAAAAACTTTTAGATTCTAAAATAATTTTTCCAATCAAGCACTCATCCTGGGTATCAAATCTAGTACCAGTTAGGAAAAATAATGGTGATATAAGACTTTGTGTAGATTTCAAAGATCTAAACAAATCATCTTTGAAAGATCACTATCCCTAGCCCTTAATGGAGCAATTTCTACAAATTATGGCTAGATCAGAGAGATTTTTTTGCTAGATGGTTTCTCTAAATACAATCAGATTTGGTTGGCTAAAGAAGACCAACACAAGACTACTTTTACTAAAAAGTGGGGAACATTTGCATATGCGAAGATGCCATTTGGCCTGTCAAATGCTAGAGCCACTTTTCAAAGAGCTATGGATGTTGCATTTGGGGAGCTGATAAATAAAATCATCTTGATTTATCTTGATGATCTTAATATTTTTTCAAAGAATGCTACTGATCATTTTGATCATTTAGAATCTGTGTTTAAAAAATGTCAAGAATTTGGAATATCCTTGAATCCTAAGAAATGTATCTTCGTTGTCCCTCAAGGAAAATTATTGGGACACATAGTATCTAAAGAAGGAGTCTCCATAGACCCAAAAAGAGTGGAAGTTATAATGAACTTACCTCTTCTAGTCAATAAGAAAGCAATTCAATCTTTCTTGGGAAAGATTAATTTTGTCAATCAGTTCATATCTGACTTTGCAGGCTTAGTAAGACCAATAACACTCTTGTTGAAAAAAGACCTAATTTTTAAGTGGACTACGAAAGGAAGGCAAGCCTTTAAAGAGGTCAAGAAAGCTATCTCAGTAGCTCCAGTACTTAGAAACCCAGATTTTTCTAAGCCTTTTGTAATGTATGTATATGGAGGAGAGCTCAGTATTGCTATGGTTCTAACATAGAAGGATGATAAGCAGGAGGGAGAACATCTAATAGCATTTTTCTCAAGGACTCTTAGGGAATATGAAACTATATATAAATTTGTGGAAAAACAAGCATATGCTATGGTAAAAGCTCTTAAAAAAATTCAGGCATATAGTATCAGGAAGTAAAATTTTGATACTTGTAGCACATCCAAGTGTCAGAGAATACATCATGGAGGGTGAAATTACTGAAAAAAGAGAAAACTGGATAGCTAAGATCCTTGAATATGATGTAGAATTCAAACCTACTAAATTAGTTAGAGGTAGGGGTTTGTGTCAATATATGACTCAAGAGCTTGAAAAGATTATTCCTGAAGAAACAAATTTAGGAATAGAAGAAGAAATTGTATTGAAAATTTAAGAAGTTGATCAAGAATCCTGGGTTATAGATAGGATTCATTTTATGAAAAATGGGATTTACCCAAGAAAACTCCCTCAAAATAAAAGAAGATACTATAAGATGTAAGAAGTTCATTTTGGTTTAATTGAATAGGGTCTTTTCAGAAGAAATTTTGATGGCAAATTGTTAAGATGTGTAGAAAAGGATGAGGCTAAGAAAATACTACATGAAATGCATCATGGAGAATTAGGTGGACATATTTTTGCAAAGACCACAGCTATAAAGATAAGTGAAGCAGGTTATTTTTGGCCTACTTTATTTATAGATTATTATCAGTTGGTTAAAAAATGTCAATCTTGTCAATATTATGTAGGGATGAGAAGGAATGCAACAATGCCTCTTAGTCCTATAATTTTAGATGAACCTTTTGCTCAAGGGGTCTTGAATTCATTAGAATGATAAATCTAGTATCTAGCATGGGTCACAAATGGATCTTAATAGCCATAAATTATTTCACTAGATGGACCAAGGTAGTACCACTCAAGGAAGCAACAAAAAATGTGATCCTAGACTTTCTAGGGAGTGTCACTACTCATTTTAGGGCTCCTCACACCATAATTTAAGATAATGCTAAATCATTTTTAGGGTCCAAAGTATCTAACTTTGCATTAAAGCATGGAATATATCTAAAAACTTCTAATTCTTACCCTCAAATTAATGGTTTCACAGAATCAACTAATAAGAACCTGATTAGACTCATCAAAAGAATAGGGGCTGATCATCACAAGGAATGGCATAAAGTGCTTAATCTAGCACTATGGGTTGATAGAATTACACCTAAACAGGTGATCAAAATTTCCCCATATGAATTATTATATGGGAAACCTACTATAATTCCCCTTATCCTAGAGATGCATGCTCTCTAGCTAATCAAGCAAATTAAAATTGAAGAAAATGGCCCCATGCAGGTCAGATTAGCAAAACTTCTAAAAGTTCAAGAAAAGAGAAATGCAGCACATGATTCATTGATAAAGCATCATAAAATAGTTAAAGATTGTTTTGATAAAAGGAATTCAAATCTCCATTTTGAAATAGGCTCAATTGTTTTAAAATGGGATGCAAGAGCTACCAAACCAGGTTAACACACTAAGTTTGAAGCATTATGGACTGGCCCTTATAGAATTTGGGCATGTAAACAACAAAATTTGTTTGATCTAGAAATGATGGAAGGTGAGCTTGAAGAGATTCCTATAAATGGAATCTAGTTAAAACATTTTAGTTAAAACCATGTTTTCTAGTAATTTTGGATCATACGAGAGTTGTGGTTTCTTTTTGAGTAGGCTCAAAAGTCCTTGGGGTCACCAATAACTATAGAGTTATAAATTACTCTACATTTCATCCTATTTTTTTAGCTGTGCACTACCAAATTTTATCCTCACATTAGTTGCATGGGCTCTATTTTCCTTTTGATTCATTTTGTCTAAGTGTTGGAGTAAAGCAAAAGCTGACAAGTGTCATCATTTGAGGCATCCTTCTCAGTGGAAACTGACAAGTGTCATCATTTGAGGCATCTTTCATACTTTCTATGAGTTAGTCAAAATGTGCCACATGTCTCATAGCAGCTCAGCAAAATGTGCTAAGTGTCAGTGTCTGTGGTTGCATATCAACACCCACATTTTATCTCATTTATAGGGGAAAGCACCAAGTGGTAATAGCGAAAGGTCTCAGTGTTTCTTTTCTAAAAGCAAAAAAAGCTACCACATATCCTAGCTAAAGAGAGTGGAAGTCACCATGTGTTAGCATCTAAAATATGTTCAGTTCAATGCCTTGGTTTAATGCTTTTAGTTCAATGCCTCAGTTCATGTGTAAACGGCGTGTAGTGTTGAATCATTAAACCATTTTTGGTTTAATCAATCAGTTCAATGGCTTAGTATAATTAGGAAGTTTAAAGGAGCATCCCAAAAAACCAAAGGGTCAAGTGCCCTTTCAAAAGGTAGTAAGGTGCAACCAAACCATTTAAGCAGAGGCTGCCAAGTGTCATCTACCAAGCCCTTTCTACTCCATTCCCAGAAGTAACAAAAGACGCCACGTATCTTCCCAAAAGTAATAGAAGATGCCATGCATCTTCTCATAAGTAGTGGAAGTTGCCATGTGTCACCATCCAAAAGATCACTGTGTTTCATTGCTGAATAAAGACTATGGTGGGTCCCAAGTTTTATTTCTAAAAGTTTGTGAAAGTTGCCAAGTGTCACCATCCATAGGAGCCTAACACGTGTCCCAAATGTTTCCATAGTATAGCTAAAGAGTAGTGGAGATTGCCACCTATCTTATGCTCCTTTTCAAATTTGCTCAGGTAAGAAATGCTGTGAATCTTATTTAATTTTAAGCTATTGAAGTTTTGAGGAAGCGGATAGCGACAAGTGTCAAAGGTGGAACATGGCTGAGCAAAGACACAAAAGAGTATAATTTATGTGGAAAGTGCCACATGTCTTCAATGGCTGCTACAAAACATGACAAGTGTTGACCTCCAGTGATTTCTAAAGTAATAACAAGAAATTGGCTAAGTGTCACCTAGCATTCAAGAGAAGGGAGCGTCCTGCAATCTATTTCAGCCAATGAACTGCCAGAAGATGAAGCATTTCAAAATCTATAAGATATCTTCTATTAGACACTTTTAGTTAGGAGAAGATTTTATATGGGCCATTAGATTTGGAACAAGTAGACAATCTGGAGTGGTTCTAAGGCTATAAATAAGGGTGCAGAGATCGCCAAGGAGGATGAAGATCCATTATCAGAGAGAGTTTTGAGAGAGAATTATGGTAACAAGTTTAGACTTTCTAGAGCTGTGGCTAAGTAATATCATTTTCTTTTGTCTCATTTTCTTGATTTGAAAGTTTTATATAACTGTATGTGTTTTTGTGCCTTTTTTATGACTAGAAGATTCAAATAAGAAGATTGAACCCTATTCATTTGTTGATATTATCTGTGTCATTTGCAAAAGTAGTTTAGACTGTAGATTTTATAGAGCTGAGATTAGGATTGTCATTTGCTTTTGTCTCATTTTCTTGAGTTGGAAGGTTTACATAACTGTACGTGTTTTTGTGCCTCTAATGTGATTGGAAAATTCAAATAAGAATATTAGACCCTATGCCTTTGTTGACATTTTTTTATCTTGGTAAAATAAGTTTACGTTGTGAGCCTCTATTTCTATTATTTCAATCTTATACATTGATCATGCACTTGTTTGCTCTTAAATGCAAATGAATCCTACATATAGTCTCACTGTGCTCAGGATTAAGGTTGAATTACATTCAGGTACATTGCCATAGATTATATTTTCTTTCTTGCATTGTGTTTCTAATTTAAATTCCTATCCCTTTTTCCAGTATCTACTCATTTTAAAGAAGATCTAGCTTCTCTAAAATTTAGAGGTTGTTTCAAGACGCAAGTCCCATATCTTGAAACTTCCCATTGTTGTTGATTAGAATCAAGTACAATTTTAAATCATCAACATTAGCTTACCATGACTACATTTGATCCATGACAAAAAAATCCATATAAAATCCCATTCAAAGATAATTTAGAAGGTGTGGGAAAATATCACAAAGTAATCAAGAATATAAATAAGACCATTGAGGCAAACTTCCCTATTTTTTGCATACAACCATCTAATATAGCTACAATCATATCTAAATCCTTAAACCAATCCCTAACCACCTCAAGCATACCTAATTTTAGTATTTTGCATCTTCATACACATAATTTCATAAAGCACATTAGGTGAGAGAACTACATATGGATTGATCACTCTTTAGAGTTTTGGTATGTAGGTAGCATACCCACACAAGGAGTCTGGATACACATTCAATGCATATTACACACACTAACCCCCTATATTTCATAAATTTTTCCAAAGTGTCATGAAATATAGGTTTTAAAGACTAAATCAAATATTTAGGGAGTTATATAGACATCTAACATCTAAAATTTCATAGGCAAGCTCACATAGAGATAATGAAAAAAAGCTAAAAATCTTAGGTCTCCTAGATAATAGTAGTAGAAGAGGACTATATTGTTGTACCCTAGGGTATCTTAATTTATCACTCCTATAATTTCATAAAATGAAGGCTAGAGCCTAATTTGTGACACTTTTCTAATCCTATATAGTGAATTTCAAACCCTATCTCAATCATCTCAGTCTATTTCTAGTAAAGTCTTATTTTATCCACATCTATTACTATTTATAGAAAGGTTTAAATTGAAATTAAATTATAAAAATTAGTAACCTAATTATTTAAATATTATTTACTAATTTGATTAACTCAGACCCTTAACTAAATTAATAATAGGACTCTAATATTCCCAAAAAAGTTAAATCAGTTATATCTCGAAGATCATATAGTATGTTTATAGTCATTAAGGAGACCAGGTAAACAAATTAGAGGTTTGAAGACAAGAGAGTTATATGGGACTTCATAAAAGGTTTTAATACAACTAAATATGTTAGTAAAGGTTTTCATATTCTTTTTAAAGTAGACAACAATCAAGTTTCAAGTCAAAGTCCTTGAGGATTAGTTAGGAAGACAAGCATGTGCATTAGTGATTGATTGCATCCACATGTTTTGAGTGTTATTTGAATATATAATATAATTTATGGGAAGTTAATAAAGGTTTTAATTGTATATAAACATCTTATAATGTGGATAAGATCATTTTAAGCATTAAAATCACCAAACTCAGTCACTAAGGGTTAAGAAGATATGATTACTTGAAAACCCTAAGGTAGAAGAATTTAAGGTGTACCGAGCATAAGGTGATTAAAGGGGAGTAAAAAGAATGTTTATAGACATAAATAAATATTATAGGATTTATAAATCCATCAAACATGTCTTGGAAAGAGGATGAACCTTTCAGACCTCTATCTTCCCTAAACACATAGATTGGCATAGTAACCTATAGGTAGCCATCTAAAGTAGAGGAATATGGTTAGAGTTTGAGAATATAAGGACACAAATAAAGGATATAAATAGGTTATAATATACTTTTTATTATTAAATTTAATTCAAAACAACTACATATCACTTTAGACCTCTAATACTCATATTAGGCCAATTAGGCCTAGAGCTAGTCTTGAAGCCTAAAAGGCCTATACCACCATGAAGAGACTCTCAGAATATCATAATAAAAATGAGACCATGAAAATGTGTAATATATTATTTTATGTCTTATTTATATGTTTCAATAGGTATAAATTCAATGAAATGGTCAATTTTAATCTCAAGAACTAGATCGAACCATATTGTCTTAAACAATCATTCAAGACATCTGTTTAGGTGCTCATATCTTTCATCATCAAAGGATTTGAGGAAATTATATTAGTGGGATTTGAGTGCCCATATAATTTAAATTAATAAAAGAGTGATATATATTTAGGAACTTAAGTTTATGAACAAACATTAAGAAATTAGCCTACATAGATTGCTTGGTAAAGACTACAAGCACATTTCCCTACGTACATATGTTGACACACATTTTTCATGGGAAATAAAGATTCTAAAGAAATTTAAAGGGGTATATGGAATAAATATACATGTAAATAAGTTTTGGTTTGGAGGTCTATACTTTATGAACCATCATTAAGATGGTGGACCTCTAAAACCCTCCTTAAACCCTATAGCAGACTAGTCTTGAGTAAATTGATGATTTTGACATCCAATTACAATGGCATGACTTTATAACCAATTTAATCATATATTAAACTTATATAATTTCCTAACCATGATACTATGTTTTATGAAACTATACATACCTATCAAGAAATAAAGTATTTGAGGAAAAGCATCAAAAAGAGAGGTACAAGGTAGTTTAAGAATATGCCAATCATTGGAGGGAGTTTGAACATTGTTTCACCTTATCAAGGAATAATATGTCTAATAATATTATTGTAAATACCTCTGTGAGTATCTTCTAACTAGTTAGTTTGTAGATGTGAAGGATAAGGTGACCTAGTCACCCAGTTGGGCAAGTTTGTAGGTGTGAGCTACTCAAGAGGACCTATATCATGGTGTGAGACATTTTTTCATACCTAAAAATTATCTATACATATGTTCTCAAGGTATAATATAGGTTTTCCATGGCCAAAAAATGCAAATAATTAGGTTGTTAGGTCTGATTGGCCTAGGTCTGATTGGCCTAGTAGATCTACTTGGTCAATCAAGAGGAATGAAGATGGCATAAAAAGGTAATTGGAATGGTAAATAAAAGATATTTCATTTGGTAAAAGACTAATTTTAAGGATTCAAGTACACATTCAATATCTATTGTGGAGGAATAATTTAGTTTCTTGACTTGGTAATATGTTCAAAAGGAGTATGGATTTTTGTATGTTTGATGATGCTTAATTATACCTCATTAATGTCTTGACTATAAGAAGAGAATATTTTTGACCCAACAAGGGAATAGAAATGACTTGAATGAGGTTGATAAAGTCAACCAAATTCTTCACTACCTCACTTTAATGCCTAAGGGCTAATTTGAAGATCATTGAAAAGCATCAAACATGGAGAGTCTTTTGGAGGATTGTATAACTATTTTCAACTATAGTAATTAATGTGTTATGGTCATTGATGACCTTTTATTCTCACATATATACCACTCTCCTTCTTCTTCTCTCCTTGTATTTCCATGTATTTAGACTAAAAAGCCTTTATTTGTAATCCCTCTCTTTGGAATGACGAAACTCTACTAAGATTGGCACTTTTTAAAATATTAGGTGAATACAAATGATTATTTTATATTATTCAATAAAAGTTTAGTATGTTTTTTATTAGTCTTATTTTCACATGTGGCAGTGTTTTTTCCCTTGGCAAGTCCTAATCTCACCTAATAACTAGTAGATGATCTTATGTAGGTCACATATAGTGTTTTTATGTTAAGTGTCTAAGCTTGGAGTGGATATATTGAGTGATTATTGCCTTGAATCAGGCCTTCCATCATTACCCTCATGCTTTGATCACTTAATGAAACCTTTATTTGAAACACTTTTACATACGAGTCCTTGGAGTTGGAAGATTAAATGATTTATATTGCTTATTAGTGTTAATTGAAGTCCAAATTGAGTGGATAAGCAATATAGTTGCATCACCATACCTTATATTAGATTTTTTTAATGTAATTTCTATCCTTTTTTAGGCCATTAGTAATTAGTTTTAGTAAATTGAGCCATAAATTGATGTACCAAGGGAGCTAACCCCATAATCTAGAGGTTTGGTCTCGTTATAAGGTCACCCATAGCCTTTAGACCATTCCCGTGTTGGTCCAAGTTTGAAGTAGGTCTGAAAAACCTCCTTTAAAGGGTGAAACTTGGGTTGCTAATAAGACATATTTAAAAACTTTCATGAAAATTCTAGTCTTTTCATGAGAATCCATATCTAGAGGATAAGTTTGATGTTTAAGGAATTGGATAATGTGTTTATACCATGGGCTCTATCGAATGGTGATATCCTAAATATAATTGATAAGGGAATATTGATGTTGTATATAATATGGGGACATTTTTATTTGAATAATAAAGTGGGAATCACTAAGAATTTGATGCAGATGAAATAAGGATGCCAAAGAAGTAAGAGAATCAGTAATAGAATTATGATCTTTTGCTCAATGGTAAAATAGGTGAACTCTTTGACAAGGGTATTATCCAGTTGATGATAAGTGATAATATTTTCACTTTTACATTGGTAATCATTGTTAACATGATGACATATGAGTTGGGAGTCACTTAAAGCATGTAGATAGGGAATATCTAAGTCAAGTGTCACTCTCATGCCCAAGATTAACGCTTCATATTCTAGCATGTTATTAATGAAATAAAAGGTGATATAATATGCCAAAGGAATTATTTTACCATGAGGATTAGTTATAATACAACCTACCCCAAATTATTGGAGACATTTAGTGACATCATAGTGTAGGGTTTAGGTGTCTTCATGCAAATAGATGTTGATTTTAGGAAGTCTTCGATAACTAATTTGAATTGAGTAGTATTGGGAATGACATAGGTATATTCTTGATTAATTTATTCTAAATAAGAAGTGAAGTTATAGAATTAATATTTAAGATAGATATATTTATTGAGACCTTCAATATAGAGAATGTTATCTTTAGGGAGACTATCTTGAAGATGATTAGTAGTGGGTATGGGTGCCTCTACGAGTTGGTCAGTAATGACTTGCCCTTTGATAGATTTTTGCATTATGATGCAAAGGTAAAATTTCATTAAAAGAACCATCCACTTTCCAATTCAATCTCTAGGTAAGAATGTTTTGGATAAAAAGTGATGGACTGGGTTAGAATAAACTATGACATAGGTTGTTTGATAAAGCATGTAGTGACGAAGCTTATAAACTATGAAATGGATAGCAAGGAAATAATGTTTTAATTTAGTATAACATCTTTCATAATTGATGAGGTCTTAACTAATATATTGAATCTTATATTCTCTTTTGGCATCATATTTTTGGGAAAGCATTACTCTAACTGATACAGGTGTAAAAAAAGTGTATATAATTAGAAGAAGGTTATTAGAAGGTGGACAAAGGGTAGGTGGATGGAACAATGATTTTTTGATGTTATCAAATGCCTTCTGATAAGGATCATTAAATTCTATAGTATTACCTTTCTTAATAAGGTAATTAACATAATATATTTGATAATAAATTTTGGGGATGAATCATCAGATTACCCCAAGCTTGCTAAGGTAAGTAAAAATGTTTGGAATGGAGTGAGGAATATGTATGTTGACTATAGAATTTATTATAGTAGGATCAACATCAATACCATGAAGAGAGATTAATAACCCTAGAAATTTAATATATTTAACACCAAAAACACATTTTTAGGGGTTGAGTCTAACTTTGTACTTGATGATTAGATCAAATATAATGGCTAGATTAGAGAGATGTGTTTTGTGACTTTTGGATTTGGTAATGAGATCATCCACATAGGTTTTAAAAATATTATTTATAAGGTCACAAAAAAAATTTGGTCATATCTTGGTTATATGAATTTGATTGTACCCCAAAAAACCATCCATGAGAACAAGATTTCACATCCATTAGTGGAATTACAATGGCATCTATCAAAGGTAATGAAAAATTATCCTTAAGATAAGCAAGGTTGAGATTATAGAAGTTGATTTAGATGAAAATAAACATGGTAACCTTTTTGTGAACAAATAATGTTTGAAACCCATCATAATTATTCCATAGGTTTAATAAATTTGGCATCAAATAATTTGATAATTTATTTATGGCATAGGGTGGAAACTTTGGGGGAAATTTTTTGTTGTTTTTTATGAATGGGCTTGGCATAGGGGTATGTGATTATGTTGTGCATAATGATACTAGGATCTTTACCAGGCATGTCCTAATATTACCAAGTTAAAGTCTCATGATATTTATCTAATAATAGACTAAATTTATCATGTTTGGTAAGTGTTAGTTCTCTATAAATTATGATAGGTTGAGGACATGCGGGTGTGCCATATTCTATTATCATGGTTTATTTGATAGGAATAACATTTCCATTATTACAATTATATGTTGAATTGGTAAGAGAGGAAATGGCATTGGTTTTAGGATCAATGCTAGCAATGAAATTGTTAAAATGAGGGGCCTTTCACTTGAAATTCTAAATTTTGTGATGTTACTAAAGAAGTTGAGGTTCTTGAGCATGGATTAATTCAAGGATGCACTCATCACTAAGTAACATAGGTATATGTCCATAATATTCCACATCTACTTTAATATCAATGATATTTTTACCATTGTAATTATATTCAAAACATATTTGGCACATATATGTGGCTTTAACATTAAGAGTGATCTTAGTAATGGGTTAAATTATGGAAGAAGGTTAATTAGATTCAATTGGTTTGGAAATAAGTGTATATTTGGAATCATTGATGGGGAGAAGATTTGGTAGAAGAACATATAGTAGGAGATATATAAGGTTTGGGAGGGTATGAAGTTATGAGAGGTTAAATTTTTTTAACAACCCAAAGATTATCAAGAAGTGGATAATTAACTAGAAGTATATACCTTCAAGTTATAACTCAATATCTATGGAAATAGTATGAATATTGCAATTTAAAAAATGTATTTTAGCAAGGTTTTATGATAATGTTGAACATCCAGATCTTCTAATTGAGATTGGGCCATAATGTATTTATCATCATAGGTGTGAGAGATAATACATGCTTGTGTCTTTAAAATAACTCTTGAAGGTATGACACCTAGATTATTAAATTTACAAGGTGACATGGTTAAAGGGACTTAAAATAACTTGGCCACTTCATAATAATTACAAGTGAAATCATTTTATATATAATATGTATCATGTGCATTATGTGGAGGAGGGAAATTGATGATCTCATAAATAAGAGGGATGGTATGATCACAAGGTAATAAGGAAGGAGGAAGTGACTCTAAAATGTGAGGTAGCTTGGTACTATTACATGTTTTTTTAAAAATCATTTGGCTCATCATCGTTAGAATAAACAAGAGTAGATTATAAAACTAGATTCATATCAATGAATTTAGGTAAAGGTGAACTATTCATTTTTGTAATAGGGGGAATTTGATACTAAGATTTAAGTTTGGGAAGTTGAATACTCCATGGGTTAGGATTGGCCTCATGTTTATACCATTTTCTATTATAAACAAAATTGATACATTGTCTACCAAAAGAGGTATAACCCTTATGTGATGAGTCCATAGGCATCCTTGGAGTATATTATAGGATAATGGTAAGTTGAGAACCATAATATTAGTAAATATAGTTTTGGGTCCAATAGTATGTGGGAGACAAATACAACCAAATGACTTTTCATTGGTTTTATAAAATCCATGACATGTTAAATGAGTTTTCTTGAGATGATATTTATTATATCTAAGTTTTTTAATGAGATAGATAGATGTCACATTAATTACTAACACTTTATCAACTAATACTTTGGGAATAAGGGTGGTATTAATGGATATTTTGATAAAGATAGGGGGATCAACTTGAAAGAGAATTTCATCATTGATCATGTCCTCTTTAAATAACTCTATGGAAGGTTTTGAGGAAGGATAAATAGTTTCAATTGTATGAACTTTTTTTGGTTGATTCTCATGAGAAAGTTGTTACTCTTCTATGGAAGATGGTTCTTTTATTTCTTGGAGTTGTTGGATTAGGAATTTACAATGATAGGGAGAATTGTAGACTAACTCTATGAGAGGGATTTTTCAAGGCATAGATTTGAGTTCCTCTAAAAAGTTCTAATAAGTTTTGGAAGAGGAATAACTAGTATAAGGCTTGGAAGGTAAGATATGTTTATTAGGAAGAGAATTAGTTAGAGGTTTGGATTGAGGAAGTTGGTCTTCATTGGTTTTCAAAGGTAAGTTAGTGGTAGTAGTGTCTTTAATAAGTTGTTCTTATAAATATGGTTTCTTTGGTTTAGTAATGGGAACTTTGTGGTCTAATTTTGATTGATAATTGACCTTATCCATGTTCACATATTAGTAATTTATATCATATTAATCATATTTGACATCAATCACACAAATATATGTGTTTGATTATTGAGGGTTAGATGTAGAGAAATTTTTTGGATTGTTATAGGAACAAGATTTGGAAGCTTGTTTCATTTGAGTGTTGGAGATTTTTAAATGAATCTATAGTGGTATCATGGAGGTGTCCAAGTGAGTGGATTAAGTGCCTTTATATTCTAAGTTATAATAACAAAGTGTGAAATGTGCTTGTTCTAGTATGCTTGAAGTATGCTCAGTTGATGTTTTTCTTTGGCATGGTTAGAGATGTTTAGGGATGAGTATGGATTATTGATTATGTACAATATCTCCCTAAGATGTTTTATATTATTTGAGTGTTTGTGTGCATAAGTTTAATTCATCTAGTTGTCCATAGTTTTCATCTAGACACTTTGGGTCTAGTGGTGCAAAAAATCTGAAAAGGTAGTTTAATGACATCACCATTCCCACATGTGGATGATTCAAGAGGATTTGGTTATATGGTTGTGATCACATTAGTAACTACTTATTATGTGATAAATATCATGTCATGTGACTAAGAGAATCAAACTATATTCAAGTAAAAATTTAGGCTCCTAGGCATTTTGATAGTGTTTTACCATACCTAGCCAAATTTGCATAAGGCAAAAAATTGTCAAGTAGTTTAATGGTGGTATATCTCACATGTGTGGGTGTTTTAGGATAAGGTTATCATATGTGTTTGTTTATTTTTGTACCTAGTTTATTTTTGTTAAATTTTAGGTCAAGCACCAAAGTGTGGCAAAAGATATGCATGTTCAAAGTTGGCCTTCCTAATAAGGTTTTGACATAGTTGGCTCTATGGAAAAAATGTCTAAGTGGGAATTTTAATTTCATTTTATCTCACACATGTGAGGGTTATAGGAGTAGTTTATCACATGGTTGGATTCTCTTATATGAGGTGATCATATGGTCTAAATTTTTTATCATGCATCTAAGCAAAAAAGAAGTTATTAAGGTTCAAAATTGGCTACTTAGATAGATTACAATGGTCCCCATAGTCAATTTTTCAAAAGGTAATGTTATAGAAAATTTTGAGGAGATCTATGATGCATGTTTTCTTTAAGATGTTAGGAAGAAATGAGATGGTAGGAAGTGTTCAATATTTAACACTGAGTAGAGATAAAGATCAAGCTTCTTCTAAGGATCAACAATGAGTGAGTGATCATACAGATAGAGATCAATGGTACATATTAAAGTCAAGAGGTAAAAGTGATAGCTATTTATAATTGTTAAGATCAAGATATGTACAAGAGATTGATGAAGTGCATGAGGTCAAAGTTTATAGATTTCATGAGATGAGGTCAACATGTTTAAGGTTTAATGTTTGGCATTGGAAAACTATGTGTTAAAGGTCAAACAAGATCAACAGTGCATGATTTATCTAGATTAGTGAGGAAACGAGATGTGATCATGGTGTTTGAAGTTTAATTGTGACCATTTGCATTTAAATATTTTAATTTATAAAGGAAAAACTAGTGCTCTGTATTTTGGCTATAAATTTTAATCCAGGTAGAATTTGCTCATGGTGTAAAAAGAAAACTTGTAGAGGACTCCAAGGTGCATCTAGAAATATATATTTGAATATTTTAAAGTGTTTAAATTCATATTCATGAAGGTTAAAATTTTATTGTGTGTTGATGCTTGTTTTTCAAGTGACCCAAGAAGAGTAATTGAGATTAGAGATGTTGTTTCAATGTTTCATGGTGAATTAGATATTGGGGAGTGTTATAGAATCCATGAGGATTTTATATGTGAATTATGAAGGTTTGACCATTTGTTTTCAGTATGAACAATGGTTTAGAAGGTGACTGTATATTCATCCATAATGACTGTGTGCACAAAATGTTATTTGAGTGAATTATGCTTAAGCAGAAGGGTGATATGTTGGTTTTTGGTACTTAAGGGGCACCTATAGATCATATGGAATGGTTATATGATTTTTTTAGTGTTTTTTTTTTTTAGATGAAGTGCTAAAGGAGTGAATGGGTTCACATGAGACCTATAAGGGCTACAAAGGCCTAATTAAAAAGTATAGTTCCTTAAGGATGACCCATATATTCTATGGCTAAACTATGAAGTTTTTATTGAGATATGTATTTTTTTGAGAGATGCCTTAAGGGATAATTCATGCCTAATAGCTGACCAAGGTATTGATTATCAAGTATTCTCTATAAATAGTGGAACCAAAGATGATGGTTTCTAAACTGTATGTGAGAGACTTGAGAGAGATTTGAGAGAGAATTATGTGTGTGAATTATGGAGTGAAAGAGGGGTAGAGTTACTTATATATGATTTGAAGATAATAATAGATTGAGGATTATTTGTATGACATGTAGGTCATAATTATATTGGTAGAATAGTGCTCTTATAGATTTAGTGTGAGTGAAGGTGAAGAATAATAAGAAGAGGTCCATCATCAGGTGTTGAAGACATCATTTCATAGGCAGATGTGTTTATAGGTTTTGTTTTGTTAGCTCATCATCTAATGGGGTTGTAACCTCCTTGAAAGTTGAAACTTTCTTAAAGTCTAGTTGTTGTTACAACTTAGCTAGATAGGTGTTATATCACCTTGTGAGATGGTAGTCTCACTAAATAGGGATTATAGTTCTTTCATCAGTTTTAGCTTGTCTAAATTGATTGTTGTTATTATAAGACAATAGTCCAATTGTAGGTTGCTATGGGTTTTCTCCCCCAAAATGGTTTCCCATATATGTTATGTGATTGATTTTACATTATCTCTCTTGATTGTTGCTATGAATGATGTCTATATTTCATGAATGCTTATGGTAACTGATTAAGTATTTATAAAGATCATAATTAAATTTGGATTATTTGGGATCACTGATTCAACCTCCCCCTCTTATTTATTATACCTCTAAAAATTGGTATCAGAGTAGGTCCTTTAGTAAAGGCTTGACAACTTTAAGGTGATCCAAGGTACAATATGGGTAGTCGTCAAAGAGGTTTCTCTACTAAGAAAGCAATGATGTTCAATGGATCTAATTATGGTTTTTGGAGTGTAATTATGAGGAAATACATTATGTCCCTAGGGTGTGATGTATGTAAATTTATTTTGGATGGTTATGTTGCTCCTATTACTCCTCCATCTAGTGTTACAGACAAGAAGTTTTTTGAGATAATTCTAAGGCAATGAATTCTATCACTTATGGTATTTTAGAGATTAAATATTCTAAGGTAATCCATTATAAATTTAATAAAGAGATATTAGAAAAATTTAGATCATTTTTTAAAGAGATTCAAATGTTAAGCTTTCTAAGTTGCAGACTCATAATAGGCAATTTGAAAGTCTCAAGATGAAGGAAGAATATTTTGTGGCATCCTTTTTGTAGAGAGTTGACAAGACTAAAACCATCATTAAGGGTCTTGAAAAGAATATTGAATAGGATACTATAGTAAAAAATATATTAAGGTCTCTATATCTTAAGTTTGATGTAGAAGTATCTACTATAGAAGAGAGTCATGATCTTACTTAGTTGAATATGGACCAATTGCATGGTACCCTTACTACATATGGGATGAGAGCAAATTATGATATACCACAAAAGAAGGAATCTACATTAAAGATAGAGGTGAAGCCTAAGAAGAAGTTCCAAGGTAATAAATCCAAAGAAGGTGACATATCTGACATTGATGAGTATGAACTAATTGCTTTGATTCCTAAGAAATTGAGCATAGGCTTAGGGAAGTATATATGTAAACTACCCTTCAAATGTTTTAATTATGGAGAGATATGAAATTTTGATCATAATTTTCATCATAAGAATGATAATAAAGATAATGAAAAGCATCGTGAAGGCCAAGATGATGATAAGAAGACATACAAGAAGAAAGGATTCAAAAAGTTTAACAATAAGAAGGAGACCTTACAAAATAAAAGAGTATCTATACCAAAGAATATTGTAGCTCATTAAATGAGAATAAAGATAGTGACCTAGAATATGATCATAAATATAATGGTCCTATTTAATATTAAGCTTTATTTATGGTTGAGAAAGGAAGTTGTTCACATCAGAAGGTGTCTACTTGGAGTGATTCAGATGATGATGAAGATGAGGTGGATTGTGAGACTGTATTTATGAATGCTCTTAAAGAAATAAACATTGAGAAGAAGATCAATAACAATATGAAATATAAACTCAAGTAAAATGAGGATAATTTTAGTGTGTATGAGGTAAGATTGAATAAATCCACCAAGGAGCATGAAGATATGATCAAGCATCTTAGTTGTCAATTGGAAATCCTATCTACAAGCCTAAAAGCTAAAGAAGATGAATGTTCAAGGTATGAATATGAAAATGAGACTTTGAAATATAAGATAGAAAATATAGCTAGTAAGGTGAAAACATTTATGAGATTTGAAAAGATCTCATGTGATTTAGATAATATTCTGAGTGGTCATA
Organism: Torreya grandis; assembly: GCA_037957365.1. Lineage (NCBI taxonomy): Eukaryota > Viridiplantae > Streptophyta > Pinopsida > Cupressales > Taxaceae > Torreya > Torreya grandis. Next base: position 153,950 of record JARHVA010001953.1, read on the forward strand.
AGCATGCTAGTGATAGAATTGGTCTTAGATATGAATAAGAACAAAATAATGTAACTCAAGACAAGATGAAGACTAATGTGAAAAAATAAAATCATAATTTGAAGACAAATAATTAGACATGGACTGAAGGTGCTATAAAAATGAAGACAAATCAGATCTGATAGCCAAATGCCATTAGTTATGTAAGATTCAATGGTTACTATTTCACATGTTATCAATTTGGGCATAAAGCTAGAGAATGAAAGAGACCTGTTAGAAATGAGTTTCCATATAACTATGATGGGGGTCATCAATCAAAAGGTATGAATAAAGTTAAGTATGCTAACTATCTTATTGTGGGGCACTTTGCAAACCATTGTACACATAAGGTTAGACAAGGTGAGTCCTGTGAAAAAATGGGAGGTTGTTTTGTTTGTCATGACAAAGGACATATTTAAAGTTTCTATCCAAATATGGTAAGACAAATCATGTTTCTATTAAGGAGTATGGTTTTCTACAATTGTGAATAAACAGGTCATATTGCTAGATTCTAAAAATAAAATCCATCAAATCAAAATGAGTTTAACCAGGATCCTAAGGTACAAGAAAGAAGGTAAGTTACCACATGGAATACAAAGGTGATAAGTGTGAGTCATGTTGATTTTTTAGGTCTAAGTAATTTGTTTGCTTTGGTGGAGAAATCTACAAAAGATGAAGAGTGCCAAGAGGTCTCATTATCTGATCATGTTGAGAGTGAAGAGACCAAGCTCAAAGAGAAGACCAAGGTGTTGGTTAAAGCTAGTTTTATGGTGTGTATGGATCCAAATGAACATCCTATTGTTAATACGAATTTATCTTACAAAGAACATCAATTTTTTGTGCTTAATGATGAGTTTCTAAGCTATAAGTAAGATTCTTTAGATTAAAAGGTATGTTATGAATATTTATTATCTTCATGTATGATCAATCTAATTATAAAAGAAAAATAAAATGTTGTAGTGGTTGAGCATGTTGCTTATCTTAAGCCTAATAATAAGAAAAAGAACTATAGGTATCATATGAGGAAGGAGGAGAAGGAATATGAGGAGTTGTGGGTAAATCTTTATTTTAAATTGTTCTAAGACATTGTGAAGTAGGGTGTCTCTGCCTATTCTTCTTAGGAGACATCTTTTATTGTGGAGAAGCAATTTCATGTGCTCAAGATGATAATGCCAATTAGAGAAGGTATTTGGTTAAGGGGGAGCAACAATTTAATGAGCTTGATCTAGATTTTTGTGAAGGAGCTATTATGTAGGCTCAAAATTGGTATATCTAGATGGCATAATGAGATTGATGAAATGTCAAGAAGAGGTTTATTCTCATAAAGGTATATACACTTCTTTATGATGTGTTCTAGGTAGTTTTATAGTTTGAAGTGATTTTTACTTAGTTTATCCAAAAAAGAAATATATTTTTGTTTCAAAGAGATTTATCGAGTTGTTTGAGAACATGTTTCCTATGTGGTGAGTGTCATGAATATCTATTGGTGGTCCTTATGGTAGATTGAAAGAGAAGCATATTAAGCATGTGTGGTCATTCTTCATGATATGTGGAGATTTGAAGATAATAAAAAGGTGAAATGGCTTAGAAATATTAGGGGGATTCCATCTCAGATTTTTCTTGGTGAGTTCCATCATATTTTGGTGTTTTTTGTGTTATTTCTTCATTGGTTGCAGTGCTCGATTGAAGATAGTGTTGACATGGAGCAAGAGGAAGTTGTCAAGGCAAGTAAAAGTAAGGTCAAGGCAAAGGGGGTTTGTATTATCTTTATAATGTGGTACTATATAATTTATAGTATTTTCAAGCCCTTAGGATTAGATTATACCCACTTTGTCCTTGTGTCAAAGGGGGAAAAAGTTCCTATTGTGAGAGTGCTTGAAGGGGGAAAAAATTAAAATAGGTTGAAAAGATACACAATCATATGGGTTGATTGTGTACTACATATAAGAAATAGTTTAGATGAAAAGGATACATAGTTGGACAAGTTGACTATGTACTTCAAAGAGGATACTAACATGATAATAAATATGCATAATCATATAAGATGACTATGTACTAATGGTAATAAATATTAATAGTCTATAAGAGAATGTGTCGATAGGGATGGCAATGTTCTAAAAATAAGGATTTTTTTTGAAAGATAATAACTAAGAAAATAAAAAAAAATACACAAACAATTAGATCAATGTGGTTGATCTAATTGGAACACACATCACAAAACTTTCGCTAATGTTAGATAATACAAGTTTTGTAATATAAAATATAATGATCAAAGAGAAAATAAAAAAGTTGAATGTAAATTCTAACCAATTGGTCATTACTAAATGTTATTAATTTATAATAAATTTTTAATTTAATGTGATGGGGAGTTGGCTTTAATAAGCAGTTAGAAATCAATTTATGGATAGTTCAAGTAAGTTTAGGATGAAAGGGATCTGTATTGTTGATGGTACTAGATTGGTATTGGGGCCTAGCCCCTCACTTCAAAATCCCATAGTGATAAGAGTGTCAGGTTCATTACTAATATATATTGTCAACCACATGTTTATACTTGGCTAGAAAACTAAGTTGGATTCCCCCTTGGTGATCAAATTCAAGTAAGTCTACCTGTTGCCCAAATTTGACACTATAGGTCAAATTGGGACCCCTATAGGTAAAAATTTGATCTTTATAGGTTTTTATGGGTCTAATATTATTTAATATGGTATATTATAATCTATTTGATGTCATTATATATCATATTAGCCTTAGTCCTTAGTTATTTTAATATTTATGTCCTTTTGAGTCATTTTAGGGGTCAAAATAGAGCAGTAAATGACTTATACAACATCCTTGGGAAGTTTAAAGGTGTAAAAAGGGTGATGTCACATTCCATGTGTCCTATTATTCCTTAATCAACTATTCATAACTGAAAGTGATAGCTTCTTTAGAAGAAAGGATAGTTTTCTTAGGAAAAGAGAAGAGTTTGGCACTTGTATGGCCCATGGGGGAGGGTGACATGTGGGAGATTGTATTGTAATGTATATATATCTTCCTCAATCCAAATTGCATGTTTGAAATGATCTGAAAGTTCCAATTTTGAGCTAAAACCATTTTGTTCCTTCTTCACACTTGTAAACACACAGAAACAGTCTTCAGGTTTATATTTGTTATGGTTAGAAAGAGAGATTTTAGGCAAAATGATCTTGGGTTTGTATTCTAAACTTCATCATATTATATTTGATGGATGGTTATATAGGAATGGTGGTATTTACTTTATGAACCATTCTTAAGAAGTTGACCTATCCAATTTTCTTACTAATATATGTAACTTATAGGTTTTACCTTGGTTTGGACTAGTCCATACAATTCACTTACTGATATTATTTCTAGATGATTTTAACTCCCTCCTAAAATTACCTCCATTATTGGTTTATTTTTTAAAGGTGTTTGGATATGCAAATCATTGCATGTTGTAAGAGAAGGTACTATTCTATATTGTAGATAGTTTTCCACCATTTCCCATGTCTTCTTACTTTGATAGTAGTTTAAGAGGGTGGATATAGATTAATTATTGTGTTTCATTTCCATTATTATTCATCTCAAATTTAAATCTCATTCTCTAAGAAATGTTTCATGGGATTTTAATCATAAACATTATACAATCAGTTTACTCTCTAATTACCATACACAAGTGCTCTCATGAAGGAAATCATGATGAAAATAAGTTTGAAAGCTTGTCTTTAGTTTTGAAACATAATTATATTTCATCTAAACATAATGAGAGGAGTTAATGTGACTATAAAATCATATTATTTGGTACATTGCTCCAATTCATGCTTACGGCCTGCATACCAGTCTGCTACCATTAACATCTACTTATAGGTATCTCATAATGCCACCATGTTGGAAGGTAGTATTGATAATGAAAAGAGTATATTTTTAATTCTTGAGAGAGGTATTTAAATCATGAAAGGTCAAAATAGTCCATTATTCACACTCATCACTCATTTCCTATAGTTTTGCATTCTCTGCTTATATGTGATAATAACCACCTATAAATATCACTAGTAGAGGATAAAAAAATCTCAATGGAGGATTTTGGACATGATGAAACCTTATTTGGAATCATAATATGTTTTTTAGATTAGGGAAGTCATGATTGAAGTGTTAGTTTTATGAATGGGATTGGGAAACCATGCTAAAGGATTTAGTGACTATTCTAGGACATAATCCCCAAAATGTGAAAATAGAGAACCTCACCATTTTGTGGATGATATACAATAAGGTTGCCACTTCATTTTATGCATATTTATGACCTTGTCTTAAATCCTCCATATAAGAAAATTACTTTTAAATGTTTGGAGGATAGGTGATTAAGGGACAATGATTGTTGAGAACCTTAAAGTTGTGCTTTTATGCACTAAACCTAGGTAGTGAACACTTATAGGCCTGAGTCCAAAAGAAACCTTTTTCACCCAATTTGGTAGTATTGGGCCATATCTTAACATTTTTATGGTCTTATATTGTTTATATGATAATTAATGGTATAAATATCATCAAATTATGAGGATATACTATATTTTGCTTACCATATACACCTACAGGCTTCTCTTGCCTAAGAAGTTGACCTACAGCTTGGAGGTGGAAACATATTTTCATGTTGAGTAATATTATTGAGTTGATAGGCCATTTTATTCTAAGAAACATCAAGCTTGATTTTGAGAACTAGGTATTTTGACTTAGTAAGTACATCTACAAGCATGTCTTGGTCTAAAAATACCACCTACAGCTGACTGTAAAACCATATTTCATTCTTGAAGAGAGTTTATATATAGATACACCAATATTGGATAAGGATTAATGTTCCCATGACATATATTGTATATAAAATTCATTTCAAAATTATTTCAAATATGGTTCATGCCTACAATACTCTTGTTTTCCCCCATAATTGGTAGCTATAATCAACTATAGTTGGTAGTGACTCAAATGGTGATTGTTCTAGGTGTTTGGCATAGCAAGTGAATAGCATAGATGGATCAAGGGACTATGGGATATCATTAATGGTTTTAATTAAGACCTTATATCAATTTTATCAGCTCTATATAAGTTGAATACACCTATAGGTAGGAGAAATGTATAAACTATATTAGCCTATCAGTTAGACCTAATAGAGAAAACCATGATTGGGAATGAAGATGAAAATGATTGAGAGGACTGGTAAGCATGAAAAATAATTATACAAGGATAATATATAATCCATGTATACATGAACAATATGGAAATAGGGATGAAGGAGCTCCAATCAAACACACACAGTCTACATGAAAAAACCTTACATGGTTTGCCTTCTTAGGAATTTGTTTTAGAGTTTTGATGAGTTTAGGGGTAAAATGACTTGATAAATGACTTAATTTTGGTGTATGAGGTCCTCACCACTTTAATAATACACTTAAACATTCTTCTGGTCTAAGAGAATAGGGTATGTTCCCTCTATTTCATCTTAGATAGACGGCACTCCCCTTATGCACAAACTATACAATTTTGAGAGACGGAATGACTAGCTAAATTGGGATATATTTGGACTTTGTAAAAATGTTTTTGGAGTTGAAACACATAAAACATAACATGAAAAACATCTCACAGAGGGGAGAATACTTATAAGGAGGTCTAAACCCTCAAAGGTGCAGATAGGCTTACTAGGCAAGGTTTATGCCTAGAGTTCAAATGAGAGGTCACCTTTAGTTATATCATGATATAAGATTTATAACTATTTGTAACATGCTTATAGGATGAATTTTTAGGTTTAAAATATTTTTTATTGCATGAGATACCACAAGGAAATCCACTTTGGCTCAAAGCTACATTAGACTTGTGCAAAACATGGAAACAAGCTTGATAGGAGAGGTTTGATTACTCATATCTACTTTGAAACCTTACATGGAGACTCACAAGGATAGGGGGAGTTATTTAGGGTCCTAATAAACTCTTGTGTGTCATTTAGTTGATAATTTAATGTGAAATCTCTATGAATAATGGCTAAGAGGGTAAATAGACCTAAACCCTTGCTAAACCCTTGGAAGGACTTTATTAGGAAAACAAGGCTATAAATGATCCAAATAGATAAAAATATATTGGTAAAGTCCTTTATCCTATAGAGGACTCTCTAGAGATAATATACATCCACTTAAGGGTTTTCATACTTGTATGGATAGGGTACAAAATTAGTTATTTTGACTATTTTGTGTATTGTGAAAGTTCTAAGAGGTTTAAAGAGATGAATTAAAATTTTAAGTAATATTGATACATTATATAACTCCCCATGTCTATTTAATTCCTTATAAAAACTCCTAAGTGTGCCTACTAGAGCTCTCATCTCAGCCAATCAAAATTGGCATAGTGAACATGATGGTGAGAAGGGTGGAAACTTCAAGTGGGAGTCTTTTTATGGTGTGCCTGATGCCTATAAGTTAATGGAGGGTCTTTATAAGTTTCATCCACTCCCTTTTATGAATTTTCATGGAATAATGATGCCTTTTTAGAGGCCAAGTGTGCAGGTTGTGTGAAAGAAAATTTATTTTAACTGTAGATGGTGATAGCTCATTTTGGGAAGATTTTAAATGACTAAGACTACAAACAATGCATGGAGAGGCATGTATGAAACCCTTAACTATCATTCCAACAATTAAAATTATCCCTAGTTAGTTATGAGACATTCAAGAAGTCCAAATGAAGAAGATAGTTTTCTAAGTCAACAAAAGGAATGTCATGCTAGATTACAAGAGTTTCATGCCTTGGATTGACACTTGTGCTTCCTAACTTTGCATGATCAGTTTCACATTCCATTATCATGCACAATTAACTTATTTTCTCATCTTTACAAGTGTCCTTGTGACCTTTAGACTTATTTATCCTCTTCTTTCTCTTATTTTTTATAAGAAATAACCATTTTGGCCTTTGTAAACTATGCTCAACTTGAGTTTAAAAAATCCAAGTTCATTTCCATTCCATGGATCAATAATACTAATATTTTTTAACTTCTCCATGACTATTCATAGTGTGTTTAATTAGATGATTTATTTTACTTAGTGATCACTTACTATTTCCTTAACATTGTTGTTTCATTCTCTCACCTATTTTTATTTGGAAAGCTTCTTTTTGCAGGTCATGTGAAGTATTCTATAAAATGTCAAGGTTGAGTGAGTTAGCCTATTCAATAGTGTCATCCTAGACCTCTTTTATAGTCCTCCTAGCCTAAACATTCATCCATAAGCTCATAATGAAATATTGATGTGAGAAGATGTAGATTGGAGAAGTGTATGTTTGCTTAGTCCCTTATTCTCATGTGTAACATTCAAAAATTTGGTTGTCATCAAAAAATTTGGTGTATCACCTCATTTAGGATAGTTTACTTTCAGTTTCTCTTACTTTTCCCTCACAAGTTTAGGTGTGATAGTGATTTAAAAGTGGTACATCAAGGGAGATATTCCTATCTAGAGATTTAACTCATTCTTAGGCTACCATATCCTAGAGGTGTTTAAATTATTCCACTTGGATGAGGATATTTGAGGCATCTCCTCAAAGGGTTTAAATCCAAGTGACAATATTTTTATCACACCTAGTGGGGCTCTTAGACTAAGGAGTTGAAAGATTTTTGGTATTATATTTCAACATATAAACCTTTAGAGGAATATATCTAAGCATAAATGATGACTCTAATATTAAATTATTTGGTAATGTAGCCTATGTATTCCTTTTGAAGATTTTTTATGATCATTCCTTGTGTTTTTACTTCTTAATGAAGTTCCATGGCTGACTTTAGTGTTGAGTATTATTTTACACAAGTTGGTGATGTTTATAAATATTATAAAATTACATATTATCCTTTTCATGATCCCTATAAACTCCAACATGATATTTATTATCCTTGTTATGAGTTTTACTATCCCTACAATCATCCTTCTCAATGTCTTGCTTCTCCTAGTCAACCTAGTCACTTCTCAACTTAGTCCATTTCAACCTTCAAGCATACACTCTTGGGATATGATAAGTACATGTTGGATCTTGACACACTAAGGGTTCATGGTCAAGATATTCTTATTCATTTCATTAATAATGTGATATATGCATTAAATATATTTAAAATAGATTGGGCACTTATTGAGAGAGCTAATTGGTAAAGGCTCACAAGTGAGATGCTAGATATAAGTGGCTTGATTGCATATTTAGAAGATAAGATAAGAATTCATGAAGAGTATCTTCACCAAGTATATCATCCCTAATATCAAAATTTACAAGATTATTTTCATTCCAACTTGACTCCTACTCATGAGCCCAATCAAGCTTATCAAAGTCATCCTTTTCCCAATTAGTTGAAAGAGATAATTGGAAAGAGAAACCATATTTTTGAATAAATATTGATAAGAAGATTTAATTGGATAATAGTCAAATGTATAATTCCATATAATTATCAAGGGAATTGGAATTTAGGTCCTAATTTTGATCTCCCATTACATCCCAACCTCAAGAAGAGACCTCTAGATATGAGATTCCAAATTAGAGACAAGGTGGAGAATCCAAGCCTAAGGAGATCCTAAGTTTCTTGAACAATTCATTCATTCATCAAATTACATCACTACCTCAAGAAGATGATCCTAATACTAAAATTATAAAATGGAATAAGGTAGTGGAATCATGGGGAAGGAAAGAGGGTAAAAGCATTGATAAAGAGTGTGAAGTTGAGAAAAAACTTGATCCTATGCAAGCCCATCCCACCATTACTCAAGATAATTCTTGTCTTCCATGTCAACCCTCTTGTATTACTCATCCTTGTGACTATTCATATAAACTTCAATAAATACTTTTCCAAGAGAACCTATCCAAGAAAATTGAAGAGTTAGGGTTAAGGATGAAATTGCTAAGTCAAGGTGTGATGAAAGGTTTAGACCCAAAATAAGGTCTTATGCCTAAACACACCTAATATAACCTTCCTCAAGAGATTACTAAAGATAAATTAGATTTAAATGAATTCATTTTCAAATGGAAGGAAGAAAACCAAACTATTTTAGCCCAAGGTCTATCTCCCCTTCCTCAAGAGCTTCCAAAAGGATCCCTTAAAATTCATTCTCAATTTGTTTTTGATTCCTATGTTCCACCTCCACCAACTAGTTCATGTTGTATTAAACCCATCACATATTTAATTTATTTACCTATGGTATGATAACCTAAATATAATCATTTGTTTGAGGAAAATTTAGAACTCTTGCTTGAAGAAAATGCATCACCTTGGCAGCCTCATTAGGCTAAGTAACCTGAGTTCAAGATGCCTAGTCTTGGCATCACCAAGAAGGAGAAGGAGATGGAAGATATTGTATCCCTTGATAACAATAATTAGGTTATTATAGTTGAGATAAAAATTGAGATCCCTCAATATTTCCTAAATGTTGAGGAAGAGGTGAGTCCTTATGTTGAGTATTCTTGTTGTGGATAATGAGGAATGATTTCCTTGTGTCAAAGAAAAAATCTTGGATGAAGTCCTTTTGAATTATATATAAGATGATGAATGATATTATTTTATTATTCCCCTTCATGATTCTAATCAAATATAATATGATGACTTGTGGTAGTAGTTTGAGAACATTTGTAATGAGTTTGAGTCTCTCAAGGGTTCTATAACTTCCTTAGAGCTGATTATAAGTGATGGTAATAAAGATGACATTTTTAAAAATTTCATAGATGATCAAGAGAAAATTTAACCTTATCCTTTGGAGGTTAATACAAGCTTATACTAGCCTAAATCTTCCAAGGAATAAGAAACCACTCATCTTAAAGCCATGAATACTAAGGAGATGAAATTTGATCATGAGATGAATAATGAGAAACAATATGAGGTATGTGTATAATTTCAAGAGGAATAAATTTACATTAGATAACTATTTTAATATGATATAATTGAGATCATAGAAAGTGAAGTGCCAAGAAATAGGTCTGATCCATCAAGTATCTAATCCAAAGAGCAACATGCTCGACACTATGATTCATTTCATGAAGAAGGAGATGTAAGGAACTTTACTTTTGATCCTAAAAGGGGAGGTATGTTTAATTGTTAATTATACATAGTGGTTTGTTTTCTTATTTTCCTAAGTGCTTTGAGCATATGTGTGTGTCTTGTTAGGTTTGTTTGCTTTGTTTTGTGTGCATTCTTTATTTTGTGTGGTTGAGGTAGTCAATTAGTCTTATTTTGATGCTCGTGGTCAAAGTGTCCTATTATTCCTTAATAATAAATGTGATGTAACATTACATGTGTCATATTATGCCTTAATCAACTATTCATAACTGAAAGTGACAAGTTCTTTAAAAGAAAAAGTAATTTTCTTGGGAAAAGAGAAGAGTTTTGCACTTGTATGACCCATGGGGGAAGGTGACATGTGAGATAAGGACATGGAATGTATTTTAATATTCCTCAAGCTCAATTACAAATTTTAAATTATCTTTAAGTTCTAATTTTGAGCTAAAACCATTCTATTCCTTCTTCACCCTTTTAGACACACATAACTAGTCTTCAGGTTTGTACTTGGTATGGTTAGCAAGAAAGGTCTTAGGAAAAATGCTCTTGGGGATGTATTATACACTTATTTATATTCTATTTTATTATTTTTTATATAGTAATTATGGTATATACTTTATGAACCATTCCTACGAAGTTGACCTATCCAATTTTCTTACTAATTTGTGCACCTTATAGGTTTTGCCTTGGTTTGGAATAGTCTATACAATTCACTCATTGATGTTATTTCTAGATGATTTTTAATCCCTCATAAAATTACCCCCATGATTTTTTTAGTGTTTTAAAGTGTTTTTATATGCAAATCATCTCATGTTATAAGAGAAGGTACCATTCTTGTTGTAGGTAGTTTTCCATCATTTCTCATGCCTTCCTATTTTGATAGTAGTTTTAGAGGGTGGATATAGGTTAATTATTGTGTTTAATTTAACTTATTAGTCCTATAAAATTTAAATATAATTCTACAATAAATATTTCATGGGATTTCAGTCACAAACATTATATAGTCAGCTTACTCTCTAACTGTCATGCGCAAGTGCTCTCATGAAGGAAGTCACATTGAAAATAACGTGTGAAAGATTTTATTGAGTTTTGAAACCTACTTATTTTTTATCTAAACATCATGAGAGGATTTTAAGTTACTATAACAATATATTATTTTGTATATTTCTCTAATTCATGCTTTATGCTTGCATACCAGTCTCTTGCCATTAACATCTACTTATAGGTATCTCATAGTGCCACCATGTTGGAAGGAATTATTGATAATGTAGAGAGACTATTTAAAATTATTTATAGAGGTATATAGCTCATGAAAGTTAAAAATATATCATTTTTTACACTCATCACTCACTATCTACAATTTTGCATTCTATGCATGTATGTGATAATAACCACTTATAGGTAGCACTAGTATAGGACATAAAACTCTCAATGAAGGATTTTGGACATGATGAAACCTTTATTGGAGTCCTAATATGTTTTTAATATTAGTTAAGTCATTATTTAAGTGTTATTTTGATTAACAAGAGTGGGAAATGATGCTAAAGAATTCAATGATTATTTTGGGACATAATCCCCGAAATGTGAAAATAGAGAACCTCACCATTTTAAGCATGATATACAACAAAGATAAAAATTCATTTTATGCATATTTATATCCTTATATTTAAGACTCGATATAGGACAATGACTTTTCAAAGTTTAGAGGGAAATTTATTAAGGTAGAATGATTGTTGAGAACCTCAAAGTTATGCTTTTATGCACTAAACCCAGGCAATGATCACTTATAGGTCTGAGTCCAAAAGAAACCATTCTCACCCAAGTTGGTAATATTGGGACATTTAATCACATTTTAATGCTAATAGATAGTTTTAAATATAATTTATGGCATAAATATCATCAAAGGAGGAGGATATACTATATTTTTCTTCCCATATATGCCTATAGGCTTCTCTTGCCTAAGAAGTTGACCTACAATTAGTTACAAAGTTTCTAAAAATAAATAGTATGAGAATGGAGGTGGAAACATATTTAAATGTTTAATAATATTTTTAATTTTATATTCCATTTTATTCCAATTAACATCAAGCTTAATTTGGATAACTAGGTCTTTTGACTTAGTAAGTACATTTGCAGGTACGTCTTAGTCTAAAAAGACCACCTACAAGTAACTGTGAAACCCTATTTCATCCTTGAAGAATTTTTATATATAGAGAAAAAAAACTGGATAATTTTTAATTTTCATAAGACCTATATTGGATCAGAAATTCATTTCATAGTGATTCCAAATATGGTTCATGCCTACAATACTTTATCTTCCCCAAAAATTGGTAGCTACAATCAACTATAGCTGGTAGTGACTCAAATGGTGATTTTGTAGGTCTTTATCATAGTAAGTCAATAGTATATATGGATAAATGGAATATGGTATATCATTAAATTTTTTAATTAAGTCCTTATATCATTTTAATCATATCCATATGTCTCTATACGCAGGAGAAATGTACAAATTATATCAAGGTATCAGTTAGACCTAATAGAGCAAAGCATGATTGGGAATGTAGATGAATATGATTGAGAGGATTATTAAGAATTAAAAATACTTAAAAATGGATATTATATACTCCAAGATACATGAAAAACATATAAATAGGGAATAAGGAGCCCCAATCAAGCACACACAATTTACATGAAAAAACCCTACACAGTCTACCTTCCAAAGGATTTGTTTTGGAGTTTTGATGATTTTAGGGGTCAAATAACTTGATAACAGGCTAAATTTTGGTGTAGGATTTAATCAAAACTATTATAAGACCTTAAAACATTATTATTCTCTAAGAGAATAGGATAAGTACCTTTTATTTTGTCTTAGACAGAGGGCACTCCCCTTAAGCACAAACTCTATAATTTTGAGAGAGGGAATGACCATGTAAACCAAGATATTTTTAGACCTTGTAGGAATGTGTACAAAGTTTTAAAAAACATAGGTAAACATTAAAAACATCTCATATAGGGGATACTCCTTACAAGGAGGTCTAAACCCTCAAAGGTGTAGATAGGCTTACTAGGTAGGGTTTAGGCCTAGAGTATAAATAAGAGGTCACCTTCAGTTATAACATGAGATAAAATTTATAAGTAGTTGTAACATGTTTATGTGATTAATTTTTATGTTTTAAAAAATTTGGAGTACATGAAAGGCCACAAAGAAAGCCACTTTGGCTCAAAAATACATTAGACTTACGCAAAATGTGGAAAAAAGCTTGATAGGATAGGTTTGATTTCTCATATCTACTTTGACACCTTGCATGGAGACTCATATGGATAAGAGGAACTATATATGGTCCTAGGGAACTATTTTTTGGCATTGAGTTGAGAATTTAATGTGAAATATCTATGAACAATGGCTAATAGGGTAAATAGACCCAAACCTTTACTAAACCCTTAAAAGGACCCAATTGGGAAAACAAGATTGGATATGCATATAAATATATCATAATGGATTGGTAAATTATTTGATCCTAAAAAGGACTCTCTAGAGACCATTTCCATCTAATTGAGGTGTTTCATACCTATATAGATAGGGTAAAAAATTGGTTACGTTGACTATTTTATGCATTATATAGGTTCTACGATGTTTAAAAAGATGAAATAAAATTTGGAAGGAATATTGGGACTTTAGATAACTCCCCATGTCCATTTAATTCCTTTTAAAATCTCCTAAATGTTCATACTATAGCTCTCATCTTAGCCAATCAAAATTGGCATAGTGAACATGATGGTAAGAAAGGTGAAAACTTCAAGTGGGAGTCTTTTTAAGGTGTGCCTAATGACTATAAGGAAATTGAGGGTATTAAAAGTGTCATCAACTCCATTTTATGAATTTTTATGAAAATTTATGCCTTTTTGGAGGCCAATTGTCTAGGGTGTGTGAAATAAGAGTTATTTTGATTACAAATGGTGATATCTCATTTTGGGAAGATTATAGATGACCAAGACTACAACCAATGCATGTAGAGGCATGTATAAAACACTTACATATCATTATAATCATTTTACCTATACCTAGTCAATTATGATGCATTAAATAATTCCAAATAAATAAGGAAGTTTTTTTAGTCAACAAAAGGAATGTCATGCCACATTTCAAGAGTTTCATGCCTTAGATTGACCATCATGATTCTTAACTTTATATTATCAATTAAGAATTACCTTATCATGCACAAATAACTAATTTTATCATCCTTAAAATATTCCTTATTACCTGTAGAATTATTTTTCTTCTTTTCTCTCTCAAGTTCTATAAGAACTAGCCATTTTGGACTTTGTTAACTATAATCCACTTGAGCATGATGAAGCCCTACTTATTTTCATACCATGGATCAATAAATAATACTAATTTTTACCTCTTCCATGAATATTCATATTGTTTTCAATTGGATTATTTATTTTTCATAGTGAAGACTTTTTTTTTCCTTAGCATTGTTATTTCATTCTCTCACCTATTTGTAGTTGGAAAGATTCTTTTTATAGTTCATGTGAAGTATTATAGGAAGTGTCAAGATTTAATTAGTTATCCTATTAAATAGTGTCATATTATACCTCTTTTTTATTCCTCCTAGACTAAACATTCAACCATAACCTCATAATGATATATTGATGTGAGAAGATGTAGATTAGAGAAGTGTATGTTTGCTTAGTCCCTTATTCTCATGTGTAACATGCATCTGTTTGGTTGTCATCAATAAATTTTTTGTATAACCTACTTTAGGATAGTTTATTTTAAATTTTCTCTCCCTTTTCACTCACACTTTTAGGTTTAGTAGTGATTTATAAGAGGTACATCAAGAGAGCTAGCCCTATCTAGAGATTCACCTCATTCTTAGGCTACCCATAGCCTAGAGGTGTTTCAATTGTGCCACTTGGATGAGGAGATCTGATACATCTCCTAAAATGGTGAAAATACAAGTGATAATAATACCTTAATAATAAAAATGTTTAGTACTTTTTGTGTAAAGTGATTTATAATTGTGTGCAAAAGAGAAAAAATAGTGTGATTAAATTGGTAAATTGAAAAACCACCTAGTTAATTTATGTTTGTTATTATAAACATGAAAGAATCTAAAATAAAAATTGAATTAACTACTATAAAAATAGGTTAATTCATTTGATTTTGAAGAGTAGAGAGTGAGTTTAGGTGACATGTATGCAAACAATATAGAATAGAGTTGACAAGATCACTATTATTCTATAGAATCAATATCCAAAAAAACACAATTGAACAAGTCAACTATACCTTCTAGAGATAATACAGTCTATAGAAATGTGTTGATCTATTTGACCCAAATTTTTTTAGGTTTATAGTGTTATAGACTAGAAACTTTTGAAAAATAATACTGTAAATGAAAAACTAAAATGATAGAGAAGGTAAGAATGACCCTTGGTGGTTTTGAAGATGTTTAGTTTCAAAATTTTATGTTGTGTTGCTCAAGATCTGATTTAAATATTATGTTAATAGGGTCAACTAGGTTGATAGAGTATACAAAACCTCTATTCTAAAAAATAAATTAGGAATAGAGTTGATTGACTCGATTATGTATGCAAACCTGTATGTTGAAAAAGAAGAAATATGAACAAAGTTTACTGAATTTATTATGTATGCAATCATGTAACTAAATAATAAAACATGTTGAAATATTTGATTCAGTCACTTCTATTTGGATAAGACTTATATAGATAGAACACATTCATTTTGTTGTGAATATGTGTTAAACCTACACATAGATTGTTAGAATTGTATCTATAGGTTTGAGATAATACTATAAAAATGATAATATATAATATGATGATAAAATGAATGTGTGAAATAAATCCTACAAGGGTTTGATTTAAGCTAGTTTCACTAGAGTCTATACAAAGGAAAATTTAGCTAACCCATTAATCAATCCTAGCTCAAAAAACATAAATCCTACTTACACATATGTTTATTGATACATTAGATATTCAAGGTCATGACCAAGATGGATCCACTAGACCTAACCAAGGTATATATTACCATAATAACATTAATAAAGAGGGTTCCAAAGCCTCTAGTCAATTAAAACTATACAATAACCCTATTGAGGTCCTATGTTTTCATATTCACTAAGTAAATGACAAGTAAACTAAAATGTAATCTAGTGCTCACCAAAACTTGTACCACAAAGTGGGGGTAATAAAAAAAATTAAACATTCATAGAATAATTATAATTAAATTATGTGTAGATATAACCCTAATTTATGGAGAGATCAATATATTTAAAAGCCATTACTTATGTTACTTCTATTTACTAAAATATAGGAGTAAAGTTATAGGTACTTGTCTTGAAGACAATCTCATCGAGATTGAATCTCTCCCTTGGAAAAAGGTGCTTTTTAAGAGGTGGTTATGGTTTATAATGATCACTAAGATAAGCCTAAGCATCTAAGACTTTTCCACAAGACAAGATTATTCCCCAAGTGTAAACCTTAAGAAAACACTCCTCAAGTAGAATGGTCAAATATCAAATTGTAAAGTAGCTCAAATGGATAATTAACTATGTTATATCTATAAGAAATGGCAAAATTAATGTATATATATAGTTGAATCTAACCCTAAACCTTTTTTAAATTTTAGATAAAAAGGTCAACCCAATTTGACTATGTATTTTTAATTGATAAAAATAAGTTAGATCCTAGTCTAGGTTGGCCAAGGATGACTTAGACCTATAATGTGTAAATATCAATTAGAATATAGGGTCAACCTAGGTTGACATTGTTTGATAAATGTTAAAATGTATTCTAGGCATAGGTAGGGGCTGATTAAGGTAGTGAATTACTTGGAGTGTGTAATAGAGGTGTTAAATCTTAAGGAAGTGTATATGAGATGGCTATGTAGATAAAAAGTGATGGTACATGGGACAATAATCTTGTGAAACACAAATGGTCTGCCCACCCTTTTCCCATTGTACCCTTTAAGGTATGCACTCATAGTAACTGAGACTCGATGGGTTCTTATAAGAAGGAAAGTATCATTTATTGATAGATTTTTTAAATATTATATGTAGACATTTAATACCAATTAATTGTCTAATTTATATTGTATTGGATATACAATATGGTATTGATTAACATTTCATCTAAATACATCAGTCATACCCTATAGTATCAACCATGATTTTTTTTCCCTTTACAAATTGTTTCATTTTGGTTGATATAGTTGACCAAGGGTGGAAATTTATTTCTCTATCCCTAATAAATTCCATTATCCCTTATTTTTATTTTTCATCAACTATGCATTCCCTATCCTAATTTTAGCATTATTTTGATGCTTGTTAGGGAAAATTTTGTTACATCAATGCCTAATTTTTTTATCTAGTTCATTTTATTACAAAATTACAAAATAAATAATAAACACAGAACATACTATAGGTATTTGACCACAAATACAATACATACTCTATCACATCTTCCTCCTCATCTATGAGCCGTCATATATCAGAACACTTAATTTGGACACATAGAATTCTAGGTTGTTTAAAAATTTCAAATGCACAAATGAATATTTTTTACCTATTTATATTTAAATATTCAAATTTTAAAAATTTATTTTATTTACCATGAAATACCATATTTTTACCATAAATTTATTTCTTTATGTCCTTTTAACAAAACAAAAGAATACTTATAATCCTAGTGAGATAGATAATTTTTTGATGCTAATAGAATCTTTTTTAAAAAAGTAGATTTTTAGCTAATTTTTAGGGATGCCTCTCATTCTTCTCAATGGGAACCTTTCATCACCTAAAACACATGAAAATATAAGTTAAGGTATGTATTTTCATTTTATTTTAGTTATTTCATCATTTATTTTCAATTATTCACTTTGTGTTTATATGTTTCTTTCCCAAATCACCATCTCAAGTTACACAATTATGACACGTGATGAGATTTAGGTGGGGCATATGTATACACCTAATATTTTCACTTTTATCATTTATTGACACTTTATCATAGTGGATTCTTGACATGTCAATCTCCCTGAGTACACACCTTAGAAGGTACACTCAAAATGGGGTGGGAATGACTCATGGTACTTTTTGAGATATGTTGGCATTATATCTCATTATACCATTACTACTATCATCCTAACCTCTTACAAGTATCTATCCATATTTGCCTTTCAATTCTTTCTTATCTATATTTTCTATCTTCCCTATATCCTAAGGTATAATCTTGGTTGATAATGTCTATTTTTTACCTTTATAATTTTTTAAATGTATTGGCTTGCCTAATATAGTTATGAGTTTATTTTTTTATATTTGTATTGTATCAATGTAGTTGATACCGTACTATGCCAACTAACATATTCCAGGTGTATCATTGTGGCTGATACCATTGTCATATAGTTTATGTATGGTTTTGGGCACTAGAATCATATATATAAGGGTTATATTTAATTATTGGCATAATATATCACATTCATATGCTTTAATTGCACTCAAATTTTTCCCTAGGTAATTATTTGGGAGAGTTAGAGGGTTTAGAACCATATCTTGGAGATCTTGTCTTATGGTTTCATTGAGTCTCAATAAGAGAAATAATTGGGAGTTCATAACTAAGGATATCTAGGTATTCATCCAACCATTTATGAATTCAACCTACAACATTATCTTACAACGCTCCACTTGAACCAATGGGGAGATTGAAGCATCAATGTGTCCACCCCAAGGTGAGTGTTTCCCTCCATTTTTAATTTTTTACTTAGTATATTAAACTCTAAGTAAATTGTATTTTGGATGTACCTATGTATCCTTGTTTAGGATATTCCCTATAATAAATAAGTTAGTGTAGACATAGGATTTTTTAGACTTACCATTAATCACCTTCAATTGAATATACCCCCATTTGGTTGACCATTACACCTTACCCAATAAAAACTATCTAACATGTCATTTAATTTAATTTGTAACCCTTTACAACCATTTAATTTACTTATATCTTTACAACCATAGTTTTAACCATTTACCTTTGTTGCCGTATAGTAATAGTTATATCCTTATGTCATATGCTTAGGATTTTTAACCCTTTCCTCTTGAAATTTGGGTTGTAGTTTACCCTCTACTATATCATGGATATCATTGGTTTTGAATTTATCAACCAAGTATACACAAGATATATTTGATTGAAATTATTCAAGTCCTAGTTTATTGAGAGAAATAATATATTTATAGGTCATTATATACCATACATATAAAATTTTCTTTCTCTCATTACTGGGAATGGTAGAAGTATTTTCCTTAAGTGTATTTATATTTTATATGATGATAAATGATTTTTTTTTTTTTGGATCCATATACTTCCTAGTACGTCATTTTCCTATTTCCCTTAGCCTTGGTGGGATAAATTAAAATGCCTTGTGTTGACTAACATTATTGTGTAATATAGAGTGATGTGATGCATCTAAGTGTTTGTCCCTTTTTATTCATAATAAATTTGAATTGAGATTTGGTAGTTACAAGTTGGTAAGTGTGTGGTGACCTTGTAAATTTAGAGTTACTATGATTACTTCATAACTCATAGGGGTATTGAGGTTATATTATAGTATTTTTGATATTTTACCTTCCTACTCCACCTTGGTGGAATTCAAAAGACATATGGTACAATAATATTATTTTTAAAACTATGAAAATTCCCCTAAGGTTGTATACTTTCAAAAAATTCAAGCTATCAATTGATATTTTTTGGATTATTTGGAATAATATTTTATGTATTCCTTCTTGTTTGATTTTTTTTAGCCATTTATTAATCAAAATTTTCTTGAAATTTTAGATATTTTTAATTATCCTTGTATTCATTTTTTTGTGGATTGGTTATTAGTCATTTTTATTCAATTTCTCCTTTTGGATTTAACTAGGATTTTTATAATTTATACCTTTGCTCTTTTATTATATTTGCAAATTTTTAATTTAGTTAAAAATGCCATATTTTATGATCCATTTTATGATTATTTTCAACTTTTGTGAATATAGTAGTAGTAGGCAAGAATTAATATTATTATATTTTATCTTATGATAAAGGTTTAAGACATGTTGTGGAACTTGTTGATTAAGTTGAAATACTATAGATATGATGTAAATCTTATTCTTGGTCTCATGTTATTCCATTTTTATCATGTACTATTTATTTTAAACAAGAAAATTATTGAATTGCATGCTCTTTTATTTTGCATGTCCTCTTGCTTTTAAACAAGTAAATGGTTGCATTGAATGCTCTTTTGTTTTTATCATGTCCTCCTTTTTTAAACAATAAATTTTTTATAATGCATGCTATTTAATTTTTAACATGTTTTATTTATTTTAAATAAGAAAATGGTTGGATTTCATGCTCTCCATGTCCGCTTGATTTTAAATAAATAAGTGTTTGGATTACATGCTCTTTATTTTTAAGTATGTCCTCTTTTTTTTTTTAAATGATTGGATTTCATGTATTTAATTCATTGGGTTATACCCCTCTTCTTCCTTATGTCTTACACTATTATATTGTATATTTTTCTTTGGCCTTTGATATATTTTTAGGGACATTACTTATATCACCATTGAGATCTATTATATCTTAAATACCATCATCTAGTGAGACTATCAAATTACGTCAAGATATTTTATTTGTATGTTGTGGTGACTTAATTTTATCTATATCTCCATCCTTTCCCAATGACTTATATGAGTAAGTCTACTTAAGAGTACAAGTGATGTGAGGTACAATTTTCATAGAGTTAGATTTTGGACCTTCCACTACACCATACTTATCATTGGAATGACACATTTTACTTGCATTGAGGCATGGGATGCCTACATTTATTTCATGACTTTTAGATAGTTTGACTTCATGTATGTGATGTTCCTAGTATGATTAAATGATTTCATTAATATTACTTGTATAAATATTTAGATGATCTTACTAGTTCATAAATCATAATTATATAGTATTATTTATTATATGCATACTTAAACATTGACATGATGATTTTAAATCACTTGATATATTAATATTTTATGGTTTATAAGATGCTTTTATGTATTTATTGTGTTTTTATACTTATTTCTATATAATTGCCTTGGTTATCTAAGGATATCTCAATTTTATGTTCTCATTAATGTGAAAAATTTTAGGAGGCCATATGAGTGAACTAGGACTACATTGAACATGGGTTTACTAGTAATGATATGTGTAGTGTCTTTATTTAACACCATGCTTAATTGTTAGTCTTTTTTGTGATATAGTTTCTAGTTTTGGAATTTGGAAATTTTGGCCTTTAGGCACTTCATACCTCCTTTACCCATGCCTTATAAATTTATTAAACTATAGTGGAGTAAAATAGGATTAAAAATGAGTCAAAACTAATATTCTACTTGAAAAAAATTATTAAGAAAATCAATCTAATTTTATAGAGTTGTAAAAAGTTATTTTTAGATATCTAGAGGTAAAATTAAGGTCGTTTAATTAAAAGGTAGGCCTAAGAGTAAATTTAGGAGTCTTACATGACTTTTAGGATATATTGTCCCTCATTTAATTAATTAAAAGGAGAAATATTTATCGAGTGTAAAAACATCCATGCTTACCAATGTGCCTTGTAGGATACAATAAAGAGTTTTTATGAAGAGTTAATGCTTAGAAGAGTATTAGGAGAAGGGTAAATGAATGAAACGGGAAAAGTGTTACCTTACCATTGGGAAATAAATTATTATTTTAACCTTTAATAGAATTAAAATCCATCTTTATTGTAACATTTTGGTAATTATTGAAATTTTGGAGGATAATATTGAGTTTGAAAAAGTAGGAAGAGATTAAAGAAGATAGTTCATCCATTATAAAATGATTTTTTTTATAGTTTTCAAGATGAGAATCCAAGGTAGGGAGGAATTATCATACATGTTTATTTTATGTTTATTTTAAACTTGTTTATCTCGTCTCATTATTGAATCTTTTTATGTGATTACATGGACTTAAGGCCTATGCACTTGATTATATATTTGTTTTTGGTTGTGAATATGTCCATTATATGCTTTATGACCCTCAAATGGTAATGGAGATGCAAATACATAATTTTTAAACTTTTTTTTGGCAATCCATTATTTGTTTTTAAATTAAAAAGTTATGTTTTCAAAATGGGCATAATATTTAGGCATGTTTGTGTGTTTCCTTAGATTAGGGATTGGGCAAAGGGAAAGTAGATTCTTTAGCCTTCCTATAAATAACATAGTATTAGGAGTTAGGGACTAATAAAACCATAAATTTATAATTCCTTATACATTAGTTGAATTTTTTTTTCAAATATCATAAATAATAATACCCTCCTTCTCTCACCCCATTGATTGGAGGGTTACAATATTTTCCATTTGGGTGTTTAGATCTCAATGATATGTCTATTAT
This sequence comes from Torreya grandis, assembly GCA_037957365.1. Lineage (NCBI taxonomy): Eukaryota > Viridiplantae > Streptophyta > Pinopsida > Cupressales > Taxaceae > Torreya > Torreya grandis. Next base: position 176,463 of record JARHVA010001953.1, read on the forward strand.
TTCATTGTGATATCCAAGTGATTGGTATGTTTTCTCATTATTTTTTTGAATGTGTTCATTTTGAGTGGAATATAGATCCCATATCTTCTAGGTAAATTTTCCTAGGTGGAGAAACTAATATTGTTTATATACTTTAGCTTACCCAAAACACACTTTGCCTTATCCTTTTTTGGTAGTATACATGTTTTATTTTAGGATTCCTTGGCATGGGGGATGTTTAGGGTAAACTCATATTGGTGTAATTATGGTTGGGAGGCAATACTCTCCTTGTATTCTCCTTGTAGTTTCATTTGGATCACTTAAGATTGATTATCATGCCTATTTTTCTCACTTTTTACCATATTGTGTTGGTTGTTAGAATCCTTGTAAATATTGTATTCATGTGAAGAATTTAATTAAAATTTGTAGTACGTATTTGTTACAAGTAAGAATACCTCATATATCTTGTAAATATCTAGAAAGGCAAAAATGTATAATTTTTTTCAATGAAAATAAAGGTTTTTATTGTGTAATAAAAGGTGTATTTCTATTCTTTACATTTCTAATTATATGTTTTATTAGTATTTAACCCTGAATTTATAAAAAAAGGTGGTATGTAGTGTTAAATGTTATTAGATTATATTTTACACAAATATGGTGAACTAATAAAATGATTAGGTTAATTAATATAAACTAAGGTAAATAATATTCTAAAGTTATACAGTTGAGATTCCTAAAAATAGTAAAGTAGAGTTATTGATAAATATTGCAATAAAATGAAATAGTTGATACTTAGCTAGTTTATTTTGCTCATGCAAGTCTGATCTAGAAAAATCTATAATTGGACTAGAAGATTATTTTGGAGCATTCATCATATTCTATAAATATCCTTTACATGGCTTTATATGCTTATGTTAGATTTGGATGGTTTCATCAACATAAGTGTCTGACAATGATGTATGTGTCTAGTATGTAATACTAACTAGATCTAAATGTGACCAACTATATACTTTAGAGTTTTATATCTCTTTTATTCTGATGTATTCAAATCATGCAATAGGTTATCCCTCTTTATCAAATGATCACTTCCTCACCCTTGAAGAGACTTTGGCGAAAATGTGTTAGTGGGATCACAATGTCAATTTTCCCTAAGGACCTGTCTATAAATGGACACTAACTATATAGCCAATACATTTAATAGGGCCAAAAAATTACATATTTATCCCATACATGTTGCCTTGTGTTTGTATCAAGATCCAACATGTGATAATAAATGACATATAGTGACCTAGCTTGTAATTTTGAAAATATCACTCATGGACTACTCTTTGAATGTTTCAAACCTATGTAAATACTACTCCTATGATTGATATAGAAATAATAATGAATAGGGTAATTTTTTTCACTTGAATGCTTAATTTAATGTTCCTTAGTAGCTATATATGTGAGTTATATGTGATTTCTAGGTGATTATTGGGTGAGGAATGAACGAGGGTTGATTTTGTATATATACGAATCCATTTCATAAATATATCACACTAAATCACTTGTTCTTACCTTAAGGATATAGCTCATTTTAAAATTAGATGACTTTTGGGTAGTGTACACTTTGTAGGAAAGTTGTATTGTGTTGACACATGTGTCCACCTAGGATATAAGTTTCCAAGAACCTAAAAATGGATAAATCCAAAACTGGTAGTGAAGAATAATAATCAAGTTTAGAGATTTTTTCACACTATAAAAGGCATGGGCATTTGAATAACAATGGTTATACCAAGAGATAAGTAATTTATTTATTAAAATTTAGTGAATGCAAGCCTTTTAGTAATAGGTAGGTCTATAACTAAAAGGTACAACCATGAGGAATGTTTTCCAAGTGTATAATACTAGATTACTACATGAATCATATTTTAGTATCTAAATTCCCACCTCTTTAATTTAGGAATGAAATTACTAGTTTAAAGGAAAGAAATGCACACTTGGGTGTGTATAACACACCTATTGACCATTTTCTACTCTAAGGCCTAGAAAGGGGTCAACTTAAGCCCTATGAACCCTATTCCACCATAAGCCCACATAATTGTCATAACTCTTAATGAATGAGGGTAGTCTAATAAGGTTACTAGTTATCACTTCAAATGCACCAAGTCCACTACCTAATCATGTTATCAAACACATAGTGGTTACCACTAACCCATGTTTTAATTTGTGTCAAGTGTCTTGATAGTGTTTTATCATGTATAAAGGTCCACAATATGCCTTGAAGTGGTCTCAACAATCCAAAAGTGCCATGTTGGAGATGTTTGAATAATGCAATTGATGAGTCATCATGAAAATTTATGGTGTATGGAAGGTATCATTTAATCACAACTTTTTAATAATGTTATAAAGGTATATAGGGGCCTAATTGAAGCCTTTAACTAATCCTAAGTTTTTTTAATAAATTTTGAAATTATATTTACTTAAAATCCCCTCTTGAAGTCATGTATATGGTCTAAAAGGGAAATATTTGACCTTAATGTAACTCCACTTTACCTTGAAAGGCCACTAAACCACCATTAATGCCTTAAATAGTATTCATGAACCCCATTAGGCCATACCCAAAGCATTTCATGCACTAATAACTTCATTTTCATAAAATTTAACACCTAATTAACACTAAATGTGCCCCACATGTGTCAAAATGTGCCTCTTCAACTCCTAAATTCAAACCATGAACCTTCATATACCACTTGACTCTTATTTTCCCTCCTCCTACCTACTAATAATGGATTGAGGTCTGAAACATGAAAAAACATAGGGAATTTGTAGGTTTAATAAGCTTTTTGAGTGGTATGGATTCATATAGTATGGACTGACTCAAGTCAAGTCAAGGGTCTATAAGGGGAGTTCACTACTAGCATGTGTGGAATAAATAAGAGTGTTTTGGTACTTGAAGAGACCAAAACTAATTCATTTTCCCCATTGAGCTCATTAATAGACATGAAGATCACTTTAAGTTTATGCTCAGTTTTAACAAAGGAGAGAGAGAAAAGTTCCAAGATCTTAGCCAAAGAAAGTAAACATGGTGACCTTCCAATCATGGGAATTGGTTTTAGGTTTATTTCCTTAAGCTCTATGAACAAATTCTAAGAAATTGAGTGATCTAGTCATCATCCTCATCTATACAAGGCAAAATAAAGAGGATAACTTCATTGAATTTTTGGTCTATTTAAACAAAATGATGATTATTCCTAGTTACTCAATCCTTTTAGAGAAGTCTCATTGCCTCCTCAGTATTTGGTTTGCACATGTGGGCATATAGGGCTAAGAAAAATCTAAACTACCAATATCTGTAGTCTATAGGTAGGTTACAATGGTGAGAAGGAGTATTCGATGTATACATTTGAAGGTGAATAGTGTTAAGAGTTCTCATCATGGTATCTTGAGGATATTCATATATCTTTAATCCAAAATAAATGTTCATATGATCTCCACCCTTATAAAATGGTGATTCTAAGTGATATGACTTGCAGATGTGGGTGATTCTAAGTGATAAAGGTAGTATATTATCTAATGTTGGCTTTAGGGTTTTCAAAATCTATCAAAACACATCATGGAGTCCTGAATTCACACCTATATATCATTCTCACAAGGTTCTCAAGCTTCACTATAGAGTCATAGGACTAGAAACTACCAATTTTCCCTCAAACACCTTTAAAGTTATTTTAGTAGAAGTTAAGGTTAAGGTTTTTTTAAAAGTCCTAGGTTTTATTTTCTTACTATGTTTACCTCATTAGTGGCATCTAAAGAGTTATAATCTATTGAGTATATGAATATAAGTTCTTAATGTCCCTATAGACTATTTTGACTGTGTACTCACATTTCATTTCAAGCCACAAAAGAGCCCCTCCCTTTTGATAACCTCATCATTATCTTTCCACCTATGTTTTAAGCCTTACACTCCATTTTAAAACTTCATATAACCCCATTTTCATCACCCACATGTTATCCACCCCCTTACCCAAGTATAAGTCATGGGATCAAGGCCTAAATACTCCTTAGGGTTTTCAAAAACCATCATGTCATGAATAATCATCCAAATAGCCATAAACCCTATTGAAAGAGTAAAAATCCACCGATAAGAAAAGACCTAAATCCATCTTGGTAAAGTCCTTCAAACTCACTACGTGAAGATAAGCCCTAGGCATGAGTAAGGGTTATGGCTAGGAAATGTATGCCTTGAGAAGATGGATTAAAACATGAAAATGTATATGTGGAACTTAATTATGTAAATGGAGACTCTTCTCTAACTTAGGGGTCTTCATAATAAACTTGTAGACACTCAACATTAAATGAACTAGTTCCTACAATACTATAACCAAGTATTGAGGTCTACATATTACCCTAATTATATGATAATATATGGAGATAAAAGGAAAATATGTAAATTGAGATAAAGGGTAAATCATAGAGGCCATCCCACCAAAGGTAGAGAAGTCTATAGGAGTGTATTTTGGTACTGAGTAAAGCCCATATAGTCAACCAAGGTTTTTATAATGTGAAAGTGCTAGACCAATGATAATATAAATTACCATAATATATTAAAATACTCTGTATGGGATAAATACACATCCAAACTCCTTAAATTATTACATGAAGCTATCCCTGAGCCATGAGACTACCTAGTCTAAGTTGTAGACCAAAAATCATACAAGCAATAGTGTGACTATGTATGCAGGTGTGTTGGTAGGGTTAGAGGAAATTAGCCTTAAGGATATGATAAATATTTAAAAATTATTATTAGGATATAATTACACCCCTATATGATCTAAAATAATATTTCTCACATTGCTAGTATCAACTACTACAGTCTTACAAACAAGACAATGTTGATCAAGACAGGCCACAAGAGAGAGTAGGGTTGGTGAGTGGTATGAGCAGATATAAACATATGTAAAAGGTGTAAAATAGGTTTAATATGGTGTAATTTCAGCATGGTAACCACAAATTCACCCAAATATGAGTGAATACCCCAAACACTAGTCTGACTTTATCAGGCCTAACCCCTTCTCTCATGTATATGACCCTACCTCCATTTCAACAAGTCCAAACCTTCAAGTAAGTAAAATACAATGTGGTGTGTTTATAAGGATGTTTAAAACCCTATAAAAATATTTTTAAGAAGAGGAATGCAAGGATAAAATATTTTTTGGGTTTTATCCCTCCTTGAGATCCATCATCCTAAGCAGGCATGTTGAGTTTCATCTCTAAACACTCACACCTTTCACCATAAAGGGACCTAGGCCTAGGGATCTTATGAAAGATTAAGTAACCTTGTGGAATAAAAATCCATGAAAGAGTGAGAAGGGTTGAGTTGTAAAATTTTATAAATAAACACTAAGAAGTTGACCTACTCAAATTTCTTTGTAAAAATTTGGAGGCACACCTTCCAACACTCCTATCCTCACACACACTTTTCATGGGTTATTAATATATTTAGGATAGATGAATGGTTAAATGGTATAAATTTTCATGATAATAATTTTTAGTTTGAAGGTTTATACTATATGAATAATGATTAATATGATGGACCTCTAAAACCCTTCTTAAAGCCTATATAGTCCCTAATGATAGATTTATGCCTCTAAATTCATTCAAATGGAGTAGCTTATCTATGAAATGGTCTTAAATGTCTCCTCAGTTATTTTTATCACTTAAATGATCTATTGATCATAATGTGTATGGGTTATGTTGTATGGATCAAGTCTGATAAAGCTAGTTTAAGCATGTAATCAAATAATTGAGAAGTATATGCATGTAAAATGGGTTTTATAAGATAAAATAGGTCCCAAAACTTAAGGGAGCCTCCATGATTGGTTTCTCTTACAGACAAACCTAGGTGTCAAAATGAGGGACTATATGCATGTAGAAGAAGGAAAATGGCTTGATCAAGCCAACATATATGTTTTGAATGTCCTCAAGAGTTATATTCATGATGATAATAGTGGATAAATGCCTAAAAAAATATATGTTAAGGCCAAAACTTAGAAACCCTATAGTTAGACATGTTAGTCTAACACCTTCATTGAGACAATGCCACTTAGAAGTCATAACATATGATAAAAAATAACAAAGGATGCCTCAAACCTTTATGAGGATTATCTTCATGTTTTTATAAATGTGTTATACCACTTTGACTTATAGAGGAGGTGCATAGTTTGTCAATATGGCCTAAAGACATCTAGAGACTACTACGAATGCATGCTTCTCATCAAAGAGGCAAATTCACATGCTCACAAATGTATGGAAATTTTTCATGGGAGGTTGAGCACTTTAAGAGAGGTGATGGGATATATCTATAAGAGTTTATTAGAATTTGTTTAGAGGATAGATTCCTAACCTCTATGAACCATTATTAAGAGTCCTAATAACTCTTAAACATCCCAAAAACCCTAATAAGGACCTAATTGTAAATATTTTAGAAAAAATGCATCCAAAATCATTGGAATCACTTGGAAATCACTTGGAACACATTTACCACTTAGAGAAGGTTATTTTCATGGTACTGGTCTATAAGGATAATGTATAAATACCTCTATTAAATACAATTTTGTAAATATTTAAGCATGAGATGGAGTTTAAGATTTTTTAAAGAGTTTTTAATAATTATATGGTATATTATAAGGCTTTTTTCACCCATTAAAACCATTATATGTTCACATATCTACCTATAAGTGTTTCTATAAACATCCACTAATCGGCCAGTCTATAAAATCTAGTCAATATGGCTTAATCATGTAATAAGGTTAATGTTGTAGGTATGGGGTTTTTAAAATGTTTATATAATAATGTGTTAGGTTGAGTAAAGTTGATGAAAATTTACCTCTCATATATTGAAGACTTGATCCAACCATCGTGACTCTCCAAATAGTGAATGAGCAAAACTAGGCTACTAATCCATGAAGCCTACTTAGCCAATAAAATAACAAAACTTATGGGAATTAAAGGAAATTTTGGAGATAATTATCCATATTATGACATCTTTAAATACCATTTAAGGTGATTATACCTCATATTAATGAGCATTATGAAGTATTTTGGGTGATTCCTTCAACAAAGCCAATGTGTAAACATGGCCAACCATTTAATACCTCATAAAAAAGGTCTAATTAAACCTATTTAAATGTTTGATAAATAATTAAGGGAGAGGTAATTTACTATAGGTTATATACATGGACTTTTCATAAGTAAAACTTTACTAAAATTAGACCTCAACACTCTAAGTAGCTTATTAAAGGCACCTATCAACGAAGCAATGCATAATGGAGTAAAGAAGACTATTATAACTATTTGATAATCAATATGGTCTCTACATGACCACTTATACACCAATATTTTTCTCTATCTCTATCTCACTTATGCACAAATCTATATATTTAGGCCTTAAGGCCATGATTTTCATCCTTTTATTGGGTGTAGCAAAGCTCTAAAGATATTGTATCTTGCACCTTGAAATCAATAGAGAAAATGACTATTTCAAACTTCTTTGTCAAAATTAGTGTGTGATATGGTTTTTTATTTGAATAAATCATGATGTACATCTAATCTTTTAGGTTATATTTTTCACCTATTGTTATATTATCATTCTATGTAGGTCATGTGAAGTGTTGAGAAGTGGTAGTTGTGTCTGAAGAGTGAACTGATTGGTAGTGTCTTTAGCAGACCTTCCTACCATTCACTTCAAGTTTTAGACCTTCCACATAACCTCCTTATGAAATAATTATTCTTATTATTGTGTTAAGACTCATGTTTAGTCACTAGTTATTCATTAGATTCATAAGTGTTCTTAAGGATTAGTTAAGAGAGGATAAGTGAATATTGGTGCATCACCACCCCTAGTATAGGTTTTCCTTTCAAGTTTACATCCACTCTCTTTTCATCCCAATATTATTAAGTCTTAGGATAAGGTATTAAGTTTATATTTATGGGGAGATATCCCCATAAGCTAGAGGTTTGGTCAAATTATAGGTCAGCCATAACCTTTAGGCCAATCCCATGTTAGTCCAAATTTGAATTATAATTGAAATATCTCCTTCAAAGGGTGTAGCTTGGAGTGATAAAAGTTATAGAACACCTAGTGGGACCATATTTCAAGTGACTTAGAGAATGATTTGGCAGCCTTGGAGAACATCCAAAAGCTTTAAGTACATCATTAAAATATATGTAATCAAGTTACATAAAAAGGTGGCCATAATATCTTCCTCAAAAGGTAAGGATATTGAGTTTTTTGATTTTTCATTGGACATTTCTAGGAGAAAGAGATATCCTAGGTTCAATCTCAATCCTACACCCCCTTATTCTCCTATTTATTCCTAATCAAACACTACTATAAATCCTATATCTCCAATGGCTAGACCTAAAATGAAATCCATTTTTCCTTTCAATGTTAGAATCACCTTAAACCTAAATTAGTTTGATGACATAACTATTGCTACCCTCAAAATACTTCCTTACTTCATAGGAGATAACTCAACTACCCCTATATAACATATTGCAAACATAGCCAATTTATGTTTAGTCCTTACAACTACATCCATAAATACCTAGGATGACTTTGGAGAACACTTGTGTAAGCACTTTGAAGACATGAGTGATCATCTCTCTTTGTTATAATAACCTTATACCATCAAAAGAACCCCATAAGAATTCATGTTAGAATTTAACTATAGATTTCAAAAAACTTGTGATAAGATCCCTGTAGTCATCAATTTCACCCTTAATTATGCTTTTATGTACTACTGAAGGGATCTAAATTTTGATGTGGTAGTTATAATACATTTAATAGGTAAAGCACCTTTTCATAAGCCTACAAGATATCTATAAGGGAAGTAAATTGCCTGATTCAAATAGGTAAACTCAACCCTAGACTCCTCAATCCTTTTTTCCTAGAAATCCAGCCCCCTATACCTACCATTCCTCCATTACCAATTCCAAAAATCATGATCAAGGAGATGGAAGCTAAGTAGATAGATTGGGTAAGATATAAGGGTTGCTTAAAGCTCAAAACAATAAGTTAGTAGTTTTGGAGAGGCAAAAAATCCCACATTATAGGCCTTATTAAACACCATACCTAGACCCTTATCATCCTTATCCATATAATATACCTCCTTATCATCCTAATAAATAAGTCTAAGGTTAGATTAAATAAGAAAGACCATATAAGAGTTATAATCCTAATGTTGTTAGTAGTTATAGAGCCTTGGCTCCAACTTAGAATAATAATACACAAGAGGGTCAATTTCCTACTCAATGGGAGAAGTCAAATGATATGGAAATGGATCTAAGTTGTGATGTGTGTCAATCATCCTTTATATATCAAGGTCATAATCTTCTATCACATGATAATATGCCTCCTCCACAACACAAGGAAGGTACTCCTATGCCTCATGGGGACACTCCCTTCATGACCCAATATGAGATTCCAAGTCAAACATGGGAAAGTGGAAGCAAGGCACCCTCTAAAACTACATTTTTTAACTTTCAATAATGTGAACATTCATTTGAACAAATGGTATCAAATCAAGTTCAAAATGTAGCCAAGGTGGATAATTTAGCTACAACCCATACAAGGGCTAAGAGAAGGATAGTGGATTTTGAATTAAAAAGGTAGCTTCTCTACCTTATCAAACATCTCAATTGTTTTCCACTAAAGATGCATATCATAAGATATCACCAATTTAGTAGATGTAATATGCAAGATGGGAAAGGGTAGAATTAGAAGGGTCCTGTCATGGATTAGTTTAAACAAACTCTAAGAAATATTTCTACCCCTAAGTAGTATAAGGTAGTCAGTTCTCATATTATCATTATAAAATATATGAATAATTCCCATGTTAATCTCCCTATGTGGGATACTTTTCTTATTCTCAATTAAAAAGACCTCCTTCAAGAAGATCTCTCCAAACTTCATGTCTTTAATAAACAATTAGAAAAGGTAAGTGCAATCCTTACTAATTCTATCCAACTTCATGAGTCCCAAACACCTAAGGCATTTAAACCACCTCACTTATACCTTTTTGTCATCATAGGTGATTCCTTTGTGTATAATTACATGATAGATAGTGGGTCTAGAACTTATATCATGCCTAAGTATATATATAGCTAATATATTGGGGATTAAATATGAACCTAATCTAAATGGAGTTTATAATTAGATAGGTATCTTACCAAGATTTAGGTGTCCTTAAAGACCTTAATATCATATTGGTTTCTTTTCTTAACTATACCATATCTCAATATGTGATGGTAGTTGACCTTCCTCCCTACTTTGCCTTGTGCTTGTCTAGGGATTTCACTACTAAAATTTGGAGGTGACTCTATTCTAATTGGTCATACATGGTCCTTAGGACTAGGTATGAGACAAAGGTTACCATAAGGTTTGAACCTATTTCTAGGTTCCACTTATAACCCTATATGTCCAACCTATCAAATGTTAATTTCACCATCTTGGATGAGGATGAGCACCCTAATGACCATGAGCCTATGGAACCACTAGAAGGAATATAAAATTTATTCCTTAATGAGTGGGAAAAAAATAATCGTGTCTATGATCTTTACAATACCATTAAAGAGGCAAGCTTAGGTGTGTATTTCATTCATGAAGGAGTTGTCATGCCAAGTATCACTATCATAAGCCAATAACTTGAAGGGGTATGAAACTTGTTATTTGATGGGTCAAGATCAAATAATGAGAGTGGTAATAGTGTTATGCTTGTCTCCCCTTCCAATAAAATGTATTATTCTACCCTAAGGTTTTAGTTTAGCTACATTTCTAATAATACATAATATGAGGCCTTCATTCATGGTTTACAATGGGTAAGGAAGAAAGGCATCAAGCTTTTACAAGATAAAGGAGACAATGAGTTAGTGGTGAAATAGGTAAGATGCCTAAGTGTAGTCAATAATCCACTCTTGAATAAACATGGGGTTTGGGACCTCTTGTATTACTTTCAAGCCTTTGAAATTTTCTCCATTCCTAAAGCAACCAATCATCATGCAAAATGATTAGCTTCCATTAGGGCATAATATGATATAGTTGATGGGGTAAATGACATAAAAGAGTAGTCCCAAATGAAAGTGGTGTGTAGGCACTCAGTCCTTAATAATGAGGTGATTTGTCAAGTATTTGAAAGTTCTAGGTAGATTGTTTATTTCCTATAACATGAGGTAGGGTTTTACTCAAAGAGTCAAGGAAAGATACAACATCAATATGGAGATCAAATTATCTTGATGAGGATATATTAGATGATTAAGGGCTTGGTGACATTATAGAGTATATTAAATGAGGATGACTATTTGAGGAAATACAAGGTAATCATATACACCAAGGAGGAACACTATGAGAAGGTTGTCATATTCAAATACAAGTTACTCAAGTTAGGAAATGTGAACACTAAAGAATAAAGGGCATCCTTCATATAATTATGCCAATATTTTTCAAGTGTCTTTACATTGGAGTATCATGACTGGAAGGGGTTTGAACCTAGGTCATCCCAACATACTATATAATTGGAGGAGAATACCAAACCTATAAGGCAAAAGTAAAGGCCGATCATCCCCAAAATAGAGATATTTATGAATTAGAAGTTAAAAAAATGTATTTAATCTAGTATTATATTCCCCATTATACATTATTCATGGGAGATAAATCTTGTGCATGTGAGGAAAAATAATGGGGAGGTATGTTTGTGTGTGGATTTTAGATATTTCAAAAAGGTGTGACTAAGAGATCACTACGCTCTACCATCTATGGATAGTATTATTCAAAGGTTTATAGGTTCATAAAGGTCCTCTTTACTTTATGGATACTCTAGATACAATTATATATTAGTGAGAGAGGAGGATAGACACAAAACTTCCTTCAAAACCAAGTGGGGAACTTATGCATACATGAATATGCCATTTAGACTATCCAATGCAAGAGATACCTTCTAAATGGAAATGGATGTGGATTTCCAAGGGATCATAAATGATATGGTTATAATATACATTGATGGCATAACTATTTTTTATAAGGATCCCAAGGATCACTTGAAGCACTTAAGGTTGGTGATTGACAGGTGTAGGAAGTGTGGGGTCTCTTTGAACCCCCAAAAATGCATATTTACATTCCATGAGGGCAGAATTTTAGGTCATATTATGTCAAAAGATGGACTCTAAATTTACCTTGAGAGGATAGAGGAAATACTTAATTTGTCACTACCCAAACACAAGAAGTGATTGAAAAGTTTCTTGGTAAAAATCAACTTCATCAGAAGATTCATCCTAGGATTTGTAGAATTGGTGAGGCCACTAACTCACATGTTCAAGAAACACGAGTTATCATGGACCAAAGAAGGTAAAATAAGTTTTGAGGCCATCAAGAAGTAAATTTACAAATATCCCACCCTCCTAATCCCTAATTTTACCAAATATTTATTCTTTTATTCCTTTTCCACAAGTGATACTTATTTTGTTATGTTCATGCAACAAAATAGTGAAAGACTAAAGCAACCCATTGCCTTATTTTGTCAAGAATTGGAAGGGTATGAGGAGAGATATACATTTTTTTAAACATTTAATTATTTTCATGAGAGGCTTAAAAAAATTTAGACACATGGTGTCTAATAATAATATTTTTGTGATGGTAGTTCACCCTAGTATAAATGATTTCATACTCAATAGGGACTTGAGTGAGAAGAGGGCTCATTGGGTGATCAAGTTTATGGATTGTGACATATAAGTGAAGGTTAATAATATAATTAGAGGTAGGGGAATTTTTTAAAATCTTTTAGAAGATGTTAAGGAAGAGAAATATATGGTTTTGGTAGCCCAAGGTAGTCAATAAGTAGTCACAACTATGTCTCCTTCCAGTTGCACTCAATACATAGTGAATTTCCTCCAAATGGGATAATTTCCTATGGGAATAGATAGGAAAATGAGGAGGCACTTAATACTAAAATACATCCCTTACATCTTTCTATATGGATTACTCTTCAATAAGTACATTGGTGGCATACTTATAAGATGTGTAGAGACTAATCAAGTTGATAAGTTATTAGAGCAGTTTCATGATGGGCCTAGAGGGGGAATTTTTGAAGCCAAGACCATAACAAAAATGATCATAATATTAGTATATTTTTGGCCCAATTTATTCAAGGACTCACATTCTTGGGTTAAGATGTGTCTTAAATGTGTTATATTTACTAGTAAGTAAAGACTAGTTGCCTTTCCTCTAAAACCCATTCAAGTTGAGCATCCCTTCATATAATGGGGCTTGGAATTCATATTTATAATTCACCCATAATATATTAGTATGAATGATTTGGTTTTAAAATCTACTAAATAATTTACAAAATGGGTGGAGGTAGATGCACTCAAAGAGGCAAATGAGAGCTCGGTTTTGGAGTTTTATGACAACTTAGTGACTAGGTTTGGGGTCTCCTCCACCACCATATCAGATAATGCCTTAGAATTCATAAGTTATAAGGTGTGATAATGGGACCTTAATCATGGCATATATCTCATGTATTCATCAAAATACTATCCATATGTTAATGGACTAGTAGAGTCCACCAATAAGAACTTGATTAGGAACATAAAAAGGACAACTGAAGACAATTAAAGGGAGTGGCAAACCAAGTTAAAGAATACCTTATGGGCATATAGGATTAATAATTATAATTTAATTAGTCACTCAAATTAACTCCTTATTTATTTAAAATAATCAAAATTTCCCATTTCACTTGAACTGCTAGCATTGGAGCTTACACACCAGCTTGAGCCCATGGAGAGTAATGCAATAGAAGTGAGTATGAATGAGTTGAGAGAGTTGGAAGAGACAAGTTAAAATTCCATGAATTCCATGTGGTCCAAAAAATACTAATTCAAAATATAATTTGAAAAGAGAGCCTTATCAAATACCTTTCAATAAGGTGATATGTGCTTAAGTGGGATGAAGACCATTCTAAGCTAGGTAGACATTCAAAATTTGATAGTGTTTGGAGTGGGCCCTACATCATTACCAGTTGTAAGGAGAGTAATCCATTATAATTATATATATTTAGTGGTGAATTAATTCATATCACTTTCAATGGAATGTTCATCCATTGTAGAAAAACCTTGTAGAAGGAATTTTTTCTAGTTTTCAATAAGAGGAACCAAGGTAGGGAGGACTTATCATACCCAAACATGTCTATTATATCTTTATTTTAAAATTGTTTATATCATATCTTGATTGAATCTTTTTATTTATTACATGTCATTAAGGCCTATGCCCTTGATTATTTATTTATTTTTTGGTTGTGACTATGTCCATTATATGTTTTATGACCCTCTAATGGTAATGGAGATGCAAATACATAATTTTTTTACTATTTTTTTGAGAACCCATTATTTTCTTTTAAAATTACAAATCTATGTTTCCAAAATGGGAATAACATTTATGTATTTTTGTGTGTTTCCTTAGAGTAGAGATTAGAGAAAGAGGAACTAGATTCTTACACCCTCCTATAAAGACTATATTATTAGGATTTAGGGAATAATAAAACCATAATTTTATAAGTCCTTATACATTAATTGAATAAGGTTTTTTTCATATATAATAAATTATAATTCCCTCCTTCTCTCACCCAATTTATTGGAGGGTTTTAATATTTTCCTTATGGGTGTTCAATATCTCTCAAGATCTCAATGATATGTCTATTATTTCATTATGATATCCAAGCACTTTGTATATTTTCTCATTATTTTTTTTGAATGTGTTAATTTTGAGTGGAAGAAGGATCCCCTATATTTTAGGTAAATTCTACAAAATTTCCCAAGAAACCTCATATTAGTCACCCACTTGAGCCTCAATGACTGGTTATTCTTGTAGATAGACTTGGGTGTCTAAATGAGGGAATGTATGCATGCAGAAGAAGGAAAATGGCTTGATCAAGAAAACATAGATTATATAAATTTCCTCAATATTTATTTTTGTGATTATAACAATGGATAAGTTCTTCACAACTCCATTTTAAGTCCAAAAATTAGAAACCCTATAGTTAGACACGTTGGTCTAACACCTCCATTGAGACAATTCCACTTAAAAGTCATAGTATAAGATAATAATAAGATAAAATTAAACCTAAAATATTAATGATTATGATAATAATTTTTTTATAAATGTGTGATGTCACTTTGAATTATAGAGTCTGAGGTGCATAGTTTGTCATTTTGGCCTAAAGACACCTAGAGATTACTCAGAATGTATGTTTCTCACCTAAGAGGCAACTTCACATACTCAAAACTATATGGAACTTATACATGGGAGGATTATCACTTTAATAAAGTTGAGGGGATATGTCTATAATATTTTAGTGGAGTTGGTTCAAAGGTTAATTCCATAACCTCTATAAACCATTGTTAAGAGTGTTAGGCACTTTTACACCTCCATAAAACCCTAATAAGGAACACCCTCTCTTTCTCTTTTATAAATTTAGGTTTCATCATGCCCACCCTTTATTATTCTTTCTTATACTCTCTAAGGGCTCTAAATTCTAATGTGGTAGTTATGATATAGTTAATGCGGGGAAACACCTTGCCAAAAGCCTATGAGATAGTTATAAGGGTAGAAAACTACCTAATTCAAGTAGGCAAACTCACCCATAGACCCATCATGCCTTTGTTCATATTAATCCAACCCCCTTTTACCTACTATTTCTCCATTACCATCCCCAATCAATCATGATCAAGTAGATGGCAGCCAAGTAGACAAATTGGGCAAGATATAAGGGTTTCACAAAGCTCAAAACAATAAGTGAGTAGCCTTAGAGAGGCAACAAATTTCACCACATAGCCCTTATAAAAAAATTCCAATCCAATTATTATCCTTATCCATATAATAGACCTCCTTATCAACCTAATCAATAAATCTAAGGATACATTACACAAGTAAGACCTTTCGATAGTTATAATCATAATGCTACTAGTAGTTCTAGAGCCTCAACTCTAAATCAAAATAATTATGCACAATAGGTTCAATGGAAAACTCAATGGGGGTAGTCAAATTATATGGTAATGGATCCAAGTGGTGAGGTGTTTCAAGCTTTCTTTATGTAGAAAGGTTTTTCTCTTCCATCATATGACAATATGCCTCATCCACAACATAAGGAAGGTTATCCTATGCCTCATGGGGACACTCCCTTCATGACCTAAGCTAAGATGCCAATTTAATAAGGGGAAATTGGAATCAAGGCACCCTCTAAAACTACATTTTTCAAATTTTAAGAAGTTGAGCATTAATTTGGATAAGTGGCAGCAAATTAGGGTCATAATGTAGCCAGTGTGGACAATTCAGTTGCAGCCCATAAAAGGGATAAGAGAAGGGAAATTTATAGTGGTTTTAGAATAGAAAAGGAAGATTCTATACCTTATCAAAAACTTAATGGGATGCCACTCAAGATGCAACTCATAAGGCATCACCAACTCAATAGATGCAAGATAGGAAAGGGAAAAATTAGAAGGGTCCTTTCATGCCTTAGTTTGCACAAGCTCTAAGCAATATTTCTACCCACACTTTTTAGTCCAATGTATCGATAACTCATCTTATAATTTTGGAATACATGAATAAGGCCCATGTTACTCTCCCTATGTGGGATATTATTCTTATTCTAGGGCAAACATATCTCCTTCAAGAAAAACTCTCCAAACTTCATGTCTTGGACAAACAAGCAGAAAAGGTAAGTACAATACTTACTAATTCTATCCAAATCCATGATTCCAAAGCACCTAAATTAATTAAACTACCTCCATTATACCTTTAGGTGGTTCCCTTATGTATAATTACATGATAGATAGTGCAGATAACACTTTTATAATGCTTAAGTCTATAGTTGATAAATTATGGATTAAATATGAACCTAATGCATAGGGAGTTTTATAGTTGGATGGGTCTCCTACCAAGACTATGGGTGTCCTTAAATACCTTAATATCATATTATATTCTTTTCTTAACTATAGCACATCCCTAGATTTGATGGTAGTCGACCTTCCTCCCTAGATTTGTCTTATGCTTGTGTAGGGATTTCACTACTAAAATTGGGAGGTATCTCTCTCATGATTGGTCATCCATGGTATTTAGGACTAGGTATGGTACAAATTTTACCATAATGTCTAAAACTATTTCTAGGTTCCATTTATAACCCTACTTTCCTAACCTATCAAATTTTAATTGCACCATCTTGGATGAGGATACACACCCCAATGACCAAGAGCCTATAGAACCATATATGACATCAAATTTTATCCTTGATGATTGGGTAGTATAAAATCATGGCTATGATCCTTAGTAGACCATTGAAGAGGTATGATTATATATGTATTTCATGAATGAAGGAGCTACCATGCCAAGTCTTATTAGCATAATCCAAGAACTTGGAGGGGTATGGAACTTGTTTTTTGATGGGTCAATATCAAAGAATAAGAGTGGGGTAGGTGTTATTATTTTATAAAATTCCAAGAAAAGGTATTATTCTTCCCTAAGGTTTTAGTTTAGCTACACTTATAATACTATAGAATATGAGGCCCTCATTTATGAGATTTAATGGGAAAGGAAGAGAGGCATCAACCTTTTACAAACTAAAGGAGATAGTGAGTTAGTGATATAGTAGGTAAGAGGCCTAAGTGTATTAAATAATACACTCTTTAATGACTACAAATATAGGGTTTGGGACCTCTTGGAGGACATTCAAGCCTTTGACATTTGCTCCATTCCTAGAGAAACCAATACCAATATAGATCAATTAGCTACCATTATGGCATAATATGATATAATTTATGGGGTTAAGGACATAAAAGAGTAGTCCCTTTAGTCCCTAATGATGTGGTGATTTGGAAATTATTTGAGAGAAATAGGTAGATTGCTTGTATCTTATAACATGATGCAGAATTTCGATCAAAGAATCGAGGGGTTGTAACATCAATATGGAGATTAGATTTTCCAACTAAGGATAAATAAGTTTATTAAGGGCTTGGTGACATTAGAGATCATATTTAATGAGGATTACCATCTGAGGAATGACAAGATAAGAATATGCACTAAGGAGGAACACTATGTTAAGGTTGTCATATTCAAATATAAGTTACTCAAGTTAGGTAAGGTGAACACTAAAGAAGAAAGGGCAGCCTTCATAGCATTATACTAATAACTTGAAGATGTCTTTGCATGGGAGTATCATGAATTGAATGGGTTTGACCCTAGGTTGGCCCAACATACAATAGAATTAGAGAATAATGCCAAAACTCTGAGGTAAAAGCAAAGGCCGGTCAACCAAAAAATTGATATCCTTATGAGGAAGGACTAGACAAAATTTATTAAATCCAATATTATCTTCCCCATAAAACATTATTCATGGATATAAAATATTGTGTATATGAGTAATAATAATGGGGAGATACATTTATGTGTGGATTTTAGAGATCTTAACAAGGTGTCACTAAGAGATCACTACCATCTACCATCTATCTATTAGATTCTTCAAAGGGTTTCAAGATCATAAAGGTTCTTTATGATTGATGGATACTATGAATACAATCAAATATTAGTGAGAGGAGGATAAATACAAAACTACCTTCACAACCAAGTGAGGCACTTATGTATACATGAATATGCCCTTTGGACTATCCAATGTAGTGGACACCTTCCAAAGGGAAATGGATGTGGCCTTCCAAGGGCTCATAAATGAGATGGTACTCATCTACCTTGATGACATCACTATTTTTTATAAATATTACAAGCATCACTTGACACATTTGAGGTCAGTGTTTGACATGTGCTAGTAGTTTGGGGTCTCTTTGAACCCCTAAAAATGCATATTTGTAGTCCATGAGGAAAGACTTGTAAGACATATTATGTCAAAATATGGTCTCTCCATTGACCCTAAGAGGATATAGGCAATCCTTTCTTTGTCACCACCTAAACATAAGAATGGATTTTAAAGTTTCTTGGGCAAAATCAACTTCATCAAAAGATTCATTCCAAGATTTATAGAATTGGTGAGGCCACTAAATCACATGCTCAAGAAACACAAGGAGTTCTCATGGACCAAAGAGGGTAAAATAAGTTTTGAGGCCATAAAGTAATCCATTTCCTAATCTCCCATCCCCATCAATCCTTATTTTACCAAATATTTCTTCATGTATGCCTTATCCACAAGTGATAATATTTATCTTATGCTCATGCAACAAAATAGTGAAGGACTAGAGAAACCCATTGCCTTCTTTAGTAAAGTATTGGAAAGGTATGAGGATACTATAATTTTTCTTAAAACATGTACTTGTTGTCATGAGATTCCTAAAAAATTTCAAACACATGATGTCTAATAATAATACAGTTATGATGGTAGTTCATCTAGTATAAAGGATTTCATACTCAATATGAACTTGAGTGAGAAGAGGGTTGGTTGGGTGACCAATTACATGTATTATGAAATATATTTGAGGGTTATTAAGCTAATAATAAGTAGGGTAATTTATTAACATCTTACATAATAATTTAAGGAAGATAAAGAGGTTTTTTTGGTAGCCCAAGATAGTCAAAAAGTAGTTGCAACTATGTCTCCTTCCAACTGGACTCAAGACATAGTGAAGTTCCTCAAAATGGGAGAATATCATACAGGATTAGATAGGAAAAGGAGGAGGAAATTTATAATAAAATCCATTCCTTACATCTTGGTGGATGGATTTCTCCTTAATAAGGACATTGGTGGCATGCTTCTAAGATGTGTAGTGAATAGTCAAGTTGTTAAGCTTTTGGAATAATTTCATGATGGCCTTGAAAGGGAGAAATTTGTAGCCAAAAACATATCATCCAAGATCATAATATCAGGTAATTTTTGTCCCACTTTATTTAGGTACTCACATGCTTGGGTTAGTAGGTGTCTTAAATGTGTTATGTGTTTTAGTAATCAAAGACTAGTTACCCTACCTCTAAAACCCATTCAAGTTGAGTAGGCCTTCATGTAATGGGGATTAAGATTCATACGCATGATTAACCCCTCATATATTACTTGGTATAAGTGGGTTTTAATAGATACTAACTAATTTACTAGGTGGGTGGAGGAAGCTTCAATCAAAGAGGCATATGAGAGATCAATTTTGGAGTCCTATGACAACCTAATGACTATGTTTGTCCCCTCCACCATCATATTTGATAATTCCTTGGCCTTTATAAGTGATAAGGTGTGTGAATGGCCCCTTAATCATGACATATATATCAATTATTCATCCAAATACCATCAATATGGCAATGGACTACCAGAGTCCACAAATAAGAACTAGTTTAGGATTATAAAAAGTACAATGGAGGACAATCAAAGGGAGTGGTACACCAAGTTAAAGAATCCCTTATGGGTAGATATGATTACTCATAATAATTAAAATATTCACTCACCTTACCTCCTTATTTATGGAAAATAATCAAAACCACCCATTTCACTTGAGTTACCAACATTAGATCTTGCATACCATCGTAAGCTCATGGAGAGTGATGCAATGGAAGTGAGTATGAATGAGTTGAGAGAGTTGGAAGAGATAAGGTATAGTACCATGCATGTCATGTGGTCCAAAAAATACCATGTAAAAAGATCATTTTACAAGAGGATCTCATCAAATACCTTTCAACAAGGTGACATTGTGCTTAGTTGGATAAGGACCATGCCAAGCTAGGTAAACATTCAAAATTTGATAGTATTTAGAGTGGGACATACATCGTTACTAGCTCCAAGGAGAGCAATGCCTTCTTATTATCAAGATTGAGTGGTGAGGAACTCCCTATCCCTATCGATGGGATGTTCATCCATTGTATAAAATCCTTGTAGGAGTTTTTTCTAGTTTTCAAGAGGAACAAAGGCAGGGAGGACTTATCATACCCAAACATGTTTATTATATGTTTATTTTTAAAAAAATTTATCTCATCTCTTGATTAAATTTTTTGTGTGATTACATGGCTTGAAGGCCTATACCCTTGATTATTTATTTATTTTTCATTGTGACTATGTTGATTGTATGTATTATGACCCTCTAATGGTAATGGAGATGCAAATACATCATTTTTTTTTTTATAGCCCATTATTTGTTTTTAAATTACAAAGTTATGTTTCCAAAATGGTCATAACATTTATGCATGTTTATGTGTTTCCTTAGAGTAGGGATTAGGAAAAGGGGAACCAGATTATTAATCCCTCCTACAAAGACCATATTATTAGGATTTAGGGAATAATAAAACCATCATTTTATAAGTCCTTATACATTTATTTAATATGTTCTTTTTTAAAATATCATAAATAATAATGCCCTCCTTTTATCACCCCATTGATTTGAGGGTTGTAATATTTTCTATTTGGGTGTTCAGGAATCTCTCAAGATCCCAATGATATGTAAATTATTTTATTGTTATATTGAAGTGTTTGGTATGTTTTCTCATTATTTTTTTGAATGTGTTCATTTTGAGTGGAAGAAGTATCCCCTATCTTGTAGGGAAATATTCCTAGGTGGAGACATCTAATATTGCTTATATACTTTAGCTTACCCACAAAACACTTTACCTTATCCTTTATTGGTAGCACACATGTTTTATTTTAGGAACTCCTTGGCATAGGGGATTTTTATGGAAGCCTCATATTGATGGAATTATGGTTGGGAGGAAATCATCTCCTTGTTTTTTCCTTGTAGTTTCATTTGGATTACTTGAGCTTGGTTATCATACCTATTTTTCTCATTTTTTACCATATTGTGTTGGTTTTTAGAATCCTTGTAAATATTGTATTTATGTGAATAATTGAAGTAAATTTTATAATAAGTATTTGTTATAAGTAATAATACCTCAGCTCTCTTGTAAGGCTTTGGAATGGAAAATATGTATAATTTTTTTCAATGAACAAAAAGGTTTTTATTGTGTAATAAAAATGTATTTCTATTCTTTAAATTTATATTAATATATTTTATTATTATTTAAACCTAAATTTATAAAAAGGTGATATGTAGGGTTAAATGGTATTAGATTAAATTTTACACAAATATGGTAAACTAATAAAATGATTAGGATAATTAACATAAACTCAGATAAATAATATTATAAATTTATACAACTGTGATTGCTAAAAATAATACAATACAGTTATTGATAGATATTGTAATAAAATGAAATAGTTGATACTTAGCTAGTTTATTATGCTCATCCAAGTCTGGTATAAAACAAGATAGAAGGGACATGGAAAGTTATGTTGGAGCAGTCACCATATTTTGTGAATATCCTTTTTGTGGCTTTAGATGCTTATGTCAGATTTGGATGGTTGCATTGACATAAATGTCTGACTATGATGTAGGTGTCTAGTATGTAATACTAAATGGATCTAGATGTGACCAATTAGAGCCTTTTGGGTTTTCTATCTCTTTTATTTTTATGTCTTCAAATCATGCAATAGGTTCTCACTCTTTATCAAATGACCAAACCCTAGCTTCCTCACCGTTAGAGTGACTTTGGTAAAAACGGGTTAATGGGCTCATAATGTCAATTTTCCCCAAGGGATCCTCTATAAAATGACACTACTTAAATAGTCAATACTCTAAATAAGGCCTCAAACTTGTGTATTTATAACATACATGTTTTCTTGTGTGTGTATAAAGATGCAATGTGTGATGAGCAATGGCATGTAGTGATATAGCTTGTAATTGTAAAAATATCACTCATGGACTACTCTTCAGATGATTCAAACCTATATGAATACTTCCTATAATTTGATATAGAAATAGGAATGAATAAGGTTTTTTTCTCACTTGAATACTTAATTGGTTATTGCTCGGTAATTTTTTATGTGAGTTGTATGTGATTTCTAATTGATTACTAGGTAAGGAATCAATGAGGTTGTTTTTGTATATATACAAATCCATTTCATAAATATCTCACACTAAATCACTTAGTATGACCTTTAGGATACCTCTCATTTGAAAATTGGATGACTTTTGGGTAATGGACACTTTGTATAAAAGTTAGACAATTGCATTGACATATGTGCCCACCTAGGATGTAAGTTTTGATGAAGCTAAAAAATAGACATAGGTCTAGAACTATTAGTGAAGAATAATAATCAGGTTCAGATATTTTTAAACACTATAAAAGGCATTAGAATTTGAATATAAATGGTTGGACTAAGAGATAATTAATTAATTTATAAATAGTTAATGAATGTAAACATTTTAATAGTGGGTAGGTCTATAATTGAAAGGTATAAACACGAGTAAGTTATTCTAAGTTTACAATACTATATTACTACACGAATCATATTTTAGTATCTAATATACCCTCTATTTAATATATAAATGTAATTACTAGTTTAAAGGAAAGAAATGCACACTTGGGTGTGTATAAAACACTTGTTGACCACTTTTTTCCCTTAGGCCTAGAAAGGGTTCAACCTAAGCCCTATGAACCCTAGTCCACCATAAGTCTTGATAGTTTTTAAATCTCTTGGTGAATTAGGATAGTCTAATAAGGTCACTAGTTATCACTTCAAATGTAGAAGGTCCACTACCTAGTCATGTTGTCAAACACATAGTGGTTACCCCTACCCCATGTTTTAATTTGTGTCAAGTGTCCTCATAGTGATCATGTATGAAGGTCCACAATAGGCCTTGAAGTGGTCTCAAAAATCCAAAAGTGCCATGGTGGAGATGTTTAAATGATGCAATTGATGAGTCATCATGAAACTTTCTATTGGATACAAGGTATGGTTTAATTACAAGTTTTTATGAATGTTATGAAGGTGTATGGGGGTCTAATTAAAGCCTTTAACATGTCCTAATGTATTTTCATAAATTTTGAAATGATATTCACTTGAGATACCCTCTTGAAGTCATGTATATGGTCTAAAATGGAAATATTTAACCTTAATATGACTACACTTGACATTGAAAGGCCACTAAACCACCATTCATGCCTTTAGATCCTTCATGAACCCAATTGGGCCAAACCCAAAGCATTTCATGAATTAATGATCCCATTTTCACAAAATTCAACACCTAATTTCCACTAAATAGGCCCCACACATTCCAAAATGTGCCTCTTCAACTCTTAAATTCAAACCATGAACCTTCATGCATCACCTAATTCCTATTTTACCTCCTATTAGCTACTAATAATGGATTTTGTTATGAAACATGAGAAAACACAAAGAATTTATATGTTTCATGAGCTTTATGAGAGGTATAGATCTATATAATACAAACTAACTCAAGTGGAGTCAAGGGTTTATAAGGGGAGTTCACTACTACCATATGTGGAAGCAATCAAAGTTTTTTAGTGCTTGAAGATCCCAAATGTTATTCATCTTCCCCATCGAGCTCATTGGCAAACATGGAAAACACTTCAAGTTTGTGTTCATTCTATCTAGAGGAAAGAGAGAGAGAGAAGGTCTAAGCTCTTGGCTAAAGAATGTAAAATTGGTGACCTTAAAATCATGGGAATTGGTTTTTATTTTATCCTCCTGAGCTCTATAAACAAATTCTAATAATTTGAGTGATGTGGTCATAATCCTCATCTACACATGGCAAAATAAGGGGGACAGTTTTATTGAATTTCTAGTCTATTTGATCAAAATGATGATTATTCTTGGTTCATCAAGTCCTGTAGAGACTTTTAATGGCCACCTTAGAATTTGGTTTGCATGTGTTGTCATATAGGGTTGAGAAACATCCAAACTATTAGTATGTATAGTCTATAGGTAGGTTAGAATGGTGAGGAGTATCTAGTGTAAACATCTAAAGGTGGATAGTGTTTTGAGGTCTAATCATGGTTTCTTGAGGATACTCATATCTCTTTACTCCAACATAAATGCTTATATGATATCCAACCTTATAAAATGGTACTTCTAAGTGAGATGACCTATAGATGTGGGGTTCATTACATATAAAGGTAGTATACTATCTAATGGTGGCTTTAAGGTTTTAAAAATGTATAAAAACACATCATAAAGTGTTATATTCACACCTATATATCCTTTTCATGAGGTTCTTAAGCTTCACCATAGGCCCTATAGGATTAGAAACAATCAATCTTCCCTCAAACACATTCATAGTTCTTTTAGCAAAAGTTAAGGTTAATTATCAAAGGTTAATATTTTTTTGAAAGTCCTAGGTTTCATTTTATTACTATGTGTACCTCATTAGTGGCATCCAAAGTGTTATATTTTATTGATTATATTCATTGAGGTGTCTAAGGTACTTATATATTATCTTGATTGTGTTTTCATAGTTCATTTCAAGCCACAAAAGATCCTCTCCCTTTTGATAACCTCATCACTATATTTCTACCTTTGTTGTAAGCCCTAAACCCCATTTTTAAGCTCCATATAATCCCACTGTCATCACCCATAGGGCCTACACCCCACTTACCCAAGTTAATTCATGGGGATCAAGGCATGAATACTCTTTAAGGTTTTACATAACCTAGGTCATGAATAATGAGCCACACATACATATACCCTACTAAAGAAGCAAATAACCACCTACAAGAAAAGACCTAAATCCACCTTGGTAAAGTCCTTCAAACTCACTATGTGCATATAAGCCCTATTCATGAGTCAAGGATATGGCTAAGAAGATGTATTACTTGATAATATGGACTCAAACTTGACAAAGGATATGGGTAACTAAAGTATGTAAAGATAGATTCTTCTCTAATTTAGGGGTCTACATAATAGACCTATAAACAATCAACATTACACGAACCAATGCCTACAATAATGGAAATAATTCTTAAGGTATGCATACTTATCTAAGTATAAGATAGTATACACACATAAAAGGAAAATATGTAGACTAAGAGAAAGGGTAAAGCATGGATTCCATCTCACCAAAAGTAGATAAGTCTTTAGGAGTGCATTTTGGTAGTAAATAAAGCCCATATAGTCAATCAAAGTTGCTTATAATGTGAAAGTGCAAAACCAATTAGAATAGTAGTGAAAATAATATATTAAAGTAAATTATCTATGGGATAAATACAGATACAAATGACTTTAATCCTTACTTGAGGATACCCTTGAGCCATTAAACTATCTACTCTGAGTTACAGACCTAGAAGCATACAAGCAGTGGTGTGACTCTGTATGAAGGTGTGTTGATAGGGTTATAGGAAATGATCCTTAAGTCTATTATCAATATTTAAACATGATTATTATGATCTAATTATACCCATATATGATATTAAATAATATTTCTTAGGTTTCTAGTATTAATTACTATAAACTCACACACAAGACAATGTTAATCAAGACAGGCCACAAGAGAGAGTAGTGATTTTGAGTGGTCTAAGTAGACAAAAATATATTAAAAAGGTGTAAAATAGGTTTAATATAGTTTCATGATAGTATGGTAACTATATATTCACCCACATATGAGTGAATACCCCAAATACCAATCTATTTCTATCATGCCTAAACCCTTCTATTAGGTCTAGGATCCTAGCTCCATCTCAACAAGTCTAGACCTTAAATAAAGTCCAATATAATGTGGTGTGCATAGATGAATGTTTTAAACCCTAGAGAAATAACTTAGGAAAGAGGAATGAAAGGAGATAGTCCTTTTTGGTTTTATCCCTCCCTAAGATCCATCTTCTTGAGTAGGCATGTTGAGCTACATCTTTAATCGCTCACACATTTCACCACAACAACACCCATGCCCAAGGATCTTAGGGAAACTTAAGTACCCTTGTGAAATTAAAATACATAAAATAATGAGAGGGGTTGATTAACCTAGTTTTATGATTGAACACTAAGAAGTTAACCTACTCAAATTTCTTAGTAGAAAGCTCAAGGCACACCTTTTATCACTCCTATCTCCACACACACTTTGCATGGGATCTTAAGCTATTTATGATAGAAGAAGGGATCAATAGGATAAAGGTTTATGATAATAAGTTATGGTTTGTAGGTCCATATTATATGAGCCATCATTAAGATGGTGGACCTTCAAAACCCTTCTTAAACCTTGGATGGTACCCAATGATAGAATTTTGCCTCTAAATTCATTAAATGGATTATTTTATCTCTGAAATCATCCTAAAGGTCTCCACAGATATTTTGAGCAATCAAATGACCTATTGATTTGCATGTCTAGGGGTTATGTTATATTAATTAGGCCTAAAAAATCTAGTTTAATCCTACAAGAAAGGAATTGATAATTGTATACATATATAATGGGTTTTATAGGTGAAAAGGGGTCCCAAATTTCCTAAGCAACCTCATATTATTCATCTATAGGAGCTTCCATGACTAGTTACTCTTGAAGATAGACCTGGTTGTCTGAATGAGGGATTCTATGCATGTAGAAGAAGGAAAATGTCTTGATCAATTTAACATATATGTTCTAAAGGCCCTGAGAAGTGATTTTCATGATGAGAATAGTGGATAAGTGATTCACAACTCTAGGTTAAGGCCAAAACTCAAAAACCCTATAGTTAGACATGTTGATCTAACACCTCCATTAAGATAATGAAATTTGTAAGTCATAGAAGAGGATAAAAATAGCATCAAAGTATACCTCAAACCTTTATGAGGATGATCATCATATTTTAACAAATGTGTGATGTCACTTTGACTTATAGAGGAGGTGTATAGCTAGTGATTCTAGCCTTTAAAAACCTATAAAATACTCACAATTCATGCTTCTCACCAAAAATTAAACTTCACATGCTAATAATTTTATGTAACTTATACATGGGAGGATTACCACTTTAGGAGAGGTGAGGTTATTTGTCTACAAAGTTTTAGTAGAATTGGTTCATAGGTTAGGGCTCTAACCTTTATGAACCATTATTAAGAGTCCTAGGAACTCTAAAATGTTCCTAAAACCCTAATAAGGACCTAATTAGAAATATTTTGGACAAAATTCATCCATAATAATTGAAATCACTTGGACCATATTTCCAACTTAGATAATATTGTTGCCATGGTATTAGTCTGTACATACATTGTACAGACACCTTTATAAAATGCAAGTTTGCAAAGATTTAAGAAGGATATGAAGTGTAAGAATTGGTCAAGAGTTTCAAATAATTTTATTGGATATTATAAGTCTTATTTCACCCCCTTAAATCATTATATTCTAACATATCTACATGGAAGTGTTTCTATAAACCTCCACTAATCAACTAGTCTATAAAAGATAGTCAAGATGGCCTAATCATGCAAGGGCAAGGTTGTAGGTATGGTGTGTTTAAAAATATATATATAATAATTTTTTAGGTTTATTTATGTTGATAAAAAGTTAACTCACATATATTAAATCCATGATCTAACCCTCATGACTCTCCAAATAGTGAATGAGCAAAACTAGGCTACTAGTCCATGAAGCCTACTTATATAACATAATAGAGAAGATTATGGGCATTGAAGACCATTTTGGAGTTAATGAACCATCTTAGGACATATTTAAATAAACATTAATTTTATTATACCCCATATTAATGAGCATTATGAAGGAGTTTGAGTGGTTTCTTCAACAAGTCCAATGTGCAGGAATGTGTAACCACTTAATACCTTATGGAAAAGGTCAAATTAAAACTCTTTAAATGTCTTATAATTGATTAAGGGAGAGGTAATTGACTATATGCGGCATATATTGACTCTCCATAAGTCAAAATTTACTAAAATTAGACCTCAATGCTCCAAATATCTCATTCAAGTCACCTGTCAACCAAGCAATGTAGAAGGGAGTAAAGGGGGCTATTATAATTTTTGCATGATCACTATAGCCTCTTCATGACCACTTATACACCAATATCTCTCTCTCTCTCTCTCTGTCTCTCTCTCTCTCTCTCTCTCTCTCTCTCTCTCATATGCACAAATATATATATTTAGGCCTTAATTCCTTGATTTTCATCCCGCGGTTGGGTGTAGCAAAGCTCTACCAAAATTATATCTTGTACCTTGAAATCAGTAGAGAAAAAGATTGTTTCAAACTTTGTAAATATTAGTGTGTGATATGGTTGTTTATTTTCATAATGTATGATTTCCATATTATTTTTAAGGTCCTATTTTTCACCTATTATCAAATTATCATTCTATGCAGATCATGTAAAGTGTTAAGAGGTGGTAGTTGTGTTTGAAGAGTGAACTGATTGGTAGTGTCTCTAGCAGACCTTTCTCCCATTACCTTCAAGTTTTAGACCTTCCACATAAACTCCCCATCAAATAATTATGATTATTAGTGTACTAATAATCCTTTTTAATCACTATTATTTCATTATATTCACAATTTTATTAAGGATCTGTTAGGAGAGGATAAGTGAACATTGAAGTATCACCACCCCTAGTATAGGTTTTCCTTTCAAGTTTTCATCCTATCTCTTTTCATCCAAATATTAGTAAGTCTTAGGAAAAGAGATTAATTTGATATATTAGGGAATATATCCCCATAATATAGAGGTCTAGTATAACTATAGGTCTCCCACAACCTTTAGGGAAATCCCATGTTAGTCTAAGTTTGATGTAGAATTGAACTATCTCCTTCAAAGGGTGTATCTTGGAGTGCTAACAACACCTTATCTTTACAGGAACCCAAATTGAGTTATTTTCTAGTGACTGACATACAACCAAGATTATGTTAAATTATATAATTATTGTATGAAATATAATATTCAAAGAATTTGAAATTCTTGAAAGTAGAAAGAGAAATGTTAGGAGTACACATGCATGTCAATATAATCATCTTGACTTTCAGAAATTTTATTTGAAAAGATGCCTCATTATGAAGCATTGAATTTGAGACTAGGAAAAATATAAACTTAAAAGTGTATAAATATATAGATATTTGAGGATACATGACCCAAAACTTGGTGTAAAGGGGAGTTGCTACATCCATTGAGTTTGTTTCACCTCAATCATACAACCCAAATATGTGCATGATCTGGTGAGTGTTAATGATTTAATCAAATCACAATATATAACTAGTTAGGTTTGATTATTTAATCAAATACACCTATAATTCTAGTAAATTTATATTATTTGATCAAATTTAACTTATAATATTGATAAGATCAAGTGATTTAATCAACTGAACCTTTCAAAAATGAAAAAACTATTATATTAAATTAGCTAAATTAGACTCCATGAAAATCCAACCTAGGTATAAAAACAATTCACAATAGTATCTGAAATCTATAAGTGATTTGATTTTACAATTTTAGGTTCCATTTTTATGGAATATGTACCTTAAATATGTTTCAACCTAAAATATGGGTATAATAATAGTATAAATATATAGAATGGTACCGTAAATGTGTACCTGAATCATATAACTATGAAATATGGTGAATCTATAGTCTATGCAATTTTTTGAGGACATTTTTCCATAACATTACCAAAGTAATCTAGAGAATCTAAAAAATGTTTTAAATGTGGAGAACATGTTTTCTTAACATGCCACCACTATAATATGGAGAATCTAAGAACTAGTGTAAGTATGAAGGACATGTTTCCATAACAAGCCCCCATTGTGATTTTTAGAATCTATAAAAGTATGGAAGCCATGCCTCTATGGCATGCCCTAATTGATATTCCCCCCACCTTTTAGGCGAGGGAAAATAGAATTTATTAATTACCTTGCCTCAAAGGGATAAGATAATTTTGTAAGATGTGTATGGTTCATGTAACATTTAGGGATAACATGTCTAGGTAGATATATAATTTAGGCATGTATTATGTGATCATATTAAATCCTAAGATGAATAAATTATATCATGGAGATGATTATATAATAACATTACAAGATCTGTAAGTAATCAAATACACATGTAAGAGCACTCAAAAGTAAATCAATAGGAAAATGGCCCAAGGAGACCTCATGCAATGGGCATGTTTAAATTCCACACAATAATAGGGACATGACTTAGTAAAATGTACACAAAACATAGGATGGCATATTCAAATATACACATACAACAAACCATGGCATGTCCGAATTTAAAAATAGGAAATCATATGCATGGGGGACATAATCAATGGAGCATACTAAAATTTTCAAAATATGAAATACAATGTTATATAATAGAAATCAAGGAGAATATGGAACCATTATGAACATATCATATTAGTTCCTAGCAATATGTTTTTTCAATCAATGTTAAGCACATGGCATATCAAGTACATTATGAAAGGTATAAGCATGGATATATACATGTGCAAATATATAAGCTAAAACATGATAATGGAAATTGGTCATAGAATAATATAACATGGGTATATCATTATCAAGGAATCATATCCCCCAATGTACTTATGATGTGATTGTATGGTAATCCAAACATTTGTATTGTATATATCATGTACTTGGGTATTCTTGTAACACACTTAAATGAAGCATGAAACATGTGTATATCAAAAGCTATGATATGTTATCTACTAACATGGAGAAAATGACATATGTATAATAAATAGAAAAACTAGGAACATGTTGAATTTTTTAATTTTTGAATGTTTTTGGTATTTTTTTATTTTTTATTTTTATTTTTTATATTATGTTTTCAACCTTAGGTTGGATCCTTTGCATCTTTTATAACATGGTTAGACAAGTTAAAATCATTCATGGGATGTTCTTACTCATTATTTATATGTGAAGTAGAAGAATGGTTACCATCATGTGATAAATGGGTCAATCTAACCTCATGAGAAAAAGAGATACCTTGCTGATTTTGGTCAATTTATGATCCCATCTGGTATAATCAAAGGGTTTTTAATGTGAATGCATATTGTGATATGTGTGGGATAACCCAAAATATTATTTGAATTACTTTAAGACCAAAATAAATTGGTATTATGATGTTTCCAAAGGAGTCATTCCAACATCTTTTATGTTGTAAATATTTTAGATTGCCAAGTTGTTCCAAATGTCTAAAATTGAATGTTATTTTTGTTTATGTAGGATCAACATGGTTACCCCAAACATAATCACCACCCATGAATAATGTGATTTTTAGATATTGTTGGCATGGATTTTTTGGGTATGTATCATATACAATTTGTACTTATAGATATTTATTAAAATGATCTTATAAGGTTTGTATTTATTTTGGTGATCACCAGGTTATGGATCTGAATCTTTGGAAGGATCATCAAATGTAAGATGTTTATTAATAAGATCCTAAATTTTATGTTTCAATTGTTAACATCCATTAGTAACATATATAAGGCACTAGTGATAGTCATAATATTTAGTATTATCATATCCTTTTGGTAGAGACCAACTCCTATCAACCTCTATAGGAAGAGGGATACATATGAGTCAATAATTTACAAGCTTATTAAGGAGAGAAGTTGGAGACTCAAGTAACCACATAAAATGTCTCTTGATTTAATTTTATAATATTAACTAATTATACTTATATGATACATTATTTGGTGATGTTATGTGTCTAGTTACAATATTGATATCAATTTTTGAATTAACAAGTGTGTAAACTAATGTCAAAAAGTTTCTCACATTGGTAGGTGGGTATAGTGATCCCATATTTTCAAAGGAGATATTATCTTTGGTCCATTATATAGAGTGAAATACAGAGGCCACATATGGTGGATCTAAATTACTTGTCAAGGTTTTCATATGTAATGTTTTCAAAAGAAAACCCTTATATGAAGGTGGTTTACATAACAAGTCAAAAAAATAACTTTTATTATTAACATCATCTAGGTTTTTCCAACATTATATACCATTAAGATTTGTTGCATATTCTCTTTTTGGTTTCCTTTATTATGTAAAGTAATTTGCATTGATAAAATAAAGCCTCGATTGATGTTATTCTTTGAAGATAAATTTTTATAGTCAATAGAGATAATATTTTCATTATCGATTAAATCTTGCATAATATCTACAAAATAAGCCAATGTTATGTTATGCTACATTCACCAAATGTTTAACCCTAAGTTTAGATAAAGGGGATATCTAAGGTTAAGTCATATTATATTAGATTTTAAACAAATATGGTGAGATAATATAATGAGTAGACCAATTAATATAAACTTATATAAATAATATTTTTAATTTATAGAACTGAGATTGCTAAAAATAGTAAATTATAGTTATTGATAAATACTACAATAAAATGGAATAATTGATAGTTAGTTGGTTTATTGTGATCATGTAGTTTTTATTTAGAAGAGGATGGAATTGGACTGTAAGTGATCTTAGAATAGTCATCATACTCTTGGAATATCCTTTTTATGGATTTAGATACTTGCATCAAATCTAGATGGTTGCATTGACATAGGTGTTTGACTATAACGTAGGTGTTTGGTACAAAATATTGACTAGATATGGATGAAAAAAAATAGATCCTTCAAATTTTTATATCACCTTTATTTATATGTCTTCATATCACATGCATAGGTTATCACTCTTTATCAAATGATCAAACCCTAGCTTCCTCACCCTTAGACTAATTGTAGGAAAAATAGACTAGTGATCTCATAGTGTCGAGATGCCCCAAAGACCCCTATATCAATGGGAACTACCTATATAGATAATACTTAGAAGATAACCTCATACTTATGTAGTTATTCCCTATTGGCTTGTGTATGTATCAAGATAAACAATGTCATAAGTAATGGCATGTAGTGACTTAGCTTGTAATTTTGAAAATATGGCTCATTGACTACTCTTTGAATGATTGAGATCTATGTAAATACTTATCTTATGATTGATATAGAAATAGGAATGAATAGGATAATTTTCGTCACTTGATTACTCAATTAAATGTTCCTTGGTAACTATGTTTACTAGTTGTATGTGATTTCTAGGTCAATGTTATTTGAGTAATGAATGAGGGTTGATATTTTATATATACCAATCCCTTTCATAAATATGACACTAAATCACTTACGTTGACATTTAGGATATGTTTCATTTTGAAATTAAATGACTTTTGGGAAATAGATACTTTGTATTAAAGTTGGACACTTGTGTCGACATAGGTTTCCACCTAGGATGCAAGTGTTCAGGAAGCTAGAAAATAATTATAGGTCTAGAACTATCATTGAAGGATAATAATCAAATTTAGATATTTGTTCACATTATATAAGGCTTAGTGATCTAAATAATAATTATTTTAGTAAGAGATGATATATTTATGCATAAATAGATAGTGAACATAAGACTTTCATTAACGGGCAAGTATATAACTGAAAGGTATAGCTGTGAGGGATATTGTCTAAGTGTACAACACTAAATTACAACATAAATTAGATTTTAGTATCTGCAATTATTAGGAACAAAAGACTTATATAATTTTTTCTTTGAAAGTTAATGAAATCATTTGTAATGCTTAAATCCCTTTAGAGTTATATTGGTTTCATAATTTTATATTAGTTAATATTTCTATATATTATTATAATTAAATCTTATAATGATCTACACTCTAACACAAATGTGTATAAACTCAAAATAATTTTAGGAGTAACAAAATGCAAATTATGAATTTCTTAAGTTAGAGTTATAAACATTATCTTAATTCTTTAAGGAAATTAGCCTTTTTTAAGAAATTATTTGACACATTTCTTAAAGTGGAGTTGGATTCAAAATAATTTTATGATGAAGTTCAATTTTTTTAAGTCTATAGGTTTTCATTTAAAATTTTCTTTTCTTCCAAGTATTTTAGTGATTTTTTGTAAAGAAAAATCCCCTAGGATAATTTTTACCACATCCCATTTATCTTTTAGGGTAGTGGACCATTTTTGTAAGGTAATCTGACACAGTCTAGGGGACAATAACCCATGTTACTACCTATGGGAGGGAAAAAATGTTAGCAAAAAAAATTATTGACAGTCTATGTCGTAGTTATAGTTATTTTATTCATGTG
Organism: Torreya grandis; assembly: GCA_037957365.1. NCBI lineage: Eukaryota > Viridiplantae > Streptophyta > Pinopsida > Cupressales > Taxaceae > Torreya > Torreya grandis. Next base: position 211,345 of record JARHVA010001953.1, read on the forward strand.
ATAGATAATTGCCTTAGTAGTAGTGTGAATAATCCACACAACTTAGGATTAAGATCTATGGTTAGATTTAATTATATGGAAATAGTTTTTCACATTTATGGTGGGTCTTTTACTTGGTTGGTGTATTATTTAACTAATCCATATTTATTTTATTAATATTACAGTTAAATTTTATATTCTCTTAAAATATAGTTTGCACTTTATTTATTTTTGGTTAGGATCCTTGGATAACTTTAAGCCTTAGAATTTATTGGGATATTTTTTGGTACATGATTTTCCAAGGATAGGCTGATCTTGATGGGAGCCCTCTAAATTTTAAGCCTCTTTGACACCATATTAATTTTAAATCAAAACTTTAAAAATAAAATATGAATTTCATTAGCCTAGATATTAACCTCATATCATTGTTTGTCATTTTCAACACATGTAGTGGTCCATGGGTGGAGTGTCCCTTAAGGGTACCCACCAGTTTATTATCTTATTCTATAGGAGTAAAAATGTTTAAATTAAGTTAAAAAAAATTCTTGGACATTTTAATACCTTAGATGATCATTAATTATCATCATAAAATTCAAAACCTTTACATTTTAACATTTTTTTAGAAGTTAGAACATCTTGGAGCCTTTCCATGAAGATTTTGACTTTAATAACCTTCCCAAACACCTTTCTATCCTATTATAAATATAAAACAAAATAAATTTAAATTTAAGACTAAAAGCTTAGAGACCCTAGTAATGGATGTCATCTTTGGAAATAAAATAGGAAACGCCAGATAAGTCTTCCTCCAAAACATCTTCCCAGTTTATAAAATATAAATTTTTAACTTGGATAACATGTTAAGACATTTTGTATCTTTATTTAATAATTCATAATGTTTTCTTTAATTTTCTTGATCTGACAGATGTGATGCAAAGAATATGATGGTGAAGATTGGTTACTCCAATATTAAAGGGATAGATCATGGTATTTTATGCACCCTTTGGGGTCAAATGAATCCCATTATCCCTTTAGTTGAAATTTTTTTGAGAAGAAACAACTCAAATTGGACTTAGATTCTAGTTGTGACTTAAAGTATGGATTTGGGCCATCTAACTATCCAAAATGAACCAAGGTCATATTTGATCCCTATTGTGAATAAGATTTAACTGATCAAACATAACAGTTACTTGAACCCTCTGTAGTTTAGTTGAGTTTTTATACTATTATTTGTGTTTATGGGGATTGGAAGGTAGGTCTAGTTTACTTTGCATGCTTATAGCTTTCATGTGATGATATTCATAATTCATTTGGTTACCTAAGATTTATGTGGTTAGGAAAATTTCTTTAGAGTCCTTAATGTTTAAAGTCCTATTATTTTGACAAACATAATCTAATTATCTTGACTTCTATAATGATTTTTTATACCTTGGTTTTTCTTTCACATCCCCCACCACCCATTTTGTCTCCCTCCTTGATAGGAAATTTTGATTATAAATCTATTTTACCACTTTTATAATCCCTCTTCTAAATATCTTAAAACATGATATAACTAATTTATTTCAAGTTTTATCTATCTTTATAAAAGAATAACATGCTTGAGTTATTATGGATTACTTTATTTACACCATTACTTTACATTTCTAGAATTTCCTTGGTTTATTTGTAAAATTTTCTATTATTATACCTCTTTTTTCATAAAGCTACATATATTTTGTACTTATTTTTTTGAACAACTATATCAATCTATATTTTTTAATCCTTTTCCATTGTTGAGAGAGATTGAAATATTACTTCTCATTCACCAATGTTGTTTTCCCTTTTATGCACTTTTTTAATTGATGATTGAATAAGGATTGTTATTGCTCACTCCTCAATGTTGTTCTAAAATTGTTTGCCCATATTTATTTAAATAAGGATTGTAACTACTTTGAAATTGATGTTTTATTACCATATTTCTTTGTATCCTTAGTTTTACTTGGATTGTTTTCCTTCCTTACTCAAGGTTTACTTGTTTAAGTTCTTTGGTCATTTAGTAGCCTTGAATTTTTAGTTACTCAATTTACTCTAAATTTTGACTTGGTCATTTGGTCATAACTTAACATTTATCACCTCATCTTACCAAATTTTTAAGTACATCATGCCTACACCATTTAAATTATCTTGGCTTTCTTGCATTTGTTTATTTTTTTCTCTTCAGTTTTGTATCCTTGGGTTTGTCCAAAGCACTCTCTATACTCTCCATGATAAAAACTATAAACACAATATAAAACCATATAATAATAAAGGTAATTCAACATACACGTACATTAATTTTTATTTCAATTATTTCATTTTAGTCATTTAATTTTAGTCATTTTATGCTTTAAAATATTGTAACTTATTTAACATCAATGTTGTGTGTTACTATGTACTTTTCTTGAAGCATCATCCCATTTTAAACTTGAGTGACATGTGATGCGCTTTGAGTGGGGAATATGTATACACAAAATATTTTAAATTTTTATCAATAATTGATGTTTTCCCTCTTGTAGGAACTTATCGTGTCTCAATCTCTTTGAGTGCACACATTAAAGAGTGCACTTGTAAATGGGTGGATAGGCCATTGGTGATTCAAAATATTATTATCCCCTATACTAGCACTTGTTATCTACACAACTATATCCTATACACTTACCAAAAATTTAACACTTCCATTACATACTCCTCCAAGTGATTCACTACATTAATTAACCCCTACCTAAGCATAAAATCTTTTCAAACATTTACTAAATAATTTCAACCTAGGCCAAGCCTATATTCTAATTAATATTTTGATGTTATGGGACTAGGTCAGCCTTGGCTGACGTAGATTGAGATCTAACTTATTTTTATCAATTAAAAATATAGAGCTAAATTTGGCTAACCCTATTGGAAAAACTTTTGGAAAGGTTTAACATTAAATTCATCTATATATACACATTCATTTTGCCATTTATTAGAGAGATAATAGAGTTAATTAATATTCTTCTTTACAATCTACTCTTCGACCATTCTACTTGAGAAGTCATTGCTTAAGGTTTACTCTTGAAGAAGAAATATTGTCTTATGGAAAAGTCTTGGATGTTTAAGCCTATCTTAGTGAAGTTTATAAAATAAAACAACCTCTTAAGAAACACCTTTGGCCAAGGGAGAGATTGAGTCTCCATGAGTTTGTTTTCAAGTTAAGTATATATAACTTTAATCCTTTATTTTATTAAATATAAGTAGCATAAGTAACATATTTTGAATATATTTTTCTCTTCATGTATTAGGGTTATATCTATACATAGATTAATTATAATTATTCTATTCATGTTTATTTTTTATATTTATTACCCCCATTTTGTTCCACAAGCTTTAGTGGACACTAGATTAGGTTTTGCTTTACTTATCATTTATGTAGTGAATATAAAAACATAAGACCTCATTAGGGTTATTGAATAGTGTTGTTTGACTAGTGGATTCATAACCCTCTCAAGTAATGTTATTTTTGTAAGAGATCCCTTGGTATTCCTTTTCAAGAAAGTACTATTGCAACTTATGCATCTCTAATGGCTAGGCCTATAAAATAAGCCTTTTTACCATTAAATGGTGTCAACCATCTAAACCTAAATAAATTTTATGATATCCATATTGATACTCTCAAAATTTTCCCATATTTCACAAGATAAAACTCTACCAATCCTATTGAATACATTGTATATATAACAAACATTTGTTTCATGCATAACATGAGTTAAGAGAATGTAGAAATGAGGATGCTAGATACCTCATTGAGAGGTAAGGCACTTCAGTGGTATATAGGTATAGAAACAAGATCCATCAATATTTGGGAGCACCTATGTAAGTACTTTGAGGATATAAGTGACCACTTGTCCCTAATAGAGCAAGTAAACACAATCAAAAGGGCTTTTCAAGAGTTTAAGGTGGATTTTAACTATAAGGTTCCTAAAACCTGGGATATTATCCAAATAATAGTTAAACCCACCCTAAATTATGATTTATTTTACTCTTTTACTATTTTAGATCCCTCAATTTTGATGTGGTAGTCATGATATAGTCAATAGGTAGGAACACATTACCCAATGCCTATGAAGTGGTAATAAGGGTATAAAACTATTTCATTCAAGTAGGTAATATTTCACCAAGGCCCATGATTCCATTATTTATAGAGATACAACATCATATTCATATCATTCCATCATATCTACACCAACCAACAATAAGTAGGAAGATACTATTCAGGTAGATATGTTGGTTAAACTTGAAGGGTTGTTCAAGGCACAAAAAAACAAGATAGTGGCCTTAGAGAAGAAAAACATTCCACCCCATAGACCCTATCAAGATCCTTATCAATATCTATATCAACCTTATCAATTCAAAAAACCTCCATACCAAGTTAATCCTCAAGTTCAAGGGTAGGTCACTTATATAAGGCCATATAAAACTTTAATCCCAATTCCACCATCACTTTTAAAGCATTAGTTCTTACTCAAAATAATTATGCTTGATAAGGCCAATGGTCTTCACAATGGGTACAACCTCATGAACAAGGTGTCAACCCAATTAAAGGTGCCAATCAAACATCTCTTATGTAGTATAATCAATCTCCTCCCATGCAAAACAACCAAGATTCTCCTACATAACACAAAGAAGTTAATATTATACATCATGGATAGATCCATTTCATGACTCAATATCAATTTCTAAATCAATAAGGAATGAGTGTAGGATAGGAACAATCAGAGGATACAATTGTCAACTTTCAATAAGGATAAAAATATTGTGGATAATGTGCATTCAATTAGCTTGGAAGTGTAACTAAGGTGGATAGTCCTAGTACATCTAATACAAGGGATAAATATGAAAAATTAATGGTGACTCAAAGGTTGGGAGAGAAATTCCATCTTCTCAACCACCTAATAAGACAAATGAGAAAGATTCAACCCCTAAAACCACACTAATCCAAAATTTATAGAATGAGAAGGGGTAGAATGATAAGGGTCCATTCATACCTAAGTTAACTCAAGCTCCAAGTATTGATACTACTCCTAAGTTGTAGTCAAATGTTACTATCCATGATATAAACATTGTATAATAGATGAATAAGGCTCATGTCACCATACCAATGTGGCACACATTATTTATTATAGAGAAAAAATACCTCCTTTAAGAAGAGTTGTCCAAACTCCACATATTTAATAAGTAGAAAAGGAAAGTGCAATCCTAAACAACACTCATCAGCCTAATTAACCCTAAAAACCAAGGTAAATAAACTTTTTAGGGATCTTTTCACCCTTAATGAGGAAAGGATAGTTCACATCCACCTCAAACCTAGGCTAACATGAGAGTGACCTATAGGTTGTGGGTTACCTATTCATTAGGCCAGACATATATATTTTAATGGGGATAGATCCATACATTTGTCAAATTGAATATATTTATATAAATCCTAACTCTATTTGGATAAAAATGGTTAAGAATATTGCATAATTTAAACCTACTCTAAAGTGTGGTGATGCACCTGAATGATCTATCATCCACTCTTTCAACTTGAACTCTTAACACACTACTTTCAAAGGATTACAAACAATAATGTTTAACCTATAGGTCAGATTGAGGGAATAAAACAAGAGAGTAATGAGAATAAGGCCTGGTTCAAGGCACTTAATCTTAGATATCCATTTCAAGTTTGATCCATAAGCATCATGACACACTAGATAACATGCAAGGAAAGTTTGTTTGTACTTAGGTGAATATTTGACCTACAAAGGGAATACTATACCACTATTTATATCAAAACAAGCATGAATACACTAAGTAATGATCATCAAGGAGCTGCAATTCTATTCATCAATCCACATAGGTGCATAAGTATAAACACTGGTAGAGTTTCTTCATACCAACCTAAGGGATATAATACAAGACCAAAATCCTTAAATAAATATCATAAGAGGAGAGAAATATAGATTAATGTGGTGTGGAGGTGAGATAAAGGGTTCATAAATGACCAAGGCCTACTCCATGTAGTTGCTACATCAGTTACTCAGTTTTTCTTTAACTCTCCCATGTATTGGTCTTCCTCGATAACTCCTTGAATAGGATGTTAGAATTGAAATGAGGTGATTAAGGGTATAAATAACCCATTATATTCATTTTATAGCATGACCATTTATAATAAATATTAATTAATCCATCTTTTGGTAGTTACAATCATGACTAAGGTATACTTAGGCCATCATAATCATGTGGTAGCCCACACTCCTCTAAAGGAAATTAACAAAGCCAAGAAAATATATTATCTCTCCATTATATCTATGAAATGTGAATTTAATTTCCTTTAATGTCCAACTACCAGGCATAAAATATTTGCATTAACTCATTCCATTAGTCCTTCAATTCTAATTTGAGCTCTCTTGATGATTAGATAGGCCAATTAGGCCTAATAACCTAGCTACTTGTATATTGGCATCCATTAAACCTATAATAAATATTTATAACCTATGGATAAGTTTGATTCATACCTAAAACAACATCATCAATCATAATATATACTTATACAAGCATTAGGCACTTGAATTTTCACTTCTCCTAGTTGATTGGTCCACCTTCCTCAAGAATTTACAGACTAGTAGTTTTGAAGTGAGTTACAAAGACATTTAAAAGTTTATTCCTTGACATATAATGACTTGATAAGGGTAATAATGTCCAAAACCATCCCCTCAATGGATTGGAATCATCTCAAATAGTTATTTACCCTCCTTTATGCTCAAAATCATATAAAAGTATGTATTTATGACACTTTTGTAGAATGTTTCTACAATTCAATTCCATGGTCGGAGTCCTATAAAAATTTACTTGACGTTACATGGGCTTATCAGGTCATTCCAAGGTGGTAGGATGCTAAAATATCTATATTTCTAAGACTAGGTCTATCTAAGGTTTTAGAGAGGTTTATGAGTGCTTAGGAGTGTTGGTGATAGTTCATAGTGTATGGATTTCCAAGTATAGAAAAAATTCCATGAATATATATTTTATTGACCTCCTCATCTTCCATGAATGGCCTGGGTTCTCATGCAAATGATGTGTAGAGATATAAACATTGAAATATGACCCTAGGGTTGTTTATAAATCAATTCCAACTAGTTATCTTCTTAAGGTTTGTTCATTAATATTATCCCCAAAATTACAACCAATCTATCATGAATATTTATTTCCTAGGGAGACTTAAACATCCCTTATAGCTTTATCCCTAAACATCCTTGTGATGAAGTGGGTGAGAACTTGAAGTTCATTGTTGAGTTGACTATGTGTAGGGCTGAGTGTTTTAAGCAAGTTTTTGGAGATTCTATGACCTTTTACACACTTATTTGTAATTTAAACCTCATTATAAGGGTCTTGACACCTTCATACACCCATCAATGACCATACCAATTGTTTCAAAAGCATAGAGATATCTTAAAATGACATTAGGGTCTATGAGAATGCTTGTGTGATTGACTATATTGACCTATATCCAAGGATATTGACTATAGTTTTGAATTTTAAAAATTTGGAGGAGGTATAAGGAATTTTATAACTATGTTTTAATGATCCAAAACATTCTATGTCACAAAACCCATTTGTAAAACTTCTAAAACCTGATTTTGGCCATCTAACCCTCATACTGACTATCATAGACAAGGATTGGTTTGAGACAAAATAGTGAGTATGCTCACAATTTATCTAAAAAAAATGATAACATGGGTGCCTTTTAATAGTGACAATGACCACTCATAAAAATTTTGAGGGCTTGGTTTTGCCTACAAAGACCTTAAATGAGCATTTTACTCAGCCTAGTTAGTTGCCTATTGACTGCATGGTTTAAGTGTCTGAATATATTTTCTTCTTATTTTTTTCCCTAAAGTTATTTTTATAAGTATGTTTCCATAATATTTTACCTATTATAATTTTCATAAATTCCCTTTCTCTTCCCAATATCCCTTTCTACTCCATTCATTATTATCTAGGGTTATTGGCTCATTGTGTCAATCTAACCCTAGAGGTTTGCAAGTGTGAATTATTATATGTTTAATGAGTTTATATCTCATATATTCAACTTGGGGCATCTCCATATATCTACCATATATATTTCAAACCTCAAAACACTCTCCAACATGAAATTCACCTACAATTTCCATATATGGCTTGTGACGGCCAATTCAGGCCTAATAGGCCTAATTACCCCTTTTAGGATTCTCCTTGATGCAAAGATTTAAAAAAATGGATAAATTAGAACATATATTAATCATGCCAACATAATATATTCCATGTCCTTTCACCCCTTCCATCATCTCAACACATCTCCAACTCTATTTTTGAAGATTATCTATTAGAGGCCTAATAGGTCTTGGTTATAGGTGTAGTTTCTCTTCATGTCTACAACTCTTAGGTTTGATGAATGATGATGACATAATAATTATTAAATTCCTTTCTTACATAATAATTTGATATATCCCCCAAATATCATTCACAAATGTCAAATCATCTAGGACTCAACCACTTTGTTTTCTCCTTGACTACATGTATCTCAAATTAGGCTCTTCACTATAGGTAGGGGTGGGTTCCTCTTCATGATACTCCTACAATCACATATCAATGAATATTATTTTTTCCATGAGTTTCTCAAACCTCATAACACTCCATATTGTATGGCTCCCAAATGAAAACTCTTTCTCAAATTGTCTTCAAGACTTCCTAGACATAGTTTTGAGTCTCTAGGAGTCCTTAGCCAAGTTTGACCTTTGAGGTGAGTTTACCTTATTATATCTACTCATTCATAAATCCTTAAAAATCTAATAAAATAAATCATAACTTAATTTTCTCCTTTATCTATCCATATAGGTTTATAGGTACTTGGTGGTGCTTAACTTCATCTCTCCCCCTAGGCTGAGTTGGTCTTCAATAGCTCTGCCTTTCATTTCTCATATGACTATAACCACAAATAGGTGTTATAATCATTTATAAATATTTGGATATAACTTTTTCCATTCCTATCTCTCTCACCATGTATGACTCAATCATAATCCATATTGAAACTTCTAGGATTACTATAGATATGATGTTTTCTTCACTTTGTTAACACAATATTATGTGAGCTTACTTGGAATGTTTGACTAAGATTTTTACTTGAGTGTTTTATATTTTTATTCTAACTCTCATTCATCTAAACTCTTTATGATATCTATACTTCTCTTGACCTCTTATACCTCTCCATGATTTATCCCATTGTCACAATTTCATATTTGCTTAGGAAGGCCCATAGGTTATAGTTTGGTTTTGTATGGGATAGTGATTGAAGTGGAGGTATGAAGTGGATTTGTGATGACTCCATCTTGAATATATCACTATACATTTTGACACTATTCACTATTCTCTCTCACTTAAGACCAAAACCTTGACCTTCCTCTAAAAAAATCATACACCAAGGAGTTGTAGACACTATTGTATGGACTAAGACTCTTATGTTAGAGAATATGAGGTGAAGATATTGATAAATAATATGACATCACACTTTCTATAAAAATGTTGCATTAATCTCCATTCACACTTCCACTATTTGCTCATCTTCACCCAACATAACATCCTTTAAAGCATTTTTCATGGTGACTACTATAGGTGGTCATTAGACCCTATGTACAGACTAAGGAGAGATGAATGGAAGGTGAAAAAGATAAATATGGTCCTAATACTTCTCATTGACCTTCCATGATGTAAATTTTACTTGGATAAACCTCGACAAGCCATGATATCTTTGAACAATATTGATAAAAAGAAATAGGTCCATTTACCTTAAATATCACAAAACTACCTTAACTTTTCCAAATGAAGGATTTTATAATGCTTATTACTTGATTTAGAAACCTTAAATGGATATTTTATTTTATATTTTTACCACTTTTTGTTATATGAACTTTAAGTTGGGCTCCTAAGACAAGCTAATTACCTCCTCAGATCTTTGATACAAATTTCATGACTACTTCAAGCTTGATTTGGATTTCAAGCATATGTTTTCTTAGCTATAACTTGTCTTCTCCTAGAGTGAGTTTTTTATTAATTAAATTTTCTCCCTCATAAAACCTCAATAACCCTTCATGATTCAACACTTACAATGTCCATTCTAATCAATCACAATGTCATTCTCTCCTCTATCTTCCCACATAGGTTTGTAGATGTCTAATCTGAGGCATGGCTCTCTCTAGGACTAAATCTAGCTGAGAAAATGGGGAATTGAGTTTTATGAGGCTCACTTGAGACCATAGTGATGGGATATTCAGACATAAAATCATTATTGACCAAAAACCATGCATTAGAGGTCCTTAAAATGCCAAAGGTTAATGCCTTCCATACGCAACTATTGTAACCATGAAGTAACATGAATTTTGGATTGAATTCACACCCCACATGTGCCAAATAAGGGTTGGGGTGATGTATATATTATATTGGGTCCTTATTAACACACAACCATTATCAAGTTATAGAAAGACTCCCAAAATGGGCCAAAATTGTTACAAAGTTCAAACACTGCATAAATGGATAAGGTCATGAGAGTGACCAGATTGTTAGTCATTATTAATAAATCATAAGAGATGTATTTATACATGTATGAGACATTAAATTTACCCCCTTATATTCTCCAGAATTTTATATCCTGATCTTCTTTCTCCTATCCATGTTGAATGAAAAACTAAAGGCTACATAAGCTTGCTAAGGAGAGCAATGAGAGAATATGATATGTTTTGAAATATTAGGGATATATAACTCCTATAAACAATATATTTGAACTTGGGGAGTATATATCCATACATGAAATCATTTATAATAGATTTACTTTAGGTACACCTATATGGACTTCATGAAAACTCCTAATTTTGGCTTGAAAATGTCACATTTGCCTTGGAGATTGATGGGAGATGTTTTTAAGTGTTCCTATAGCTAGTACATGTACGTAAAGACTTGGAATGATATTAAAACATATTATTTTCTATTAAACATGCCATTTCATTAAAAAAACTCTTTTTGAATGTCATAAAAAGGTAATAAAACACATATAAATTGAGATGTACATTATAAGTTTGACTCTTCCACCTTTTAGGGAGTGGTACAAACTATAAGTGGTGGGAATATAAATTTTACATCACATTACATGACCAATATGACCATTTATATCAATTAAAACACTTGAATATTCTTTATTAGGGCCATAAATGTCTACAATAACATTTTGTTTCAAATGGAATTTACCTTAAATTTTTCAAATGAACCTTAAATAATGATAATAAGGGTAAAATGACCACTTAGAGGACATATCAAGGCATTTAAAGACTAGAAAATATATGACAAGGTCAAGTTTTTGAATATAGGGGTGATCATTTTGACCTAGGGATTAAAATTGATCAACATTATTGGTGACTCCCAAGGGTGACCAACCTGCTAGTTAAGAGAAACCAAAATCTCACACCTTAAATAAAGAATCAATTGTACTTAAATATTAAATGATAAGAGAATATGAATTGAAATTCAAGAAAATTGAATAAAAATTACAATTGACTAAACCTCTCAACACATAATATAAAGGAAACACACTACAAAAAGCAAGAAAAGCAACACACCACACCACATGTGTGCACCAACACTATATGTTATATAGTAAAAACAACCCAGGAAACTAGTATATACAACTAACCTCAATGGATATTCTCCCTCCTATATCAAATGGGAAGTTTCATGGGACTCTTCTCCCATAAGATATATAATGATGTGAAACAAGTAGCTCAATGAATGAGAAACTTAGTGGAGCAATCTTCTTATTGACCAACTCACATATGATGCTCTCAAGTACCATATCAGCTACAAATAGATGGATTATGAACTCATACTCACTTAGTGTATCAAAGTTTACCTCTTTATGCTCCTAATTGATTTTTAAATTTTTAAGAGAGCTAGTGTACTTTGGAACTTCATCATGATGGTCATCTCCTAACTCCACAGGATCAGGTACCATTAGGCTTTCATCTTAGAGCATATAGTCAAGATTATCTTTAAGCACCTTAGATACTACTACAATTTCATCTTCAAGATTCCTTCTTAGATAAGCAAACCTTTCCTCTAGCTATATAATCATCATCTTGACATATTGAAGACTTTTAAATGGATAAATACCTAATGTAAATAGACCAAGTCCCTCTTCTTCATGATTTTCAAGCTTCACATATTACTCATTAGGGAATGGGATAGATACAATTGGAATAAGAGGTTGGTAACCATATTTAAGGACCTCAAAAAAATAATATTCTAATGGAGAAGCCTCTTAATTTGGCATGATTATGGATCTACCTTCCCCATGCTTGGTGAACTCATCTTCTTCAATCTAAACTCAGTCATGGTAGGCCTTTAAAAGAAGATAACTTGAGCCTATGATCTCAAACAAGTCTTATAATTGATCTCCTTGACTATGCTCATAGAATTCTAAATAATCTTCTATGATTTCTAGTAGATCATAAGAATTTTTCTCATCCTCTCGACCATCATCCATATGACCAATATCACCTTTTAATGATTCATTTATTACTATAATCTCGTGTTTTTGACCATTTGAAAATTCTTGAAGGTTGTCTTATTGATTTACCACTATTATCAATTATCTAATTATCACATTCTCACACTCTTAAATAATCTCATGAAGGGGGGCATCTATTATGTCATCAAAGATATCTCCTTATTTTTTATCATCTAGTTTACCATCCTCTTAAACCATATCTTGATCTTGTTTCTCTTGAAATGTATCCTCATTGGCATCCTTAAAGCTTAAATTATGCCTTTCTTCATCAAGAGGTGTCCCTATGAAAATACTCTTTAATTTTATCCAAATAATAGTCATCAATTGTAGATTCAAATTGATATACATTGATTACCTCTTCGAGTAGTGGCATAGGACATTATTGGAGTGACTTCAAGAGAGACAAGATATATGCCACATTTCCTTCATTTAACTACTTGTCCAAAACAATTATCACCTCCTCCTTCTTCTACACATTATTCTAGATGGATATTCATGAAGGGAAATAACTTAGGCTCTCGAATGACCGTGGGCTTTTTTTTACTTCTCCCTTCTCTCCTTTGATTGTAGCACTTAGTTCCAAGATGGAAACTTAGGCTTAGGATTTTATTGCCTAGAGTGTACTACAGTTTGGGATAAGAAAGGAGATGTTTGCAAATGAGATGGAATTATTCTTATAGTTGATTCTATCTAATACAATTTTTTATCTATAGCCCCAATTTGTAAAGAAAGGTGGGATTCAAATTCAATCCTTGACTAGTTAGGGGTTTGTTGGTGGTGACTAGTCCTTTCAATTCATTCTTCTCTTGCCTTTTGATTTTTTCATTGGATAGATTTACAAGTGATAAAAGTTGAGAGGAGTTTGGAGTTACTTTGAATACTTTGAAACTAAATTGGATGAATCTTTTGAGGGTTAGTGGATAGCTTAGTATAAGAATGACATGGGGTGAAGGAGGGGGAAGAATGTTGGGGTTGGTGAGTTTGGTGCCCTTCATGTACTACCAACTTCTCCTCAATCTTAGAAATTAAAAACTTTATGTTAAGCATGCCACTATTTAATCTTGAATGACCTTTCCTAATGAGGTATATCCACTCTTATTTGGGCTTATTCAATGAAATACTAACACCCTCAATCACATTCTTGGAAACCATTTGCCCATACCCCTTCAATGTATGAATGTTTACCATATGACTCTCATAGTCTAATAGGGTTTATTTAAGCACTGAGATGGATTGACTTGGGGAATAATTAGAAATGTCAAAAACATCATGATACTACCATGATTGATCATATTGGTGATTATACTGCTAAGGAAGTTGATGAAGCTCATCATAGAGTTGGTAGTTTTGGCAATAGGGAGACTCATCATAGACTAATAAGGGTGAATATAGAGCTGATAAGGGTTAGGATAGGGTTGCAAAGGATCATAATAGAGTTAGAAAGGGTAATGTGTTTATCCATAAAAGGGAGTGCAAAAAATAATTCTACATCATATATCTCCATAATTCATTATTAAGCACATGAAAATCAATGAAATTGTGGATAATAACTCATTACCCTTAAAGTGAAGGCTTGTCATGAACTTTACTATGACTCCTGACTACAGACTTGCCAATTTAGTGCTTAATTTTTCTAAAATGATTACAGATGCTTATAATAATTTGTATTTATCTCCCATATGTCCTGAAAGGATACCAATGCATGCTTCAAGGCACTTAAAAGCTCATCCAATTAGGTGTGCTAGAATTGTTAGGAATATAGGTTGCACCCTTTTATAAGGATTGATCACATCCACCTCAAACCTAGGCTAACATGAGAGTGACCTATAGGCTTTGGATTACCTATTTATTAGGCTAAACCTATAGATTTTAATGGGGATAACTCCCCAAATTTTTCAACTTGAATTTATTTCTATAAATCCTAACTCTATTGAGATGAAAAGGGTAAATAAGATTGTGTTAGTTCCCAAAATTGAATTGAAGCAATTGGGCCCTTGTCAAGTGTAAATTAATACATCCTTAGCCTAACATACATTTCCTAGTGTTCGTTTAAAAGTATCAAGTTCATGTAAAAATTGGTTGAGTCCTTTGTCTTTTTTTTCTTGGTGAAGGTGTTTTTCCCTTACACTTTTTGGGATTTTTCCATGAACACAATGTTTAATGAAAATAGGTCTTCAGGTGTTTTATCTTAGACAAAAAGTTCAAAGACTTATTTTTGTTAAACATTTTATCCACCACAAAATTTTTGAAGGAATTAAATGTCTTGTCTCTTTAAGGCTAAGTGTTTCACAAAAAATTTTAAGGGCTATTTCATTTGTTTTGGGTCATTTTTTTCAGATTTTTTTTCCACAAAAAAAGTCTGAAGGGCACTTACCCTTCAATAATTTTGCTTGCATAAAAATCCCAAAGGAAATCATTTGTTTTGGTAAAAATGCTAAGTCATATTTGTGTCAAACTTTTTGTCTGTGGAATTTTTTTTGAAGGGCACTTGCCCTTCAGGCATTTTTCCTATAAAAAAAGCCTAAAATAATTGTAAGGTCATTTATTTTGGCCAAAGGTACTTTTAGATATCCTAAAGGGTCATTTTGCCTATGCAAAATTTCTAAAGGATAATTTCCTTTGGGCATTTTACCCTTGAAAATTTCCTAAAGGGCACTTTCGAAGGGTCATTTTGCCATTGACATTTTTTTGAAGGTTTATTTACTTTAGGCATTTTTCCCTTGCAAAATTCTTGAAGGGTATCTACAAAAAGTCTGAATGATAAGTTAGGATGGTGGAAATTTTCAAAATTCCTAAAGGGAACTTTTAGAAGATGGAGGACACTTTCAAAAAAAATTGAAAGGCACTTTTAAAAGATCTAAGGGCCATTCTAAAAGGTTAAAGGGAAATTTTGTAGGGTAAGTGCCCTTGCCAAAATTTCTGAAGGGTATGTTCAAAAGGACCTAAAAGGTAATTTCGATGAGGTTGATGTGGAGCAGAGGTCCATTTTATTTAGACATTTTGTCCAAGAAAAAATATGAAAGAATTGCATTCTTTAGGAGACCAAGTTCAATTTCTATAGGGAAATTGTTTTAGACAAAGTGTCTAAAATAATTATCTTGACAAATGTAAAGGAGTTAAGTGCCAAATTCCTTTAGAAAAAGTGTGAGATACTATTTCCTTTGGGGGAATTTTTTTATAAAAAATATCTAAAACAATTCTTCTAATGAAGACAAAAATCCAAAGGCCAAAGACTCAATTCTTGTATGACAATTGTACCGAAGAAAAATGCCAAAGAAAATAGGAAGGTTGAAGACAAAGACTCAAATCAAATTATCATGGACCAAATTCACTAGATAAATATTTATGACTTTTAGGTATGACAATCTTATGTATGTCTTTTGATGGCATGTCAATGTCAATTTTAAGTTGTAGGGACTAGTTATTGGGATTCAAATGTTCTAGCATAGTCATGTAAACTTCAAATTTAGACCCTATGAAGTAGTTGTTTACTTTTAAATGTGGGTAGATCCAATGACATGCATCTACTCAGAGCAAGATGATTTGATAATTCAAATCAAAGCTAAATAGTAAAAATAACTTAGAAATCCCATAGGGTTACCAAGTGTTGAGCTTACAGGGCATGTTTTAAAGTATGAGCATATTCCATAGATATGATGATAAAAGATAGTAGTTGATTGTTCAATAAGACTCAAGATTGAGAGAGACACTTCCACATCGCATAAAGATGCTCAAAAGTAGTATTAATTTTTTACAAGGCACACAAAAATCCCATGGGGCTACTAAGTGACATATCCTTAGGGCCAAGGAGAAGTTAGGATACAATAACACTCCACCCCTTGGATCATGATCTGATATAGTGTGTTTACTCACCCTAGCTAGATATGATGGTGCATGGCCAAGGTTGAAAAGTCAAGGATCCCATCAGAAAATGTAGACATGATAAGTAGAATAGATGCATGTCATGAATTATAACTTGAAGCATCACATGAAAATATCTATGACTCACATTTTCTTGAGAAAGGAAGATCCAATGGTGTGAGCCAAGACAAACTTCTTAAAGGGCTCAAGTTGTATGAGGAAATGACAAGTGTCTTGGTTAAGGTTAAACTTGATGTCTCTTCCATGGATGTGGCAATGAGTTGAAGTACAAAAGAAGATATAGAAGCTATTATAGAGTGAATATTTTAATTCATAATCATGGATCATTTTTAGTTTCATATTATAATTGGATCACCTCCTAAACCATCATTGTATGTAACGGGGTTTCCTTGGTGTGCACAAAGAGGAGTTGTCTTGGATAAAGGTTTCCAAATATTTCAATTGAGTAATATGAAATAATTTCTAAATAAGTTGCACATGAGGATAAAAAAAAATTATCTTTCAAATCATTTTTTGCTTCCAATTATGTAAGTGAGTGATAAAGGGGATCCTTGGGCTATTCCACATCAAGATAGAACCTATTTGGCTCCTTGAAAATATATCCTCCTTCCATGCTCATGTGAAAGGAATTTTTTAACCAAAAGATCAAGTGATATGATCCAAGTAGTTGTAAGTCCTCATCATTCCTTATAGAGGCAGTTGTAACAATGATTTGTCTTGAAAATTGACAAAGATCTTAGGCATAACCAAAAAGGAATTTTTAAATTGGGAGCATCTTGACGGGGTTACAAAAGTCCGTTATGATTTTTTTTCAAGTTGTAACCCATGGTTATAGATCAAAAAATGTATAAATAAGGGATTTGTCTTTTATTTTAAGGTTGTTTTTGGCTATTGTTTTATATAGGTCATTTTAGTCATCCTCTTTCTCTAAGTCTAGGTTCTGTAGAATTTTATTGGGATCAATTATTGTGTGTAGATTTTGTCTCCCTTACTAAGGTGGTTGTATATGTACAACAATTAGAAATATTTGAGAGAATTTCTATGTGTATCCCTTGTCAAAAGATCAATCTAACCATGCTTGTCCCCCTGCTACAATTTTTAAGTGTTAATATTTATAATAATTCTTTTCAAGTCATTTGAAAATATTTGTGGTTATTTATTATATCTTGCTAATGAAATGTATTAACATGTTTTATAATTTTAACTAATTGGATATTTGGGTCTTTTCTCATTATAGGTTATCAATATGAGTATGTACCTTAGTTATAAATCATTATATGCATATACATTTATAAATGTGTTGTCAAATAGTTTATAAGGGATTTTTGGGTTCATGAAATTAGTAAAATAAAATACTTGAGGTTCTAGTTTTAGTGTATGTCCTAGTCTATTAGTGATCATTTGGTGTTTATCATTATCTTGCATTTGAAGTGTCTTTTCCATCCTTGCTAAGGAACATTTTCAAGATTTTTTTCTAGATACCATACTATTTGGAAGCCACCAACAAGCCACCCTTCATCTTTTAATTAACTATAAACTTGTCCTACCCTGCAAATAATACTCCCCTTGTATACTATACATATTTTTTTTCTTGAAAATGTATAGTATCTTGCATATCTAAAATGTGTTTGTAGTTTATGCTTTAAATCCTAGAATTGTAGTCTTTATTTAGTCCTTTGCTATTGAATATTCTCCCATCATGAAGATTGCAATCATAATTTCATCTATATTTAGTAGCTTGTGTATGACATAGATCATTTTTGTATTTCATGTGATAAACCTTCATGAGTGAAGTGTGAAAACATGGTTATGATCTAGTAATATTTGTCTCTTGTGCCAAGAATCCCCATGGAGATTGAATTGAAAAATCCCTCCATGTGAGCAAACTACCCCATAAGTTATTTCACCTTGGTTCAAGTAGAGCCAAAAGTAGCTGTAGGGAGCTAACCATACCCTTTGTATGTGCCTCCTAGTCATTTTCTCTAGTCTATTCCATTATTGATGCCAAACCCTTCCCCAACTACAATGACATTCTAACAGGTTTCTCATCATTATTTTCCATTTTGTTCAAGTGTGTAAGGCCAGGTTAGAGAGGTTTATAATTAGTAACCAACACAAAATTGACATAATTAAAAGGGACTTAAATGAACTTTTGGTTACTTGTGTTATTGGGAATTCTTACATAGAGATGTATGAATTTCATCTTATGAATGTCTCTATTGTTACTACATTAATTTGAATCTCTTGGTTGTCAACATTTTAGTAATTGACTAGGGGCATGCCAAGAAGTTTCAAGGTTTGACAATTCAACTTATGTTGAGTCTATTGAAAATAAATATTAACATTACATGTTGGAAGATGTTTTTTCCCTTTTAAACATATTTTGAAAAATTTAGTATCTTTGTTCTTTATCTCATTAAGCTTCATCAAGTTTAATTTCAACATGTATCACAACAATTTATAAATTATTCTATTCTAGAATTCTAATTCTAGTGGTAAATTTATTTGAATTTTGGTTTCAATAAATATTGGTGCCTATTATGGATATTTCATAACTCTCAATTTTGAGTATCTTCTTGTTTGAAAAGTTGGAAGGATTGAGATCATCTTTCAAAGAGACTTGTTCCACCCTTAGGTCTTCATCAAAAAAGGGGAAAAGTTTGGAATTCTGTTGAAGGGTAGAGCTCAATTGCTAAATGTTGTCTAATTTCTAAAAATCTTAAGATATTTTTTGACCCTCCATTGTTTAATATTATCACAGCTCTTTTACTAATTCTGAAACACATAGTCCTATTTATTTTCTAGCTCCTTCTCAACTAGTTGAATCCCCCCTCAAGTCTGATCTAAAAATTCCACCTCATTCACCCACTCATATTCCTTTGCCATTTGATTTTAAACATCTTATTAAACCAATCATGAGTCATAGGGACTATGAGGAGAATGAAGGTCTTAAATTTATAATTCCCAGGTTTAGAACTATCAATTTTGATGAGATGGAAGGCTACCCTAATGAGTTTCCACATGAAGTTAGGAAATGCCTTCCAAAATTCCAAGGGAATAATGAAATGAGTGGTGATCAGCATCTAAGGGCTTATAAAAATATCATTAAAATTAATGATATTGAGTATGAGGATGTGTACATCAAGTTTTTTATGCACATGCTAGAGGAAATTGCTTGAGAATGGTTTAATTCCCTTCCTATTAGATACATTGATTCATGGGAAGAGATGCAAAATGTTTTCAAAATTTAGTATGGTCATAAGATTGATCTAATGTTTCTCTTGGTTAAATCTAAAATTATCAAGAAGAATCCTAATGAGTGTGTAGAGGACTTTAACACATAGTTCAATAAGACCATGATGTGGATACCCAAAAACATCAAGCCTAGTGATATAACATGCCTAATAAAGTACTATAATGACTTTGATAATAATTTTGTGTACTTCTTAAGGGATAAGGCTCCCACTAACCTATGGTTGGAATTTAATATGGCCATCTAAATTGAAAATAACATCAAGCTTATGGGAAATCCCTTGAACAAGTGAGCTAATGTGAAGCTGCTCAATCCAGAAAAGACAACCCATGAAGACAACCAACTTGGAGGAAACTATCAAAACTTTGGCCTCTACTATAAAGGAAATATCATACAAGTTGGATAGAGATAAAAATGGGGTCCTTAAAGTATTTAATAGCTATGATATAAATCTAAATCTAAATCAAGTGTAAAAGGGGCCTACTTTCCACAATAGAGATAATGAAAGAGGAAAGAGGCATTTATTTGAAGATAGAGTGGAAATAAATTATAATATAAGGGTCATAAGGTAAGTGATTTATCTTTTAAATTCCAAGGTAAATGCTATAAATTCTAATTTGGACATTGACTGGTGTGATAAGTGCTTCCTACCACACCCTCCATGTGATACTACTAAACAAGTTGATGAATATCTGAATGAACCTGAATATGCATCATCCAACTATGAGATTTGTATTTTCAATTATCAAATATCACAATTTGAATTTATTGTCTCCATGAAATTATGAATTGATACTACATTTGATCAGTTTTGGATCTCTATCAAAATGGAGAGTGTCCTAAATTTTGACTTTGCTTATGACGTGAATGTGGCATAAGCATATGAATTTCCTATCCATGATTTTGATCTCTTGTGATCTATGATGATCAATAAATATCTTAGGGGCAATATATTAGTTGAGGATAGTAAGTTGTTAATTAATGTAGTAGTTACCCAAAAGAAGGAATACAACTTGATAAATAGGCAACTAGATGCTACTCCTCAAAACACTACCCCTGCAAATTCAAAGGTATAGACTACAAGTAAGAAATCAAAGAAAACTATATGAGTCCAAGAATATTCCAAGATAACACCTATAAATCAAGTTTATAAGCTTAGAGGTGTTCCTGCTAGGAGAAATAAAATGCCTATATTGTCTATCATCCCTAAGGGTGAAAATGAGCTTAAGAAAAATCTACCTTTGAAGGTTGTTATCAAAGTTCCAAACCCAATCCAGCCTACTCCCCTTAAGATATTGAGTGACTATATTCTAGCTAAAGGAGTAATTACCCTTCCACTAAATATGCCTCTTCCTTAGTATAGTGTGTGTGATATGACTCAAGTGTTGAGTGAAATAAAAATCACCATGCCACTTTTTGAGTTATTATGAATACCTAAACATGAACATAGGGAGAGGGCCTTTAAATATTTAGAATTTGGTAAAAGGTTGGATACTAATGAAGTTGAGTTTCCACAAGATCCTCTAGAAGAAGATGAAGAAGTATAATAGGCTATTGAACTTGCTCTAGAGGTTTAGTTGGGGATTATATTAGTAGAGAGTCAGTTGAACATAGATCCTTTTTATATGACTCTACTGATCAATGGTATAGTTGTTCACAATTATATATTTAATTATGACACTTCTTGAAATGTGATGCATTTGGGTGTCCTCAATGAGATTAGAGTGAATATAATGTTACCCTTTGGTAAATGTTATACCATGGACTCATGATAAGTTCCAGTTATTGGACAAGTCAAAGGGTTGGTGGTATAACTAGTAGTTCATCCTAGTAAGAACTTGAACATGGACATGGTAGTTGTAGATTACCCATATAAATAGGGGATGATATTATCACATAAATTGGCTACCAACATGGGTGGAAGTGTGTAGATGGACCTTTCCTATGCCACCATTCCTTTGGAGAGTAAGATGGTCAGACTTTATAGAGAGCCAAATATGTTGCACATGATTGAAGATCCGAAGCATGCTCTCAAAAAACTATAGTACATAGATGATAAACTTGGAAACTTTATTAAGGATGTTGATATTAGTGAATATCCTATTGTTCTTGATGTTGATCATGACAAAGAAAATGTAGTCTGAAGGATGTGCTTTGATGGAGCTTGCTCCAATCTTAGAAATGGATTTGGAGTTGTCTTCTATGCCCCTAATGGTAAATGATTTATGTTTTTTATCCAGGTTTCTTTTGAGTGCACTAAAAATAATACTAAGTATGAGGCACTCTTGCTTACTCTAAGGATCACCATGAATATGGATTCAAATGTCTAGTTATCAAAATAAATTCTAAGTTAGTGGTAAAGCAAGTTTAGGCCATATATCCTTAATTCAAAGATTATTGCCTACATCTTGCACACCATGGTGAAGGACATTCTAACTTAGATTGATGTATGCAGTAAAAGGTGTAGGTGGGTTAACAAACTACAAAAATATCGTATGGATATATAGACCACAAATTTGGTAAGGGGGATGGGTCTATCCAAGCTTATGAGACCAATTTTCAAGCTGTTAAGGTAAAAAATGTTATGTTTAATGTTGATAATTCCTTGAGTTAGTTTAATGCATCTCTGTGGTATAGAGACATTGTTTACTACTTGACAAATCTGAATTATCCCCTTGGATTGGATAATAATCAAAGGATAAATCTAAATATTATGTCCCAAAATACCTCTTGACTGAATATGGACTAGCATGGGATAATCTAGATGGGGTTTTCCTAAAATGTGTGATAAAAGAGCAAAATATTGTCTTGATTGAAGACTTCCATAGTGGAGTATGTGGTGGCCATTTTTCACCTAAAGTCAAAGCTCATAAAATTTTGATATTTGGTTATTGGTCACCATCACTATGTAAGGATGTTGCTCAAATAGTCAAAAGATGTGAGAAATGTTAGCATTTTGATGGGAGGATGAAAGATTTAGGTTCTCTTCCTTTATATCCTCTAAAGATTAAAGGCCCATTCAGATAATGGGGAAATAATTTCATTGGAGAAATCATTAATTCATCAAATACTAGATATAGATGGATCCTATTTTTATCTAATTACTTCACCAAATGATTCAAAGCAATCCCTAAAAATTAAGCAACACACCAAGTAATAATGGATTTTTTGCTAAATCAGATTATTTGTAGGTTTGGTGTGCCTATTAAAATAGTTTATTATAATTTCATGAGATTCAAAGCCAAAACTTTGGTGGAATTATATAAAGACTGTGGGACTGAATTGACCTATGCTTCCAATTATAACCCTCAATGGAATGGGCAAGTTGAATCAAGTAACAAGAACTTTCTCACGATCACCTAACAAATATTGGAAGTAAACAAGAAGTGGGGTGAGCAACTAAAGTTTTCCTTATGGAATGATAGGATTAAACTTAAGAGAGCTATAGGCATAATCCCTTTTTATCTTATTTATGGATTTAAATAATTTCTTCCTATAAATTTATGACTACCCACTTATCATCTCATGCATCAACTAGAGGATGATGAGTAGGTCCACCACTATGAAAGTAGGGTGAAACAGATTATTGAGCCTAATGAAACCTAAAGATAAGTTCATGAAAGACACCTTAATTTTAAGGAGAAGATAAAGAAAATATTTGATAGAAAGGTCACTCTAAGAACCTTCAAAGTAGGTGATTTATTTTTGATATGGGACAATAGGCATGAGGAGAAAGGGAAACATATCAAGTTTGATGCTTTGTGAATGGTCCTTATGCCATTGACTACATGATTAGGGATCATATTTTCTTATTAAAAAGGCTAGATGGTGAAATATTATAGCTATCAACCAATGGTAGATATCTAAAACCCTTCCTTGATTGAGTCCATCTATGACATATGTACCATATTTTATAGTGTTTATTGCTTTGTCTTTCTATTATTTTTTCACCCCTTATTTTGGGCCTTGTTTATATAGTTATTTTCCATTTCTTTTGTTGTTTTTTCATTTATATATCATCCTAATCTATTTTTTGTAAGTATTCCATGTTTTTTTGAGCCTTCATGGATGTTTTTTGAAAATTTCTAAGTCTTGACTCCATAGCCCAATAGATTGGCACTTGGTCTTATTTTTTGTGGTTTTTTGCACACCCACAAAGGGTATGTATCCACGAACGAGAGCCAATGTTAGTGACCAAAATTGAACTAAATAAATTGGGCCCTTATCAACTATAAATGACTATTTCCTTAACCTAACTTCCATTTCCAAGTGTTCCTTTTAAAAGGTTAAGTTTATGTAAAAATTGGTTAAGTCTTTTGTCTTATATTTTGAATAGTAAAGTTGTTTTTCCCTTAGAATTTTCAAGTTTTTTGCATTAACACAATGTCTAATGGAAATAGGTATTCAAGTTTTTTATCTCAAAAGAAAAGTTTGAAGACTTATTTCCATTGGACATTTTATCTAGCATAAATTTTTTGAAGGAATTAAATGTCTTATCTCTTTCAGGCTAAGTGTTTTATAAAAGTTCCAAAGGGTTATTTTATTTGTTTCAAGTCATTTGTTTTGGAATTTTTATTTGTAGAAAAGATTCTGAAAGGCACCTACCCTTTGGAAATTTTGTCAGCATAAAGCCCTAAAGGAAATTCTTTATTTAGAGAAAAATGCTAAGTCTTATTGTTTCAAACTTTTTGTCCACAACAAAAAGACTAAAGGGAACTTGCCCTTCAGGAATTTTGCTCGCACAAAAAGCTTGAAGGAATTGTAAGGTCATTTATTTTAGCTAAAGGAACTTCCAAAAATCTTGAAGGGTCATTTTGACTTTGAAATTTTTTTTACTGATCATTTCCCTTGGGCCTTTTTCCCTTGAAAATTTATTGAGGGGAACTTTTGAAGGGTCATTTTGCCTTTGTAAAATTTTCAAAGGGTTATTTCATTTGAGAATTTTTCCCTTGAAAAATTCCTGAAGGGTATCTATAGAAATTTTGAAGGATAAGTTTTGATGGTGAAGGACATTTTCAAAATTCTTGAATGGCACTTTTATAATATGGAGGATACTTTCATAAAATCTGAAAGGCACTTTCAAGAGATTGAAGGGCCATTCAAAAAGGCTAAAGGGCAATTCTATAGGGTAAGTGCCCTTGAATTTTTTTTAAGGGTACATTCAAAAAGGTTTGAAATATAATTTTAGTGAGATTGATACTAAGTAGAGGTCCATTTCCTTTAAACATTTTTCCCTAGTAAATTTTTTGAAAGAATTACATTTTTTGGGATACCAAGTTTAATTTCTATAGGGAAATTATTTTGGACAAAATGTCTGAAATAATTATCCTAACAAAGAGAAAGGAGATAAGTGTCAAATTCCTTTGGCAAAATTGTGAGAGACTATTTAAATTGGGGGAAATTATTTAGACAAAATGTCTAAAACAATTGTTTTTATGAAGGTAAAAATACAAAGGTTGAAGGCTCAATTCTTGTGAGACAATTGTGCTAAAGAAAAAACCCAAAGTATAAATGTCAAATAAAATAGGAAGGCCAAAGAAAAAGACTTAGATTAAATTTTCATGAACCAAATTCCCTGAAGAAATATTTCTAACTTATAGGTATGATAATTTTATGGATATATTTTGACAGGCACATGGACATCAACTTTTAAGCTATAAAGACTAGCTATTAGGATTCAAATGTTCTAAGAGAGGCACATAAATGTCAAGTTTAGACCCTATGAAGTAGCCATTTGCATTTAAATGGGGTTAAATATAATGACATGTGTTTTCTCAAAGTAGGATGATCTGAAGGTGCATGATCAAAGATGAATATTCAAAGGAACATAGGAAGCTCATGGGGCTGCCATGTATCGAGCTTATGGGGCATGTTTTAAAGTTTAAGCATGTTCCATGGATCTAATGGTATGAGCTATCAATTTAATATTTAATGGGACATAATATTAAGTGAGACACTTCCACATGGCATGAGTATGCTAAAAAATAGTAGCAATTGTTTATAAGGTACATAGGAAGCTTGTGGGGTTGCCAAGTGGTATATCCTTGGGTCCAAGGAGAAGGTAGTATCCAATAATGCTCCACCCCTTGGATCATGATATAATGGATCATGTTAACTCACCCCATCCAGATATGATGGTGCATGGCCAAGGTTAAAAGGTCAAGGATCCCATGGGAAAATGTAGACATGACAAGTGGCATAGCTATGTACCATCAATTAGAACTCAAATCATCTCATGCAAAGATATATCACTTGTGTTTTCTTGAGCAAGTAAGATCCAACAATGTGAGCCAAGATAAAATTTTCAAAGGGCTCAATTTACATGAGGAAATGATAAGTATCTAGGTTAAGGTTAAAATTGATGCCTCTTCCATGTATGTGGTAATGATTTGAAGCACAAAAGAATATCTAGAAGCCATTACAAAGAAAATATTTCCAATCATGATCATGGATCATTTTCAGTCTGATGTCATAATTATATCACCTCCTAAACCATCATTATAGGTAATGGGTTTTCCTTGGAGAGCAAAAAGAGGAGTTATCATGGCTAGAGGTTTCCATAAATTACAATTGAGTAATAGGAAAACATTTAAAAATAGTTTGTACATGAGGATAATATATTTTTATCTTTCAAACAATTTCTCCTTCCAATTTTATGAGTGATCAAGGGGATCTTCAAGCTATTCCACATCAAGACAAAATCTGTTTGGGTCCTTGAAAAAATATCCTCCTTCTAAGCTCATGTGAAATACATTTTTTAGCTAAAATATCAAGTGATATGCTCTAGGTGGTTGTAAGTCATAATTATTCCTTGTATATGTAGTTTAAATAATGATTTGTCTTGAAAGTTGATGAAGAACTCAGGTGTAGAAAAAAATGCATTTTGTAGCTAGAAGCATCTTGACAGTTCTGTAAAATTTTGTTATGAAATTTTTGCTAGTTATGACCCATGGTTCCAGATTCATAAATGTATAAATAGGGGATTTGTCTTTTATTTCAAGGTTGGTGTTGGCTAGTAGTTGTTGTAAGTCATTTTAGGAATCCTCTTTCTCTAAGTCTAGGTTCTATAGAATTTTTCTAAGCTCAATTACTGTGAGTATATTTTGTCTCCCTTGTTAAGGTGGTTGCATTTGTACAACCATTAGCAAGCTTTGATAAAATTTGTGTATGTCTCCCTTATCAAAATATCAATCTCACCTTGCTTTTCCCCATATCATAATTTTGAAGTGTTGATGTCTGTAATATTTATTTTTAAGTCATTAGAAAATAATTATGGTTCTTTATTGTATCATACTAATT
The DNA here is from genome assembly GCA_037957365.1 of Torreya grandis. NCBI lineage: Eukaryota > Viridiplantae > Streptophyta > Pinopsida > Cupressales > Taxaceae > Torreya > Torreya grandis. The sequence goes on from JARHVA010001953.1 coordinate 238,374, forward strand.
AAATATAATAACATCTTTTACAATTTTAATTGATTAGATATTTGGGTCTTTGTTCATTACTAGTTGTCATTATGATCATGTATCTTAGTTATAAATGCCTTTATATGATTACATTTTAAAATGTGTTGTTGAATACCTTTTAAGGGCTTCTTGGGTTCATGAAATCAGTAAGATAAAGTACTTGAGGTTCTAGTTTCAGTGTATGTCATAGTATCTCAAGGATAATTTGGGGTTTATCATTGTATTTCATTTTAAGTGTCTTCTACATATTTACTAAGGCCTATTATCATGAAAATTTTCTAGATACCCTGATGTTTGGAAGCCACCAGAAAGACACTCTCTATCTTTTAATTAACTATAAACTTGTCCTACCCTATCCTACACTAAAAATAATACTCCCCTTACATATTATACATATTATTTATCTTAAAAATGCATAGTATATTTCATATCTAATTTTTTTTATAATTTTTGCTTTAAATCCTAGCATTGCAGTCTTTATTTAGTTATTTGATGTTGAAGATTCTCCTAAAATGAAGATTCTAGTCATAATTTCATCTAAATTTAGTAGCTTGTGTATGATAGAGATAATTTGTGAATTTAATGTGAGAACCCTTCATGGGTGAAGTGTACAAACTTGGTTATGATTTGGTCATATTTATCCCTTGTGCCAATAATCCCCATGGAGATTTAATTAAAAAAATCCATCAATGTGATCATGCTAACCTATAGTTTCTCTCACCTTGGTTTAGGTAGAGCCAAAAGTAGTAGGGAGCTAACCATACCCTTTGTAGATTCCTCCCAATCATTTTCTCCAGTCTAGTCCATTCTTGATGCCAAACCCTTCCTAAGGTACAACAATATTCTAATGAGTTTCTGATCATTATTTTCCATTTTCTTCAAGTGTACAAGGCCAGGTTATAAAGATGTAGAATTGGAAACCAATAGATTACATAATTGAAACCTAATCTAAAGTGTGGTGATGCACCTAAATGATCTCTCATCCACTCATTCAGCTTAAACTCTTAACACACTAGTAAATAATGCATAGAGTTAACACACTATATTCAAAGGCTTATAAATAATAATGTTTCACTTAGAGGTCACCTTGAGTGATTGAAATAATAGGGTAATGATAATAAGGCTTAGTTTAAGGCACTTAATATCATATATCCACTTCAAATTGATCCATAAACATCATGACACACTAGATAACCTACAAGGAAAGCTTGTTAGTACATAGGTGAATCTTGGACCTATAAAGGGAAGACTATACCACTATGCATATCAAAAAAATAATGAATATACTAATTAATGATCATGAAGGAAATGAGATTCTATTCATCAATCCAAATAGGTGCACAAGTATAAACATTGATAGAGTTTCCTCATACCAACATGAAGGATACAATAAAAGACCAAAAGCCTTCAACATATAGTATAAGAGGAGAGAAATAGAGAGGAATGTGGAATGGAAGTGAGATAAATGTTTCATAAATTAACAAGGTGCATTCCATTCATATATTACATTATTTACTCATTTATTATTCAACTCTCTCATGCATTGGTCTTCCTCAATAACTCCTTGAATGAACTATTAGGATTGAAATGAGGTGGTGGAAGGTATAACTAACCCATTAGATTCCTTTTAGATCATAAACATGTCCAAGAAGGGTTAATCACTCAATTTTATGGTATGTACAATCATGAATAAGGTATAATTAGGCCATCATAATCATGTGCCAACCCACACTCTAAATAAAATTGACAAAGTCAAGAAAATATATTATCCCTCCATTATAGCGATGAAATGTGCATTAAATTCCTTCCAATAGATAGGTACTTGGCATAACATATTTTCATTAACTCATTCCATTATTCTTCTATGCCAATTTGAGCTCTCTTGATGACCAAATAGGCCAAATAGGCTAATTAGGCCTAATAGCCTACCTACTTGTATGTTGGCCTCCATGAAAGCTGAAAGAAAGATTGACAACCTATGTATAAATGTGATTCATATGTGAACCAAAATAATCAACCATAATATAGGGTTATAAAAGCATTAAGCACTTAAAATTTCACTCCTCTTAGTTGAATTATAGACTGGTAGTTTTGAAGTGAGTTTTAGATTCATTTCTAAGTGAATCCCTTGACATATCATGACTTGATAAGGTGAATAATGTTCCAATCCATCCATTACATGGATTGGAATCATCTCAAATAGTTTTATACCCTCTTTTATGCTTAAAATCCTCTAAAATTATGGACTTTTGACACTTCCATACAGTGTCCATATAATTCAATGCCATTTTTTGAGTCCTATCTAAGTTTATTTGACATTTAATGAGCTTATTATGTCATTATAGGGTGTTAGGATACTAAAATATCAATATTTATAAGATTGGGTTTGTCTAGGGATTTAGAGAGGTTTATGAATACTTAAGAGTCTTAAGGATATTTCATATTGTATGTACATCCAAGTCTAGAAAAAATTCCATGAGTCTATAATTTATTAACATCCTAATCTTCCTTAAATTTCTTGAGTTCCCATGCAAAGGATGTGTAGAGATATGGATGTTATAAGATGACCTTGGGGTTGTTTGTAGACCAATTTTAACTGGCTATCTTCTAAAGTTTTGTTCATAAATATTAGCCCCCAAATACCAACCAATATTTAATTAATATTTATTCCATACGGAGACTTAAACTTACCTAGGATATTTGGCCCTGAGCTCCTTGTGATGACATGGGTGAGCACTTGAAGTTGGCTCTTGAGTTGATTGTATGAAGGTTTGGGTGTTTTGAGCAAGGTTTTTGAGAGTCTATAAACTTTTACACAATTATTTGTATTTAAAACCTCCTAATTAGGGTCTTAACAACTTTATACACACATCAATTACCATACTACTTGTTGCAAGAGCTTGGAGGTATCTTAAAATGACACTATGGTCTATGAGGACACTTGTGTATTTGACTATATTGACCTATCTACAAGTATATTGACTATATTTTTGAATTTTAAACCTTTTAAGGAGGTATTATGACTTTTTTATCCATGTTTTAATGATCGAAAAAATTATGTGGGACCAAACGCATTTGTAAACCTTCCAAAACTTGATTTTGCCCATTTAGCCCCCATAATAACTATCATGTACAAGGCTTGGTATGAGATAAAATAGTGGATATACCCACTATTTTACTAAAAATATTATAGAATTTGTGACTTTTAATAATTAAAATGACAACTCATACCAATTTTTATTGCTTGGTTGTGCCTATAGAGACCTTAAATGACCATTTTTCTCATACTAGCTAGCTGCTTGTTGACTACATAATTGAGCACAAAGGTCTAAATATATTTTCTTCATATTTATTTAAATAAGGTTATTATGATAAGTATTTTTACAATTTATATGACCCATAATATTTTTCATCCATTCCATTTCTCTTCCCAATATCACTTGCTCCTCCATTCATTCTTATCTAGGGTTCTTGGCTCACTATGCTAGTCTGACACTAAAGGTTTGCAAGTGTCCATTATTCTATGTTTTATGAGTTTATATCTCATATATTCACCTTGGTACATACCCATATATCTCCCCTAAATATTAAAAACCTTATAACACTATATAACATACAATTTATGTCCAATTACCATGTATGGCTTGTGACTACAAATTTAGGCCTAATGAGCCTAATTGCCCCTTTTAAGCTTCTCCTTGTTGCAAGGATAAAAAAAATGGAGGACATATAACATATATTAATCATCAAAATTATAAAATTTTCCATTTAATTTCACCCCTTCCATCATCTCAACACATCTCTAACTCTATTTTTGAAGATTGCATATTTGAGGCCTACTAGGTCTTGGTTGTAGGTGTAGTTTATCTTCATATCTAAAAATATTAGGTTTAATAGATTATGAGTAAATAATAATTATTACATTGATATATTTCATAATAATTTTATATATCTACCAATTATTCTTCATCAATGCCAAATCATCTAGGACTCAACCACCTTATTTTCTCCCTGATTGTAGGTATCTCAAATTAGGCTCTTGACTATAAGTAGGGGTGATTCCTCCTCATGAAAATAATCCCATAACCTATCAATTATTATTATTATTTCAATTATTTTATCAAACTCATAACACTCCATACTCAAAGTATCCCAAAAAGAACCTCATTCCTAGATTATCCTCAAGACTTCGTAGACACAGTCATTTATCTCTAAGAGTCCTTGGCTGAGTGTGACCTTTGAGGTGAGTTGAACTTATTTTACCTTATCTTTCATAAATAATTATGACTCAAATATAATAAATAAATAAATAATTTTATCCTCTATCTACCCACATAGGTCTATAGGTACTTGGTGGTGCTTGATTGAATCTCTTACCCTAGGGTGAGTTGGTCTTCTAGAGCTTTGTCTTTCATTTCTCACAAGACTGCAACCACCAATACGAGGTGGTAAAATAACTTATAAAACAAGTGTATATACATTTTTAAATTCATATCTCTCTCATCCATGCATGGCTTAGTCATATTCCATACTGAAACTTCTAGGATTACCATGAAATCTATGTTTTCTTCACTTTGTCAACATAATCTTGTTTGATCTTACTTGGAATGTTAGACTAAGATTTTTGCTTGAGTGTTTAATATTTTTATTCTACCTTTAATTTCTCCAAACTCATTTATGATATATATACTTCTCCTAACATCTTAATACCTCTCCATGATTTATCCCATTGTCACAGTTTCTTATTTACTTAGGAAGGCCTATATGTGATAGTTTGGTTTGGTATGGGATAGTGGTTAAAGTGGAGGTATGAAGTGGATTTGTGATGAATCCAAATTTAATATATCACTATTAATTTTGAGGATATTCACTATTCTCTCTCACTTAAGACTAAAACCTTGATCATCCTCTCAAAAACTTAGTCACCAAGGAGTTGTAGGCCCTATGTTGTAGACTAAGACTCTTATGTTGGATAATATGAGGTGAAGATATTAATAAATAATATGGAATCACATTTTACATCCAAATATTTTATTAATCTCAATCCACACTTCAATTATTTTTTCATCTTCAGTCAACATATCATGCTTTGAAGTATTTTTCATGGTGAATATTGTAAGTGGTCAATAGACCCTATGTATAGACTAAGGAGAGATAAATGGTAAGTGAAAAAGATAAATATGGTCCTAAGACTTCTCATTGACCTTAAATTATCCTAATATTTCTTGGAGAAACATCAGCTAGTCATGATATCTTTGAACAATATTGAGAATAATAAATAGGCCCATTTAACTTAAACAACACAAAACTACTTTAACTTCTTCGAATGGAGGAATTTAAAATGATTATGACTTGATTTGTTAACCTTTAATGGAAATGTTACTCCATTATTTCCATTCTCTCTTTGTTTTGGTTTATATGTTTAACACTTTGTGTTCTATGAACTTTAAATTGGGATCATAAGACAATATAATTACCTCTTCAAACCTCTGATACAAACTCCATGACTACTTCAGGCTTGATTTGGATTTTAAACATATATTTTTTCTTGGCTACAAATTGTATTATCTTGGAGTGAGTTTGGTTTTAATAAATTATTATTCATAAAACTTCATGAATCCTTCATTATTTAATACTTACAGTGTCTATTCTAATCAATCACAACCTCATTCTCTCCTCTATCTACCCACATAGGTTTTTAGATGTCCAATTTAAGGCATGGATCTCTCTAGGAATAAGGATACCTGATTGAAAGGGGAAGTTAGTTTTATGAGGATTAATTGAGACCATAGTGATGGGATATTAAAACATAAAACCATTATTGACCTAAAACCATGCATTGTAGGTCCTTAAAATGCTAAAGGGCAATGCATGCAGCTGTAACTACTGTAACCATAAATTAACATGAAGTTTGGTTTGAATTCACACCCCAAACAAGTGAAATAGGGGTGGGGGTGATTAATATATTATATGGGGTCCTTATGAACACATAACCAACATCAAGTTACATAAAGACTCCCAAAATGGGCCAAAACCATTACAATCTTCAAACACTGCATAGATGGATAAGCTCATGAGAGTGACCAAATTATTATCCATTGTTCATAAAGTAAAGGAGATGGATTTGTAGACAAATTATGTGGATTATATATTTAAGGTACCCCCTTACTTTCCCCAAAATTTTAGATCTTGATCCTCTCTCCTATCCATACTGAATGAAAACTTGAAGGATGCACAAGTTTGCTAAAGAGAGCGATATGAGAATAGGATAGGTTTTTTAAATATTAGGGATATAAAACTCTTCTAAATATTATATTTTCACCTATATATTATATATATATATATATATATATATATATATATATATATATATATAAATGAGAGCATCTAAAAGATATTTTCTTTAGTTAAACTTGTACACACTTGGTGAAAACACTTGATTTTGGCCTAAAACTACCACATTTACCTTGGAGATTGATGGGAGATGGATTAAAAGTGTTCATATAGATTTTAAAAGTACTTAAAGAATTGGAATTATATTTAAAACATCTTATTTCCCTCCATCATGCCATTTCATGAAAAAGCATCCTTTTGAATGTCATAAAAAGGCAATAAAATGCATATAAGGTGAGATGCACATTATAAGTTTGGTTCTTCCACATTTTATGGAGTGTTATAGAATATAAAATTGGGGAATATAACTTTAAAATCATATTACATGACCAATATGACCCTTTATATCACTAAAAACACTTGAAGCTTCTTCACTAGTGTTTCTATGCAATTTCACTTTCACATTCAAAGAGGGAAAATGAGAAACTTAAAGAAATGGTCAAGGCTTGTATGTGCCTGGATGTAGTCTGTGCACCGTTATCTAGATGTTGTGAGAACTCCTCTTTGGTTGTGGAGGATGACACTTGAAAGAGACAGACACTAAAACATGAAAAATGTTAGCTGATAAGAGGGTGGATTGCCAAGCAAAAGCTTGGTCCTAGAAGCGCTAAGGCTTCTTGAAGGATGACAATCCACTGTTAAAATAGAATATGATAGAGACAAAAAAGAGAAATGATAAAACATTAAAAAGAAATAACTGAAAGCAAATGCGTATCTAATAAGCTGCAATCTGCTTAACACAGTTGCCATCATCGGTGATATTGCCGGCATCGATTAGGAAGGTCACTGACGACAGTTAGACTACCGATGTCAGTAGGGGAAGTGGATGAGATCGGTCAGGGTAATGGCAGGGGATGGGTTACATGTCTAGTTTTTAGTCTGCAAGATAGACTGTGGTCTTGTCTGTGAGTCAGGGAGTTTGTTTGGGATGGTAAAACAATAGATAGAATCTTTAATAAGAACTAAGGTAGAGGGTATGTTGTCAGGAAAAGGGGTAAGGGGTAGGAGAAAGGGTTTTCAACCTTTCCATGAAGCAATTTAGTCCAGTTGATTAGATTGGTCTTAAGATGGTCTATAGGTCTCTAATAGCTTGTGCTGAGTTGATTGGACAGAGGGTGTTGTCTAAAGAGAGACTAAAGGGGTGTCAGAGGCAAAGAAAAGGGAATAAGGGGTGAGAGAAGGCTTCTCAACCTCTCTGGAAAGAATAGGGAAGGTTGGGTCAAGGATGCTTTGAATAGACAGTAGACAGAATGCTAATATATTTGAAATGACACTAAAATGAAAATAGTACAAATACTTAGCTGTGATACGAGTTGGCAAAGGTGCAAAAGCTGTGTTTCAGTTGTCGCTGGTGATGAAGATAACGTGCAATCCCTATGCAGAACGTCTGATGTAAGACCTCAGTGCCTAAAAAATGCTATCAAGAATGCTGATCCCTGCAAGAACACCAAGAAGCCAGAACACTAGAAAGCAAAAACATGAGAACTTTGTTCGCTGGAAGAAGATTCAAGATTCATGATTAGCTTCAGAGATTAACTAATTTATGATTAGATGCATCAAAGGGTTAGAAAATTGGTTTAAGTATAACTAACGTCAGCGATCCCGCCAGTGTTGGCTGACATTTGACCAACGTCAGTGGGTGGAGAATGGGTAAAAGAGCCACCAAGCCCGTTCTCCATCCACCAAGTGCACTATCTGTTGGAGAATTGTCAAAGGTTGGGCTAAATAGACAAGAGAGTTGGTTAGGCGGTTAGAGAGGAGTAAGAATAGGTCTTGGGTGAGTCATAGGGTGGGAAATAGTCCAAGGCGAGGTGTCAGATGAGGTGTTATAGGTGATGTGTCAAAGGGGAGGATATTAATAATAAATTATTATTTTTAAATTAGTAAGTGCATGGTTTAGGAATGGGTAAGGAATGGACCAAGGAGGAAGATGACCAAGGGTTAGACACAATTTTGGTGTCTACATTTGCCCCTTTTTGTCTTGTTGGTTGCTCTAAATGAAATGCAAGACAAAAATAGGAGTTGGTTGCCTTAGGTATGGGATAAGGTTGATTTCGTCTTGTTGGTTGTTCAAGTGAAGTACAAGACAAAAATAGGAGGGTTGGTTGCCCCGATTATGGATGAGGTATTCCCCCTCAAAGCAGGAGTCGAGAGAAGGGAACCTGGAATCAGGTGCTGATTTGATAGAGAGTAGATGAAAAGGGTGAAGATAGAGTGAGAACACTGCAAAAGTTGTAATTGTGCATAGACCACTTCACGAGATGGTCAAGTCAAATTATCATAGGTTAAGGGTCGAGGAGTGCCAAAATTGAAATAACTAGGCCCTTGCATTTAGTCATCTGCTGATTAGGTTATTCAATCTAAGCTGAAGCTCCAATGGTCATCGTGTTCTAGGTATCTCGGGCTTAGGAAGTGCTCCCAAAAACACGAAAATGTCATAAGTAGTGGGGATCAACCAGCTTGCAATCCTATACTTGTGAAGGTCAAAAATATGCACATAATTTTGCTAACCAATCATGAGGTAGCATACATGAAAAAACAACCAAGGCAAAATCACTTTGGAAGTAGTCACGGTTAGAGGAGATGGTCATGATCTCTAAGGTTTGGTGGTCGATGGATGGAGGCAAAATTGATCTCAAGTGTGCCCCAGGGGGCCAAAATGACGTGTACTAGAGGGCTGACTGATTAGGGACATGATTTTGGGGCAACGTGATGAAAAAAAGAGGTTTGAATGTTGTCGATGTTGATGATAAAATTTATGTTGGGGACATAAAGGCACCGACGTCAGCATAATATTGGTCGATGTCAACAGACTAGGGCACACTGATGCCAACGTCGGTGGCTTGCCAAATCTAACAAAACCAAATTGGTGGCCGACCAAAAGTCATTTGTGATTTGGTTGACTAAGAGAAAATAGCTCTAGAGCCAAGTGAGTGAAAGTGACACTAAGTTGACCGAGGAGTAGTGTGAGGTGTCAGAGAAACATTGGTGGAGAGAGGGGGTCAATTGGATGCTGCAGGGACACGTGTGGGTCATCAGGAGCGTGCAGAGTCATTGGCACAAAAGAGATGGCAGAAGGGAGTAGAGGACCTATGGGAGGTCCACCACCAGCGGCACCCATTGTGCCACCATGCTGACGATGTTGGGATGAGGTAGGAGGGTCTCTGAACCCTATTTGATTGATTTTTGTTTTGATTTGGTTTTTTGAAATTTTTGTTAATTTAGGTAGAAATTAAGGGGGCAGGGTAGCTAGGAGGGTGGGGAAGGGATCTAGGATAGGTTAGGAGGCATTGAGAGGGTTTTGGGGGGTGTTGGGGGGTAAAAATGGGGAAGCCCTAATTTTAGGGATCAACCCATTCGGCCCTAGGGCTGAACCAGTCACCAACATCGGCGTGGTCACCGACATCGGCCGACTGGCGACTGGCATCGGTCACTAACCTATTGATGTCGGTCACTAAGTGACCGATGTTGGTTAGGTGAGTGCCATCACCAACATGCTAACCAATATCAGTGGCTGCCTGATTAAAAGAGGGATAAAAAATGGTCAAGTCGAGGGGTCGAAACTATGCCAAGGGCTTCTCAGAGGTCGAGTTAGGCATAGATGGTCAAATAAGTTGGTCAAAATAGAAAGAGGAAAAAATTTTAACATGAGATTGACTTGGGTGGATGTAGGTGAGGCAGACTCTGATGTTGTGGGATCGACTACCAACATTGCTGATGCAGATGCATTGGGACATCACAGGGGAGGAGTGGGCATAGATGAGTATAGTGGGACTAGGCAGGCTGCAATGCTACTATAGAGTGGCATGGGATGTGAGCTTGATTGTGGCATTGATCAAGTGGTGGGATCATTCCACCAACACTTTCCACCTGCCCACTGGAGAGATGATGGTCACCATGGAGGATGTATACTGGATTTTGTGGCTACCAATACACAGAGCAGACCTATATGCGTGCTCAAGAGAGGTGCATGATATTCATATGGTGACATTATTTGGAGAGCATGCAGCTGAGGCAAGTTATCACTTAGCCAGTTTTGCGTATGAGCCCCTTTATGCTATAGATGAGGATACACATCGGCTGGCAATCCTGATGATGATAGGCATCACGGTTTACGTGCTGCTAAATGCAGAGGGAGGTAGGTTTCTGGTCTCTATGATTGGAGTTTTGATAGATATGATTGAGCGATAGACAGTGTTCACCTGGGAACCAGTCTTTTTGGCCCAGGTATATAGAGAGTTGTGGGGCATTAGCCAGTGGTGATGGTATAGCTTATGCATCGGTCACCTTTTGCATTACTGGGCTTACGAGCACATCGTGGTCACACGACCTCTCGGTCTCCCAGTGGTGATTTAGGCTGGCTTTAGGGTCAGATTCAGGTGGTGGCATGAGGTGATGGTACAGACACGGGTGGATAGAGTGGTCAGAGATATTGACCACTACAGAGGGGTACTAGAAGCCATGATCCTTGTAGATATCATCTGGAGACTGTACTTGGTATTTCCAGTGTTTAGAGACTAGGGCAAGCAGATGGTCAGGACTCAGAGCATGCAATGGGTCAGAGGTAGGCAAGCTGGTGAGCTCGAGAGGATCCTAGCAGAGAGAGTGTGGTGCTAGTATGGGCTACTACAGGATGTATCTCCCACATTCTCGTAGTATAGGTGGGATGATATAGAGGTGCTGCTCCCACTGCTAGAGGAGACAGAGGGGCCAAATTTTGAGGAGTTGCTAGCAGGACCTGGGATAGTTGACCCAGGATGTATAGAGGCCTATTTGACATGGTGGGCAAGTCAGTATATAGGGATATAGGTAGGACCATAGCTAGATCTACAGACAGTGATCAGAGAGTGAGATGTGGCCCAATAGGAGAGAGATGTTGCCATCCAGGAGAGGGATGTAGCACGAGGATGAGTGACCATTTTGGAGAGCCAAGTCACAGGTTTACAGGAGGAGATGGTAGGGTTGATAGGTCGAGTGGCTGATTTGACAGGGCAGGTCACTATTTTGCAGAGTCAATTGGCCGTGGCCTAGGCACATGCATTATTAGGACAAGGCTTGATGGGACAGGGCTCGATGCAGCATCCACTTTAGTAGCCAATTTAGTAACCCACATAGTCAGTGTCAGTGCAGCCAGGGGTTTCACAACTGCAGGGTTCAGTGTAGGGCACGGCAGTAGGTCTGATGGGTCCACCATAGACTGTATCTATAGTTAGATACAATGATGCACTGGATGAGATCGCGTATTATGAGAGGGCCATCAGGGGATTCCCTCAGATACAATGATACTCTGAGATGAGGGTAGAGCAGAGTCGACAGAGGTCTATGTCTCAAGCGATGAGTTCTGGGTCTCACAGACGACACAGATCAGAGGGGGGAGAGGATATAGCATCTTCCTAGCCACCGCCACCACCACCACAGCCACAGCCGTGAGGCCAGATTGTGAGGTTATTTTTGATGTATATACTGGCCTGCAAGCCATTGATGCGAGATGTATGAGAGAGAGATAGAGGCACAGATTGTGCGATTGTATAAAAACATTGATATATATATATATATGATGTGATTTTGATCATTGATGTGTTATGAAAAATGTTATGTATGTGTTTGTATGTTATTTTGATTTGATACATGTTTTGATTTGATGTTTAGGATTATGATGCTGATATTGTTGGGTTTATATGATGATGAATGTATGATTAGGATTAATGATTAATGATATGGATGTAAATGATTATGAAAATATGTGATTGTTTGAGATTTGATTGGTAGGAATGGCCGAGCTAACCCCGGAAGACCCCATGTCAACTGAGTACTGCCTACATAGCCCCTGTCATTAGGGCCTCAGGCCAATGTAGTTCTCCCAAAAAGGAGGAAAAAGATTGAAGTGGTTGACTTTGGTCATGATAATGACATATCACTTCCCATATGTCTGAGGGTATATGCTTGAAATGACGAGGAGAAGATGATGCTACAGCCTTTTCCAAATGGTGTATTCTATAACATTGGTTGGGGTTTTTCATCCCTTAGCAACTATCCATATTCGTGGTGGATGAATGCTAAAAATGAATTGCAGGTCGATCAAGTAATGGTTTATGCTTGACATAAATTATGTGGTTGATAGTTTCCATGTGTATTGGTGTCCATGGAAACTATGTGAAAAGGACTAGGATGATGTCATGATGTATGATGTCGTGTTGTTGGTCTGAAAATGTTTGGGTTGGTTTGGTTGGGTAAAAAAGGGTTTGGTTGAATGTGGCCAAAGTGTGAAAGATAAGTGAAAGGCATATTTTCCCTTTCATTGATAAGGACTAAAATGACAACATAGATAGGGGTTGTTAGAACCAAGAGCCCCATTCATGCATTGTATCATTGACCATGAGTTGTGTTGGAGCGATAATCGAATCACTTCGACATTAAAGTGAGCTCAAAGTCCCTTGAGTAGGTGATGGGATAGGAGGAGAGGGTAACCTATTTTTAGAGTAGGGATAACTTTGCCCCTTTTTATAGGAGACCCTAAGACAACTACAAGTCAAGTCCATGACCCCCCCCTTTTTTTTGGTGTAGACTGATCGATGCGAGAAGTCTACATAGAGATGTCATCTTGTTTTGTGGTCATTTGTGAAGCTGGTCGATGCGGGAAGCTTCTAAGAAAGTGTTGTTTGTAGCAAGATTTAGTCATAGCCATCCTTCGAGGGAGTGGTCTATATTTTTCTTTATAAATTTAAGGGCTTTTGAATAGCTGTCCTTCGAGGGAGCAGTCTATTAGCTACAGCAATGATATTATAGCTGTCCTTTGAGAGAGCAGTCTACTTTTTGATTTGATTTTGTGACCTTGGATATTTTGACATCTTGATTTAGTTTTGACAGAATGTTGAGTCATGGACAAGACTTATAGAAGGTCAAGGGCTCCCTTTTATGAGGACAAAGCATCCATACTTTATAAAAGGGTTATAGAGGCTTTTGTTAAGGGAAAAATGGTGGAAATGATTGAGGATTAAAAGGACAAAGATTGCTCAAGGGACGAGCTCAAGTTAAATGTCAAGTGGATGAGTACTCGACTAATAGTAGAATGGTCGCAGATGCAAAGCATTAAGGGGCTTAGGTTCTGGTCGGCCTTCAAGAGAAGTCAGACGATAAGTCCCTAATCCATACTTGTGCGTGATGATATAAGGTCCAAGCTAATTGGGAGAAAATTTGCCTCGTTTACTCCGTTCCATATTGGTCACATGTTGGTTTTCTTTGAGGATGAGATCTTTGATATTGAATTTTCATTCTCTCAGAGTTTTGTTATAGGCTCATTTGATGCGATTTTGATAGACATGGAGATGGTTGAGGGCAGCAAGATGACGTTCATTGAGTAACTCAAGTTGAGCTAATCAATCTTGATGAAAGTCATCATTAGAAAGAATGTCATGGAGTGAAATGTGAAGAGACGAGATCTGTACTTTGAGAGGTAAAATAGCCTCTATTCCATACACTAGAGAGAAAAGGGTAGCACCTGTAGAGGTTTGGATGCTAGTGCGGTAGGCCCACAAAGTGAAGGGTATGTGAACGTGCCAATCCCTTCCAGTGTCGTTGACCACTTTCATGAGAATTTTAGTTAAGATTTTGTTAGAAGCCTTGGCCTGCCCATTTGCTTGTGGGTAGTAAGGCAAAGAAAATCTGAGTTTAATGGCAAAGGAGTCACAAAGTTTCTGGACAGTTTTGTTTTTAAATGACTTTTCGTTATCGGTGATGATTTTGTGGGGTACACCGAAATGACAGATGATGTGGGTGTTGATGAAGTTGACAATCTTGTTGGCTTTTGTGGAGATGAGAGTAATAGCTTCCACCCATTTAGTGAAATACTTGGTGGCAGTGATGATGGATTGATGATGAAGAGACGAATGAGGGTTAATCTCACCGATGAGATCTAAGCCCCATTGTGAAAAAGGCCAAAAATATTGAGTGACTTGTAAGGCATGACTAGGGAAATGAAGCAAGTTAGCATGTTGCTAACACTTGATGCAATGTTGAACATAATCGCTACAATCTTGATGAAGAGTGGGCCAATAATAACCCAGGCGAAGGATGCGCTTGGCAACTGAGTTACCACTGAAGTGTCTGCCACAAATCCCATCATGGGCTTGTTTAACAGCATGAGAGGCATCAGTGGAGTTTAAATAGCAAAGAAGAAGGCCATCAAAACCTCTTTTATAGAGAAGGCCCCCTAGCATGGTATAGCGAGTGGTGTGCTTGATGAAAGCTCACCGTGCATTGCTAGAGAGGTTGGGAGGAATGATAGAATGAGCCAAGTAGTCCTCAAGTTGTTTATACCATACATCTTGTGAACTAGAGTTTATGGTGTGGACGAGGTTGATGTCAGTGGAAATGTATGAAGGCAATGGCACATGATGTACCATGACATAAATTCTTGATGAGGATGATGAAGAAGGAATATGCGAGGTGAGGGAAGCCATGGTGTCAACAAACTTATTCGTAGATCGAGGGACAGTCTGCAATAAGTGATGGTCAAAAGATGCTAGAAGGGTGTCAACACAATGCTTGTATCTTTGTAAAATTTCATTTTTACAAATATATGAACCATTGATTTGATTGACGACAAGTTATGAGTCACCAAAGATGTTGATGGTCTTGATATTTAAAGAAAGGGCAGTTTGAAGTCCTAAAATTAAGGCTTCATATTCGGCCATATTATTGGTACATTCAAAGTCGAGTTTGAAAGATAGGGGCATGGGCTCACCTTCATGTGGGATGAGGATGACCCCCGCACCCCCATCGAGTTGACATTTGGAGCCATCGAAGAACATCGTCATTTGGTAGAATGCGTCATCAGTCGAGAGAGTGGCAATAGATTCATCAAGAAAATCGCACTGAGAAGGTTGATTGTCGGGAAGAGGGGCATCCACTAGTTGGTCAGTGATTGTTTGCCCCTTTATAGATTTTTGTTGGACAAATTCTAAGTCAAATTTAGCAAGAAGCATGAGCCAACGAGCCATTCACTGGTTTTGATATGGCTTAGAATGCATGTATTTAAGAGCGTCAGTGTGAGTGATGACAAAGGTTTTATGATTAAGAAGATAGTGACAGAGCTTGGTAGTGGCAAAGACTAATGCCAAATAGAGTTTCTCGGTATGAGTATACCGAGTTTCATAGTTGACCAGTGTTCGACTGATGTAGTAAACTACCTGCTCATGGTGATGCTCGTCTCGGTGCACGATCATGGCACCTAACGAATGGTTGGTTGCTGAGATGTAGAGGCAGAAGGGCTGGTCATCTTTTAGTGGAATAAGGACTGGTGGAGAAACCAAATAGCATTTGAGGGCTTTAAAAGCCTCTTGGCAATCTTTATCCCATTTAAAGGAAATGTCTTTCTTGAGGAGGTGATGAAAGGGTTGGCAGCGGTTAGAAAGCTGTGAAATGAAGCGACGGATGGATTGGAGCTTCCCTTGTAGACTGCGAAGTTACTTGAGATTAATTAGAGGTGGCATTTCAAGGATAGCGTGGATTTTGGCAGGATCTATCTCGATGCCATGAAGAGAGACAATGAATCCCAGGAGCTTTCTTGAGAAGACCCCAAAGACACATTTCTTGGGGTTAAGACAGACATTATACTGAAGAAGGCAAGAGAAGATGATCTTGAGGATAGTCAAATGGTCACAATGAAGCTTAGACTTGCCAAGCAGGTCATCTACATAGTCCTCCATAATTTTATGGAGGAGATCGTGAAAGATGTAAGTCATGGCACGCTGATATGTGGTGCCTGTGTTTTTCAGACCAAAAGGCATGACCTGATAGCAAAAAGTTCCCCATGGTGTAATGAAGGTGGTTTTGTGTTGATCCTCCAGTGTAATCAGGATTTGTTTATATCCTAAAAATCCATCCATGAGTGATAACATCTCATGGCCAACCGTAAGATCAACAAGTTGGTCAATGTTTGGAAGAGGAAATTCATCCTTGGGACAAGCTAGATTAAGGTCGCGATAGTCCATGCAGATCTGGATCCCCCCAGTCACCTTAGTGATAGGAACGATGTTAGATACCCATTGCAGATAATCAATGGGTTGGATGAAGGAAACAGAAAGAAGGCGCTGAAGCTCCTCTTTGACAAGGAGTGCAACATGAGGATGCATTTTGTGAAGCTTTTGTCTAATAGGCTTAGCCTCTAGGTTTGTGACAATGTTACGAGTGGCAATGTTAGGGTTGATGCTAGGCATGTCAGTGTCGGTCTAGGCAAAGGCTTTGCGATTATCTGAGAGAAATGTGGTATAGTCGATCTACTCCTAGGTGTCTAGATATTGGCCAATCTTTAAGACATGAGGAACACCAAAAGATGAAAGGTTAATGTCAATGGCTGATTCATTTAACATAACTTGTGTTTCAGAAGGGAGGGATCACTGAATGAAGGAATCATCGGCACCCATATAGGTAAGAATGGCATCATCATCTATGTAGTGAACAGTGTTGATGGTTGTCGATTCATCATTTATCATGCTGGGATAAATGAGAGGGAGAGACCTGGAAACCCCATTGAGTTGATAGGTTAGGGATTCCAAGCGGATGGTGTTTATGCAAAAAAAACTAGGAGGGATGGAAACCACCGACTCTGTAGGTGAGGATGGAAGAATAGGTGAGTTTAGAAGAAACTGGTCGATGGTGGGTTTGGGGCAAAGGTTTGTGGAATCCTCAGTGGGTTCTTGGAAACCCAATCCATATCATTTCTTTGCATTATCATCATTGGGTGGTTCGATAGGCCGATGGGAGCCTTGTTCATAGTGCCCAAAGCCAAAACCCTTCCATGCACACCTATAAAGGTAGGTATGTGCAAAGGTGAGGTTGCCAAGAAAGGAGAAATTGGATGTGAATAGTTGAGGTGAGGAGGAAGGATTTGAGTTAGTAGGACCTTGATCCAACCCCCCATAGATGAGATTGGTTCGAAGGCTAGGAGGACCATAAGGAATGACCATTCTGATCTGACGGTCATAGCTTGGATTTTGATGAAGCTATCCATACTCTTGAGGAGTCTGGAACATGTCTAGAGTAAGTAAGTGATATTCTCCAAGTGAAAGTCTTTGGAAGATATCATCCATGGGGTCTTTGGTTGTTACTTGAGAAGGTGATGTGATGGCAACCACTATTTGTGTACTAGTTGATGCTTATGCGGAGGGAGAGGATGTTTGGGTTGGTACCTTGAGAGGAATAAGAACATCATTGGGTCGATAGGTTGTGTTACAAGTCTTAAATGGGGATGGGTTAGAAGAAATGACATGGACTTGTTTGTCGTGTTCAAATTTGACACAACGGTGAAGTGTTGAAGGGACGTAAGCCATGGCATGGATCTAGGGTCATCCTAATAGCATGTTATATTGGAATTCTCCCTCAATGATGTAGAAGAGCTCCAAGATTGTGCATGGACCAACGTAAATATGGAGGACAACAGTGCCAATAGTGTTAGCGGTGGTGTCATTAAAGGATCTAAGGATTGCGTCAGTTTTCGATACGTAATTCTTGGGAAGAGCCAATTGATCAAAGGCATGGGTGGAAATGATATTAATTTTGGTGCCCCCATCAATAATAACTCATTTAATACAGGTTTGATCAATGTAGGCTGTGATGAAAAGAGCAGCATCCTGATCTTCCAAGGTAGAGGTAGGAATTTCAGAATCACTAAAAGTGATAGAGGCGATGGGGGATAAAGAATGGACTAGGGCAACTAGTGGTTAAGGGTCTTCAGGTTGGACCTCCGCTACCTGTAAGGCTTTGATTAGAGCTTGATGATGTTGGGGGGAGCTTTGGATAAGGTCATATAAGGTCATCTTCACAGGCGTTTGGTGAAGTTGTTTTATCATAGAGTCTTTGATTGCCTCTAAAGAAGGGGGTTGGATGCACCTAAGATGGAAATCTTGGGTTTCAGTGGTTGAGGTGCCTGGACAAAAAGATAGGTCTAAGGAATATCAACTTTTTCTTTCGCCTTGTCCTTTTGTGACCTAGTGGTTATGTGGATAGCATTGATTTCAAAGATAGGAGGTGAAGAAGGGGTCATGGCCTGCTGGTGAGATGTTGATGTGGTTGAAGAGGTTGGATGGGAAGGTGTCGAGGGTTGGTCAAGAGTGTCCTCAAGGAGAAGAGTGTCTTTCTCCATATAGTGGCGAATGACTACCTTGAGGGCACAATAAGTCTCGGTATCGTGCCCTGGTGTACGATGGTATAAACAAATCTTTGTATTGTTGAACCAAGAAGGTTTTGACCCGAGGGGTTGGAATGGCTTGATAGATGGAAGGGTTATGCTAGAAGTCTACAAAAGTTGGCATAATATCAAAGCATATGAACCTACTAAGGGGTCTGTGCTTGTTGATGCATGACGTTCTGGTGAGTTTTGCTTGGGAGGTGTTGAAGAAGGCTTCCATACCATTTTTTGGGTTGGTGGTGCGGCCACATGTGAAGACGGCACTTTATTCATGAGAGGTGTCAAATTTTTGATAGGGGGTAGACTTGTGGTGGGAAAAGGAAGTAATGGAGGTAATTTGTGTTGGTTAAGGGTCAGAGTAGGGAGCACTCTGATTAGGGTAGAAGGATGAGGGCCTAAAATGGAGGGTAATGTTGATTCTGCCTTGGGAGGATTGGCAGCATGAGACGAGAGAGCACGGGGATGTTGAAGAGCTTTAAGATGCTCCCACAATCCCTGATGCTCCACTTTCATTGAAGGGAGAAGTTTTATTTTCTCCACTAGTCGAGAAAATGGTTGAGAAGATGCTGGATGAGGTTTGGGTCCTTGAGAAGATGTGTTAGGTGTGGCAGTAGTCTCAGACCCAAGGTGTGTGAGAGTTATAACTAGATTGTAATTGGTCGAAGAAGATGGAGAGTCAGGTTCTTCTCTTGGTGGAGAATGAACTGGAGAATGTGGCTCCTCAAGCAGGTAAAGGGCAGGGATTATGGTGCCCTCCACTTGCGGTCTAAGAGTTGGTAAGGTTGGGTCTTCCATAGGTAGCAGAAAGGAGGATGGTGAGACCGGCGGTGTTGGTAAGGTTGAGGCGTCTTCCAAGATGAGAGAGGTTGATGGAGAACTAACTGGAGAAAGAGGTTCATCCACACGTGATGGACTGATAGATGGACTAACCTCTTGAGATTGGTTGGGGATGAAGGGTGAGATTGTATTGACTGTTCGAATGTTGTGTTCATGAGTGTTGTCAATCAAGGTCTGGACATTGTTTTGGGTCGGTGGATGATTGGGGAATGGTTGCTTGAAGATGTCGATGCCCTGATTAGGAGGTGCATTGGAATTATCTAGGATGAGGTCACCCTTTTCAAGCATGTCTTGGATTATGTTTTTAAAGGTTTTGCAGTTTCCCGTGTCATGACCTTTGACATGGTGGTAATTGCAGAAGTTGTTTTTCCTATACCACGCAGGGATGGCACGTGAGGGATCAAATTGTGGAGGTGGTTGGATCTGGGGGAGATTGAGAACCCCCTGTCTAACAAGTTTTTCTAGTATAGATGCATATGATTCTTCAAGAGGAGTGTACTATCATTATACGTATCTCTGCTAGAATTGATGGGTGGTGCTCTGAGATGTGGATGGCTCAAGTTGATTGGTTGAAGAGGACGAATGTCTAACAACTACAGTGTTAGCTGAAGCTTTAGACTTAGGATTGGATGATGAAGGTTTAGAAGAAGAGGAGTCATTGATCTTAGAGTTGGAATTCTTGCTCCACAACTTGACTTTATTCTCCTCGATGGCACGTAATTCAAGTTTGTGGGCCATCGTGAAGGCTTCATCGAAGGTGCAGAAGGTTTGAACCCGTAAGGTGGAAGAAATATGTTTGGCGCAGGCTCAGGAGAAAAGTTCAATAAGTTCGGGTTGGGGTAAGGAAAAGGAGAGTTGATTGATGAGGCCTCTCCAACGAGCAATGAAGTCAGCTATAGATTCATCCTCGAATTGGTAGATAGTATAGAGGTCCGTGATCGAGACCTTCTTGGTGATGTTAATGGAGAAAAGATCAAGAAAGAGCTGGGCCAGCTGTGTAAATGTGAAGAGGGAATGGCTAGCAAGAGAGCTGTACCAGTCAAGTCCAACACCAGAGAGAGACATAGGAAACATGCGTAAAAGTAATGCATCATCATGGGCAATAAGGTAACATGCATGTCTGAATGCCTATAAGTGCTACTGTGGGTCTTCCTTGCTTTGAAAGTGAGAAAATTTGGGAAGCTCCCACTGGTTGGGGTATGGCCTAATCGGGACAGAAGGATGAATGGGCTCATTGCAAATTTTCTCGTATGAGTGAGCATTGCGTGAGCCAGAAACAGAGGTCTCTAGGCTAGACATCTTGTCCATCAACATTTTGATGATATCTGTTGACGGATTGGCGGGTGGGGCACCCCCTAGATTATAAGGTGCTTTAAAGATATTGAGAGGGGCATATGATGTGGTTGGTTGCGTAGACGCAACATATGGGTAGCTGGTTATTGGAGCAAAAGTTGAAGCCAAGGGCACTTGTGTTATGGGGTTGGTAGGCACAAGTTGGATAGGGGCCGTCAAGGATGGTTGAGGAGTGGCCACACTTGTTGAAGGGTAAATAGTTACTCTTGTGTTGATAGGTGCAAGAGTAGGGGGGATAGAGACCAGTAGGTTTTGGAAAGGTGTGGGATTTGGTTGAGTAGTTTGAGGTTGAGGGAGTACCGAAACCCCCATGGAGGTAGGTCTAGAAGGAGAGGTTAAATTTTGAAGGTAGGACACGGTTGGGTTATTAGTCAAGATGTTGGTTGGATTGTCTATAGGTTGAATTGTAGATGCTATTGATGTGATTCTTGTCTCAACTAAGGAAGTCAGCATCCCATAGATTAGGTTGCCTAGGGATTCTCACATTTGGCTATGTGCGAGATAGTGCTGTAAGGCTTTGACATTGAGGTCCAAGAGTCATGCAAAATTTTGGTCCCCTTCTGGGACAATAGGAGTCTGGGGCGGGGTTGGGTGAGTAGGAGTTCTTTCAGTCTCTGAGTGGAACTCCATTATAGGACTAGTTATGGATGGTGAAAGTGGAAGCAGTTGTTGCCTAGCGTGGTCAAGAAGAGCCTTGGTTTGACTGTGTGTCAAAACCATTCAAGGTAAAAAGGGTCAGGTTTCAGAAAACTATGTTTTTCAGTCTCAGAAAACTAGAATGAATGTTTAGACAACAAGAAAGTTGGATTTTAAACTTGCTATTTTTTGGAAAAAAGATTGGACAGTGACCGACATCGGTATAAAAACTGATGTCGGTGAAGAAGTCTGCCAATGTCGGTCAGATAACCGATGCCGGTGGAGAAAAGTTGCCGACGTCGGTTACAAAACCGATGTCAGTTACTGTGTTTTCCAGAAACTTAGAAAATTTAAAAGTTTTTGGAAATAAAGAAGACGTCCTTACCAGCTAAAAAAAATAGATAAAAATATAAAATAGGATGAAGACAGGCAGATCCTAAGCGTTAAATCCCTAGAAATAATTTTTTTAGGATCGTGTGGCTTATGCCTTAAAGTGATGTTTGGAGAGGTTGGCTGTTAGAAGGGTCCTAGAAGAGGTAGTCTAAAGATGGTTTCAGGTATGTTTAGGCGCTCAAAAGTCTATGTTAGGTTTCGTACTTGGCTTGGTGCTAAGGAGCAAGCTCCCCTCACTTCACGATTCCAGTGGTAAGCTGGTCTCCCTTAGCCAAAATATACTTTCCCTATAGATTAGACTCTGCTAGAGAACAGAGTGGGCTTTCCCCTTGGTGATGAAATCCAAGTAGGATCGCCAGGATGGGTAAGGTATTTGCTGGGTGATGAAATCCCAGTCGGGCCTTGTCTCAAGTGAGTTTGATGTTTGATTTAGTACACGTGGTTTGGTTGTGTAACATCAAGTGATCTACGATTAATTCAATATGCAGTTTATTAATTACTAAGTGTGGACTAAGAAATGCAAGCAAATAGAAATAGAATGCAATATATTTTTTTAAGCCCCAAATTGAAATGTTAAGTTGGAATGAAAACAAGTTGAGAAAGGGTTGAAGAATATGATTTTTGACTAGTCTAGAAATGCAAGAAAATAAATAAAAGTTATTTTTATTCCTGCTTATGATGTCTTTTAGAAAAGAAGAAAGAGGTGAAGAGGGAGAAACCTAATGCACCTAAATGAAAAAAAAAAGGAAAGGAACCCAAGGAAGGCCCTAAGGGTCCCACCGGGCGTGCCAGAATGTTTCTACGCAATTTTGCTTTCACATTCAAAGAGGGAAAATTAGAAACTTAAAGAAATGGTCAAGGCTTGTCTGTGCCTGGATGTAGTCTGTGCACCATTATCCAGACATTGTGAGAACTCCTCTTTAGTTGTGGAGGATGACACCTGAAAGAGACAGACACTAAACCATGAAAAATGTTAGCTGATAAGAGGGTGGATTGCCAAGCAAAAGCTTGGTCCTAAAAGCGCTAAGGCTTCTTGGAGGATGACAATCCACTGTTAAAATAGAATATGATAGAGACAGAAAAGAGAAATGATAAAACACTAAAAAGAAAGAACTGAAAGCAAATGCGTACCTAATAAGCTGCAATCTACTTAGCACACTCACCGTCGTCAGTGATATTGCCAGCGTCGGTTAGGAAGGTTGCCGACGACGGTTAGACTACCGACGTCGGTAGGGGAAGTGGACGAGGTCGGTCGGGGTAATGGCAGGGGATGGGTTACAAGTCTAGTTTCTGGTCTGCAAGATAGACTGTGGTCTTGTCTGTGAGTCAGGGAGTTTGTTTGGGATGGTAAAATAGTAGATAGAATATTTAATAAGAACTAAGGCAGAGGGTATGTTGTCAGGAAAAGGGGTAAGGGGTAGGAGAAAGGGTTTTTAACCTTTCCATGAAGAAATTTAGTTCGGTTGATTAGATTGGTCTTAAGATGGTCTATAGGTCTTTGATAGCTTGTGCTGAGTTGATTGGACAGAGGGTGTTGTCTAAAGAGAGACTATAGGGGTGTCAGAGGTAAAGAAAAGGGAATAAGGGGTGAGAGAAGGCTTCTCAGCCTCTCTGGGAAGAACAAGGAAGGTTCGGTCAAGGATGCTTCAAATAGATAGTAGACAGAATGCTAATATATTTGAAATGACACTGAAATGAAAATAATACAAATACTTAGCTATGATACGAGTTGGCAAAGGTGCAGAAGCTGTGTTTCGGTTATCGCTGGTGATGGAGATAATGTGCAATCCCTATGCAAAATGTCTGATGTAAGACCTCAGTGCCTAGAAAATGCTATCAAGAATGCTGATCCCTACAAGAACACTAAGAAGCTAGAACACTAGAAAGCAAAAGCACGAGAACTTTGTTTCGCCGGAAGAAGATTCGAGATTCGTGATTAGCTTCAGAGATTAACCAATTTGTGATTAGATGCGTCAAAGGGTTAGAAAATTGGTTTAAGTATAACCGACATCGACAGGTGGAGAACGGGTAAAAGAGCCACCAAGCCCGTTCTCCATCTGCCAAGTGCACTATCCGTTGGAGAATTGTCAAAGGTTGGGCTAAATACGCACGAGAGTTGGTTAGGTTGTTAGAGAGGAGTAAGAATATGTCTTGGGTGAGTCATAGGGTGGGAAATAGTCCAAGGTGAGGTGTCAGACAAGGTGTTATAGGTGATGTGTCAAAGGGGAGGATATTAATAATAAATTATTATTTTTAAATTAGTAAGTGCATGGTTTAGGAATGGGTTAGGAATGGACCAAGGGGGAAGATGACCAAGGGTTAGACATGATTTCGGTGTCTACAACTAGGGCCATAAATGTCTAGAATAACATTAGGTTTCAAGTGGTATTTATCTTAAATTTTCTAAATGAACCTTAAATAATGATAATAAGGGTAAAATCTCCACTTATAGGACATATAAAGGAATTTAAATACTATAAAACCTTTGATAAGGTCAAGTTTTTGAATATAGGGGTGACTATTTTTATCTAGGGGTTAAAATTATTCAACAAAACCCCCTCCCTTATATTTTTATATCATAATTTAAGACTCCTTAGTAAATAATTGTATGATAGATAGTGGGGAAAGTACATATTTCATGCCAATATTAATAGTAGATAAGTTAAGGTAAAAATATGAGCCTAACTCTAAGGGAGTCTTGTAACTAGATGGGTCCCCTAATAATATTGTTGGTGTGCTTAAATACTTAAAACTTATCCTAGATTCTTTCCCCAATTGCACCATATCTCAATATGTTGTAGTTTTTGATCTACCCCCTATTTTTCCTTATGTTTTTCTATGTATTTCATTTCTAAGATAGGAGGCTACCTATATTCTAATTGGTCTTATATGGTCCTTAGAACTAGATATGGGATCAAAGTCACCATTAGATCTAAGCGTATCTCCAGGTTTCATTTAGAACCCTACATTCCTAATTTATCTAATTTCAATTGCACTATTATTGATTAATATGTGAACCTTGATCATCAAGAGCCATTTAAGCCACTTGAGGGTATATCAAACCTACTAATCAATGAGTGGGGGACATATAATCATGGTTATGATCTATATAAGATCATTGAAGAATTAGGCTTGGGAATATATTATATGCATGAGGAGGAAGAAATCATACTAGCCCTTACCAATCCATGTCAAGATAATGATGGAGTATGGAGACTATTTTTTAATGGCTCTAGGTAAAAGAATAATAGTGGAGTAGGTGTTATGTTTGTCTCTCCATCTAAGAAAAATATTTTTTCTTACATATTGTTGCAATTTAGTTACACATGTAATACAACAGAGTATGAGGCCTTCATTCATTGGATTCAATGGGCAAGGAGAATGTGTATCAACCTATTACAAGCTATGAGAGATAGTGAATTGGTGATCTATCAGGTGAAAGGGTAGAATTCATTAAAAAATCCACTCATAATATAAGCATAGGGTTTGGGACCTCTTAGAGGACTTTGAGGCCTTTAACATCCATTCAATCCCAAGAGAAGATAACCAACATGTAGATAGGCTGATAGTTATAAGGGCACACTATGATATCCCAAATGAAGTAAAATACATAAAGAATCAATCACAAATTAAGTTAGTGTGTAGACCATCTATACATGATAATGGAGTCAACTGCTAGGTCTTTGATAGTGATAGGTAGATAGCATGATTCTTGCAAAAAGAGGTATAATTTTGCTCAAGAAACCAAGGTAGACTCTAATAAAAGTATGGTAACCAGATTATTCAATTAAAGACAAATAAACATCCTAAGGGGTGAGTTACTCTTGAAAACATATTTAATTAATATGATTAGTTTAGAATGCATAAATTTATCATTTTAACAAAGGAAGAACACTATGATAAAGGCACTATTTTTAGATATAAATTGCTCAAACTAGGCAAAGTGAACACTAGAGAAGAAAAGGGAGCCTTCATAGAGTTGTGTAAGGATTTTTTAGACATATTTAGTTGGGAATATAGTGAATTAAAAGGGATTTCCCTTATTTTATCTCAACATACTATAAAATTGGAAAAAAGTTACAAGTTTGTGAGGTAGAAGTAAAGATTGTTCAACCCTAAAATTGAGTTTCTCATGAAGAAAGAGCTGACTAAATTGATTAAATCCAACATTATATTCCCCATCAACCACTCCTCATGTGTGGATAACCTTGTGCCTCTAAGGAAAAATAATGGGGAGATAAGGTTATGTGTAGACTTTAGGAATGTTAATAGGGTGTCATTGAGAGACCACTACCCATTTCTATCCATGGATTAGATTATCCAAAAGGTTACAGGTTCACAACATTTCTCTTCACTTGATGGATACTCAGGGTATGACTAGGTGTTGGTAAAGGAAGAGGACCAACACAAGACTACCTTCACAAGTGGGGCACTTATGCTTACAAAAATATGTCTTTTGGTCTATCCAATATAGGTGTCACCTTCCAAGGGAAATGAATGTATCCTTACATGGACTCAAAAATGAGGTGGTGTTCATATATCTTGATGACACCATAATTTTCTCAAAGGATTCCAAATATCACTTGACACATCTAAGAACAATATTTGATATGCATAGGAAGTATGGGGTCTCTTTTAATTACAAAAAGTACATTTTTGTAGTCCATGAGAGAAGAATTTTAGGCCACATTGTGTCTAAAGAAGGCCTCTCCATAGACCTGAAAAGGATAAGTGTAATTCTAGCCCTATAATTGCCCAAGCACAATGAGGGACTGCAGAGCTTTCTAGGTAAGATCAATTTCATTAGGAGGCTTATTCATAGGTTTGCTAAGTTTTTTAGACCCATAACTTATATGCTCAATAAACATAAGGAATTCTCATGGACTAGGGAAGGAAAGAGGTGTTTTGAAGCAATTAAGCAGTCTATGACTCAATAACCCACTCTCTTTAACCCTAATTTATCAAAATACTTCTTTTGTATGCCTTCTCAACCAATGACACCATATTTTCCATGTTGATACAATAAAATAGTGAGGGCCTTGAGAATCCCATAGCTTTATTTAGCCAAAAATTAGAGGGATATGAGGAGAGATATACTTATGTATAAAAACATGTGCATACATTCATGAGAAGTCTTAATAAATTCATGCACATGGTGTCCAAAAATAAGATCTATGTCATGGTGTCCCACCTTGGCATCAAGGAATTCCTTCTTAATAGGGATTTGAGTGAGAAAAGAGCAAGTTGGGTGAATAGATACATGGAGTATGACATAAAAGTGAAGGTCACCAAGCTAGTAAAGTGTATAAGACTATGTGAGCACTTGGTAGTAGATGTTAAGGAGAATATAAATGTGGTTTTAATAATACATAGTGATCATCAAGTATTTACACCTACACCTTATTCTAGATGGAATCAAGACATGATAAGATTCTTTCAAAAAGGAGAATGTCGTCTAGGTATAGATAGGCAAAAAAAGAGATATTATAGGTTATAATCAATCCCTTATATCTTGGTAAATGGGGTCCTATTTAAGAAATATATATATGGCATGCTTTTAAGGTGTGTGGAAACTAACCATGTTTATAAGCTATTATACCATTTTCATGATGGGACTATAGGTGGCCATTTTGAAGATAGGACTATAGTAGTAAGGGTAATAAAAGTAGGCTACTTTTGGTCAAGCCTATTCAAATAATCCCATTCTTGGGTTAGAAGATGTCAAGAGTGTGCCATGTTCACTAGGAAATATAATCTATCTACCTTGCCCCTCAAGCCCATCTAATTGGAACAACCTTTCATGTAGTGGGGCCTAGATTTTGTAGGCATGATATATCCTCCATCTAGTGTAGGCCATAAATGGGTCTTGACTGCTATAGACTACTTCACTAGGGGGTATAATAAGTAGTCATTAAGGAGGTAAATAAGAACTTAGTCTTGGAGTTTTATGATAGCTTAGTGACTATATTTGGTGTCCCCTCCACAATTATATTATACAATACACTAGATTTCAATGGTGTAAGGGTAAGTGAATGGGATCTAAATTATATAATTTACCTCAATACTTCCTCAAACTACTAACCTCAAGTTAATGGAACTACAAAGTCCACTAACAAGAACTTAATCAAGATCATAAATAGAACTATGGAAGACAACTAAACGGAGTGGCATAAAAAATTGAGGATAGCCTTGTGGGTAGATAAAATTACCCCTAAGAGAGCTACTAGTCATTCTCCATACCTTCTTGTCTATGGAAAAGAGGTAAGGCTACCCAAATCACTTGAGTTTCTAGATTTAGAACTCACACACTAGGTTGAGATAATGGAGAATGATTTCATGAAATTGAGGATGAATGAGTTGAGAGAGTTAGAAGAGACAAAATATAATTCTATGAATGCTATATGGTCCCATCAAGATCAAGTGAAGAGGTCATGTGATAAGAGAGATATCTCAAGGACTATCCAATAAAGTGATATTTTGATTAAGTGGGATGAAGACTAAGCTAAACTAGGTAAGACCTCAAATATTAATAGAGAAGAGATTTTTCTTTACTCCATCACCAACTATAAGGAGCACAATGCATTCCAATTATCAATATTGAATGGTGAATAATTCCTTATCCCTATCAATGGGGTGTTCCTTAGGTACTATTATTGAGGATCATATATACTACCCTTTATTTTAAGCACAATAAATAGAGGGGTGAATCAATGTCTTCAAAACATTCATTCAATTTAACTTAACATTCATGAGCCATTCATACAAGTACATATATTTAACAAGAATAAGCAATTATACAAGAGCATGAAATAAGATAACACATCATATATGTGGGAACCCCTCAAGGGAAGAAAACCCACTAATATTTGAAAATGGACTATAATACTATAATATATAAATAAATATTTAGTGAAGCACCAACTCCACATGGAGTACCAACCCCAACTAGCCAAAACCCCACTTAACTAGGCCTTAGCCAACACCCAATTACAAGGAGGCATCAACCCCTAGATGACTTAGCACAAACTCAACAACATTATTTATTTGGTCACATTTTTAAAACCTTATTTCTCAACCCAATATATGATGACCACCTCTTCATCTCTTCACATTTTTATACTTCTCAAACTACCTTCTAGGCCTCTTTACTCAACTAGGTCTCTTCAAGACTACTTAGCTCATATGATCTTGATACTCATAAATTATATTATATGTTAATTATATATCTTAAAAACCCCTTTTATGGTCTACATTACTTCTTTTTTATCCTCAATATTCTTTCTCATTCACTTCCTTTAAGCATTCTTAAATAGGCCTAAAAATACCTTATATTTATACAAGATTCTTGTTCATATCTATATTGGTCAGAAATACATAGTTCCACACTTATATTTTACACATAATATGTGTTAGGACATTTTACAACAAGAACCAATCACAATCTCAAGATGGTCACAACTCAATAGGCTACATTCCTTATTTAGGTCTCATGGAGACCTATTAGGCCTTCTTAGTCACACATTACACTTTTCCTTCCTTTTAACACTTTAAAACTCTAAAAATGGTATTAACACTTCATATACCACTAAAATAAACCCCTAATAATCTCATATTAGTTCCATGACACCTTTTAGGTATAACTACCACTTGAAACACTTCATTATCACTGTTCACAATAGGCATGAGTGCACTCAAATACTATTTGATCTCTCTCATGATTGATCACCTATATGTAGTTTAAAAATAACATAAAAAACATGTTTACATAATATATATTAACTTAATTTCATTTTAATTCACTTGGTACACTCTAAATCAATGACCAACATTGGTCTTACTCACCCTTTAGGTGTCATGGAGACCTACTTCATTAGGTCTGCTCTTTTGATGTTGAGACTTGATATTCTTAGATCCAAATATAATTATCAAACCATTATAAACAACTAAAAAAAATTCAATTAATTATTATGAAATATTTCATGATTGGTTATATTTTCATCATGTGTTCATACCCTAAAACCCTCTTTAGGATAGACTACCCTATTAGGCCTATACACCTCATAAACTATCTTACAAGAATGAAGTTCAATCACTAATTTATCAAATATACAATGAAAAATGAAACATATATACATATAATTAATTACCTCATAAACATCCCCAACTACTTGTAACAAATTCACTCAGACAATAATGGCTCAAGAACAACTCTATAACTTGCTCACTCAGAACTGCCAAAATACTCAAACCATAGTCATAAGGAATTAAAATTAAACCACATTTTTAGACACTTTTATTTAGTCTCGATGCATTAAAATTATCTTATGAAATATTTTAATTATCCTCAAATAAAAACTTGTAAGGTATAATGGCAAATATTGGTCTTACATACCAATTCCTTGACTTATAGTCTCACAATCCAATCCTAAATAGACAAGCCATTTTGTGAACACATTTTATTCACTTATAATAACATATAAATATTATAAAAATCATGATAATTACTTAAAATTAATTAATAATAACTCCATAAAATATATTTCATCACTGTTTCATTAAATTACACTCAAATCCAACTTTTCATCATTGTAACTAAGAATTGTCAAAATTATCAAAAACACAATCATAAAACATTGGAATTATAGCACATTTATAGGGGATTTAAAATAATTAAAATTAATTAACATGATTCTATTATATTTATATCCCATATTTAAATACAAAATCAATATGGTCTAATGCCAAATATTGGTCTTGCAGGCCAATCTTTTGACCTCTCTCCTCACATTCACATCAGAACCAGATAAGCTATTTTTGATCCAAATTTTAAACCTATATAATTGAATTTTAAAACCTATAAAAATAATTAATATTAAATAAAATTCCAAAAAAACATTTTCATTCACTTCAATCCATCACTCTTTCATGAAAACACATCAAGAATCATATTGTAATCACTACCTAGGTTTTGCATATTTTGCTCTATTATGCTTATTAGTGACTAGCCCACTTGGATCACCAAAATTTCACTCTTAAATAATAAAAAATATCTATAAACCATTGTGGACATAAAATAAAATTTTGTGCATTCTCCATCCAATCATTTACAAACTTAGTCCAATACAACTTTTGACAACAAAAATAACTTTTCTAAATACAAGACTATATCTTTACATTTTCTCTCTCATCTCTCTAACCAATACCACTTGGAGGTACTTGGGAGAGTAAAATACAAGGTAAAATAGATTATATAAGAATAATAAACCATTTTTGGCACTTTTGATCAACATATTCAATATTGGGTTCTTATTAGGGTTCTAAGAGGGTTTAAACCTATTTTCACTCTTAACAATCATTCATAAAGAATAAAACCTCAATCCAAAAACTAATACCTATAATTTTGATATATGACCCTTACAAATTTAACATGAATATATTAGGTTCCCATGTAATGTTTTTAAGAGCTAATTATCATAATAAAATCCTTCTTGGGTTGAGAACCCTTGATTTTGTGCACTTGAGAGACCTTAGAACACATTTTCACCCTTCAAAATTTGACCTTAAACTACATGAATAAGCTTTAAAAATTTGACTCAAATTTTTCAATTCTCACCTACTCACTTTTTCCTTGGAAACTAATCATGATACCCTATTAGGCTTACACACACTCTCTCTACACCATAGTATTCATCCCTTACTATGCCTTGAACTATTCTTCATGCCTCTTTTCATGTTATCAATACCTCACTATCATGCTTAACATCTCACTCTCATGACATAAAACCTCTCACATTCTCAAATAATGGCAAACAACCTACTAAAACCTTATCTCACCATGAAACCAAGCTTATTCATTCACACAAGATCTCTTCATACCATAACTAAGCTTCACAAGACACCTTATCCTAAATGACACTTGATATTGATATTATATAACCTTTACAAGCCTAATAACATCCATCTCACCATGCCACCATGCCTCTTAATGAATAAGACTAGGCATCCTTTGTATATATATACCTTCTTAAGAGACTACTAGGCTCAAGCACTTGACAACTTTGACAACAAGGACCTTCCATGCTGACTTTCACATCACTCATATAGTCATAAGAACATATAACAATAATATTTTACCCTAAAAAAATCACTAAAACACTGATAAATATTATATCTCATAGTTACACTCTTTAATGACCTCATGACTATTCCAAGTGACCTTCAACACTTTAATTTGTTTACAAAAGACCACTCACTAGAGTACCACTAATACATCAATGACAAAAAAAATTATAGCCACATGACATCAACCTTCATAATCACTTTTGACATCAATCTTAATAAGAGAACCTCTAGGATAAAAAAGACAATCAAATGATAATAATAATGATATCAACCTTCTCAAGAACATTTGACATTAATGATAACATGAATGCCAAACTTTAACAAGAGGAGAAATGCTCAATAATCTCCTCCTTTGTCATTGATGGAAAAACTCACTACAAACTGATAATTCTCATCTCCCCCATTCTAGTCTTTCTCCCCCTTTGACATTAATGACAAAGGGACACCTACAATAACTAGAATTATACTTTTTTCAAGTATAATTCAACAAATATAAACTTCTCTCAATCATAATTCTTCCTCATTTTGAACTATCTCCCATTTTTAGATCATTTTCAACTTCTAGAATCACACTCTCTTCTTGATGGAAACCAATATTAGAAACTTCAAACCTTAGATCTATCAAGCTCCCCCTTAGACCAAGTATATACCAATCAATGTAATATATTCAACAAATAAAGATCACACATCATAGCCATGCTCCGCTCATGCTCATGCTCAGTCTTCCAAAGAAATATAAACCTTAAGAACACTCACCTTGTACTTGACATGAATGAAACTAACACTCTTAACACCAACTAAAGAATTTGAGATTCCACCTTTGTCTTCATAACTTAATCCCATATTATGAGTTATCAAGACTCATATACCTATCTTAAATTTATTCAAGAACCTTGATACCAATACCAAACCTCAACACATATCATGTTTAGATACTAATCAGAGATAGATACAAAAAATTACCTCTTATATACCAAAACATTACTTTTTGACCTCATAATCTTGATGTCAACCTTATAACTATTCCCATGCTTCTAACTAAAATTTTATTTCTATCAACAACTTATCAAATTATCTTCATAATCATATTCATCTTGTAGACCAATCCATATCTTATATATCTCTAGACACAATCCTATGCACAGACTTACATTCCATACCATGGCACCTCAGATGGTACAAACACAAGAATGGATAAAATCCATCTTTATCTTATTACTACAACTACAAAAACAATCTTCCATCACACTTTCAACCATGTCAACATTATTCAACCTACCTACATACCTATCATAACCTCACAAACCTTCTTGGCACTACTCATGTACTCTTGGAGCTAATGAATTATGTAATTAGCTTCCCATTAGACCTAAATTCTATTAGCTGATGAGTGTTTACATGAATCCTTATAGACTCACCTCATTTCATAAGGATATATAACACCATAAAATTGAGATATTCCCATATCTCCATATTCTCACAAGACTAAATATCCTTTAGGATTCTCTTATGATTAAATAGCCTCTTTGACTTGACCTTTGACTTGGCCTCTTCATCATCCTTATGAGTTAACAAATAATATTATTGAAATTATTTAATTTATGACTTATGTTTAATAGTATTAAATAGTTCACCTTGGTTTATGAGTTGATCATGACTCACCTTGACTGCCTTTGTCTTTTGTTCCTTGATTTTCTTTTTCTCCTTCATTCTAGTAGATTAAAACTTGTTATTTTCACTATCATTCTCCTTGACTTGAGATAAAGAATTTTACTAATACAACATGTTATAATTCAACTTCTCATTCAACTCTTCATCCTTATGGAAACTAATACCTTCCTTTCCTTTTGTCATGTGGCTTGAGTAACCACTTTGAACATGACAACTAGGCATACTTTTGATTCTAGGATCACCTTCAAGATGTTAGGATTTATTTAAAGGATCTTGATCTAACACCAATTATTAGAATCATAATCATTAAGAGGGGTTGATTAGTGTCATCAAAGCATTCATTCAATTAAACTTAACATTCATAAGCCATTTATATAAGTACATAGATTTAACAATCATAAACAACCATACAAGAGAATGAAACAATATAACACATCATATATGTGGTAAATATTTAAGGGAATAAAACATATTAATATTTCCAAATTGAATATATTCATATAATACAAAAACCAATATTTAGTGAAGCACCAACTCCATATAGAGCACTAACCCCAACTATCCATGTACCTACTTGACTAGGCTTTAACAAGAACCCACTTATAATGAGGTACCAACCCCCTAGTTGACTCAACACCAAATCATCCACCTGATTGATTTTATTGCATTAATAACACCTTATTTATCTACCAATAGATGATTACCACCTCTTTAACTCTTCACATTTTTATACTTCTCAAACTACCTTCTAGGCCTTTTTGCTCAACTAGGTCTCTTCAAGACTAATTAGGTCATATGACCTTGATATTAATAATCATACCTTATATTATATCTTGATTATAGATAATATACACCCCTCTTATGGTCTACATGACCTCCTTATACTCCTTAATCTTTTATCTCATGCGCTTCTTCTAAGCATTCTTAAATAGGCCTAAAATTGCCCTATATTTATACAAGCCTCTTGCTCACATCCCTCTTGATTGGACATAAACACTTTCCCAATTAAATTTTCCACATAATAGTTATTATGAAACTTTAAAACAATAATTAATCACAATATTAGGTTGGTCACAACTCAATAGGCTACATTCCTTCTTTAGGTCTCGTTGAGACTTATTAGGCCTTCTTAGTCACATGTTAGACTTTGCCTTCCTTGGAACACTTTAAAAATCTAAAAACTATATTATGAATTCATATACCACTAAAATATACCCAAAATAATCTCATATTATGTCCATGACACCTTTTAGATCCAACCACCACTCAAAACACTCCATTAACACTGTTCACAATAAGCCTGTGTGTACTCAAATACTATTGAATATCTCTCATGATTGAACACCTATATATAATGTAAAAAAAACATAATTTTTTTTATATATAATATATATTACCTTAAGGTAATCTTCATTCACTTGGTACACTCTGACTCAATGACCAACATTGGGCTTACTCACCGTTTAGGTCTCATAGAGACCTACTTTATTAGGTCTAATCTCTTGATGCTGAGACTTGATATTTTTGGATAAAAATAGAATTATAAAACCATTAAAAACAAATCAAATTTTTTTCCAATGACTTATTATAACCTATTCCATTCTTTTTTATTTTTTCATCCTGTGTTCATACCTTGAAATCCTTTAGGATAGACTACCCTATTAGGCCGTACACCTTAAAAACTACCTTGAAAGAATGAAGCTCAATCACTCATTTATAATATCTCCCATGAATAATAAAACATATATAAATATAATTAATTAACTCATTAACATATGTAACTAATTTTAACAACTCCACTTATAAAATAATGGTTCAATAATAACTCTACAACTCGCTCACTCAAAACTGCCATAATACTCAAAACATAGTCATAAGGAATTAGACTTCAACCACCTATGTTGACACTTTTATTAAATTTTTATACATTAAAATTATACTATTTAATATTTATATTATAATAAAATTAAAAAAAATCATAATTTCTAATGCAAATATTGGTCTTACAAACCAATTACTTAACTTATAGTCTCACAGTCCAATCCTGAACAGACAAGCCAATTGGTGAACACATTTTATTCACTTATAATAACCTAAAAAGATTATAAAAATTATTATAATTAATTAAAATTAATTAATAAAAAATACATTCACTATATTTCATCACTCTTTCATGAAATTACACTCAAATCGAACTTTTCATCATTGCAACTCAAAATTGTCAAGACTATCAAAAACATAGTCATGAAACATTGACTTTATAACACCTATATAAGGAATTTAAAATAATTAAAATGAATTAAAATTATTATAATATATTTATATAACATATTAAAATATAAAATAAATATTTTTTAATTTCAAATACTATTTATATAAATGAAAGTTTTGACCTTTCTCCTCACAGTCACATCAGAACAAGATAATTTATTTTGGCTTCAACTTTTCAATCACTATAATTTACTTCCAAACCATATAATAAGAATTAATTGGACATAAAATTCCCAAAAATAATTTGCATGTACTTAAATCCTTCACTCTTTTATGAAAACACATCAAGAATCATCTTCTCATCACTACTTAGTTTTTGCATATTTTGCTCTATTAGGCCTGTTAGTGACTAGCCCACTTGGATCACCAAATTTTAACTCTTAGATATTGTAAAATATCAATAAAAATTCATGAAAATAAAATAAAAGTATATATAATCTCCATCTAATAATTTTAAAACTTAATCCAGTAAAACTTTTGACAGCTACAATTTATTCAGAAACAAGCTTATATATTTACATTTTCTCTCTCATCTCTCTAACCAATACCACCTAGAGGTACATGGGTGAGTCCAATACAAGATAAAATATATTAAATGAGAATATAGAGCCATTATAGGAAATTTTTATCAACATAAGGTCTTTATTATGTTTTTAAGAGGGTTTAAA
Source organism: Torreya grandis (assembly GCA_037957365.1). Taxonomy (NCBI): domain Eukaryota; kingdom Viridiplantae; phylum Streptophyta; class Pinopsida; order Cupressales; family Taxaceae; genus Torreya; species Torreya grandis. The sequence goes on from JARHVA010001953.1 coordinate 274,926, forward strand.
CATTTTTCCACTCTGAATGATCATTCATAAAGCATAACCCTTCAATCCAAAAACTAATGCTTGGAATTTTGATCTAGGGCCCTTCCAAATTTATGATGAATATATTAGGTTACCATTCAAATTTTTGATGAGATAATGAGAACAATAAAATCCTTCTTGGGTTGAAACCCCTTCATTTTATGTACTCAATATACCTTAGAACACATTTTCATTCTTTATCCTTAAAACATTGTCCTCAAACTGAATGAATAAGATTAAAAAAATTGAATCACATTATTCAATGCTCACCTTCTCAAAATTTCCTTGGAAAATGATCTTGATACCCCATTAGGCTTACACTCTCTCTCTCTCTACACCATAATCTTCATACCTTACCAGGCCTTAACTTATCCTTCATGCCTCTTTCCATGATCTCAACACCTCACTGTCATGCTTAACATCTCATGTTTATGCCATAAAACCTCTCACATGCTCAAAAAATTTCAAACATCCTTTACAACCTTATCCCACCATGCAACCAAGTTTATGCCTTCACACAAGGTCTTTTCTTATCATAACTAAGCTTAAAAAGACACTTTTTCCTTAAATACACTTGATATAAATATTATATAACCTTTAAAGGCTTGATAACATCCATGTCAATGTGCCACCATGCCTCTTAATGCACAAGACTAGGCATTCTATGCACATACCTTCTCAAGACACTACTAGTCTCAAGCACTTGACAACTTTGACAACAAGGACCTTCCATATTGACCTTCACATCACTCATGTAGTCATAAGAACATATACCAGTTATATCTTACCCTCTCAAAAACACTACAAAACTTATCAATATTATTTATCATAGCTACACTATTCAATGACCTCATGAAGAGTTATGACCTCATTACCATGCCAACTAACCTTCAACACTTTAACTTGTTTACAAAACAACACTCACTAGAGAATCACTAAGACATGAATGAAAACAACAATGATAGTCACATGAAATCAACCTTCATAAGTACATTTGAAATTAATCTTCAAAAGAGCACCTTTGGGACAACAAAGATAATTAAATGACAACAACAATTATATCAACCTTCTCAAGAACCTTTGATATTAATAATAACATCAATGCCAAACCTCAATAATAAAAACAATGCTAAACACCCATGTACATAATAGTTAGGTGATTATTTTCTCCAAGTATTGTTGCACAAGTGATTTTTTAGTTAGTTACTTTTTTATCTTGTTTCTTTGTTAGGTGTTTAGGTGTTAGTTTCCTTCATTTAATTTTTGTGTGAGCATTAAGGATGGTATAGTCCTTAATATATTTTAAGGTAAAAATTTTGTTTGAGAATATAGTTAGATATGTCTCTTAGTTAAGTCATGACTATCATATATGAGATAAATGGTTCTCTTGACCAAAAAGTAGGTTAACCCTTAGGATTTACCAATGATGTCGATACCTTTCTACCCTTAGACTTAGAAAGGATAAACTTCTACTCAAAACAATTGAAATTAACCTTGGTAATATTGATGAGTCCTTGATATCTCTTGAAAGTATAGGATAGGATTAGTTTTCCTTAGGATTAAATGCAACATGTTCAAGTAGTGAGCTTACGTCAAAAAATGCCATGGTGGTCCCCATCTCATATTGTTTGAACTTGTGTCAATGATTCATCTTATGATTGATTATGTATAATAGTCTATAAAAAGTCTTTATGTGGTCCTTATGATCCAAAATAACTCATGAAAGGATGACCTATGATGTTATTGTTGGAAATAGTGTCAATGATGTCAAAGGTCTAGCAATATTGGTGATAAAGGCCCCATTGCATTTAATAATGTTTATAATAGATATATCTTGGGTAATGTGTGTTAATATTTATTTAATATTAATGAATATATTTTTGGTTGCATATAAGACAAAATAAGGGCCCATAGAGAAGTTAAAGAGTCACATGGTAAAGACAAAAGAAGAATGGGATGCATTTTCCCATGAAGAGTCATCTTGGGGAATTCCAAGAGTCACCAAGTGAAGACAAAAGAGGAAGGGCACAATTTCTCATGAAGGGACACTTTGAGGAATATGAAAAGTCACCAAGGTAAACATAAAAGAGGGAAGGACGTATTTACTCAAGAAGGGTCACCTTCATGACTTTTCAAAGGCAAGGATATGAAGGGTCATGCAAGTTTGGTGCCATTTTCAATGAGGATTAAAGGGTCACAAAGGGAGAAGGCCAAAGGTCATTTGGAAAGCTATAAATAAAGGCTTGAGAAGCCATTTGTAATGTGTGAAAAAAGTTTGATTTGAGATAGTAATATCTAGCTTAGAAGAGCATTTTGTGAGAGATGAATATGATTTGTACTTGTTATATCTAGCTTAGAAGAACAAAGGTGTGAGAGAGGAAAGAGATGTTGTAATGAACTATCATTTTTTGAGATAGCAACATTGAGAGATAGTTGTGTGGTATACACAAATGGGTTGGTGCTCCTGTGGGTTGGTGCTCATGAATTGTTGTTGTGTTGGTGCTCTTGTGGGTTGGTGCTCACAAATAATTGTTATGTTGGTGCTCAGAAAAGGGGTTGGTGATCCTACAAGTTGGTGCTTGTGAATATTGTTTAAATTGGTGCTCATTCATATACTTTAGATAGTTTTCCATCATTTTTTCCCACATTGGGTTTCCACATTATATCTGGTGTCTCTCTCTATCTTGTGGTGTGTTTATTGTTTTAGTTTTATTGCATATCTTGAATGTTTGTTTAAGTGGAATTTGATTAAGGGAAAGTTTTATAAGATATATGATATACTGATTCACTCCCCCCTCTTAGTATATCACATGCTTAACAATTGGTATCAGAGCAAGTTCCTTTTCAAAAAGTTTTACAGCTTGAAGGTAGATTGGGAAAGCACAAGATGGCCATATATGAAGGTGCCTCTACAAGCAAAAGAATAGTTGATTAAGAAGAAGAAGAGGATGAAGCTGAAGTGAATTTGGAAGGAGAACTCATTTTTGCCTTAGAAGATTTAAAATTTATTGAAAATAAAAATTGAAGATTGAAGCGCCAGATCGAGAAAAATGAAAAGGAGTCAAAGGAGATAATTGAAGATCTACAAGCACACTTTGAATAAGCCAAGAAGAATGAAGAAGATATAATTACATAGTTGAAAATAGTAAGAGAAGAATGTGAAAGGTATGTTATTTAAATAGCTTCTTTAAAAGTAGATCTTGATAAAACAAATAAAGTAATCAATGATAGAGCAGCCAATGATTCAAAATTTGAGAATATCACTAATATGCTAAATAAGATATTAGAAAGCTAAAAGGTAATATCAGATAAGATAGGTATTATTTTTGAAAAGAAAAAGAGCTATGTTGAAGCTCTTACAAAAGAAGAAACAAAGAAGGAATAAATGAATAATATAGAGGTCATCTCAAACAAAGAAGCCTGGAGGGAACAAAGTTACAAAAGGCAATCAGGTCAGAGATACACAAACAGGTCCTATTTTTATGGTTACTATTTTTATTGTAATGGATATGGTCATAAGAAATTAGAATGTAGAAAAAGAGATAACAGTCTTAGAAATAAGAAAAATGAAAGTCATGTAGAGTCAGGAAGAAGCTACAACTATTTTGCTCCTCTATCAAGCCTTGATTAAGAGGCCATAATTTGTTACAAGTGTAATAAATTTAAACACATAACTCTATATTTTAGAAGCGTGTTCAAGTCAGTCAAAAATGACTAGGGTTTCAAGGCTCCATTCATCAAGAAAAAGGTTTAGACATGGCATAAGAAATAACCTGAACATTCTATGTTAGTCCAGACAACTTTGCATGCAAGAAATGAAGAAAAGTCATGGTTCATTGATAGCAAATGTTTGAGGCACATAATAGGAGACAAGAGCAAGTTCATAACCTTAAAGAAGATCAATGGTGGCACAATGAAATTTGGAGACAATACTACTACCAGAATTGTTGGAAAAGGTACACTAAGTTTAGATAATGGTAGAACTAAAATTGAAAATGTTTTATATGTAGGTCTTAAGCATAATATTTTGAGTGTAAGTCAAAAGTGTGATCAAGGGCACACACTAAAGTTTTATGTAGAAGGTTTTGAAATTAGAAGAAAAGATTCATATTTATTAGTTGTAGATGCTTAGAGAATAGGTAATAACTTGTATATGCTATCAAACATCAAAGGTCAAAAATGTTGTTTGAATCATATTGAAGAAAGTTGGATATAGCACAGGAGAATGGGGCACATGAATTTTGACAATCTTTTCAACATCAGCAAAAATCAAATATTCAAGAATCTTCCAAAGATTACAAAGTGATCTAACACGCTTTATGGACCTTGTCAGCATGGGAAGCAGACTAGAAGGTGGTTCAAAATAAAAGAGTACTCGACCACTCAGATGCTAGAGCTTGTTCACACTAACCTATGTAGACCTATGAGGACTCAAATCACTCAAGGTGATAAATATTTCATGTTGCTTATTGATGATTTTTCACGTATGAATTGGGTAATGTTTTTTAAGAAAAAATTAGAAGCTTTTAGATAGTTCAAAGCATTCAAATAATTAGTTGAAAATGAAACTAATTTGAAGATTAAGTGTCTAAGATCAAATCGAGGAGGAGAATTCATGTCAAATCATTTTATTGAGTTTTGTGAAGATCATGGAATAAAGAGACATTATTCAGTAGCTAGAATTCCATAACAAAATGGAGTAGTTGAACAGAAAAATAGAATAATTCAAGAGATGGTGAGGACATTGCTAAATGAATCCAAGATAGCAGATAAATATTGGAGAGAGGCAGTTAGTATAGTAGTGCATATTTAGAATAGAGCTTTATTAAGAGTCAATAGTGACAAGACTCATGAGCTATGGAAAGACAAACTAGCAGTAATCAATTATTTTAGAGTTTTTGGTAGCAAATGCTTCATAAAGAGAACCGATGAAAAACTTGGTAAGTTTAAATCTAGAGTAGATGAAGGTATATTTATTGGTTATTATTGCAAAAGTAAAGCTTATAAATGTTATAATAAAAGAACCAAGAAAATTGTTGAAAGTGTAAGTGTCAGGATAGAAGAAGATGGAACACAAAGAATCAGTGATCCAGTAGACATTCTTAAATCATTGAAGAAGAAGTCTTTGAAGAATTAGATGAAGATGAGGAGAAGGAGAAGGAGAAGGACAAAAAGGGCACCAAGACTCCATCCAAATACATTCAAATAAATCATAATGAAAGTGACATCATCAGGAACATAAAAGAAGGAATTCACACTAGAATAATGATGGTAAGTGAATCTGAGCAAGTTAATTTCTCTTTGTTATCTAAAATTCAGCCTAAAACTTTTTCAAAAGCTAGACATGATGAGCATTGGGTTAAGGCTATGGATGAAAAATTAAATCAAATAGAAAAAAATGATACTTGGGAATTAGTGCCTAGACCAAAAGATCATAATGTGATAGGAACAAAATGGGTTTATAGAAATAAGTTGAATGAAAATGGAGAAGTAACTTGAAATAAAGCAAGATTAGTATGTAAAGGATATGCTTAGATTGAGGGAATAGATTTTGAAGAAACTTTTGCACTAGTGGAAAGATTAGAGGCTATTAGACTATTTCTTGCATATGCAGTGTTTAAAATTTTCAAAGTATTTCAAATAGATGTCAAATATGCCTTCCTAAATAAGAATCATGAAGAAGAGGTCTATATTGAGTAGCTTGAGGGATTTATTCTCTCGAATATTAGTAACCATGTATGAAGATTGAAGAAAGAATTGTATGGATTAAAACAAACTCCTAGAGCTTGGTATACAAGACTTGATATATACCTGAAAGATCAAGGATTCAAGAGAGGATTTGTTGATAGTAATCTTTACATCAAAATAGAAGGTGAGCATCAATTGATTATTGTGGTATATGTTGATGATATCATTTTTGAAGGAAATATTGAAAAGATGACAATTTTTTTTTGATAGAATGCAAAAGGAAATTGAGATGTCTATGCTTGGAAAATTATCATTTTTCTTAAGATTGCAAATATTTTAATCAAATAAAGGAATTTTCATATCTCAAAGTAAATATGCCAAGGAAATGTTAAAGAAATTTGGTTTTGAGGATTGTACACTAGTTGGCAAACCTATGTGTACAATAAATAAGGTGAGCAAAAATGAAGATTCACCTGTTATAGATCAATCTTTATATAGATCTATGATTGGTAGTATTTTATATTTGACAGCATCAAGGCCAAACATTATGCACACAATAGGTATGGTTGTATGATATCAATCATCTCCAAGAGATAGTCATGTTCAGTTGGTGAAAAGAATATTTAGATATATCAAGGGACATTGGATTATGAATTATGGTATCCCATAGGTAAAGATTTCACTTTGGTTACTTATACAGATTTAGATTGGGTAGGGTGCTTGGATGATAGAAAGAGTACAAGTGGAGGAGCTTTATTCCTTGGTGATAGCTTAGTATCATGGCTAAGCAAGAAGCAAAATTAAGTATCACTTTCTATAGCTAAAGTAGAATATATTGCAGTAGTATTATGCTGTACTCAAGTGCTTTGGATGAAGAGAACTTTGGAAGAAATCAAGGTAAAGTATGATGAACCTATTTCCATTTTTTGTGATAACACAAGTTCTATAAATATTTTTAAAAATCTAGTAATGTATTCAAGAACAAAACATAGTCCCATTAGATATCAATTATTGAGAGAGCAGGTTGTAGATCAATAGGTTAAGATGGAATATATTAGTACTACAGAGTAGATTATAGATACTTTCACAAAGGCACAACCAAAAGACACATTTGAGTATCTGTGAGAGAAGTTGGGAGCAATTTCCTTTACTTCCTGTCATTGAGGTTCAACATCAGTTGAGGGGGAGCTAAGAGTTAGCTCCATGTAGGCCCTTTGCCATTGATGTCAAAGGGGGAGAATAATAGGTACAGGTTTCTATAGTAAGGTGGAGTTACTATATGTTTTCATATGATAGTATGTGCAAGATTCAGGATGTGGTAGTTTTAGGATTGAGGTTGACATTAATGACAAAGGGGGATATTGTTGGAAATATATTCATTGATGTTAAAGGTCTAGCATTATTGGTGATAAATGCCCCATTACATTTAATAATGTTTATAATAGATATATCTTGGCTAATGTGTGTTAATATTTATTTAATATTAATGAATATATTTTTGGTTGCATATAAGACAAAAGAAGGGCCCATGGAGAAGTCAAAGAGTCATGAGGTAAAGACAAAAGAATATTGGGACACATTTTCCCATGAAGAGTCATCTTGGGGAATTCCAAGAGTCACCAAGTGAAGACAAAAGAGGAAGGGCACAATTTCTCATGAAGGGACACTTTGAGGAATATGAAAAGTCGCCAAGGTAAAGACAAAAGAGGGAAGGACATTTTTTCTCATGAAGGGTCACCACATGACTTTTCAAAGGCAAGGATATGAAGGGTCATGCAAGTTTGGATCCATTTTCCATGAAGATTGAAGGGTCACAAAGGGAGAAGGCCAAAGGTCATTTGGAAAGCTATATATAAAGGCTTGAGAAGCCATTTGTAATGTGTGAATTTTTTTTGATTTGAGATAGTAATAACTAGCTTAGAAGAGCATTTTGTGAGAGATGAATATGATTTGTATTTGTTATATCTAGCTTAGAAGAGCAAAGGTGAGAGAGAGGAAAGAGATGTTGTAATGAACTATCATTTGTTGAGATAGCAACATTGAGAGATAGTTGTGTGGTATACATAAAGGGGTTGGTGCTCCTATGGGTTGGTGCTCATGAATTATTTCTATGTTGGTGCTCAAAAAAGGGGTTGGTGCTCCTGTGGTTGGTGCTCATGAATTGTTGCTGTGTTGGTACTCAGTAAAGGGGTTGGTACTCCTATGGGTTGGTGCTCACAAATAGTTGTTGTGTTGGTGCTCAACAAAGGGGTTGGTGCTCCTACAAGTTGGTGCTTGAGAATATTGTTTGAGTTGGTTCTCATTCATATACTTGAGATTATTCTCCATGGTTTTTTCCCACATTGGGTTTCCACATTATATCTGGTGTCTCTCTCTATCTTGTGGTGTGTTTATTGTTTTAGTGTTATTGCATAACTTGAATATTTGGTTATGTGGAATTTGATTAAGGGAAATTTTTATAAGATATATGATTTACTAATTCACCCCCCTCTCTATATATCCTATGCTTAAAAGTTATAACACATGGCCAATCATGTGTCCATTTTAACATGCCAAGGACCTACATAAAATGGTAGAATTAAAGGAGATTAACTTTAGTATGAGGAGGGGAGGGTAACTTTTTTTGAAGCCTTAGAATATTTTAAGTATTTTTAGTAGACGTTAAGGTAATTTCTTTCATTGATATTGCATTTGAGATCATCCATATATTACCTTTAAAGGTTGTTTAAGCCATGTGAATAGTGATATTATGGACCCTATGACATCATTAAGTCATTATCAAGGGTAAAATGTCAAAAGGGTCTCATTTACATCATAATATCATTTTAAGGTAGTTTTATGTGTAAAAGGGGGTGTTTTTAGAATTCAAACACTCTTCATTCATCAAAAAGGGGCCCACACACTTGAAAAAGTGACCTTTTAGCTTCCCTCCATCCATACCCTTTGATATGAAAGTATATTTGAAATATCATTTCCATCCTCTTATCCTCCAATGGTTTTTCAAGATGTCAAAACTAAAAAAATGTGGAGAAATGATATTTTACATGTGTTTATAAGACTTATACAGACTTATACTACCAAGTCAGATTCAAAGGAGGTCAAACATCTTATGGGGATCCATTTTATGCATCATATAGAATAATCCATGCTCATATAATCAAGAAAAAATTATAAATGGTAGAAATATCTCCATCAAGATCTTGGAAAGATAACAAGGGACAATTTGAGTTGAATAGTATAGTTTGTACAAGGGGAGTTAGAGGCAAAGATCTTAACTTGAGGTAGGGTCTATAGTGGGATTGGAATTAGTTTTATTAGTTTGTAGATAAAATTATTAAGATTTAAGAACAATAACTAAGACCCATAGGTGGTTTTGAGCCTTTTAAAAAACCCATAAGCTCAATTATAGGCAAATTTATGAAAATTTTAAGCTCATTTTGATAACTTAAGCATGGGGAAAGGTCTCCAAATGTCTTTTGAGTGTCTTAAAATCATTTAATCATGTTATCATGGAACTTGTAGGGCTAGATCAACATCCAATCTCCCATGGTTGGTAGGTTATAGGTTTATATGAAATAAATTTTGTGTTTCATGGAGGAATAGAGCACAAGGTTGATTAATTCAAAGTTTCCATACTTCCCCCATGTTCCTCACATACTTCACCTAGTCACCATTTGGTCAAAATAGATATTATTTAAGTTACTCAACCTCACAATGTGAATTAAGGAGAAAAATTCCAAACATGACTTAGTTTTTCTCATGGGAACCCATCTACAGGCAGAAATTATATGAATGACATCTTCTTTAGGTTGTAAGGGTGATATAAAAATGTGGAGGATCTCCTCTTTCAAAAGAAACAAGCTTCCATATGGACCTCAATATGAACACACACAAACAATATCTAAGTGAATTCATATGATATTTAACATGGTTTAAGGTTTTTTAGGACTTCTAGGTTTCATATTCTCCCTCAGTATACTTGAATCACTTAGCCAAATGCATTGCCCTATTGGATACCTAGATGGGTGATGTTTTGGTCTTAATAGGTGGTCTTAAAAATAAATTAAAAACCCATATAAGGTATCCCAAAAAACATATATTTATAATTCATTAATCAATCCATTTTCACCTCATAGTGGTATTGGATTCTAATCTCAAAACTTTAAAAGGATTGTATAAGATACTGACAGCCTTAGATCCTCATGCGCAAGCTTGTGTATGAAGAATAGATAAAAATATTGTAAAATGCCATGAAAGTCTAATAAAACCATGAGAAATGAATCCAAATAAATTTTTACTATTTTTAATAGGCTAGTGACATATAAAAAAGCTCATGTTTAAGCCCAAATTTCAAGAATTCTCCCAAATCATCACCTACAACTGAGTCTAGGAAGATGCAAGAAAGGATTATATGTTTATGAAGATGAATTTATTGATAAATTTGGAGAGTTTATAAAGAGGTCAATTGAGTTCTAATTATGGTTTATAAAACCTTTCTCTTGCTCATTAGCCTATAGAATGACTCTAATTACAGTCAAATGATTCAAATCATCACATATAGGATTATAAACAAGTTATCTCCAAACTTGAATATAAGATGCCACATACACATTAAGGTTTGAGATAAATAAAATTAATATGGTATAAAAAATAATATTTCAAATTCAAATAAAACACAAAAAAAATATTAAACAATATAACCAATAGGACCCCTTAACTATGCATACACAGTTGGCTTAATGCATAGATCTACCTAGTCAAGTTGGAGTACCTAATTGGTTTGAAGGATGATATCTGCTAGAAAGAAAAATCCATGTGAAATTGACCCCATAATGGTTTTATGTAATTTTTATGGTATTTAATATCCTTGAAGTTATATTTAAGTTTAGAAGAGCTGACTAGGCTTACCTAAGCACTCACAACACATAGGCTTATGTGTATATGGCTAGAGGGGTATGTTATTTATAGTAAAAATGAGAATCAAGCCTAAAAAATGTTGATATACCATAAATTTAATTTAATTATGGTTAAAATTCTATTTATAGTAAGTAAATAAAGAAGCAAGGCTACTTAAGGGATTAATATCAACTAGCTTAAGAACTTAATATAGGCTAGTGATGTCCATAACAGGCCTAAAGCATAAAAATGATAGAAGAAAAGGTTTAGGAAACCATGAGAGTATGGAAGGGGTTTAAATTAAATGGAAAATATGAAAATAACTATTTATAGTTACCACAATCACCTATATATGATTTGGTGCCTTGAGGGTCATTCTAGGCCTATAAGGCCTAAAACCCTACATAAACCCTCTTACCTCCAACTCCATTCTTATGATAATACAAGATCATAAAGAGAATATAAGGCCATAAAATGTTTTTTAATGATTAAACATGTCTTAAAATGTATTTTAAAGATAGGGTAAGATAACAAGATAGATAATTTGGCTTACTAGCCCTCTTTAAGCTCTCTCACCAAAGTCTACACATCTGAGATGAAAGTTTGGATTCTCACATCTTATATCAAAAAATTAATTGGTAATAGTGATATTATTTAAATTTAAGGACCCATATGAAATTTACATCCATGGTGGATAGAGATGGATTTAGGGGTGAAACTTTATGAACAATCTTTAAGATTGTAAGCATGCTCAGACTGCCTAGTGGGAACCTAAGGGATATCAACCTTTAATCAAATATCAATGTAAAATATGCATGGGATAAAGAGTTTTTAAGGATATTTTAGTGGGTATATTTAATAAATATTAATGTCCTTAAGTTTTCAATCTATGGCCTATTTTTTATGAACCATCGTTAAGATGGTAGGCCAATCCAAACCCTCCAAAACCCTCATGAAGAACATGATGGTCAAGAAGCTATTATTGATGAATATAATGACCATGAAAACATAATGAGGACACTTAAAGGCCTTTAATTCTCCTTTTTGGCCAAAAAATTTGGCACATGTGATAAAAAATGTGTAAGAAAATGGTTTATGAGGTTTGGTTTTGAGACTATCTTCATGTTTTTAAGGCATGTTAGAACTCCTAAGTGAGTAGAAAGGACTCTTGGGCCTATGAAGATAAGTAATAGTATTAAAAAAACCACTCTTCAACCCCCACATTATTGAAATTAAACATAATTATCACACTTGAAGGTTAGAGAAGGGATAGTCATCATTTTCATTAAGGGAAAAGTATTGCAGGTCTACTCACATGATGAAGAGGATTTTTAGAGAATAAGACCCCTTATATCAACTTTTCCAGGCCATTACCAAGATAAAAACACACTTGAATATATCTAAGTCTTAGGTTTCTCACCCACTAGGAGGAATAATGTATTGAATAGGATATGAATGGCATGAAGGGTGGTAACTAGGTGAATAACGAAAATGTTCAAGCATGTAACTACCCTCTCCTAATAGGTGCAAGACCTATTATTGCATGTCAATGATTAATGGATTATTTTAAAGGAGCATGGTTATTTTATGGGGTCAAATATGAATAAAAATAGGCCATTAACCACACTTATATACCCAAAAGGCTCATTAAAGGCCGATATGCCATTAGGGTAATCCATGAGAGGAGTTATGGGACTAATTATACCCCTCATTCATTTTTGTAATTGATTATTGGATGAATGATGGTCATCATGGCCTCTATACCACACTTATATTCTAAATTATCCTTGTATCTCCTTCTCATGTTCTATAAATTTGGCTTATAAATCTATTATATGCATCCCTCTAATGGGTATGAGAAATTTCTACCCATTTGTATCTTGCAGCCTTTGAGCTAATACAAACATTAATTTAGTGTCCTCTATACTAATATTTAGAGTATTTCATGTTTTTTTATTTTCATTAATGTTTGATACTTTTCTCCCTTTGTAGTTCCTTACCTCTCAACTAAATGCTAGTGAATTGTTCTTATATAGCTTACATTGTGTGTGAAGGTGCTAATGATTTTTTTATAGTGAAGATTGATTGATACTATCTTAAATCAAACATCTCACTCATCATCCTCAGGTTATATTCATTATAATAACATCCATGTGAAGCACTAAAGTGTTGGAGTCCTTTCGAGAAAGTATGTTAGTAACTAATCTTTATCTTATTCGTAAAGTGTTTTTGAAGGTTCAAGTAGAGGTGACACATCATATTGGTGCATCACCTTCTATAGATTATATTTTATTTCATGTCTTTATCCTATCCTTTTTAATTATAAAAACAATTAGGCTTAGTATTTGAACTTAGTTGATGCATCAAGGGATCTAGCCCCAAAAAATTAGAGATTTACCTTACCTAATAGGCTACCTACATCTAGAGGTGATTCCATTGTATCAGTTGGATGAGGTAGGTATAAAAATCCTTTATCTCAAGGGTGTAATATAGATTAATAACTAAAGGTAAAGGCCAAGGATTTTGATCTTCATTGAAATGGATCAAACATTTTATTGAAATGGTGGGAACATGGACATGATTAGAGGGATAATAAATGCCACCATTCAAGTTTATTATATTATATATTTTATCACTAAGAAGAATACAAGAATAATCAAGTTTTATTCTTTCCTTGTGAGATATTTTGAGAGCTTCATAATCATAGTCATCAAAGTAGTTGATATCATTGATGATGAGAGAGATAAAGAACATAAATATTAGGACAAGGTAAGTAATAAGCATATAGAATAGAATTATTATTCAATAATGATGCTCAAATGTTGGGTTTACCAAAATTTTAACCCTAAATTAGATTTTAATAATAATATTGGTAGATATGGTTAAGAATATATAAATAAATAAGCATCAGGGTGATAAATAGATCTATAGCAAGCCACTTAATAATAAAAATCAAATAGAACATATCCTAAATTTGTTATGCTGAGATACGCTAAAAATGGAAATTATAGCTATGTTATATATTATTATGATAATGAAAATAAGATAATTATTTGGTTATAATTTTTATAATAATCTAATCTAGACAGGTAGGAAGTAGACTAGAATAATATTTTATAAAAATCATCAAATTCTAGATTAAGTGACTCTAGGGAATATTTCAATCAACCTAGGATGGTTATGTCGATGATAATTTACAAATAAAAAATGGGTGTATAGTATAGAGTAACTATTGAAATAGGATGTGACCACATAGATACTTTTGGGTTCATCATCACCTTCACTCTGGTGTATTCAAATCTATGTCATGGACTGTCATTCCTTGTCAAATGATTAAACCCTACTTCTTCATATTCATAGTGACTATGGGAAAAATAGGTTAGTATGCACATGGTTTTGATCCTCCCCAAAGAAGCGTACATTAATGAGCACTATCTACATTGCCAATACTTTGAAGAGGGTCTCAAACTTATGTATTTCTTCCCTATGCATTGGATTGTGTGTGAATCATGTAATATGTGATAAGAAAGTACTACAATGACCTAGCTTGTCTCTTGGAAAATATAGATATTTGGTTAGTCCTTTAGTACTTCAGACCTATAGATGTGATTCACCTATGATTGATATGTAAATAAGAGAAAATAGGGAATCTTTACTTAATTGAATGTTCTTTAATATGAATTTCTAAGTATGTGTTAGGCGATGAATTAATGAGGTTTGATATTATATTTATATGAATCCATTTAGAGAATATATTTAATACTAACACTTAGGTTTACCATTATTATATGTTTCATTTAAAAAGTATATGACTTTAAGGCACTAGAAACTTGCATCAGAATAGGCCCTACATCTATGAAGTGTCTGTTTGGGATGCAAGTGTCTAGGGAGTAGGAAAATAGGTATAGGTTTAAAACTTTAAAAGGATAATGTAATAATATTTTAAGCATTATAGGAAATATATAAGTCCTGAATCATCAACACAATATTGGTTAGACAAAAAGATAGGCCAAGGGGAACAAGAAAGAGTATATGAGAGACTTATAGAAGTAAGAAAGGTCTAAAATTGGGAAGAATAACCAAGGTTTGAGTTTGAAAATTTTACAATACTAAGGTGTTATATAGTTCATAAATATCATCTAAAGTAAATTAAACTTAAATCAAACATAAATAAAGACACATGATTATAAAAATGTTGTCTAATATTTAAGACAAGTAATTTCAACTTGAATCTAAAATAAAGAAAGACACAAATGACTATAAACTAGATTCAATGGAATATAATTAAAGTCAATTTAAATATAAAAAGTCTATTATTGTTTAATAATAAAGATAAATAATCTTATGCTTGAAAATTTGAAATCAATGATTATTTTAAAATGTGATGGAGGGAATCATAATCATTTAAAGACATGACTATGATGTCTTAGATGGTATGGATAGTGATAGTGATGGGAGTTTATTAGTAAAGGCTGGTTGTATTCCAAAAGGTCTTATAATGTGACTCAAAAATTAAAAATCCAAGTGGAATTATTAATTGGTAAAAATTTAAATATATAAAATGGATAGGAAAGGACATGGTCAACTAAAACTAATATTTGTCAATGGGATATTGGTGAAGACATGATGAAAATTTAAGAATGTAATTTACCATAAAGGTGATGTAGAAATACCTAGTAGAGATGAGACACTTTGGTTGTGTGGGTAAGGTTAATACCTATTAATGTCAAGGGTCTAAGAGAACCTACCTAAAAATAAAAAACTTGCGCTAATAATTTAAGTACATATATAATCTTATGAATGCTAACATGCTTGAAAATAAAATGGTCTTAACTCCCCACAATGTGTTCCCTACTCCTCAAAACCCCTTCTAGAGTCATCAGTTTGTTGTAAAGATTGGGTACATGTGTGAGAAAGTAGGTGAAACTAAAATTTATGAAGATATAATGATGAAATGAGATATCCTACCCTAGTCTATTTCCCTACTACACCCCAATTATACTCATCTTTACCATGATTCCAACTATGGAGTTTGAGCTTCGACTAGAATAGGAGATATGCCAAATAGATCACATATTTTGGTGTGATCTAAATTTAATTTTTTATTTGTTTTTTACTATTGATTTGTATTTTAAATATTTTTGAATTTTCTATTCCTCCTCCATATGGATTTATAAACAACAAATGTGAGTGATATACCAACACAAGATCTCTTACCATTGGCTAATGCAAAGGATCACCCAAATACCATGTGCCTAAAAGGCTCCTATACTTGCCCCATGTGAAAGTGTGTAATATCAAAACTGACCTTAGTTTGTCTCAAGTGAAAGTAAAGGGGAAATATGGATATCATTAAATATCCATCCATGTATAAAAATGGTACAATGATAAATAGATTTATAAACTACCATAATAGGGAGAAATATGATTTGTAAGTGACTAAGGTATAAAATTAAAGGTCATAGTCATGTCATGAGATCATATGAGATTACATACAAAGGATATAACACAAGCATTGATATGAAAATTCATCCAAAGGAGGGGAGATTCAAAATCATACCTAATAATCACTAATAAGCGAAGACAAAATAAAAAAATGGTAAAAATGTGAGGAATTAAAATTGAAGGTGATGTATAAGATCACAAGGAAATAAAGGTTTATTGTGAAGGGATTGTAAAATTCTTAAAATAAAAATTCAATTTGATACCTAAGATACAAAAGGAAAAAAAGATGTTGATTATAAAGTGATTGTAAAATGATATTAAACAAATATACATATTGAAGAGTAAAGTGTTGTGAATGTATATTATCATGATATAAGAATAAGATATATACAAAATGCATCACATTATGCTAAGATAATAATATATGAAATCCAATCATGTGATAAGGTGAAGTATATGATATGAAATAATTATCTACTCATAATTACTATCAAATATCTTAACATACATCATCGATAATGTGTGTTATATATTGCTTCAAATGATATATATTTTTAATCATGGTATCTTCTACTCTTTTTGAGAGTCATGATAGGAATGCATAGTGTATAATATTTAGGGAAAAATAATGTGTTTTAGAAGGAAGATTGATATGGGTCCTCATAATAAGAGTAATAAATGTGAGGCTTATGTGTTATCATGGCATGCATGTCCTCCACTAGGGATGGTTTTGATTGAGGGGGAGACTATTCCTTTGCTTAAATTGAATGTGTGAGTGTTATTATGAAGTTGGATATGGGGGCCTTGAAAAATCCCTAATATTATGCTAGAAAGATCAAGATCTAGCTATATTATATGTATCACATTAATGCCAAAGGTTATACACATCTCCTTGTTTGGGGATATAGTTTTGTGAAATATGTTATGGAATCATGTTTGGGAGACTTAGAATCTTAGTTTCATTAAGATGAAGTGCATCAGGATATTTCCAAAGAACTCAATAGTAAGTTTAATAATGTAGAGTAGTCCCATGAAATTAAAAAATGCACCTAAGATTAGTAGACCTATGTGTTAAATTATCTATAGTAAGAGTTGGGTTGTGTAACTTATACTATGTTAAGAATATATGATAATATATACACTCTTTAGTTGAATTATTGGATACCTTATGAAACTCACCATATGGTTCACCATTTTTGGTCGATGGGTGTGGTACTATGTCCAATATAGGTGGAGAAATATAATGGGATTTTATTGTAACCTCATCAAATAAATCATCACCATTAGAGCATATAATGGTAGATCTTAGTACTTGGCTTTGATTAAGATATTTTTGGTATGCATGACATTGGTGTTGTGAATTACCATCAACTCTATGAAAATAAAAAAAAAATATGATTCTAATTATTTGGGATTCAACTTTGGTGTGAGTTGTATAAGTGTGGCCAACATCTCTAGTGGAAATGAGCTCAAGGATAAAAAATGGTGAATTGATAAGGTCCTATCATAGCTTGATCATTGGCCATGCTCAAAAGAGGCTTAGAAGTAAAAAGGATTTTATTTGTATTAGAAAATATAATGCACCTCATCTCTAACTTATTAACACTTAGTTTGATATTAGATTAATAAGATTGATTAAAAGAGCATTGAATAAAGGAATGATAACAGATTATTTCTAAATCAATAGATTGGGAATATAGAAAATAGTATGGGTCACCAAGAGTATAATCACCATTATAAGTTTTATTAATAAAATATATTTTAAGGGATTTAACCACTGTATTACTATAGGATAAACATGAGGCATGATTTTTAGGGATGATAACAAAAGCATGTATTTCTCTAGTTCAATTTTTGAAAGATTATGGTCACAAGGAGGGTGGCAACTGAGATATGATGATAGGTTGAATATTTACCAAAATTTTGGGTTGACCGTTATGTCCTTTCTTAAAATTTATGGTATAAATAAAACATTGGTATTCGTAAAATGGAATACTAGGTAAGGGATCAAGGATTGGTATTTTAAATACACAATATTCTTGGGATTACTCAAAATTTCAAGGATTACTATCACCCTGAATATTTTAAGGAGAATATTGTAAATAATTTTGATGCATTGACATGTGAAACATGACACTAACCTCATGTAATGAGTTTAAGGATAGCCAAGAAAGACATCGTATGATAGAGGAATGTTTAAAATCATAACCTTAACTCTAACCATAACAAGTGGTACCATGATAGGGAGCCAAATGCATATCAATATAGGTATTAGTACTTAGTAATATAATTTTCATGTTATTTTGGTATACTTAAGATTAAATTCAAAGCATCCTAAAGTTTTGATGAATTCTAAAGATGTGATCTAGGTGATAGAGTATTAACCTATCAAGGAGAAATTGAATCAAATATCTCCTACTTTGACACTAATAAATAAATGAGGATCATCCTCATATAATAATATATTTTTTGGGACCATATATGTTATGGTAAATTTTAGGGAAAGATATGTATTCATATTTTGATCAACTTAGATGGATATTTATTTTCACTATTGTAACATGTTATCCTGTGACTTAGGTAGGGTAGCTTCTTGACCCATAAGTGGTGGTAGAGGAACGTTCATGTCAAATAATATTTTCATTATTTGGTGTTTATGATGATAATAATTCATCATGGGATCAAAGAATACAATTTGAGAGGAGAAATTATAAATTTATTCAATGGGATCCCATTCATCAAAGTTGATGTGAGCTAGACAAGACTATGAAAGTGTGAATAAATTATGTAATGGATCTGTTGATGATTTAAAATTGCACTTGTTCTAACACCAACAATGGGAAGTTTCAAGATGTGAGACTTGTGACTTGAAACAACCTCCAAATTTTTGAGAAGCTAGTTCTTCTTTATATCAATTGTATACTAGGAAAAGGGATAGGAATTTTAATAGAAACACAAAAGCAAGAAAGAAAATCTAACTATGGTGATGCACCTGAATGTAATTCAACCTTAATCCTAAGCACAATGAGACTATATGTAATATTCATTTACATTTAAGAGCAAACAAGTGCATGATCAATGTAAAAGATGGAAACAATAGAAACAAAGGCTCATAGCATAGACTACTTTTGTAGTGATATAAAAAATGTCAACAAAGGCACAGGGTTCAATATTCTTATTTGAATTTTCTAGTCACATAAGAGGCACAAAAACACACAATTATATAAACTTTTCAACTCAAGAAAATGAGACAAAGGCAAATGACATTCCTAATCATAGCTCTAGAAAGTCTAAACTCTTGACAACACAGCCTAGACTACTTTTGAAATGACACAAAAAACATCAATAAAGGCATAGGATTCAATCCTCTCATTAATTCTATAGTCACATAAGAGGCACAGAAACATGCATGGTTACATAAACCTTTCAACTTAAGAAGATAGGACAAAAGCAAATGATATTCCTAGTCACAGCTCTAGAAAGTCTAAACTCTTAACAATAATTCTCTCCTGAAATTCTCTCTGGTATCCTCCCCCTCTATTTGGTGATCTCTGGACCCTTATTTATAGCCTTGGATTCACTCTAGATTGTCTGCTTGTTCCCAATCTAATAGCCCAACTAAAATCTAACTGAACTGGAAGTGTTTAACAAAAGATATTTTATAGATTCTGAAACACTTTGTCTTTTGGTAGTTCATTGGTTGAAATAGATTGTAGGATGCTCCCTTCTACTGGGATACGTGGTGGCTTCTACTCTTTTCTATTGGGATACATGGCATCTTCCATCACTTTTAGAAAAGCAAAATTGAGACCTTATATGATTGCCATTTGGCACTTTTCACCTAATCTTGATACTTAGCTTTTGAAACCTTCCATTGAAAAGAGATTTGGAACATGGATGCCGATATGAAATGTAGATGCCAACACTTGTCATGCTCCATTGAGTTGTTATGAGGTATGTGTAAATCTCTACTACTTTACTAAAATTATGAAAAGTGCCTCAGATGATGACACTTGGCAGCTTCTCCTTGACTTCGACAATTAGACAAAAATGAATCAAAAGGAAAAATAGCGCTTGTGTTCTATTTCAAAACTTTGCTATCTCGGATCAAAGTATGTGGGAACAAAATTTTGTAGTGCACAATTAAAAAAAGGAATGAAATGTAGATTAAATTTTTACTCTACAGTTATTGGTGACCCCAAGGACTTTTGAGCCTGCTCAAAAAGAAAAACCATAACTCCTGCTAGATCAAAATTTTGAAATTACAGCTTCAGAAATGTTGTTTGGTAGGTGGACCACTCCTCATCAGATAACCCTTGCTTATTCTAAAATTCATTTAAGGCTAAATCAAGGTTAATAATATCCTTATGTGAAAAATTCTACAAAATTTTAACCATAGCCTTCAACTTGAATTCTAGCTGGGAAATAGGAATCAAGATAACTTCTATTTTAGGGATTGATGAGTCATCCCTTAGATCCTCAAAAAATATTTGATCATTCTATTTAGCCAATAGCAAAGGTTAAATTTCATCTACCATCATCATGGTGTTGTTATCAAGAAATGGAGAAGGAAGACCTAATTGTACTAGATCTTTAATGTGCTATTTCATTTCACTAATTACTTCTTTCATGACATCTAGGAACTCCCTACAATTGATGGCTATAGAATTACAACTGAGAACCTCATTCACTCACTTAGCAGTGACCATTCTGTCATTAATTCCTACTACTGATAAAGTTACATTCATTGCATCATAAAGCTTTTGCAGCAATGTTTCAGAGTCCATTACTCTCCCAAAAACTATAGCTAGAGTGTTTGCAATTAAATTCTCCACCTTTTGACACAATTTTTATGCATTTAGTAGGAAGGTGAGAGAAGACCTGACCTAAATAATCTCTAAAGAGATTCTCTTCCACATGGATTCATATAACTCCTTCACCAGACTTAACACTCTAGCATTCCTTGGCCTATTGGCCAACTCCAATGTCAATTGTGTTGCTCTCTATTGCTTAGCTTGAAATTGGGCTTATATAGCCACAATATTATTCTATTCACTTAGCAATTTTTGTTGCAATTGGGTAACCTATAGCAGGTGCTCCTCGCATTTTTCTTACAATGTTGCTTTTTCTTGCCTTAGGATTGTCACCGCATCCTTTACCTGTGTGAGCATTGCTTTTAAAGAATCATTTTGGGCCTAAACTGCCTGGTGAGTCTGAAGAGAGACAATATCTTGTAACTATTTATTTAGATTCTCTATTTCATTGTCTTTTCTATTGATCTCTAAGGTCAAACTATTATAGTTTGCCTTTTCCTTAGCTAGATCAGTTTCCATCTTCTAGAGCCTCCTTGATGTCTTCAAGTAATCTTCAACAACTATAGAAGTGGATTCAGTTAGCAACTCAATTTTGTCTTATGGCCTAAAGAGGGACATGTTGATGGCCATTGCATTTATCATGTAGTCCTTTGAATGCATCTACTCAGTTGGCTTTATTACATTTGGTGACAAATGAGTCACTGTCAATTACTATTGAATGGGGTCAAATTATGACTGCAGATGGGGAGTAGCCAAGGCTTTATTTTCCTTGATCTTCTTTTTCTCTCTTTGGGCTTCCCTTGCCTTCCTAGCAGCATCCACTTGGGTTTGGAAGGTAGAAGGAGAGGCAATGTGCCCACCTATAAAAGGATGTCCCTATGGTAAACCATATTGAATAGCCAATTGTTGGCTATGGGCAATCTGAGGGGGAAGTTTCTTTGGAACAGAGGGGGAGAAATAAGGTAATGTTAAAAGGTGGCACAAATGGGGTGAAGTGAGAAATGGGAATGGTAGAAGTGGTAGGGGATGTCATTTGGCTAGATGAGATCATCATGCCAATAGGAGAAGAAATAGGCTAAGAAGGAGAAGGAGGAATAATACTTACCTGAGGAGTAATTATAGTACTCTGTAATTGGTGATGTGGGGTGTCTATCTCCTCTTCTGAATCAAACTAAAATTGCACCCTCTTTCACTTCTTGGGTGTCTCTTCTTTTGGCTACATTTCTTTTCCTTTCAATGATGCTTGTGGAGAACTGGGAATATATATAACTGATGTCAATGGGGAACCTTGTGGTGGTGAAGGCACCACACTCTTTTGCTTTTCCATGATGCTGAGAGATTGGGGCCAAATTGATATAGTTACTATAGCTGCAATTTGCTCTGAGGCTTGTGACTCTTGGCTTGACCTGACTCTAGCTTCTTTCTCTACACCCAGTGTCATAAAATTACTTATCTCTAGGCTAGATATAGGGGACAGATGGCACTCATCCCATAGTTCTTCCCATCTCTCATCTGTGTCTATGTTCCTGAAAGAATGGGTTGTTTGACAAATTTCCTACCTATATTTCCAATAGGCCTCTATTTTCTCAGCATCCCAATCTTTATTCTTTAGTGTCCTTCTTAAGCTAGAAGTCATTCTAACTTTAGGATCATAATCCTTCTATTTAACATAGAATGTTTCCCAGGGTCTATTTTGTGGAAGGGGCAAGTCTATTAACTCAACATAAAATCTAGGAGTATCTTCTCTAGGATTTTTCCTAGTTTCCCAAAAAGGGCAGCCTTCATGTGCAATTTTGGTTGCAACCCTATTAGTCCTTATCCAAGAAGCTATGAAATCATTTGGGTCATAAACCCATTTGTCTTCTATTATAAGGAAACCCAGAAAGGCTAGCTTTCTGAGTAACACAACTTTAGAATCTTTGGTTTCCAAAACCATGCTAGTTGTCATCCATGGGAGGTCATACATTTTTTTTCCTCTTCCTAGAGCCATATTCATTGTCAACTATAGATACCTACCTAGTGACCTCTAAGAATGCTAACCTAAGAGTCAAAATCTAAGGTAGCAACATTGGTTTCCCATAAAAACCATGGAATCTTATAATTGTATGGTGAGACCCAAAATAGAAATCACAAAGAATTGGGAAACTAGCCATAAGGTTTGAAAAACCTGGAAATAATCTGTTTATGACTAGTTTAGGGTTGAGGTGACAAAAAATAGGGGTAATAAATAATTCCTAGAATTCATATGGGTCACTAGTCTTTGACAAAATATGTGTCCATGCAGACATAGGAATGGTCCTTTGGAGATCAAAACTTGGGTCATACATATCAAGATACATATGTTGGGCAAAGAGGTCAGAGTTCTGAAATAGCATGAGGTGAAACAAATAAGAAGAGTACCTAAAAACCCCTTTTGATTTGAAATGGGCTAGTTGTTCCACCATTGAGAAAGTAATTTGTTCATAAAAGTCAAGCCTATACTCCTAAGTTTTGTCAACGCTCTTCAGTCTGAAGAGGATAGCCATTTATTCTACATAAACTACCATATCATCTTTCATGCCAAAGATGAAAGCCATCATAAATAGTGTATCTTAGCTAGCTTGTGTGAATTGGGCTCTTGTTGTAGGGAGTGTAGGCACTATAGTGTCATCATCGCCCATTTGTAATTCAGATCGCAAGAACCTCGACTGAGTGTTTATGTTTGCCCGTGTTCTTTTTATTTTAGCAATAGTGGGAAACATAGCTGTACTATCATGATACAGGGCTAACATATCCTTGATAGCCTATAGTGTGATTTGTACTATAAATGGACCCTATTGAATGGTACATGAGGGTGTATGGAATAAGTTTGCACATAATTCAACTAAGTCAAGACATGGATGTATAGTTGGGACAATGAATTGTGCCAGTTGTGAAGTCCATATCCTCATGGCAAATGTCTCATATTTCCCTACTCTAGCTCTTTGAAGACACCTTTGATGTGCCCCTTCTCTAAGATTTTTTCTACTTTCTCTTTGAAGGATTGGGTCCATGACTCCATCTACATAATCTTTTATCTTCACTGGGTCACTTTCTTGACCAACTTTAGGAATTCTGGTCTGTGGATAGGTCTTCAATGGTTACACGGGAGTTGAAGCATAAGACTTACTTGCAAGAAACTTATCAAGGGATTCATACATCCCAACTCCTTGTTGTGAAGATTATTCCCCCTCCATCTCTATATCTTTTCTATGATAACTTGTATGAACTTTTGGAAAATAGAGACACTTTCACTGATGCAAGTTTACTAGGCACTAAAAAATGCAAATAGCAGGATATTTTCTCGCAGATGCAGGAATGTTTGAGAATTTGTTACCTTTAACTCTTGCTAAGAGGTATTTATTGACCTATCAAGTCTCAAAATGGCATTAAACTCAGATAACCATTAGCAAATCCTACTCAATCTTTATGAAATATCAAGATAGACACGTTATACAAGTGGCAGTGCAATGTAACTTGGGGATTTCTAAAGATTTGGGAGACATTCAATGTATTGGAGAATTTTGAAAATTATAAGATGCTGACTACATGTTTAAAGAACACTTATTTAAAAGAAAAGTGGGAAAACAAAAATGGGAAAACAAAGAAATACAGAAAGGGGAAACTATCTAACTATATTAACCAAGTATATTTGCCTACCTCCCAGATCAAAAGGAAGATTTTTGAAGTATCCTTTATGACACGGAAACTTATGATGCCAAACAAGTGATTGAATGGTATGAAACTCTGATGACTTGCTCTTCTTATTTGCCACCTTAATTTGCTTACATTCAAATGAATCAGAGTCAAACATGTCCCCAACATATACATACTCTTCTTGTTCTTTAAAACTTATTGAATGCTAATTTTTATGTTGTCGTGTCTCATCAAGAAATCAATGTCTATTGGCTCTTCACCCTGTGTCTCTTGACATACATCATTATTTGGCTTATCTCCTTCTGCCTCATGCTCAGGTTCTATTTCATGATCATCCTCTTTGATTACTTCAAAAATATCATCTTCATTTTTACCAACCTCTTGAAAGAACAATTTTGACATTTTACATTAATTTCCCATATTTATTTGAGTCTCAATGCTACCTTCACCTGAAGCCAGCTCACAGCCTTCTTGAAGAATAGTGTAACTTGCCCCAATTACTTCAAACAAGTCATTCAAAACATGATCATAAATTATCTCTTTTTCATCAAGGATAGAGGCAAAAGCTTGTGACTTGTCCTCTAGTTCATCAAAGGGTGTACCTATGGTGATTTATTCTTGATCTGCACTCATGAAATCTTCTTGACTAGCCATGAACTGAGTATACTCCTCTTTACTTTCTTCCTCCAAAATAATTTCTTCTTTGACAAGGGATGAAGAAGAAGACTGATGGTTATACATATGTGGAAGAGGAGATAATTCTTGAGCTAGAATTGAGTGATTCTCTTCTTTCCATTTGTCCATCACTTCATCTATATCAGATGTAGCTTGGTAGCTCTCTTAGAAGGGTGTATATGGGATGTGTTCAAATATAGGATCTTCTACTTGATTATCACCATGAGTAAGAGCAGCCTTGACTTCTTCAAGATTTTGAGCAAAATTTTTCTCTTCTTCCCTTCTGCCCCATGATTCCATTGTTTGTTTCCAACTCATGACCTTAGGTCTAGAACTTTTCTCTTGGAAAGAGTCACCAATTTTATCTTCTTCAAGGTTTTCAGCTGGTTCATGATTTTATTTCTTCCCACTTGGAATCTTGTCATCATGCTAAAGGACCTAAGGATTGGTATAAGAGGTATCTTTTGGCGTAGGCTCCTTTCTAAGGTCTGAAAGCTCTATCTCTCTTTCACTAAGCAATCTCATTTTTTCCTCCAATTCCTTAATTTGCTTAACTAGATTTTCTTGAAAGAGTCTTTCATGAAGCTCATAGGAATCATCAGATAAATGGGGAGTGCATGAAGGTTGCCATAAAAAACAAGAAGAATCTTGAGGAAGGGTGGGAGAGACTTGAAAGGGACTAGCCTCATTTTGTATCTCACACTCTTGGACAATGTCTTTCTCCTTCTTTCTGCCCCATGATTCCATTGTTTCTTCCCAACTCATGACCTTAGGTCTAGGACTTTTCTCTTAGGAAGATGGGGTTTCAAGGTGAAAGGGAAGTGAGGGTTTGGATTCCAATTCCCTTATTGCCAACATAGATTATTTTTGAATATTTACCAATTCAATCTATTTATCAAGATTGGCCTTAAATGCCAAATTTACTATTTTAGAACTTTCCTTAACATGATTGGGGAAAGAACCATGATAGGCTTGACTTGGCCCTTGAGCAAGGGTTGCGTATGTTTGATATGAAACTTGGGGCAGCGGATATGCAGGTTTATAGACTTGGTAAGGCTGACTCTCATGAATACTCAGCTTCTCTTCCAAAGATGTAATTAAGCCACTCACATCCAACATCTCATATGTAAGCCTTTGCCAATTTGCTCTTTCAAAGGGAGCCCATTCACTTTTAATCATATCTACTACATTTCTTACTTGATGGATGACATGATTAGGAATTTCTTGGCTACATCCCCTTCTATTGTCAAGCTCTAATACATTTTTTTATATTCTAGTAATGCTTGTTTGAAGGTGGAAATGAGATTAGGTTGAGCATGGGATGTAACATATTGGGAAGACTAGGCATAAGATTGATATAGCTCATGATAGGGTTGAGGCTGGTCATATCGGACCTATGAAGGGAAAAATTTATAACCATATGCATCTTTGTTACTTGATTTGATTCCACGAGCAACCTGATCTTGATTAAAAATATATGAAGGGGCATAAGACCCATAGCTCTGAGTAACAAAATTATACATACCAAATGGTGATTTCTTCTTGACTTTGATTCTTTGAGGTAATCAGTGATGACAAAAGATTTAGATCTTATTACTGATCCACAACTCTGACACCTTGTAACTCTTTGGTACATATGGTCTTGAAATAAACTTGAAGATGGTGTCCCACCAAGCATGCCAAAAATTGTTGATGATTTAAAATTGTGCTTGTTCTAACACCAACAATGGGAAGTTTCAAGATGTGGGACTTGCGACTTGAAACAACCTCCATATTTTTGAGAAGCTAGTTCTTCTTTATATCAAGTGTATACTGGGAAAAGGGACAAGAATTTTAACAAAAACACAAATGCAAGAAAGAAAATATAACTATGGTGATGCGCCTAAATGTAATTTGACCTTAATCTTTAGCACAGTGAGACTATATGTAGATTCAATTTACATTTAAGAGAAAACAAGTGCATGATCAATGTAAAAGATGGAAACAATAGAAACAGAGGCTCACATCATAGACTACTTTTGCAGTGATACACAAAATGCCAACAAAGGCAAAGGGTTCAATCTTCTTATTTGAATTTTCTAGTCACATAAGAGGCACATAAACACACACAGTTATATAAACTTTTCAACTCAAGAAAATGAGACAAGGGCAAATGACATTCCTAATCACAACTCTAGAAAGTCTAAACTCTTGACAACATAGCCTATAGTACTTTTGCAATGACATAGAATATATCAACAAAAGCATAGGATTCAATCTTCTCATTAATTCTCCAGTCACATAAGAGGCATAGAAACATGCATAGTTACATAAACCTTCCAACTTAAGAAGATAGAACAAAAGCAAATGATATTCCTAGTCATAGCTCTAGAAAGTCTAAACTCTTAATAATAATTCTCTCCTAAAATTCTCTCTGGTATCCTCCCCCTCTATCTAGTGATCTTTGCACCCTTATTTATAGCCTTGGATTCACTCCAAATTGTCTGCTTGTTCCCAATCTAATGGCCCAATTGAAATCTAACTGAACTGGAAGTGTCTAACAGA
This sequence comes from Torreya grandis, assembly GCA_037957365.1. NCBI lineage: Eukaryota > Viridiplantae > Streptophyta > Pinopsida > Cupressales > Taxaceae > Torreya > Torreya grandis. Next base: position 302,681 of record JARHVA010001953.1, read on the forward strand.
AGATATTTTATAGATTCTAAAATGCTTTATCTTCTGGCAGTTCATTGGCTGAAATAGATTGTAGGATGCTCCCTTCTCTTAACGCTAGATAACACTTAGTCAATTCCTTGAAAACCTTCTTATTACTTTAGGAGACACCGAAGGATGACACTTGGTGGTTTTTGCAGCACTTATCAAAGACACGTAGGATTTTTTGCATAATTTATACTCCTTTTGTGTCTTTGCTTATGAGCATTCCGCCTTTGACACCTGTCACAATTTGCTTCCTCAAAACCTTAACAATTTAACAAAAATAAGACCCACAATATTTCTTACCTGAGTAACTTTAAAAGGGGCATAGGGATAGGTGGTAATCTCCACTACTTCATTAAAGGACACATGGAAATCTCTACTTTACTTATCTGGGGTTACGTGGTGCTCTCTGCTACTTTTAGCTATCCTTTTAGAAACTTGTGGAAGGTGACACATGGTAGTCTCTACTTTACTCTATTTATACCATAGAAACAATTGGGTCTCATTTCATATTTACATGGATAGTGACATCTGACAACTTCTGCTTGCTTCAAAAACAACACTTAAGACCCACCATAGTCTTTGTTATATCAGTGAAGCAAAATGAAGATAATTTAGATCTCGACATGTGGTGGCTTCTGCTCTTTTCTATTGGGATACATGGAATCTTTCATCACTTTTAGAAAAGCAAAATTGAGACCTTTTGTGATTGCCACTTGGCACTTTCTGCCTAAGCCTGATACTTAGCTTTTGAAACCTTCCATTTTAAATAGATTTGGAATGTGGATGTCAATATGAAACATGGATGTCAACACTTGTCACCCTCTGCTAAGTTGCTATGAGGTATGTGGCAATCACCGCTGCTCTACTGAAATTATGAAAAGTGCCTCAGATGATGACACTTGGTAGCTTTCACTTGACTTCGACACTTAGACAAAAATGAATCAAAAGGAAAAATAGTGCTTGCGCTCTATTTCAAAACTTCACCATCTCGGATCGAAGTATGTGGGAACAAAATTTTGCAGTGTGTAATTAAAAAAAAGAATGAAACATAGAGTAAGTTTTTACTCTATAGGATCAATTAAAGAGGGAATTAAGACAAAATGAATATTATTAGGAATAAACATGAAAAATTTCAACATTACTTGTATAATTTAGGTAGTTTGAGATAATGGTATCATCTTGGATAATGCAGTTAGTTACATAAAGACATAAGATCCTAATAGTTGGTATCAGAGCTTGGTTCACTAAAAGGGTTCATCAGAGTGGGTTAGTGTTTATTGATTACAAGTTCACTCTCAGAGGTTTTTGATTGAGTGGGAGTAAAGCAATGATAGAAGAAAGTAAACTAAGAATAGGTGATACGAGAAACAATACAATCTATATTAACACTCTTACAAAAAGAAATAAAATGAATAAATTCAATCTTCCTACACCTCTTGGGTGTACATTAATTCTTCCTTAAGAGTTCTCTCTCTCTCAATCAATTACAACCAACTCAACATTGAGTTGTTACCTCCAGTGACAATCAACCCAATGGTTGTTGTTGCCTACTCTCATCCACAAACCTTCTTGATCTTGCACCCTACAGATCTAATTGGTCTTGCTTATACTGTGTGTTGTAGATCTTCTTGATCTTGCTACCCCATAGATCTAACTGATCTTACACACACACACCCATAGATCTACTTGATCTTGCTACCCTATAGATCAACTGACCTTGCTTACCTGTAGATCTTCCTGATCTTGCACTCTTGTAGACCTTCTAGATCTTACACTTGAGGATCTAATCCTTCTTAGTCTTGATTACAATACAACCCCATGGGTCTTTTAAATAGATCCCAAACCAAACAATAATTAGAAATGAAGACTCAAGACTATAATTAGTCTTTACATGCAAACTCATTATTTATCTAAAATTAGAAAATAGTTCTAGAAACACATAGGTGACCGACGTCAATTCCTGTCTGACCAATGCTGGTTAACCATAACTGATGCCAGTTACTATGTAGCTAGAGATATGACCAACGTCAATTTTCCTGACTGATGTCAGTTACTCTATAACCCAACAACCTCCACCATTTCCATACCAGTGAAGCTTTGAGCTCCATAACTTAACAATCTCCCACTTGGAGATAAATAATTGCACCTGTACCTATACCTATACAGAAACATCCTCTAATTTTGTTTTTGGCTTATATCTCCATCTTCAAGTTCAATCTTGAAGACCAACAAAAGTTGAATGAAGGTTCAACTTCTCCTTTGTTCCTGGATTTGTTAATATATCTGTAGGGTCCTTATTCTTCCTAGTCTCTGTGATTGCAACAACCTTCTGCAACTCTAAAATCTAGCTAACCGCCATTCCACCAATAGTGAAAACATATCCTGTGGTGCTTCTCCTACCATCCAAGTCACCTACCATATCTACATCTACATACCCATGTAGAGAAGTGATTGACCCTGCATAGCATAAATACCTGTTGTTGGTCCCTCTCAGATATTTGAGAATCCACTGAACTACTTTCCAATGCTTCTTTCCTAGATTGGCCATAAACTTACTGACAACTCCCACTATTTGGGCAATATCAGGTCTAGTACATACCATGTACCCAACCTCATCATGTGATTTAGGACACTGTTCATAGCTCAACTTGAATTGTCTAACCATAGGTGTGCTTACCAGTTTTGCATCCTACATATCAAACCTCTCCAACACTAACCTGGCCATATGTCTCACTTGTCCATTTTCTCCTTCCTTTAACCTGTGAACCCATTCATTTTTTAGTGCTTTCTTTTTGGCTGGCAACTCTACCAAATCCCATGTTTGGTTCTCTTCCAAGGAATCAATTTCCTCATTCATGCCATGCTCCCACTATTTCTTGGATTCTACCTACATTGCCTCATCAAAACTTTCTGGTTCTCCACCATCAGTGAGCAACAAGTAGTATAAAGAAGGGGAATAATGAATTGGAGGTTTACTTACCCTTTCAGACCTCCTCATGGGCATTTTAGACTCATTCATAGCTTGCTGTCTGACCAAATTTATTTTTATCAGTGACCGATCTCGGTCATCTCTGGTTGATGTTGGTTCCGCATGACCAACATCGGTTTCCACCTCACCGACGTCGATCTCTGCCTGACCAACTTGACTGATATTGGTTACAAACATTAACCCACTCTGATGAACCTTGTTAGTGAACCAAGCTCTAATACCAACTGTTAGAATCTTATGTCTTTGTGTAACCAATTGCATTATCCAAGATGATACCATTATCTCAAACTACCTAAATTATACAAGTAATGTTGAAATTTTTCATGTTTATTCTTAATAATATTCATTTTGTCTTAATTCCCTCTTCAATTGATCTTGTAGAGTAAAACCTAAGAATAAAGAAATTCAATGGCAAGAATTATAAATTATGGAGGATGCAGATAGAAGATTATCTGTATCAGAAAGATCTGTACTTACCATTGGGTGGGGTTTCAAGAAAGCCCATAGATATGCAAGATGAAGAATGGAATGTTCTTGATAAAAAGGCTCTTGCATCTATAAGGTTGAGCCTGGCATCTTCTGTGATTTCCAACTTATCATAGGCAAAGACAACGATAGAGTTAATGGATACTTTGGCAAATTTATATGAAAAGCCCTTAGCTTTGAATAAGGTATATCAAGCAATTATTTAATTTGCAAATGCAGGAAGGTGGATCAGTATCTAGTCATCTTAATGATTTCCATGCAATAGTAACTCAATTAAATTAAGTCAAAATAATTTTTGGTGATGAAATTAAGGCTCTCTTAATCTTATGCTCTTTACCTGAAAGTTGACATAATTTGGTAATGGTAGTTAGTAATACTGAATTTAATTCAAATATCTTGAAAGTTGCTGATGTTGTTAGTGTAATCTTAAATGAAAAAATTTGTAGGAAAAGCACAGAGGAAACATCAAGTAATGCTTTAAGTATTTAGACCAGGGGAAGGGAAAGAGAGAAGGGCAAGTAAGGGAGATCAAGGTAAAAGTCAAAGATGAGAAGTAGATCCAAATTTAGAAATGGAAGAATAACCTGCTAGAATTGTGGAAAGAAAGGGCATGCAAAGAAAGATTATTGGTTGAAGGATAACAAAGAAAATCAGCATGAAGGTAATAAAGAATAAGTAAAAGTTGTAGGTATTGTTGCATAGAATGCTCTTATATTTTATTTGGATAATAAAGTAGAATCTTGGGTTTTAGATTCTGGTGCTTCTTTCTATGCAACCCCAAATAGATAATTTTTCAATGATTATGTCCATGGAGATTTTAGAAAAGTTTATTTATGGGATGATGAGCCTTGTCAAATTGTTGGCAAAGGAAAAGTGCAGTTGAAATTATAGAATGGAAACACATGGGTGTTGAAGGATCTCATGCATGTACCCATCCTGAAGAAGAATCTGATTTCTATAGAAAAGTTGCATGATGAGGGTTGCATAGTAACTCTCACAGCTGAATCTTGGAAAGTTTCCAAGGGTGCACTTGTATTAGCCATAGGTAAGAGAGTAGGTATACTTTATCTATCTACTTGTATTACTGATCATTCTCCTTCTATTTTATCTACTTCAGATCTAGATGCAAAGTTGTGGCACTATAGGCTTGGTCACATGAGTGAGAAGGGAATGAATGTTCTTAAGTCAAAAGGTAAGCTTTCAAATTTGAAAAGCATATATCTAGATTTCTGTGAGCATTGTATTTTTGGAAAATAGAAGAAAGTGAGGTATCTCAAAACTGGGTCAACAAAGAATAAGCACAAGTTGGATCTTGTTCACACAGACATGTGGGGACTAGCTCAGGTAGCTTCTATTAGAGGATCACAGTATTATGTTTATTTTATTGATGATACTACAAGAAAGGTATGGGTTTATTACATAAAGAGGGGTGGGAAGAGTGAGATTTCTTCATTGTATTTCCTTCTAGAAGAGTGTTAATATAGATTGTATTTTTTCTCATATCACCTATTCTTAGTTTACTTTCTTCTACCATTGCTTTACTCTCACTCAATCAGAAACCCCTGAGAGTGAACTTGTAATCAACAAATACTAACCCACTCTGATGAACCTTGTTAGTGAACCAAGATCTGATACCAACTGTCAGTGAACCTGGCTCTGATACCAACTATCAAGATCCTCCTAGAGTATAATTGATTACCTTTGTATAAGCAACTAAATACAGAATTAAACCAGAAGTAATAAGTAACTAGAAATTAGAAATAACAAAGAATAGGTGATATGAGAAACAATATAATCTATATTAACACTCTTCTAGAAGGAAATACAATGAAGAAATCTCACACTTCCCACACCTCTTGGTCGTATATTAATTCTCCTTCAAGAGTTCTCTCTCTCTCTCAATCAATTACAACAAACTCAACACTGAGTTATTCCCTCCAGTGACAATCAACCGAATGGTTATTATTGCCTACTCTCATCCACAGACCTTCTTGATCTTGTACGTTGCAGATCTTCTTGATCTTACTACCCCACAAATCTAACTAATCTTGCACACACACACATAGATCTACTTGATCTTGCTACCCTATAGATCAACTAACCTTACTTACCTGTATATCTTTCTGATCTTGCACTCTTATAGACCTTTTAGATCTTACACTTGAGGATCTAATCCTTCTTAGTCCTCATTACAATACAGCTCCATGGGTCTCTTAAATAGATCCCAAACCAAACAATAATTAGAAACATAGACTCAAGACTAAAATTAGTCTTTACATGCAAACTCACTGTTCGTCTAAAATTACAAAATAGTTCTGGAAACACACAGGTGATCGACGTCGCTTCCTGTCTGACCAATGCCAACCAACCATAACCGATGCCAGTTATTGTGTAGCTAGAGATATGACTGACATCAATTTTCCTAATTGATGTCATTTACTCTGTAACCCAGTAACCTCCACCATTTGCATACTAGTGAAGGTTTTAGCTCCACAACTTAACAATCTCCCACTTGGAGATAAACAGTTGAACCTGTACCTATACCTATACAACAACATCCTCTAATTTTGTTTCTGGCTTGTATTTCCATCTTCAAGCTCAATTTTGTAGACCAACAAAGGTTGAATGAAGATTCAACTTCTCCTTTATTCCTGGCTTTGTTAACATATCTATAGGGTTCTTATCCTTGCTAGCCTCTGTGACTACAACAACTTTCTGCAACTCTAAAATCTAGCTAACCACCATTCTACCAATAGTGAAAACATATCCTATGGTGCTTATCTTGTCATCCAAGTCACCTACCATATCTGTATCTACATACCCATGTAGAGAAGCACTTGACCTTACATAGCATAAATACCTGTTGTTGGTCCCTCTTAGATATCTAAGAATCCATTGAACTACTTTTCAATGCTTCTTTCCAAGATTGGCCATAAACTTGCTGACAACTCTCACTGCTTGGGCAATATCAAGTCTAGTACATGCCATGTACCCAACCTCATCATGTGATTTAGGACACTGTTCATAGCTCAACTTGAATTGTCCAACCATAGGTGTGCTTACCAGTTTTGCATCCTGCATATCAAACCTCTCTAACACCATCCTGGCCATATGTCTTACTTGTCCATTCTCTCATTCCTTTAACCTGTGAACCCATTCATTTTTCAGTGCTTCCTTTCCGGCTGGAAACTCTACCAAATCCAACATTTAGTTCTATTCTAAGGAATCAATTTCCTCATTCATGCCATGCTCCCACTGTTTTCTAGATTCTACCTACATTGTCTCATCAAAACTTTTTGGTTCTCCACCATCAGTGAGCAAAAAGTATTATAAAGAAGGGGAATAATGAATTAGAGGTTTACTTACCCTTTCAAACCTCCTCATGGGCATTTTAGACTCATTCACAGCTTGTTGTCTGCCCAAATTTCTTTCTGTCAGTGACCGATCTCGATCATCTCTAGTCGATGTCGGTTCCACATGACCGACATCAGTTTCCACCTAACCGATATCGATCTCTGCCTAACTGACCTGACTGATATCGGTTACAAACACTAACCCACTCTGATGAACCTTGTTAGTGAACCAAGCTCTGATACCAACTTTTAGGATCTTATGTCTTTGTGTAACCAATTAAATTATCCAAGATGATACCATTATCTCAAACTACCTAAATTATACAAGTAATGTTGAAAATTTTTATGTTTATTCCTAATAATATTCATTTTGTCTTAATTCTCTCTTCAATTTATCTTGTAGAGTAAAAACTAAGAATGGAGAAATTCAATGGTAAGAATTATCAATTATGGAAGATGCAAATAGAAGATTATCTATATCAAAAAGATCTGTACTTATCATTGGGTGGGATTTCAAGAAAGCCCACAGATATGCAAGATGAAGAATGAAATGTTCTTGATAGAAAGGCTTTCAAATCTATAAGGTTAAGCCTGGCATCTTTTGTGATTTCTAACTTATCACAGGTAAAGACAATGGTAGAGTTAATGGATACTTTGGCAAATTTATATGAAAAACCCTCAGCTTCGAATAAGGTATATCTTATGAAGTAATTATTTAATTTGCAAATGTAGGAAGGTGGATCGGTATCTAGTCATCTTAATGATTTCCATGTAATAGTAAATTAGTTAAATTCAGTCAAAATAATTTTTGATGATGAAATTAAGGCTCTCTTAATATTATGCTCTTTACCTAAAAGTTGGCATAGTTTGGTAATGGCAGTTAGTAATACTCCATCTGCTTCAAATATCTTGAAAGTTGATGATGTTGTTAGTGTAATCTTGAATGAAGAAATTTACAAGAAAAGCACAGAGGAAACATCAGGTAATGCTTTAAGTATTGAGAGCAGGGGAAGGCAAAGAGAGAAGGGGAAGCAAAGGAGATCAAGGTCAAAGTCAAATATGAGAAGTAGATCCAAATCTAGAAATTAAAGAATAATCTGCTGGAAATGTGGAAAGAAAGGGCATGCAAAGAAAGATTGTTGGTTGAAGGATAACAAAGAAAATCAGCATGAAGGTAATAAAGAAGCAAAAGTTGTAGGTATTGTTGCACAGGATGCTCTTATATTTTCTTTGGATAATAAAGTAGAATCTTGGGTTCTAGATTTTGGTGCTTCTTTCCATGCAACCCCAAATAGAGAATTTTTCAATGATTATGTCCATGGAGATTTTGTAAAAGTTTATTTTGGGGATGATGAGCCTTGTCAAATTATTGGCAAAGGAAAAGTGCAGCTGAAATTGCAGAATGACAACATATGGGTGTTGAAAGATGTCATGCATGTACCCATCCTAAAGAGGAATCTGATTTCTATAGAAAATTTGCATGATGAGGGTTGTATAGTAAGTCTCATAGCTGAATCTTAGAAAGTTTCCAAGGGTGCACTTGTATTAGCAAGAGGTAAGAGAGTAGGTACACTTTATCTATCTACTTGTATTACTAATCATTCTCCTTCTATTTTATCTACTTCAGATGTAGATGCAAAGTTGTGGCACTGTAGGCTTGGTCACATGAGTGAGAAGGGAATGAATGTTCTTAAGTCAAAAGGTAAGCTTTCAAATTTGAAAATCATAGATCTATATTTCTGTGAGCATTGCATTTTTGAAAAATAGAAGAAAGTGAGGTTTCTCAAAACTGGGACAACAAAGAAGAAGCATAAGTTAGAGCTTGTTCACACAGATGTGTGGGGACTAGCTCAGGGAGCTTCTATTAGAGGATCACGGTAGTATGTTTCTTTCATTGATGATGCTACAAAAAAGGTATGGGTTTATTACATAAAGAGGTGTGGGAAGAGTGAGATTTATTCATTGTATTTCCTTCTTGAAGAGTGTTAATATAGATTGTATTGTTTCTCGTATCACCTATTCTTAGTTTAATTTCTTCTGCGATTGCTTTACTCCCACTCAATTAGAAACCCCTAAGAGTGAACCTGTAATCAATAAACACTAACCTGCTCTAATGAACCTTGTTAGTGAACCAAGCTCTGATACCAACTGTCAGTGAACTTGGCTCTGATACCAACTGTCAGGATCCTCCTATAGTACAATTGATTACCTTTCTATAAGTAACTAAACATGAAATTACACTAGAAGTAATAAGTAACTAGAAATCAAAAACAATGAAGAATAGGTGATACGAGAAACAATACAATCTCTATTAATACTCTTCCAGAAGGAAATATACTGAAGAAATCTCACTCTTCCCACCACCTCTTAGGCATAAAATAATTCTCCCTTTAGAGTTCTCTCTCTCTCAATCAATTACAACCAACTCAACACTGAGTTGTTCCCTCCAGTGACAATCAACCCAATGGTTGTTGTTGCCTACTCTCATCCACAGACCTTCTTGATCTTGCACCCTAGAGATCTAATTGGTCTTGCTTACACCATGTATTGTAGATCTTCTTGATCTTACTACCCCATAAATCTAACTGATCTTTCTTCCCCACAGATCAACTAACCTTGCTTACATGTAGATCTTCCTAATCGTGCACTCTTGCAGACCTTCTAGATCTTACACTTAAGGATCTAATCCTTCTTAGTCCTAATTACAATACAACTCCATTGGTCTCTTAAATAGATCTCGAACCAAACAATAATTAGAAACACAAACTTAAAACTAAAATTAGTCTTTACATGCAAACTCATTGTTCATATAAAATTAGAAAATAGTTTTGAAAATACACAAGTGACGGATGTCAGTTCCTGTCTGACCAATGCCAGCTGACCATAACCGATGCCAGTTATTGTGTAGCTAGAGATATGACCGACGTCAATTTTCTTGACTAATATCAGTTACTCTGTAACCTAGCAACATCCACCATTTGCATACCATTGAAGCTTTTAGCTCCATAACTTAAAAATCTTCCACTTGGAGATAAACAGTTACACCTGTACCTGTACTTGTACTTGTATAGCAACATCCTCTTATTTTGTTTCTAGCTTGTATCTCCATCTTCATGTTCAATCTTGAAGACCAACAAAATTTGAATGAAGATTCAACTTATCCTTTGTTCCCAGCTTTGTTAACATATCTACAGGGTTCTTATCCTTGCTAGCCTCTGTGACTACAACAACCTTCTGCAACTCTGAAATCCAGCTATCCGGCATTCCACCAATAGTGAAAACATATCCTGTGGTGCTTTTCCTACCATCCAAGTCACCTGCCATATGTTCATCTACTTTCCCATGTAGAGAAGCACTTGACCTTGCATAGAATAAATACCTACTGTTAGTCCCTCTCAAATATTTGAGAATCCACTGAACTACTTTTCAATGTTTCTTTCCTAGATTGGCCATAAACTTGTTGACAACTCCCACTGCTTAGGCAATATCAGGTCTAGTACATACCATGTACCCAACATCATCATGTGATTTAGGACACTGTTCATAGCTCAACTTGAACTATCCAACCATAGGTGTGCTTATGAGGTTTTGCATCCTGCATATCAAATCTCTCCAACACCAACCTAGCCATATGTCTCACTTGTCCATTCTCTCATTCCTTTAACCTATGAACCCATTCATTTTTTTGATGCTTTCTTTCTGGCTAGCAACTCTACCAAATCCCATATTTGGTTCTCTTCCAAGGAATCAATTTTCTCATTCATGCCATGCTCCCATGATTTCCTAGATTTTACCTACATTGCCTCATCAAAACTTGTTGGTTCTCCACCATCAGTGAGCAACAAGTAGTATAAAGAAGGGGAATAATGGATTAGAGGTTTACTTACCCTTTTACACCTCCTCATAGGCATTTGAGAGTCATTCACAACTTGATGTCTGCCCAAAATTCTTTTTGTTAGTGACTAATCTCGGTCATCTCTGGTCAATGTCAGTTCCACGTGACCGACGTCACTTTCCACCTGATCGACGTCGGTCTCTACATGACCGACCAAGTAGTATAAAGAAGGGGAATAATGAACTAGAGGTTTACTTACCATTTCAGACCTCGTCATGGGCATTTGAGAGTCATTTAAAGCTTGTTGTCTGCCCAAATTTCTTTTTGTCACTGATCGATCTCGGTCATCTCTGGTCGATGTCGGATCCATGTGACCGATGTCAGTTTCCACCTGATCGACATCGATCTCTGCCTGACCGACCTGTCCGATGTCAGTAACAAACACTAACCCACTCTGATGAACCTTGTTAGTGAACCAAGCTCTGATACCAACTATTAAGATCTTATGTCTTTATGTAACCAACTACATTATCTAAGATGATACCATTATCTCAAACTACCTAAATTATACAAGTAATGTTGAAATTTTTTGTTTATTCCTAATAATATTCATTTTGTCTTAATTCCCTCTTTAATTGATCCTGTAGAGTAAAAACTAAGAATGGAGAAATTCAATGGCAAGAATTATCAATTATGGAGGATGCAGATAGAAGATTTTTTGTATTAGAAAGATTTGTACTTACCGTTGGGTGGGGTTTCAAGAAAGCCCACAGATATGCAAGATGAAGAATGGAATGTTCATGATAGAAAGGCTCTTAGATCTATAAGGTTGAGCCTGGCATCTTCTATGTTTTCCAACTTATCACAGGCAAAGACAATGGTAGAGTTAATAGATACTTTGGCAAATTTATATGAAAAGCCCTCAACTTCGAATAAGGTATATCTTATGAAGCAATTATTTAATTTACAAATGTAGGAAGGTGGATCAGTATCTAGTCATCTTAATGATTTCCATGTAATAGTAAATTAGTTAAATTCAGTCAAAATAGTTTTTGATGATGAAATTAAGGCTCTTTTATTCTTATGCTCTTTACCTAAAAGTTGGCATAGTTTGGTAATGGCAGTTAGTAATACTGCATCTGCTTCAAATATCTTCAAAGTTGATGATGTTGTTAGTGTAATCTTGAAAGAAGAAATTTGTAGGAAAAGCATAGAGGAAACATCAGGTAATGCTTTAAGTATTGAGAGCAGGGTAAGGCAAAGAGAGAAGGGAAAGCAAGGGAGATCAAGGTCAAAGTCAAAGATGAGAAGTAGATCCAAATCTAGAAATGGAAGAATAACTTTCTAGAATTGTGGAAAGAAAGGGCATGCAAAGAAAGATTGTTGGTTGAAGGATAACAAAAAAATCAGCATGAAGGTAATAAAGAAGAAGTAAAAGTTGCAGGTATTGTTGCATAGGATGCTATTATATTTTCTTTGTATAATAAAGTAGAATCTTGGGTTTTAGATTCTAGTGCTTCTTTCTATGCAACACCAAATAGATAATTTTTCAATGATTATGTCCATGGAGATTTTGGAAAAGTTTATTTAGGGGATGATGAGCCTTGTCAAATTGTTGGCAAAGGAAAAGTGCAGTTGAAATTGTAGAATGGCAACACATGGGTGTTGAAGGATGTCATGCATGTACCCATCTTTAAGAGGAATCCTATTTTTTGTAAAAAATTTAGGTGATGAGGGTTGCACAATAACTCTCATAACTAAATCTTGGAAATTTTCCAAGGGTGCACTTATATTAGCTAGAGGTAAGAGAGTATGTACACTTTATCTATCTACTTGTATTACTGATCATTCTCCTTCTAGTTTATCTACTTCAGATGTAGATGCAAGGTTGTGGCACTTTAGGCTTAGTCACATGAGTGAGTAAGGAATGAATGTTCTTAAGTCAAAAGCTAAGCTTTCAGATTTGAAAAGCATAGATCTAGATTTTTGTGAGCATTGTATTTTTGAAAAATAGAAGAAAGTGAGGTTTCTCAAAATTGGGTCAACAAAGGAGAATCACAAGTTGGATCTTATTCACATAGACGTGTGGGAACCAGATTAGGTAGCTTCTATTGGGGGATCATGGTATTATGTTTCTTTCATTGATGATGCTACAAGAAAGATATGGGTTTATTACATACAGAGGTGTGGGAAGAGTGAGATTTCTTCATTGTATTTCCTTTTGGAAGAGTGTTAATAAAGATTGTATTGTTTCTCATATCACCTATTCTTAGTTTACTTTCTTCTACCACTACTTTACTCCCACTCAATTAGAAACCCCTGAGAGTGAACCTGTAATCAACAAACACTAACCTGCTCTGATGAACCTTGTTAGTGAACCAAGCTCTGATACCAACTATTAGTGAACCTGGCTCTGATACCAACTGTTAGGATCCTCCTAGAGTACAATTGATTATCTTTTTATAAGAAACTAAACACATAATTAAACTAGAAGTAATAAGTAACTATAAATCATAAACAATAAATAATAGGTGATACGAGAAATAATACAATCTATATTAACACTCTTCCAGAAGGAAATACAATGAAGAAATCTCACTCTTCCCACACCTGTTGGGTGTACAATAATTCTTCCTCAAGAGTTCTCTCTCTCTTAATCAATTACAACCAACTCAACACTGAGTTGTTCCCTCCAGTGACAATCAACCCAATGGTTGTTGTTGCCTACTCTCATCCATAGACCTTCTTGATCTTGCACCCTGCAGATCTAATTGGTCTTGCTTACACCATGTGTTGTAGATATTCTTGATCTTGCTACCCATAAATCTAACAAATTTTAAACACACACACCCATAGATCTACTTGATATTGCCACCCTCCAGATCAACTGACTATGCTTACCTATAGATCTTCCTGATCTTGCACTCTTGCAGACCTTCTAGATCTTACACTTGAGGATTTAATCCTTCTTAGTCCTGATTACAATATAGCCCCATCGGACTCTTAAATAGATCCTGAACCAAACAATAATTAGAAATGCAGACTCAAGACTAAAATTAGTCTTTACATGTAAACTCACTGTTCGTCTAAAATTAGAAAATAGTTTTGAAAACACAAAGGTGACCGACGTCAGTTCCTATCTGATCGATGCCATTAGACCATAACCGATGCCAATTACTATGTAGCTAGAGATATGACCAATGTAGGTTTTCTTGATCAATGTCAGTTACTCTGTAACCCAGCAACCTCCACCATTTACATACCAATGAAGCTTTTAGCTCCATAACTTAACAATCTCCCACTTGGAGATAAACAATTGCACCTGTACAGCAACATCCTCTAATTTTGTTTCTGATTTGTATCTCCATCTTCAAGTTTAATATTGAAGACCAATAAAAGTTGAATGAAGATTAAACTTCTCCTTTGTTCTCGGCTTTGTTAACATATCTAGAGGGTTCTTATCCTTGCTAGCCTCTATGACTGCAACAACCTTTTACAACTCTAAAATACAGCTAACTACCATTCCACCAATAGTGAAAACATATCTTGTGGTGCTTCTCTTGCCATCCAATTCACCTGCCATATCCGCATCTACATACCCATGTAGAGAAGCACTTAACTCTGCATAGCATAAATACTTGTTGTTGGTCCCTCTCATATATCTAAGAATCCACTAAACTGATTTCTAGTGCTTCTTTCTTGGATTGGCCATAAACTTACTGACAACTCCCACTGCTTGGGAAATATTAGGTCTAGTACATACCATGTACCCAATCTCATCATGTGATTTAGGACATTGTTCATAGCTCAACTTGAACTGTCCAACTATAGGTGTTCTTACCAGTTTTGCATCCTACATATCAAACCTCTCCAACACCAACCCAACCATATGTCTCACTTGTCCATTATCTCCTTCCTTTAAGCTATGAACCCATTTGTTTTTCAATGCTTTTTAGTTGGAAACTCTACCAAATCTCACATTTGGTTCTCTTATAAGGAATCAATTTCTTCATTCATGCTATGCTCCCACTGTTTCTTGGATTCTACCTACATTGCCTCATCAAAACTTTCTAGTTTTCTACCATCAATGAGCAACAAGTAGTATAAAGAAGGGGAATAATGAATTGGAGGTTTACTTTCCCTTTTAGACTCCCTCATGGGCATTTGAGACTCATTCACAACTTGTTATTTGCCCAAATTTATTTTTGTTAGTGACCGATCTTGGTCATCTCTTGTTGATGTTGATTCCACATGACCGATGTCAGTTTTCACCTAACCAATGACAGTCTCTGCCTGACCGACTTGACCGATGTCGGTTACAAACACTAATCTACTTTGATGAACCTTGTTAGTGAACCAAGCTTTGATACCAGCTGTTAGGATCTTATGTCTTTGTGTAACCAACTGCATTATCCAAGATGATACCATTATCTCAAACTACCTAAATTATATAAGTAATGCTGAAATTTTTCATGTTTATTCCTAATAATATTCATTTTGTCTTAATTCCCTCTTCAATTGATCCTATAGAGTAAAAACTAAGAATGGAGAAATTCAATGACAAGAATTATCAATTATGGAGGATGCAAAAACAAGATTATCTGTATCAGATAGATTTGTACTTGCCATTGGGTGGGGTTTTAAGAAAGCCCACAAATATGCAAGATGAAGAATGGAATGTTCTTGATAGAAAGGCTCTTAGATCTATAAGGTTGAGCCTAGAATTTTCTGTGCTTTCCAACTTATCATAGGTAAAGACAACGATATAGTTAATGGATACTTTGGAAAATTTATATGAAAAGCCCTCAGCTTCAAATAAGGTATATCTTATGAAGCAATTATTTAATTTACAAATGTAGGAAAGTGGATTGGTATCTAGTCATCTTAATGATTTCCATGCAATAGTAAATCAGTTAAATTCAATCAAAATAGTTTTTAATGATGAAATTAAGGCTCTCTTAATCTTATGCTCTTTACCTGAAAGTTGGCATAGTTTGGTAATGGTAGTTAGTAATACTGCATCTGCTTCAAATATCTTGAAAGTTGATGATGTTGTTAGTGTAATCTTGAATGAAGAAATTCAAAGAAAAAAGATAAAGGAAACATCAAGTAATGCTTTAAGTATTGAGAGCAGGGGAAGGTAAAGAGAGAAGGGCAAGCAAGGGAGATCAAGGTCAAAGTCAAAGATGAAAAGTAGATCCAGATCCAGAAATGGAAGAATAACTTGCTAGAATTGTGGAAAGAAAGGGCATGCAAAGAAAGATTGTTGGTTGAAGGATAAAAAAGAAAATCATCATGAAGGTAATAAAGAAGAAGCAAAAGTTGTAGGTATTATTACACAGGATGCTCTTATATTTTCTTTGGATAATAAAGTAGAATCTTGGGTTTTAGATTCTGGTGCTTCTTTCTATGTAACCCCAAATAGAGAATTTTTCAATGATTATGTCCATGGAGATTTTGGAAAAGTTTATTTAGGGGACTATGAGCCTTGTCAAATTGTTGGCAAAGGAAAAGTGCAGCTAAAATTGTAGAATGGCAACACATGGGTGTTGAAGGATGTCATGCTTGTACCCATCCTAAAGAGGAATCTAATTTCTACAGAAAAGTTGGGTGATGAGGGTTGCACAGCAACTCTCATAGCTAAATCTTGGAAAGTTTCCAAGGGTGCACTTGTATTAGCAAGAGGTGAGAGAGTAGGTACACTTTATCTATATACTTGTATTACTGATCATTCTCTTTATATTTTATCTACTTCAGATATAGATGCAAAGTTGTGGCACTATAGGCTTGGTCACATGAGTGAGAAGGGAATGAATGTTCTTAAGTCAAAAGGTAAGCTTTCAGATTTGAAAATCATAGATCTAGATTCATGTGAGCATTTTATTTTTGGAAAATAGAAGAAAGTGAGGTTTCTCAAAATTGAGTCAACAAAGAAGAAGCACAAGTTGGAGCTTGTTCACACAGACGTGTGGGGACCAGCTCAAGTAGCTTCTATTGGAGGATCATGGTATTATGTTTCTTTCATTGATGATGCTATAAGAAAGGTATGGGTTTATTGCATTAAGAGGTATGGGAAGAGTGAGATTTCTTCATTGTATATCCTTTTGGAAGAGTGTTAATATAGATTGTATTGTTTCTATTACCACTTATTCTTATTTTACTTTCTTCTGCCATTGCTTTACTCCCACTCAATCAAAAACCCCTAAAAGTGAACCTATAATCAATAAACACTAACCCACTCTGATGAACCTTGTTAGTGAACCAAGCTTTGATACCAACTGTTAGTGAACCTGGCTCTAATACCAACTGTCAAGATCCTCCTAGAGTATAATTGATTACCTTTGTATAAGCAACTAAACATGAAATTAAACCAAAAGTAATAAGTAACTAGAAATCAAAAACAACAAAGAATAGGTGATATTAGAAACAATACAATCTATATTAACACTCTTCCTAAAGGAAATACAATGAAGAAATCTCACTCTTCCCACACTTCTTGGGCGTACAGTAATTCTCCCTCAAGATTTCTCTCTCTCTCTCAATCAATTACAACCAACTCAACACTGAGTTGTTCCCTCCAGTGACAATCAACTCAATGGTTGTTGTTGCCTACTCTCATCCACAAACCTTCTTGATCTTGCACCCTACAGATCTAATTGGTCTTGCTTACACCATGTGTTGCAAGTCTTCTTGATCTTGCTACCCCATAGATCTAACTGATCTTGCATACACACACCCATAGATCTACTTGATCTTGATACCCCATAGATCAACTAACCTTACTTACCTATAGATCTTTTTGATCTTGCACTCTTCCAGACCTTCTAGATCTTACACTTGAGGATCTAATCTTTCTTAGTCTTGATTACAATATAGCCCCATAGGTCTCTTAAATAGATCCCAAACCAAACAATAGTTAGAAACACAGACTCAAGACTAAAATTATTCTTTACATGCAAACTCGCTATTCGTCTAAAATTAGAAAATAGTTCTAGAAACACACAGGTGACCGACGTCGGTTCCTATCTGACCGATGTCGACCAACCATAATTGATGCCAGTTATTGTGTAGCTGGAGATATGACTGACGTTAGTTTTCTTGACTGATGTTGGTTACTTTGTAATCTAGCAACCTCCACCATTTGCATACCACTGAAGCTTTTAGCTCCATAAATTAATAATCTTCCACTTCAAGATAAATAGTTGCACTTGTACCTATACCTATACAGTAACATCCTCTAATTTTCTTTCTAGCTTGTATCTCCATCTTCAAGTTCAATCTTGAAGACCAACAAAAGTTGAATGAAGATTTAAGTTTTCCTTTGTTCTTGGCTTTGTTAACATATCTACAGGGTTCTTATCTTTGCTAGCCTCTATGACTGCAAAAACCTTCTGCAACTCTAAAATCTAGCTAACCACCATTCCACCAATAGTGAAAACATATCTTGTGGTGCTTCTCTTGCCATTCAAGTCACTTGCCATATCCATATCTACATACCTATGTAGAGAAATGCTTGACCCTGCATAGCATAAATACCTACTGTTGGTCCCTCTCAGATATCTGAGAATCCACTGAACTACTTTCTAGTGCTTCTTTCTTGGATTGGCCATAAACTTGCTGACAACTCCCACTACTTTGGCAATATCAGGTTTAGTACATACCATGTACCCAACCTCATCATGTGATTTAGGACACTGTTCATAGCTCAACTTAAACTATCCAACCATAGGTGTGCTTACCAATTTTACATCCTGCATATCAAACCTCTCCAACACCAACCTGGTCAAATGTCTCAATTGTCCATTCTCTCCTTCCTTTAACCTATGAATCCATTAATTTTTTAGTGCTTTCTTTCTGACTAGTGACTCTACCAAATCCCATGTTTGGTTCTCTTCCAAGGAATCAATTTCTCCATTCATGCTATGCTCCCACTATTTCCTAGATACTACCTGTATTGCCTCATCAAAACATTCTGGTTCTCCATCATCAGTGAGTAATAAGTAGTATAAAGAAGGGAAATAATGAATAAGAGGTTAACTTACCCTTTCAGACCTCCTCATGGGCGTTTGAGACTCATTCACAGCTTGCTGTCTACCCAAATTTTTTTTGTCAGTGACTGATCTCGATCATCTCTGGCTAATGTCAGTTCCACGTGACCGATGTTAGTTTATAAATACTAACCCACTCAGATGAACCTTTTTAGTGAACCAAGCTTTGATACCAACTATTAGGATCTTATGTCTTTGTGCAACCAACTACATTATCCAAGATGATACCATTATCTCAAACTACCTAAATTATACAAGTAATGTTAAAAATTTTCATATTTATTCCTAATTATATTCATTTTATCTTAATTCCCTCTTCAATTGATCCTGTAGAGTAAAAATTAAGAATAGAGAAATTCAATGGTAAGAATTATCAATTATGGAGGATGCAATAGTAAATCAATTAAATTCAGTCAAAATAGTTTTTGATGATGAAATTAAGGCTCTCTTAATCTTATGCTCTTTACCTGAAAGTTGGCATAGTTTGGTAATGGCAATTAGTAATATTGCATCTGCTTCAAATATCTTGAAAGTTGATGATGTTGTTAGTGTAATCTTGAATGAATAAATTCAAGGAAAAGCACAGAGGAAACATCAGGTAATGCTTTAAGTATTGAGAGCAAGGGAAGGCAAAGAGAGAAGGGCAAGCAAGGGAGATCAAGGTCAAAGTCAAATATAAGAAGTAGATCCAAATACAAAAATGGAAGAATAACCTACTGAAATTGTGGAAAGAAAGGGCATGCAAAGAAATATTGTTTGTTGAAGGATAACAAACAAAATCAGCATGAAGTTAATAAAGAAGAAGCAAAAGTTGTAGGTATTGTTGCACAAGATGCTCTTATATTTTCTTTAGATAATAAAGTAGAATCTTGGGTTTTAGATTTTGGTGCTTCTTTCCATGCAACCCCAAATAAATAATTTTTCAATGATTATGTCCATGGAGATTTTGGAAAAGTTTATTTTGGGGATGATGAGCCTTGTCAAATTGTTGGCAAAGGAAAAGTGTAGCTGAAATTGTAGAATGACAACACATGGGTGTTGAAGGATGTCATGCATGTATCCATCCTAAAGAGGAATCTAATTTTTGCAGGAAAGTTGGGTGATGGGGGTTGTACAGTAACTCTCACAACTGAATCTTGGAAAATTTCCAAGGGTACACTTGTATTAGCCAAAGGTAAGAGAGTAGGTACACTTTATCTATCTACTTGTATTATTGATCATTCTCCTTCTGTTTTATCTACTTTAGATGTAGATGCAAAGTTGTGGCACTGTAGGCTTGGTCACATGAGTGAGAAGGGAATGAATGTTCTTAAGTCAAAAGGTAAGCTTTCAGATTTGAAAAGCATAGATCTAGATTTTTTTGAGCATTGTATTTTTGGAAAATAGAAGAAAGTGAGGTTTCTCAAAATTGGGTCAACAAAGAAGAAGCACAAGTTGGAGCTTGTTCACAAAGACGTGTGGGGACCAGATCAGGTAGCTTCTATTGGAGGATCACGGTATTATGTTTCTTTCATTGATGATGCTACAAGAAAGGTATGGATTTATTGCATAAAGAGGTGTGGGAAGAGTGAGATTTATTCATTGTATTTCCTTCTAGAAGAGTGTTAATATAGATTGTATTATTTCTTGTATCACTTATTATTAGTTTACTTTCTTCTGCCATTACTTTACTCCCACTCAATTAAAAACCCCTGAGAGTGAACCTATAATCAACAAACACTAACCCACTCTGATGAACCTTGTTAGTGAACCAAGCTCTGATACTAACTGTTAGTAAACTTGGATCTGATACCAACTATTAGGATCTTCCTAGAGTACAATTGATTACCTTTATATAAGCAACTAAACACAGAATTAAACAAGAAGTAATAAGTAGCTAGAAATCAGAAACAACAAAGAATAGGTGATATGATAAATAATACAATCTGTATTAACACTCTTCCAAAAGAAAATACAATTTAGAAATCTCACTCTTCCCACACCTTTTAGGTGTATAGTAATTCTCCCTCAAGAGTTCTCTCTCTCTCAATCAATTACAACCAACTCAACACTGAGTTGTTCCCTCTAGTGATAATCAACCCAATGGTTGTTATTGCCTACTCTCATCTACAGACCTTCTTGTTCTTGCACCCTGTAGATCTAATTGGTCTTGCTTACACCATGTGTTGCAGATATTTTTGATCTTGCTAACCTACAAATCTAATTGATCTTGCATATACACATCCATAGATCTACTTGATATTGCTACCCCACAGATCAACTGACCTTGCTTACCTGTAAATCTTTCGGATCTTGCACTCTTGCAGACCTTCTAAATCTTACACTTGAGGATCTAATCTTTCTTAGTCTTGATTATAATATAGGCCCATGGGTCTCTTACATAGATCCCAAACCAAACAATAATTAGAAATGCAGACTCAAAACTAAAACTAGTCTTTACATGCAAACTCATTATTCATCTAATATTAGAAAACAGTTCTAGAAACACATAGGTGACCAACGTCGGTTCCTGTCTGACTGATGTCGGCCAACCATAACCAATGCCAGTTACTGTGTAGCTGGAGATATGACCGACGTTAGTTTTCCTAACCGATGTCAGTTAATCTATAACCCAACAACCTCCACCATTTGCATACCAATGAAGCTTTTAGCTCCATAACTTAACAATCTCTGACTTGGAGATAAACAGTTGCACTTGTACTTGTACCTGTACAACAACATCCTCTAATTTTGTTTCTAGCTTGTATCTCCATCTTCAAGTTCAATTTTGAAGACCAACAAAATTTGAATGAAAATTCAACTTCTTTTTTATTCCCAACTTTGTTAACATATCTATTGGGTTCTTATCCTTGCTAGCCTCTGTGACTTAAACAACCTTCTGCAACTCTAAAATCTAGCTAACTGCCATTCCACCAATAGTGAAAACATATCCTATGGTACTTCTCCTGCCATCCAAGTCACCTACCATATCCGCATCTACATACCCATGTAGAGAAGCGCTTGACCTTGCATAGCATAAATACCTGCTACTGGTCCCTCTCAGATATTTAAGAACCCACTGAACTGCTTTCCAATGCTTCTTTCTTAGATTGGCCATAAACTTTCTGACAACTCCCACTGCTTGGGCAATATCAAGTCTAGTACATACCATGTACCCAACCTCATCATGTGATTTAAGACACTATTCATAACTCAACTTGAACTATCCAACCATAGGTGTGCTTACCAGTTTTGCATCCTGCATATCAAACCTCTCCAACACCAACCTAGCCTTATGTCTCACTTGTCCATTCTCTCCTTCCTTTAACCTGTGAACCCATTCATTTTTTAGTGCTTTCTTTTCAGTTGGGTGCTCTATGAAATCCCATGTTTGGTTCTCTTCTAAGGAATCAATTTCTTCATTCATGGCATGATCCCACTATTTTCTAGATTCTACCTGTATTGCCTCATCAAAAATTTTTAGCTCTCCACCATAAGTGAGCAACAAGTAGTATAAAGAAGGAGAATAATGAATTGGAGGTTTACTTACCCTTTCAGACCTCCTCATGGGTGTTTGAGACTCATTCACAGCTTGTTGTCCATCCAAGTTTTTTTTGTCAGTGATCGATCTCAGTCATCTCTGGTCGATGTCAGTTCCACATGACAGATGTCAGTTTCCACCTGACTGACATCAGTCTCTACCTGATCAACGTTGGTTACAAACACTAACCTACTCTGATGAACCTTGTTAGTGAACCAAGCTCTGATACCAACTGTTAGGATCTTATGTCTTTGTGTAACCAACTGCATTATATAAGATGATACCATTATCTCAAACTACCTAAATTATACAAGTAATGTTGAAAGTTTTCATGTTTATTCCTAATAATATGCATTTTGTCTTAATTCCCACTTTAATTGATCTTGTGGAGTAAAAACTAAGAATAAAGAAATTCAATGGCAAGAATTATCAATTATGGAGGATGCAAATAGAATATTATTTGTATCAAAAAGATATGTACTTACTATTGGGTGGGTTTTCAAGAAAGCCCATAGATATGCAAGATGAAGAATGGAATGTTCATAATAGAAAGGCTCTTAGATATATAAGGTTGAGCCTGGCATCTTCTATGATTTCCAACTAATCACAGGCAAAGACAATGATAGAGTTAATGGATAATTTGGAAAATTTATATGAAAAACCCTTAGCTTCAAATAAAGTATATCTTATGAAACAATTATTTAATTTGCAAATGCAGGAAGGTGGATTGGTATCTAGTCATCTTAATGATTTCCATGCAATAGTAAATCAATTAAATTCAGTCAAAATAGTTTTTGATGATGAAATTAAGGCTCTCTTAATCTTATGCTCTTTACCTAAAAGTTGGCATAGTTTGGTAATGGCAGTTAGTAATATTGCATCCGCTTCAAATATAAAAGGAAAGTCGATGATGTTTTTAGTGTAATATGGAATGAAGAAATTTGCAGGAAAAGCACAGAGAAAACATCAAGTAATGCTTTAAGTATTGAGAGTAAGGGAAGGCAAAGAGAGAAGGGCAAGCAAGGGAGATCAAGGTCAAAGTCAAAGATGAGAAGTAGATCCAAATCTAGAAATGGAAGAATAACCTGCTGGAATTGTGGAGTGAAAGGGCATGCAAAGAAAGATTGCTGGTTGAAGGATAATAAAGAAAATTAGTATGATATTAATAAAGAAGAAGCAAAAGTTACAGGTATTATTGCACAGGATGCTCTTATATTTTCTTTGAATAATAAAGTAGAATCTTGGGTTTTAGATTCTAGTACTTCTTTCCATGCAACCCCAAATAGAGAATTTTTCAATGATTATGTCCATGAAGATTTTGGAAAAGTTTATTTAGGGGATGATGAGCCTTGTCAAATTGTTGGCAAAGGAAAAGTGCAGCTGAAATTGTAGAATGGCAACACATGGGTGTTGAAAGATGTCATGCATGTACCCAACCTGAAGAGGAATCTGATTTCTACAGGAAATTTGAGTGATGAGGGTTGCACAGTAACTCTCATAGCTGAATCTTGAAAATTTTCTAAGGGTGCACTTGTATTGGCAAGAGGTAAGAGAGTAGGTACACTTTATCGATCTACTTGTATTACTGATCATTCTCCTTCTATTTTATCCACTTCAAATGTAGATGCAAAATTGTGGCACTGTAGGCTTGGTCACATGAGTGAGAAGGGAATGAATGTTCTTAAGTCAAAAGGTAAGCTTTCAAATTTGAAAAGCATAGATCTAGATTTCTATGAGCATTGTATTTTTGGAAAATAGAAGAAGGTGAGGTTTCTCAAAACTGGGTCAACAAAGAAGAAGCACAAGTTGGAGCTTGTTCACAAAGACTTGTGGGGACCAGCTCAGGTAGCTTCTATTGGAGGATCACGGTATTATATTTCTTTCATTGATGATGCTACAAGAAAGGTATGGGTTTATTGCATAAAGAGGTATGGGAAGAGTGAGATTTCTTCATTGTATTTCCTTTTGGAAGAGTGTTAATACAGATTGTATTGTTTCTCGTATCACCTATTCTTAGTTTACTTTCTTCTACCATTGCTTTACTCCCACTCAATCAGAAACCCTGAGAGTGAACTTGTAATCAACAAATGCTAACCCACTCTGATGAACCTTGTTAGTGAACCAAGCTCTAATACCAACTATTAGTGAACTTGGCTCTGATACCAACTATCAAGATCCTCCTAGAGTACAATTGATTACCTTTGTATAAGCAACTAAACACGAAATTAAACCAAAAGTAATAAGTAACTAGAAATCAAAAATAACAAAGAATAGGTGATATGAGAAATAATACAATCTGTATTAACACTCTTCCAAAAGGAAATATAATGAAGAAATCTCACTCTCCCCACACCTCTTGGGCGTACAGTAATTCTCCCTCAAGGTTTCTCTCTCTCTCAATCAATTACAATCAACTCAACACTGAGTTGTTCCCTCCAGTGAGAATCAACCCAATGGTTATTGTTGCCTACTCTCATCCACATACCTTCTTGATCTTGCACCCTACAGATCTAATTGGTCTTGCTTACACCATGTGTTGCAAATCTTCTTGATCTTGCTACCCCACAGATCTAACTGATCTTGCACACACACACCTGTAGATCTACTTGATCTTGCTTACCCGTAAATCAATTGACCTTGCTTACTTGTAGATCTTCCTGATCTTGCACTCTTGCAGACCTTCTAGATCTTACACTTGAGGATCTAATCCTTCTTAGTCTTGATTACAATACAACCACATGGATCTCTTAAATAGATCCCAGACCAAACAATAATTAGAAACGTAGACTCAAGATTAAAATTAGTCTTTACATGCAAACTCACTATTCGTCTAAAATCAGAAAATAGTTTTGGAAACACACAGGTGACCGATGTTGGTTCCTATCTAACTAATGTCAACCAACCATAACTGATCCCAGTTACTGTGTAGCTAGAGATATGGCCGATGTTAGTTTTCCTTATCGATGTCGGCTACTCTATAACCCAACAACCTCCACCATTTGCATACTAGTGAAGCTTTTAGCTCCACAACTTAACACATTACTTGTATAATTTAGGTAGTTTGAGATAATGGTATCATCTTGGATAATGCAGTTTGTTACACAAAGACATAAGAATGAGATTTCATGGTTTTGATGATATGATTTAATTATAATTGAGGGTAATAATAAGTTTTAATAGCCTAACTAATTTAGTATAAATATAATCATTTAATGAAGTATAATATTTTAGGTTATTTTATATAGTTTGACATAATCTATATATGGAATATTATAGCATGTTAGCTTGTATAACTAGAACATAGGTTGATGGAAAAATAAATTACACTACACTAGCCAATATAGTGGTGAAAACAAGAAAATGAAATGCATTGGATGTTATAGTTATGAATGAAAAAAATAATACCAAGTTATAAGGTTAAATTGGGATAAATTAAAGTTATAATTTCCTTAAATTAGATGTCTATAAAAATATGTGAAGGGTTATTCTGAATTATTTGATAAGTAGGATAAGGAATATTATTATAATAAGGATAAGGATAGATATAAGAGACTAATCGCTTCATGTTGCTCATATTAAATAGGTTTTTCATATAGTTAGAATAATTAGGATTAACCATAGTTTCAACAACATTGGCTACTAGTGGTTGATTTTGATTATTAGGTTGTTGGTATTGATTATGGTTTAGAAGTGGATTTGAGTAATTAATAAGGTGAGTATTAGCTTTTTGAAGTGTTAGGATTGTGGAGCTAAAAGCTTCACTGATGCAGACACAGAGGAGGTTGCAGGAGAGTTGCTGAGTGTCAGAGACACCAGCGTCGGTCAGGCCAACCGACGTCGGCAGGACAGGGTAGGAAGGCAACCGACGTCGGTCAGAGATCAGCCGGCGTCGGTGACCCCCAGGTGGACAGGGACCGGTGTTTGTCACCTGTGTGGTTCGACTACAAGCTAATTACGGGTAGTTAGCTAACGAACCAAGTGTTTGCATGATCAAGGCTAATTATAGACTGAGAGCTGCGGATCTAATTATTGTAATTAGATGTCTAATTATTGTTTGGATGAGATCTATATAATAGACTCATGGTTGTATTGGAAAAGTGTGCTAGGGAGTAAGAGAGCATAATTATAAGCTCCTTCTGTGTGTGAGGTAGAGCAATGGTGCATTCCTCCTAGTGCCTCAGTACCAGGTGTGTTGGTGCTGGATTGGAGAGTCAGTTGGATTCTTCAAGAGTGTAGGATCTTGGTCACAGTTGCATGGCCTATATAGGAGATCTACATGGTAAGTAAGATCGTTGATCTGCAGGTGTATGTGTGTGCAAGGTTGAGGTTCACAGGTGAGCAGAACCGTTGTTTGATTTGCAGGTGTGCAAGGTCATATAGACAACAACACAACAGGGAGCAGTATCAGGCAGGATCTACTTGGAGTACAGGGGTGTACTCGAATAGAGCTAGAGGAAGGCAAGGAAGTTCCTTCCATAAGTATGGTCTGTTGAAGTGCAGGTTATTGCAGGTTCATGGGAGATCTACTTGAAGTACCTTGAGTACTTGTGGAGCACGTGGAGTGCTTGTGGAGTGCGTGGAGCACTTGTGTTGTGCGTGGAGCATGGGAGGTGAACACCAACTCTGTATTTGAGTTGGGTGTTGGGACCTGTGAGAGGGAGAGCTTTGGGGAGAAGATTTACTGTTCACTTGAGGTGTGGGAAACCTCTGTAAGGTGGTGGAGAAGAAGTGGCATCTTCTTTATTGTATTCTTTTCTGTATAAAGTGCTAATACAAGTTGTGTATTGTCTCTCATATGCTGTGTTATTCTGAATTTTAGTTACTTGGTGAATCTGGTTATTTCTGCATATTTAAGTTGCTTGAAGTTTGGTAATCAATTGTATGTTTCCGGTTTCGCATCCTGACAAGTGGGATCAGAGCATGTTTGTTGTTCTAGATTCCTGACATGAAGTATATCACACTTGAATTTGGAGTCATGAGATTTGGACTCCTTATCATAATATTGTTGTTATTCTATAATAATGGCTTCATGATCCAAGTTTTAACCTAGTATTAATTGTAAATCCAGGTGTTTAAGTTATTTGAAATTCTCATGGGAATGTCCCAAATTTGTGTGAAACTAATTTTTTTATAGGATTGTATAGATTAGCATTGGGATATGAAGTGTTTCATTCTATAGGTGAGGATATATAAATATGTTTCCTAAGCTTAGCTAGGGAGAGAGGATGATGATTTTCATAGTTACTCACTTGTGAAGGATGAGGAAGAGGTTGTAAGGAACATACCTTTAAATGTGAGGAAAAAATCACTTTGTCGAAGATTCATAAAAGAATACAATTGATAGTTCTCTTGGAATCATAAGTGTCCAATATGTCATCATTTATAATTTTTTTAATATTTAATAATCATTAATGTCCCAAGCTTGGAGTGGGAAGGTTTAAATTTTATTATGAGTAAATCTTGGTGTGTAGCTTGGTTGAGGGCTTCCTCCAATGATTTTAGAGAAAAGGGTGTTGACAATGCATTATAGTTTAGGATTAAGGGTGTTGGTAAACAAGTGGAAGAGGTTATCTTCAAACATGTTATGATTATTTTTTTGGATAACACTTCCCAACACTTGATGAAGGCTTGGATAGTCTCATGATATACTTTCTTGAAATTGATTGAGTGAGCCAAGATATTTTTAGGTAAGTAATTGGATTGAAACTTTTGAACCAATTTCTTGACTAAGTCTTATAAACTAGAGATGGAATTGGAATTTAGTTGGTTATACCAATCTAAGGCATCACCAAAGAAGGTTTTGGCTAATAGCTTAGTATTAGAAAAGGTATTGAGCTTAATCTATTCTTTATAGATTTTTCCAAAGGATTTGAAGTACAAATAAAGATTGGTGGATCCATTATAGGTGATTGAAGGAGTGATGCCACTTGTGTAAATGTTAACAATTTGAGGAGCTAGTGGTTCATTTTGGAGATGTTTGATAGCTTTATTATGAAGTAGCAGTTGTGAAATGAGGTCACATTAAACATATTTAAGGGGATTTAGGCGGGGTGTGGGGATTGGATTTTGATTTGAAACTCCCCACTAATTTTTTTGAGGTAAATTTCAAATTTACAAAAGATTATTTTGCATTTGCATCATATGAACATTATTTTTGGCTTAGAAGTTAGCCATTTGATTCATTGATTTTGGGATAATTTGATTAGGATTAGGCGTGTTATAGTTATAGGTGGATGTTTGAGAACCCTATTGGGATGCATTAGATGTAGCATTGACATTAATGTTTGTAGACTTCTAAAATCACACACTTTGTGTCGATTTTAACTATCTACACTAATATCATCCTAAATCCTAATTTATTCATCTAACAAATCTTATATCCACTATTAACCTATAGTTAAGTAATTAAGTCTTCCAATATCACATAATTTCCCATAAACTTGCATCAAATTGCATTAGTTAATTAATAAAATAATATTATTCTAATGAAAAATTATGGAATAAAAAATTAATATATTCTATGGTTCATTTAATCCTATTTTCCATATCTAGATCATGATATCATGCATCATGACATCACCTTATTATTACATAAGTAAAGTCAATGAAAAGTTATAAGTGTGAAAGCAAGGTATTTTACACCCTCTTACACACTAACAAATTCCCAAAAGTGGATTTATTACACATCTTCTTACACACTCTCCCTCTTTCATCATGTATATGTTGGATTGATTTTAATCCATTGATTATCATCTTGATCTAATGGTTCACATTCATCATTCAAGTCTATAAATTGGAGGTCTTCCTCATCATTTAAAAAAGTCTTGAAATTGTAAAAAATTGTTGTCAAATTCTAATCTCAACCAAGAAAAGAAGTCTTGATAACAAAATGAAGTGTTACCCTTTTGAAGAGCCACTCTCACATCAAGCTTCTACCAACATTCCAATTATCCATCCAATCACACATAGCACAAGGGGAGATGCCATCATAATAGATTCATTACATTACCAAATACCACACTTTAATTATAGTAAGAGGCATTAATCTAAAAGGGAAGGTATAATGGTTTGATTTATCTTCCTATTTTATTATTTGTCTCTTTTTTAGCCTTGCCAAATATGAGGTCATGCACCTAGGATCTTATGTTTCATATTATTTTGTTTTATTTTCATACTAATAAGAAAATACCATCCTTTTAAATCATATTATAACACATGGAATGCTTAGTGGGACCCCATAACCTACAAATTATCATTTGAAATCATCCAAGCATTTTTGGTCAACTATCTTGAGCTATTTCAATCCAAAATCCATCAAGATTTGTCCTAAAAACAAAAACTCTATGCCTAAATCCATTGTAAGTTCATGTTTTCTAACCATTAATTTAATTTCCAAAAATGCATTTGCACTCTTGATAGTTGTTACATTATGCTAGGTTGCTAGAATTAACCACTATCCATCATCTAATTACTTGACCTTTTGAATATTCTGTGTAATATCACATTTTATGATTTATGAATTTTATTTTCAATCCATGGCTTAGTTTCAAAATTATATGATTTAAAATAATATATATGTTTCATCTATGTATGTTCTAAAATTTGTGACTATAGATCTATGACTTCATTCATGAAAAACACATATTTGTTTAAATTTTCATGATGGTGTAACTTTCTATCTATTTTTTGGTGCAAATTTTCAAAGTCATGAGTGTAGATCTGTGACTTCATTCACAAGAAAGGTGACTTTATTTAAATTTACATTATTTTTCATATTATATTTTTTTAATATGTGTAGGTATACAAAGTCATGACTGCATATTCATGACTTCACTCTAAGAAAAATGGTTTTGATATAACTTTTGTGATTTTGCACTTTATGTGTTTTTATGTGTAGGTTTTCAAACTCATGGATATAGGTCTCAAATCCATGACTTCTTGCTAGAAAGATTAACAATAAACATTTAAATATTCTATTACTTGTCAAAGGCAACATTAAAATATTTAACTTATTTTTATATAGGATACACTAGTCAAATATGTGTTCATTTTATAACACAAACACATTTTATCTTGGTGCATAAATGAACCAACATTTAAATTTGGTGTCATGAAACATACTTGTCTTTTCATTACTTGAGTGTTTATATTATTTGATTTTTGTGTGTCGATTATCATGTGTATTCTCTCTTTTTTCACACTAGTGTGACATTGGGTGATCAAAATCACATAGGTTACTATTTCTTTTTCCTGAAGTGAAACTAGAGTATGCTCTCCTCTTACCCATTTGTGGGATCTTAAGGATCAAAGATTATGAACCTTAACTTTTTATTTTGGTTGTGTGAGGTGGATTTAATCACCATACATGATTACATAGGGTGTGGTGATTGGGTTTTCATCCCCTAGCATATGTACCAACCTTGTACTCTAAATGGGGATATAAATTAAGGGAAATTATCGCTAGAGGATAATGAGATTACCCATAAAGGGTTTAGTGAAAATAAGGGGTTATCCCTAATGATAAGAATTAGACATCACTCTCAAAGTTCACTTTTTTGGTAGCACTTCATTGAGATCTCAAAACTGAAGTGTTCTTGAAGGGGCTAGACCCTTAAGTGAATTATGCATTATTTATTCTTACTCCATATAATTTTGAGCACCACTTACTATAAGCTATATCAAGGACCATATAGAAACCATCATAAAAATTTATATTAAGACCTTTTAGACATAAATTATTTGTAATGATATGGAAACAAACCTCCCCCATAATCTCATGACATATCACTTAAAGTGAGGGTTAAGAGATTAACTTGTTCCCACTTTTTTGAGGTAGATACATGGGCTCCAGTCATGG
The DNA here is from genome assembly GCA_037957365.1 of Torreya grandis. NCBI lineage: Eukaryota > Viridiplantae > Streptophyta > Pinopsida > Cupressales > Taxaceae > Torreya > Torreya grandis. Next base: position 333,784 of record JARHVA010001953.1, read on the forward strand.
TGCACATACATTTTACCACTAAGATAGGGATTATATTGTATGAATGCCATTGATTATTTGTTTTCATATACTTTTTTTATGTGATATACCTTACACATTCAAAAAATTTAAATTATCATAATTCCAAACTTTGTCATTTTTGTCAACACAATAAGGAATTAGGCTACCCAAATTTTGAGTCATTTTTATCCCATTATAAATTTCATGTTATCCAATTTAAATAGTAACCTATCATATTTTAACATTATGTTACATATTTAAAAAAATCCAAATTAGGTTTATTTTGAACTAGATCTAATTTAATTTGAATCAAAATCATTCAAATTTTATAAACTAGTCACATGGTTCAAACTAAATCAAGTCAAACAAAGTTAAACTTGAAAAAATTCAAATTCAAACTTTCCAAGTTAAAAAGTGAAAACAATGGTTAACTTTGACCAATTTAGAAATCAAATGAAGTCAAATCCAAGGCTAACTTTAAACGAGTCAAATCAAGTCAACATCTAATGTCAACTTTGACTAATTAAATTTAATACATCAAGTCAACCATCACAAGTCAAATCAAGTTTATTTTGACCAAGTCACATCAATTTCAAATTAGTCCAAGATCCAAAGGTTAAGTCAAACTTCTAAATTCAAATAAAATTCTTGTATTTTCATTAAATATACCAAACCTATCATTTGGTAATGACATAGTCACATCATCCATTATTTCTCTAATTTGAATTAAATCTATCAATCATAATCCATTCTAATTCCAATCAAAAGTCAAGTCCAAAATACTAATCAAATTCAAAAGTCAAATTAGGTCTATTTTGATCAAGTCACATTAATTACAAATAAATATAATGAGAGTATTTTATAATGAAAACAACACCTAATTTCTCTCCAAAATTCATTTTTTAATACACTAGATAAAGTTCCTTCTAAACCTAACTTCATAGTAGGTGACCTTATTGATAAATAGGAAATGTGTATCCTAAAATTTGAAACTTCATTATTTTAAATCAATATAATATCCATAATTATATATTATATGAATCATTACATGATACCCATATATCAAGTGATGAAACACTCGATAATTTTATAGATATTATGCATGATCTAACATGCAGTGGCAACATTATTACTTCTAGTTATAATAGTATATTATAAAATAATATCATTTATTAAGGATTGATTATGGTAATATAAATGTCTCCAAAAAATCATAAAAACCAATGTGATCATATACAACAATTCTTAGAGACCATATGATGTAATAAAGAAAATTCAACTCTTAGACTTGTTACATAAATCACCATTGTACAAATGTATATGTATAAGAACATTACATATGAAAACCTTGACAAAGAACATAGAGCCACCATATGTAGCCTTTGTTTTAAACTATATGAAATAGAACAATCATAATGTCTCTATTGAAATAATGATTTAATATATGCACATAATAATGGAGACAATGTCCCTACATGTTTGTATTTTTATAAGGATGTCCTGATTATAAGGGAACACACAACATCGATCGATACACTATTAAAAAAAAAAATCAACTTGTATTATCTAATGTGCCACATAGATATTTTACACACTTACCTTAGCCTCACACTTCATTAATCCTATAAATTTTAGAGTGATAATTCATCTCTCCCTTATCCTATAGAGGTTGATATGATTATATCTCTACCCAAAGGGCATGATGCGAATGCTTATAGGACTATATCCAAGGCCCTGAGAATTATACAAATAAGTTTTTACCTTGAAGAATAAGATCTAATATATTATTGATGAACTAAAGATTAAATTTTATGATCCTCTATATGAATTTGGTTCATAACTTGGTGATCACCAAGATTAGAAGACATTTAATAATATTTTACAAGATTATTCTAAGAAGGAACTAGAAGTGAAAATGTCATACAATGTAAAACAAATATTTCAAATTAAACAAATCAAACTAACATCCACAAAAATAATATTTAATAATTAAATTATTCATGAGTGATGCTTATTTTTGGCATAACCATATTTATCTTACACAAATAAAAACTACTTGCACTGTAAGATGTTGTAAGCAACTTGCCTTTGATCTAAGAGACTTACAATAAAAATTCAAGTGGAAATATTCCTTGGGAAACATAACACTACCAATTATTTGTGGTCCTAAACTAATTCAAACATGGGTTTGGGTTATGCCACAAAAAAATCCATATGCATTTACATTGGGCACTCTTTGGTTATATCAATAAGGTAGATATTTTTATCTTGAATGCAAATTGATCCATATTCCAAATGATAGCATTGGTTCTTATATTCAACATATAAAATGTGTGGAGGAACACGTTATGTACCACTCAAATTTTATCCAAAAATATTTAAATGATGTAAATGATCCAATTTAGGGTTGCAAGGTGAAGTGTTCTAAAAAAAAAAAAAAAAACTTAAAAAATCTAAAAATATTTTTGGCATTTACATGTTATATTAACTCCTTAGCATGTATGTTGTTAGTTACATGTTAGTGGATAACATATAATTTTTTTCTATATACATGTGTTTCACACATATTTGAGTGTGATAAAAGCATAAACATAAACATGATCTATGCACTTTTAAATGCTGGTCCTTCCTTTTACTCATTTTATATGGACATTAGGGGTACCTACTTATTTGATCATGATACATATAGGTTATATCATTTTATGGTCACTTTACATTATCATGTTTGATATTACGTACTTATGAATGAATTTATCCTTGCTTATATCTTTTTTAGTGTACCTAATAGATTATGTACTTAATATTTTTTTACTAACACATATATCTAAGGACTAGTCTGAAGTGTTTATATTAGTTGATTATATTTTTCCTTTATGCACTTCTTTGAATGCCCTATTTTGATTGTCTGAACATTTGAATTTGTTTCATTTTTATGGCTCCCATGACTATTTTTAGTTCTTTGATATTTGAATATGTCATCCTTTGTTGTATGTGGACATTTGAATATTTCATTTTTGATTTTGTGGATATTTTACTAAGTCATGTCTCTTCAATTATGTAATATTTGAATATTCCCCTTGTTTGAGGTCTCCTTGGACCATTATATTTTGATTTGATTTTGAGTGATCTTGTGTGTGTGTTTGAAATTTTCATGATCATGTATTGTTACTATCTAGATGTTTCCATGATTCACGGCATGCATCTTAGGACTTTATGTGATCACATTCTTCATGATTTAATTATATATCTACTTAGACATGTTTATCCTATATGTTACATGATACATTCATAATTTATATGGTTGTCTTATCCTTTTGATGTAAGGTAACTAATAGTTTATAATTCTACTCACCTCAAAAGTGGGGCATATTAGTGGGGGAATACCATAGATTAATGTCTTACATATTATTCATCTATTCATATGTATAGTTTGGGCATGTTATGGAAACATTTTATATGCACTTACACTAGTTTTCAATTTTAGATTTTAGTGGGGGAATGCTTTGGAAACATGTTCTCCACACATACACTAATTTTTAACTTCATATATATAGTGGGGGAATATTTTTGAAACATGTTATACACATTTACACTAGTTTTTATTTTCATATTATAGTGGGTGAATGTTTTGGAAACATGTTCTCCACACTTATACAATTTTCAAATTGACTAAATTACATAGCTACATGATTTAGATACATAGTTGTGGTAGAATTTTATACATTGATACTATTACTATACCTAGGTTTCAACATGAAACATACATAAGGTGCATATGTTATGTAAATGTCACTTAAATTATAATATCAAAGAATATTTAAAATTCTAAAACACATATATGGACTGTCATCACCCACAAGGTTGGAATTTTATATACTATATTGAGCCAATCTACTATAGTATTTGGTTCACTTTTAGTTTGGTTGAGGTGATTAAATGACTCAATATTTGAAATTTTATAGGTTTAACTTTATTACATCACCCAAATTTACCATATTTATATTTTTATTTGACTTGCTTCACTCATGCTCACCAATGATTGGATGGTACAGTTGAGCTAATATAAACTTCTAGGTGTCAACTCACCTTTTACCCAAAATTGGGGGCATGTGTCATCCAATATCTATCCATATCCCTAGATATATGCACTTTATAGATTTTATATTTGTCCTAATAATATCTCTAATGATTCATAATGATACTTATTTTTAAATCAAATTGCCAGAAGTTTAAGTGGTTACATCGATACACATGTGTACTGCTAAACCTTACTCTATTTTAATTTCAATCATTTTAGTTATTTAAATTTCATACTATATGCATTGATTATATATTATAACATTCTCTTAGTTTCAGGCTAGTCACCAAAAAATCACTCAAGTTGGCCTTAAGTAAAGGCAAGGTGTGTTATACACACCCAAGTACACATTTATGTTCTTTTAAGCTATAAATTTTATTACTATATTAAAGGGGGACATGCAGACATTATTTATGAATTATATGGCACCTCAACCTTGTACACTTTTTAAATACATGTCATGGATTTACCTTCAACTTATAGACAATTACCACTACTGAAAGGCTCACATACACTACATTTATGTGCATATTGATTATTTATTAGTAAAACTAATATTATTTTGATGAATAGGACCTTATGTCATGCTCAAAATGTTATAAACCTACTTACTTATATCTATGCAAGTTCTAGACCTTGCCTATTTTCCATCTACCCAGGCACTTGCATCCCAATTAGACACCTATGCCAACACAAGTGTCTTATCACAATGTAAGTGTCTAGTGATCTAAAGTCATCCAATTCTCAAATGAGACATATTTCTATGGTTATCCTAAGTTATTTAATGTGATATATTCTCCAATGGGATTTTTATATATACAAGATCAATCCTCATTCATTATTCACCTAAAAACGTCTTACCTACTCATAACGCAACTTACTAGAAGGATTCAATCAAATAATCAAGTGAGAAAAAAATCCCTATTTTCTCATATTTCTATATCATTCATAGGGACAACATGTCTATAGGTATGAAGGACTGAAGGAACATTCCATGAGCTATGTTTTCCAAGTTATAAGCCACATCACTATTGCACTTGATCATCACACATTGCATGATACACACAATTCAACATTTAGGGGATGACCACATAAGTGTAAGGCCATCTTCAGAGTATTGGATATACAGTTAGTCCTTATTGATAAAAGTGTCTTTAGGTAGATTGACACTATGTGCCCACTAACCCATTTTTCTCATAACCAATATGAATATGAAGAACTAGGTTTTTATTATTTGACAAGGAGTGACAGTCCATGACTTAGATCCTAGTGCACTAGAGAAAAGGCAATATAGAACTCATAAGGATCTAGGTGGTCGTATATACTTTCAATTGGTATTACATACTAGACACCCATATCTAAGTGAAACACAAGCATTAACATAACTATCCCATGTCGATACAAGTGTCTACAACTCAGAGGTATACTTTATATTAATCATGCGAATAATTTAGAATTAAGATATAATAGAATTTCTTCTTATTATAGATCTATATCTATATTAGCATAAGAATAACTAAGTATTTTGTTGTCATTATCATTGTAATCTCTAACAGAACTTTACTTTATATTTTTAGCATATCTCAACATAATAAATTTAGTGCATGTTTATCTAAGTTTTTAAATTAATCGACCTACCTTCAAGATAATATACCATCCTTTTACCATAGGCTATCTCTACTCTTTAACCTTAGATTCTTTGATCTAAATTTTAGGGTTAAACACAAACATCCAAATTTAAACCAAATCTTATCTTTTCATTTAATCTCCTATAACTACCAATTATGAATGATGAAATCACATCATCCAACATTTCTCCCATATAAGCTTTATCAAATTAATTCCAAAATCCTAATCACATTTTAATAAAATAATACAAGTTAAATCAAAATTTAAACATCCAAGGGTAATTTTGACCAAAATAAAATCACATCCAAATTAGGTCAATTTTAACTAAAATCATCTAAGTTACAAAGCAATCATTCAAGTCACATCTTATCTTTTTATTAAATCTCTTGTATGTTTTATTTGGGAACTATGAATTGATAACATTAGCTCCTAGAATTTACTTCTACTAAAATTTTGCATCTATATACACATAATATTTTCAAACTTTATCAATTACTAATGATTTCTCTCTTGTAGGAACCCATCAAGTCTCAATCTCTTTGAGTTCACATTTTAAAGGGTGTATTTGGAAAGGGGTGGGTTGACCATTGGTGCTTTTTAGGATTGTTATGCATTTACTATCACTTGTTATGAATCCAACCATATCCTAAACACATTCCCCTAAGCTTTGCCTCCTCTTTTGCACCCTTCTCTAGTCATTTTTTGCCTTCTTTATCCCTTCCCTAGACTAAACTTCTTCTTGATGGTTTATGATACAATGGCAGCCCCATCAAACTTATACTCTAATTAATAAAACTCATTTAGGTTATAGGTCATTCCTTGGCTAACCTAGACTAAGACCTAATTTTCTTTTGTCAATAATGATATAGAGTTGATTGGGTTGACCCTCTTAGCTAAACTTTTGAAAAGTACTAGGGTTAGATTCAACTATATAAACACGTTCATTTCTTCATTCTTAGAGAGAATATAAGTGTTAATTATTCATTTGTGATTTTTTACAATCTGATATTCTACCATTCTACTTGAGGAATATTAGCTTAGGGTTTCTACTTGGAGAAGAATCTTATCTTTTGGAAAAGTCTTGGATGTTTTGGCCTTTCTTAGTGATTACTTAAAAACCATAACAACTTCGTGCAAAGCACCTTTAGCCAAGGTAAATATTGAGTCTCAAAATTTTCATATTCAAGGTAAGTATCTCTAACTTTAATCATCTCTTTTAGTAGATAGAAGTAGCATAAGTAATGGATTTTTAATATGTTTCTCTCTCTATGCATTAGGGTTTTACCTATACATATCTTAAATAGGATTCTTTTATGCATGTTCACTTTTATGTTTACTAACCCCCATTTTATGCCACAAACATTGGTGAGAGCTAAACTAGGCTCTTAATTTACTTTCTAATATAGTTTGTGAAGATGAAAACATAGGACCCAATTAGGGTTATTGCATAATTTTACTTGACTAGAGGCTTTAAAACCCTCCCTAGTGATATTATTGTGATAAGATATCCCTTGTCTAGGTATAATAGATCCATATTAGTTATGAACCTGAATATATAATGTATCAATAATCAAAAGAGAGAAGGATTTATCTTCTATGAGCTAAGATTGATTTATAGATCAGTTGCATTTCCCTTTGCATACATTCTAGTGAACCCAATGTGAATCTAACCCTTACAAGTTTTATTTCACACCATGATTCTTATCATCCTTTATATTTGTCTATATTTTTAGTACTGTATTGAACCATTCAATATAATCCTAAATTTATCTATATAGGTTTAACATACAATTGATTCAAAATGACTTTATTCTATTTGTGTAGGGCTTCATTAATTATAGGTTATTGGATTGAGTAATTTGACACATTATTATTATTTAGTTATAGATTAACATACAATTTCAAATAGGTCAACTCTATTTTATATTTTATACTATCAACATGTAGGTCAACAAACACTATCAAATAGGTTGAATCTATTTGTTATTCCTTCTTTAGTATATATGGTTTTGAATAACTTGGTTGAACTAGTCAACCTAGTTGGCAGAATTTGAAAGCAATAATTAAGCACTAGAGAATAAAAATTTGAAAACTAAATAATCTTCAAGCCCACTAAGGCTCCTTTATTTTGTATTTATTTCATTTTAGTTCTTCCTTTAGTTCTATTTTTCATAAGTTTTTAGTCTACAAAACTGTAACCCTACAACTAACTAGGTTGGCTTGGTTGACTTAGTTCTCTAGTCTACTTTTTATCTAAGAGACAGTCGATTTGTTTGAATTTGTTCTTAAATAACTTGATTCTATAGAACAATGGTTAACTATTTGACTCTATTCTATACTATTTTCATATAGTGTTACTTGAACTAACTCTTTACTATTATCAATTAAGGAATTCACATCTATTTGATAGTAATTAATTCACATTTCCTTTTTATTTGTTTGCATGATTAGAATAACTCAGATAGTCTAACTAGGTGGTTTTTTAAATTACCATTTTATTTACACTATTTTAATCTTTTATACACACTACCAAACCAATTTACATTCAAGAAACTTAAACATTTATCTTCTCAAGGATTACCTACTTGGATTTAATCACCAAGGGGGAAGCTAACTTGTTTTTTTGGCCAATTATAAATACGTGGTTAATGTTATATATTTTTAAATCACTTGACACCCTTATCACTATGGGCTAATGAAGTGAGTGGTTAGGCCCCAATATCAATCTAAGACCATTGCCAATATATATCCCTTTTAGTCCAAACGTCCTGAAACCAACATTAGATTACTTTCTAGTTTCATATTTCAAAAAACTTTCCCATCACACTAAAATTACACTTTATTATAATATAATAAAACTTAAGGTGACCAATTAGTTAGTATTTACTTTTCAGTTACTCCTTGCTCTTTCATCATTGCGTGTTGTATTGTGAAAATTGCATTGGCTAGCATTGATGCAAGGTTTGTGTTGTGTTCCCTAATTGGATCAATCACATTTATCTAACTATTTGTTCTTTTTTAATTCATTCCTACCTAAAATTATCTTGAAAAAATATCCCCTATTTTAGAACATTGTCATCTTAATCGATACAGTCTCTTATAGACTAATTTTCACCTTCCTATCTACATTAAACAGTTGACATGAATGATTGTGTATTTCTATCTCTATGTTTTATCCCCTATTTAATAATACAAAACTAACCCATACAAATCTATATTATTTTTATCCTATATCTTAGTAGTACCCTATTGACCTAGTTAATTTTGTACATGTTGGTCAATTATGTTCCTATTGGCAGACTATATTCTTTGTTTGGTTGATTTTATCCTTGATTTTTTTCCTTAATCTCTATTTGTTTCATCAAACATCATGAAATTATTTATTAGAATATTTTTGGACAACATAAATCCATTTAAACACTATATGGGATGCTCTTTCCTTCCTTTCTTTACCTCCCAAGAAAATCCTCACTCTCAGAATATTTCTTTATCTTCCTCATCTTTAGATTTCAACATGGTTCAAATCACATAATAAGATAAGATACGTAGATCAAATACTTTTCATACCTATAAAGACAATTCCCCTCTTCAAGCATCTCATCATAATGTGGGGTAAATTTATACAAGTTTATCCAATAAGCCCACATGTAATCCACCATCTAATAACCCTACCCCTAACACCAATTCAAGAAGTTTTCCTACAATCACCAACCCACCAATTTATACCTCTCAAATTCCTGCACAAATAGTGAAATAAATGAACATAATACAAACATCTGACACCTCCAAAATGATGCAACTACAACATCATTTGATTAATATGGATAATCAACCTCTTATTCTTCTCCCTCAAAATAATCAAAATTTTAACCGTCTTCTTAGAGATGTCATAGGGAATATCATAACTCAAACTATAATGAAAAATAAGATGCTCTAAGACATTTAAAATGAGCCTTTAGCCCATTTCATTATTTATATTGGTATTGGTAACATCTCTTCAACTATCAAGTATGATGGGACTAAGGACCTTGCATCTTTCCTTAATAAATTTGGTAATCTTTATAATGAATGAATCCAAAATAATACTTTCACCAAAACTAAAATTTTAGTTAAAAATTTTAGTGGTGATGTATTGGAATGGTACGACAAATTTCCTTAACATTTCATATGGAAACTAGAGGTTTTAGTCAATCCTTTAGTTAAATATTTTCAACACAATGATATTCCTAAAATTTGTGTTAGCCATTTTATCAATGCTAAGAAATCTCCCACTAACTTATTTCATGATTTTATCAAGAAATGGAAATATTTGGCCCACAAGTTTAATCATAACATGACTGATGACAATTTGTTTAAACTCTTTATAGTCACCTTAACTACTACTCTTTAGTATAATGTTCAAAATTTTGCTACTCAAATGCCCAATAAATATATTTACCAAGACAAGCATCAAGACTTCTTAAAGAAATATATTGAACCTAATACAAAATTCCTTTAAGGGTCTTTTCAACATTAAAATAATTCAATAATTGGTAATGCTCCTTAAACTAATCCAGGAGTTGTCAAAGTTGACACACCCTTATCTTCTCACACACCATTAATTCATAGTAAATGAAATAATTCATAGCACCCTTTAAACCATTTAATTATTCAAATAATCCTCCTAAAGAGTATGACCCTAACCAATTTTGTTGGTTCCATGATGAAATCAGTCACTATGATGAAATGTGTATAGGGTTCACAAATTTTTTTGTCTCCTATATTATTGGTGATTTATTCAATCATGAAGCCATGATTCAACTAAGTCATTAAGATTACAACACTACTTATCAGAAATTACAATCTTCCAAAGCTTATTCTTCTAATCACCAAAAATATTTTTCCACATCTAACACTTAACAAGCCAACAAGGATGTTTGTACCATTGATTCTAAATATGAAAAATATTAAAATAATTCCAAATATGTCAACATAGCTAAGGTCAATTATCAATGCAAACCATCTCACAAAGATCTTGTCACTAAAGCTAAGGAGCCATCTTTGGAAGAGTAACTCCTCAAGGATACTACAACCAATCACCTAGCTTAGGAAACTAATGAGGCATCATATCCTCCTTTCAAACCCCCTATCACTTCTCTTCATATAAAATATAATTTACCTTATAAACATCATTTTGGTTCTTCTTACAAAACCTATTGAAACTTCTTATAATAACTCAAATCCATGCCTTGTAATATTCCTTTTATGGAGTTAGTTCGCACCTCTCCTTATCATCATATTTTTTTCATGAAATAACTTTAAGAAACTAAGAAGCCATATTTTTTAGAAGAAGAACCGCCTTCTCATGAGCCTCAACTAATTGAAGTGAATACCATTGAATCCATTTGTCCTTCATTGAAATCCTCCATAGAGTTACACAAATAAGACATGATTCATGATTATATCATCTTTTGAGTCAATGATCCACCCCTATTCATTAAAATATCCATTAGTACCACCCTCATTCATAAAGTATTAGTTGGAAAAGGGTCTGGTATTAATGTCACATATTTATAGATTATCTAATAACATGGATATAATAAAGATCATCTCAAGCAAACCCACCCAACATGCCATGGATTTGACAAAATTAGTCAAAATCCACTTGGTTATATATGGTTCCCTCTTAAAATTGGACCTAATATTGTATAAACTAAGCTTATGGCCATTGATTTACCATTATCCTACAACATACTCCTAAGATGCCCATGGACACATAAAATGATGGGTATTTCCTCTTCTAGTAGCCAATGTATCAAGTTCCTTTATAATGGAAAAAGGTATAAACATGAGGTTGATCCTAACTCTTGTAGTATTCAACTTCTAAATCCCAAATATCAATATCACATTCCTACCATTATAATTATCAATAGTGCTCCCTTACCTGAATTCATCAATATGAATCTATATTTACATGTCACTCTTGTTGATTCAAATAACAATGAGCCTAATGATTTATAAAATACATGTAACACTACCAAGTTACCTCCTTACATCTTAGAGTGGCTTCCTCCTTATTTATTGCCTCATGATTGTATCATCCCTTTCATGAATGAGATCAATGATTTCCCCCTCCATGTAATGCTTAAGAAGCCTCTTACATAGAATATGACTTCACATGCAATGATTATGGAGTGGCTAAATTTATTCAAAGATACTTTAATCATGTCTCCATGTAAATTTACTAATCTCAAGATATCCCCTTCCAAAATTCCTCTTGAATCTCAACCATGTACAATTTATCTAACCTATGGTGATAATTACATCATGGCCCAAGCTCAATCAAGAGACTTGGATGTCCAAAATTATCAAAAGACTCTAGCTCAAATACATGCTTTCAATCATGATGTTTATACCATTTACACTAATTTTGAATTGACACCTAAAGGTTATGTATCTACTGCTAATTCTCGACTCATTGATACTCCTTGGGTGGTATAAAAATCTTACCTACTAAACCTATAAAATCTCTTTCTTCTTCTATACCTCTTACCAAACTAATCATTCCATCTGATTATCTCCTTGTCAGTGATGTTAATGAAAACCCTATCAAATTTGATCAACATTAGTCACCTACTCCACTTACTCTTGAGATTAAACTAGATGTCATGGCCATAGATGTATGTCAAATACATTTTGAATATGATATCCATGGTAACAAAATTATTGATCTCAAAGTAGATGTTGAGTATTATGGTCATGTGGATCATAATCCACATTTTCATATTTTGGAGTAGTAAGCATTTGGTCATGGGCATGCTTGACAAAGTTTAGTAGTTTTTTTTATCCCCCTCTTTCCCTTAGGTTCCCATTCTTCATTTTTGGCTAAGTCCTAATTTCCTTCCATGGCTACCATGTGGCATTCTGCATGCTCACTTATCATGAATAAGTTCTCAATTCACCTAGAAGTAGAGTTAGCTCTCCACATGGTTCCCATCCCTCATCCAAGGCATATTTTTTTTAGAGCCTATAGGAGTGCCATTGCTTAATGGAGTAATGAGTGGGGCCCACTATGTGGTTAAAATTTAAGTACACAATCATGTTATAAGGACATTAAATTAAACATAGTAGTTTACGATGCCTCATAAGACATCAAAATATAGACAAGATTATAAAAGGAACACTCACTCTATAGTATGCCATGTGTCTCCATGGTACTTATCTAAGGCATAAATCTCTATTATCAAAACTTCAAGTTGTACCATTAGCTAAAAGGAAGGCACTCCATGTATGGCACTTAGAACAAATCTACTAGACCCAAAATATATCATGTGGCATCATCCTAACATATCATAGATGAATTATCTATTAGAACTCAAATCCATGGGCTATGTGAAAAAATACCTCATCTTAGAAGTAAGGTTGTTCAAATCTGAGCTACCATGCACCCTAATACAATCTAAATGTCCATGAGATGATACCATGTATCCCAAACACAACTTGAGAATCTTTTGATATGCCATTCTTCCTTCAAATACACCTTGTATCAACTTGGAATCCTTGAGATGGTATATCTAAGAATCACTAGAGCCTTTCAAAATTAACACATATAAGTGCTTAGACCATATGATCCAATATTTGAAGATGTATAACTATTTAAGGCCCCTTTCGAGAGACAAAAATGTTACTTTAATGGACATGTGTAATACGCATGCTACTCTTATCTAATAATCAAAAAGACTCCTCTAAGAACTTGTATACACATAATATTTTTAACTTTTATTGATTACTAACACTTTATATCTTGTAGGAACCTATCAAGTCTCAACCTCTCTGAGTGCATGCATTAAGGGGTGAAATGAGAAAGGGGTGGATAGACCATTGGTGCTTCATAAGATTATCATTATTTTTACCACTTGTCATCCACACTCTAGCCTCCTAAAACCATTGAACCTAAGATTATTCTTCTTAGTTCTATTTGTTCCTATCATTTGCTATATTGTATCCTTCATTTCTTGCCTTAGAACCCTTTTGACCTATTATTTGTGTTAGGTCAACTAGGTTGACCTAGCATAGCTTAGGGACTTTTTATCTCTTTTGGTTTGTTGGCCTCTTGGCAAACCTAGCAAAAACCTAGAGAGTTTGCCCTAAAAATGTTCTAGGTTTACCAGGTCAACTTAGCATAGCCAATGTTCTCCAATGTTTTTATGGAAAGTTACTAATATATATACAAGGTAATTTATTACCATTTTAAAAGATAAAATAATTAATTGAATAAGTGTAAATAAACATCTACCTATTGACCATTGTACTTGGGGAATAAAGATTTAGTGTTCATTACTTTCTTTAGATTTTTGATCTCATGTTATGGATAAGTCCTTTGGATGCTTAGATAGGTTAGGTAGCTTAGATCTAATTTATCCTAGTTTTCCTTACATACCATGAAAATCTCTAATAAATCACCTTATCCAAGGGGTAGATTGAGGCTTGACAGGTTCATCTTCAAAGGTAAGTATTCTTAACTTTATTCCTCCTTTGTAAGAGTAGATATATAGTGCATTTGTATTCTTCTCTTCCATGTATTAGGATTCCATATAAATTTATGTGAGTATATGTATTATATACATGTTTAATTTAGTTTTTTATTTGTTTTTTTTTCTAACCTTGACTTTGTGCCACAAGCTTTGGTACACACTAGATTAGATTTGCTTTTCTTGTTATTAGATTAGTGAAATATTAAATCATATGACTCTTTTAGGGTTATGTGATTGTGTTAGACTATAGGCTTTAGAACCCTACCTCACATGGTGTGTTGTGATAAGTGATCCCCTAATAAATTTTATTAAATCCTCACATTAGTCATGTTCTTGCTTAAAAATATTATGCTCATAATCAATAGTGTAGGTGTGCTCTATCCTATTAGATCTAGGATTGATTTATAGACATGATGCATTTTTTATTACATGCAGAACCCACTGAGATGATGTGTGTACCCATTAGGCCCATGAGATTATAACACATGTCATCCCCATAAAGATAGATCTAAGATCAACAAATTACCTCTAAGAATGATGTGTACCTCCCCTTTAAGCTGCACATTTAATACAAAGTTATCTACAAATGTTAATAAGGTTCTTGAGAGAAATCAAAAGGCAAGTGTGTTCAAGTAAGATTGTGATGGCCCATGAGAGAGACACTTATCCAGGAAAGTTCCTAATTACTTATGAGAGTGACAAGTGCAACCCCCATTGCTGATAAAATTAAAGGCCCCATTCTTAATAAGATTTCCAAATGAAATTTTAGATGTAGACACATGTCACCATGGTGCTCCTTCTAAACATAATGGGGAATCATGAGGTGAGGAAGTTGTTTCATATCTAGGATTTTGAAGACCAACTACACCCATGAGATGGATTTTTTCATTTAGTTACAAAAAAATCATCATGAGTATGAGTGTCAGGATTTCTAGGTGTTGTTTCCCTAAGAGGCCATTGTGCCTATACAAGCAAACCTCTTTTATTTTATAAATGGTTGGTAGATGAATAATTATTTTTACTATTATCAAAGAGAAATCATTTGTAATAGTGTATTTTTAGAATAAAAGTATAATAAATTAGCATTTTTTATTTTATGACCTTAGCAGGTTCCCCTCATGGGTAGGATTTAATATTGTATATTGTGCCCTGGAGACCTTTTGTATTTTTTTTGTGCCTAATAATGAAGAGGATGTGGTGTTCTATGTCAAACTAAGTGGAAAGTTATTTATGTTTGTTGTTTTTTATCTACTTCTATAGTATTGGTTCTTATTTGTATTATATACTTTAATTCATGCATATGTTCTTTTAATAGTCTGTGATGTTTGAATATTCAAGATATTTTATGTAATTATAGGTCAATACTTTATAGATATTAGTGCATCACCATATTTAGTTTATTTCAATTTTATTTTGCATTTCCTTCTTATCCCCTTTCATCCCCAAATTTATCTAAAGAGATAGCTTTGAAAACCCTACAAGTTACTTTATAGACTGCATTTGAGTCCCACGTTTTTAAAGCTTCCCATAAAGAGCTATTCTTTTAGATCAAAAGTATTAGTCATCAATAGTTTTTATTTTTTGGTATGCCTGGTAGGACATGACTACTACTCTACCTAACTAAAAGCTAGAATTTATGATTGATAGGCCCATTATGAGGTCATAAACATCAAATAATCCAATATTTTTAACACCACCTTTAGTACCTACAACTTGCCGAAGGACCATTGGGTCAAGTGCAATGCAAAAACTATAACAAATGGTGATCCAAGGACCACCAAGGAACATTATAGCATGTAATAGTGGTATCCCACTCATCCCTCTAATATCCCCAGCTATTTGGGATCTTATTATTATGAATGCCTTAAAATAACTCCATGAATTCTTAGGGGAATACCTCAAAAGTGTAGTTAAACATCTCTAAGATATTTTGAATGTATACAATGTGCATTATGTTACATAATAAAATGTAGCCTTAAAACTACTAGCTACCTCTTTCAAATGGTGATCTCTTGATTGGTAATAATCCTTGTTGCTCAATTTCATCACCACCTAATATGACTTAGGAAATATATTATTTAAGAAATTTAATTAGAACACATACTGATCATCTCTCCTATAAAAACTAATGACTATTAAGAGAGACCTACAAGAGGTTATTATTGATTTCAATACTAGGTTTGATAAGGCCTATAATAGATCCCAATAAAAAATTAACTACCCATAAGTATGGCTATTATATTTTATCTCAAATCCTTCAACTCGAACATAGCTATTATGTTTCAATCTCTTGGAGGCTAGCTATTGACAGATTCATATGCGCTAGTAATTAGAGCTGAGAATAACTTGATAAATTTTGGGAAGCTTCCCCCTCAACCATTGATGCCAATGTTCTCATAAATATCAATGTCACCACAAGAGGAAGTCCCAATAACCTCATAAGTAGCATCTTCTATGTATGTATATCCACCTACCTAGGAAAACACATCCTCTTAATCTTTATTATCTATAGAGATGAAAAATATGAAGAGCATCTTACAAAACTTCTCTAATCAGATAATAAACGTTAAAAGGTAGTAAGTCATGCCCCTAAAACCTACTTTCTAAAATTACGAAGAAAGGAGAGTGCCATATTAGTATAACTAATACTAATAAATTTAGAGGCCAAATCATCAAGTTCCAGATCATCAAGCACCCAATCAATAGATGTGATCCATGAATGAAATTGTTTTGGTACATAATCAGTTACAAAAAGTATCACTAAGTGTAAATAGAGAGTTGGTCATTAGCCAAAAAAACTTGGTAGATGACTTAAATTCATGGTTATTTCCATGCAAAGATGCACATACACCCTAAAATTGTCCAAAAGGAAATATATAGTATAAGGTTGCTAAGAAATAAAGGCAAGGGAACACACCTAGTTCAACCCCATATGAATACCAATCCATGGGTGTTGATAATTATATATTAATGGTTTAAATGCAAGGAATTTCCTAAGATCAAGAGGAAGAGATAGCCTCAAATCATGAATTTTTCTCCTAGGAAGAGGGTAAGGATGTGGTCTATGCAAGTGAGATCCTATTATTGAAGGCCTTGCAAGTCTAGTCAGATTACTTCACCTAACCTAAGAAGAGACGGATCAAGACCCAAGAAGCCTTAAAAATGCCTAAAGTGACTTTCAAGAATATATTGGGACCCCAACCACCACCTTTGACATATCAAAAGTAGAGAGAAATAAGATAAAATAGGATAAAAGACCTTGAGGTCCAACTATAAGGGTCATTAATATGGTAGAGTAGATAACTAAGGCTCTAGTTAATGTCTCTTTGGGATGTATTATCTATCCAAAATCAAAGCTCTCCACTAAAAAAATAATTGAATATAAATAAAAACCTATGCAAAATAGCCTAACTATGGAGCTAGTACCGAATAAAGGAAAAGAATTGTAAAGTAGTGCACAACCTCATGCACCATCTGCATTTATCAATTATCAAGTAGGGTTAAGTAAGATTAAACCTACCCCATTTTATTTGACTCTTACTATAGGAAATAAGTTATTTTACAATTCTATTATCAACTTTGGTGCTAGCACCATAGTGATGCCCAAGTAGATTGTGGATGCACTATAACTATAGTATGAAGCTTTGAATAAAGGGGTGTTGTAATTATATGGGAAGAATATTCAAAATGTATGTATTATTAGGGCCCTTCCCTTAAAATTATACTCTTATCCTAATATCACAATCACCTAATAAGTTGTAATAATAGACATCCTTCCAATCTTTGGTTATGTCTAGCAAGAGATTTTACCAAAAAATAAACATATACTTATCCTTAGTTTGGTCCCATTTGATCCTAAGAACCAAATATTACTTGAATCTAAAGGTTTTGTCTGAGCCTCTACATCTAGAACACGTAGTTGATGAGGCTATGGTAAATTTTGAAGTAATGCATACTTCTTTCTCTAAGAAAGAGTGTTAGAGGTATAATCACTAAGAGGGGGTGAATTAGTGAGCCCAAATATACCAATTTCAATTATAGTCTTTTAAACTATTTATCATTTATCATATATCAATTTGATCAAGAAAAATTAATACGAGAGTTCATTCATTCAATGCATACACAAGATCAAAACACATAACACATAATTCCTATGGGAAACCCTCATGGGTTATAAAATCCACTCTCAATTATACAACACATGGAATATGATCCTATAATAAATTATAATCAAGAGACTAATCAACTCCTTTATACCATAAAAACCTGATCATGTCCTCCTAACAAAAATCCTTTAGTGAAACACCTATTTCACAAGGAGAAACTACCCCTAGGGAAGACCAAGTCCTTTAGACCCTCATTTTAAAACCTCCACCTTAGAAATTATGTCTTCAGCACCTGATGATGAATATCTATTTTCTAACCCATACATAAACTCTCTCTCTCTATCTCATGTAAGTCTCTTACATAGGCATGCCACAATCTCTTTCCTTCTTCACTCAAACTATCCTCATATGCACACTCAAGCCTCTTTTCATATCTTCAAACTATAAGAGTACTTTTCTAACATAAAAAATATGACCTATAGGTCATACACATATTCATAAATATGCTCTACTTATCAACTCATCCAATTGGGCACTCTACCGCTCCTTTGCTCCATAACTCTTACGTGCATACCTTGCACTCTTTCACAAAGTCTTCTCAAAATATAGAAATCATCTTTGATTTCACTGTATATAGAGATATCATGAGTTATCAACATCTTGGTTGGCCATAAACATTCCTTCACCCTTAAGGCATCTCACATGGGTCACACTTAAGCACAATCCACTTTCAAATAGGCCCAAGACACTTTAAGTCCTATGGAGACACATTCATCTCTTTAACATAGCTCTGAACAAACTAAAACATAGGAACACTTTCCAAATACATATAACCATTAAATCATGATCTATAGGTCCTCCTTAAGTTTAAACAACCATCATAATACCCTCTTGCTTAAGCACAATTTACTCAAATAACTCTCTATACACACAGTCATTATGAGAAAACACATAGTCACTTTCTAAGCCTTTGTTCATACCACACAAAAAATTTCAAACCTTCATAATGTACACATAACATCCTCATGGAGTCTACAACACTGTCCAATTTTCAATTCATCAAGATATATCAAAACAAGCTTGAACAATCTTCTCGGGCCACTTATAGTCCATGTAAGAACACACATTCAACTTTGAACCTTTATAAATATATTTGTACATAATTTAAAATCTTTAAATATATATATATATATATATATATATATATATATATATATATTTTACTAGATTCACCTTGTAGACCTCTACAAGTTCACTTTGTACACCATGAGAATATTCATCTTGGATCAAAAGTTATATCCAAAATATAAAGAATTAGTTTTTCCTTTACAAATTGAAATATTCAAATGCAAACAATCATAGTTAAAATTAAAAAACCATGATCACATCTCATGTCCTCATTTCTTTAGATCAATCATGTACTAGTGATCTTATTCAATCTTTAACACATAGTCCACCAATGCCAAACATTAAACCTTGAACATGTTGACCTCATCTCATGTAATCAAGAACTTTGACTCAACAGGCTCCCTTGATCTCTAGTAAAAATCTTGATCTTTAAAAATTATAAAAATATATCAATTTAACTTCTTGACTTTAATAAGATCCATTGATATCTATTTATATGATCACCCGCTCACTATTGATCCTTGGAAGAAGCTTGATCTTTGTCTCTACTCAGTGTTAAACATTGAACACTTTGGCACCATTCCATTGCTTCTTGACTTCTTAGAGCAATGCACACTTTCAATGTTATTCAAAATTCAACTTGTGAAAAATTGATTATGGGGACCATTTCAATCTATCTAAGTAGAAAAATTTGAACCTCAATAACTTCTTTTATGCTTATATGCATGATCTAAAATTTGGACCATATGATCAAATTTCAAAAGAGAATCCAAAAATATATAAAAATAATCTTTAAACCTTTACATGAGTGAGATATATCACCATTAAAATTCATTTTTAAAAACTTTTGACACAAAGCCAACTATGTCAAAAACTACTTGAGAGGCCAATTTTGCACTTGTATAACTTTGTTGCACTTTAATGCATGACCTAAAATTTAACATAAATAAAATAGGATCAAAAATTAAAAACCCATATTATCATCTTATTTTGAAACATCAACATGTGTGAGATATGACATCATCAAAATTCTTACTCAATTCTTCTTACCACATTGTAAATTTGGCCAAGTATGGGAAAACACTATCAAAATCCCTGGGAGCCCATATTTGCACCCACATATCTTTAACTTCACTTAGGTTCATGATGTAAGATTTAGTACATAGTAAATAGGGACTAATTTTATCACAACCATATGACAAACTCCCCTTGACTCATCCACATGTGGCAACAGTGACATCAACAAACTGCCTACTTAGATTTTCTACCACTAAACCCAAACTATCTAGATAAAAACTATGAAATACTAGATTAATTTCACTTATGTACACAAGCACTAAAAGAATATAATAAATCTTATGGGACTCTTTCACATGATAAAATCACCATAATCATCCTTGAACATCTCTAATCATGCCAAAACTGAAGATCTACCAAGCCTCCTTTAAGCACACTAGGACACACACAATGCACACTTTATCATTATTACTTAGGCTATCAAAGCACTTCAACCACTCACTAGGACACCTCCATAAAATCATCATGACATGAATAAAAACTATTTAACAAAGAGATGCATTACATATAAATTATTTAAGAGGAAGGAGTGACCAACAACATGATCCTAGAAGAAGAGGTCCACATTAATGAGTTCATTGAGAATGATCCTTTCACAAATTTTGACACCACTAGGATCAAGACCTATATAATAAATAATGTAGATTATTCCATCCCCAAGGTCATGAATAATAAAGATTTTTTTAAGGTTATAGGTTGTACCCTAACTTAATAAAGGATTATTCAAGTCCTCTACCCAAACCTAGTCCAACATGGGAATGATCCTAGGTTGTGGGTTACCTAAATTTGGGTCAAACTTCTAAGTTTTTTAATGAGGATAGCTACTCAAATATAATAATTTTAATCTCTCTTATTAAAAATTAATATATTTTGATGAAAAGGGGAAAAATACATAAATGAAAACCTACTTTAAGTGTGGTGATGCACTAAATGTTCAATGATCCACTCTAAACTTGGACACTTTCATGACTACTAATGAATCAAATGGGGACAAGGATTGATTATATTTTATGATAGAGTTACAAGCATGATAATTTTTTATTAAGGTTGAAAAGAGATCTAAAAATTAAAGGATAGGAAGAGATAGGTCTATGTAAGATACTATGGACTTATGACACTTCAAAAGAAACCTCACTAGCTAACACTTCACACAACCTATAAAAAACTAACAATCTTGAAGAAAGGTACATGAAGGACCTACAAATGATGAATAAAAAACATACATTCTATAAATCAAACTTCAATAAAGCACACTTATAATTAAATTATAATTTGAAATTGTCTTATATGGCTTTGAAGAGTTTACAAAGTGATTTTAGTAGAGGTTTGCTATACCTAGCTGAGGGATACAAATCAAGAGCTCAAAGCTAGTATTCATAGGAAGAAAGAAGGTAAGAGAGAGAATTTATGATGAAGGGGTCATTAATGAGCCCAATTTTACTAATAACAACCACCAACATCCTTATCGAGCTCCTCTATTACATTAATTTCACTGTATCTTTATCTAACATGATGGAGAATGTGAAGATCAAGACCACTGGTAGGAAGTAATCCCCACCACCACATGAATCCTTCT
The DNA here is from genome assembly GCA_037957365.1 of Torreya grandis. NCBI lineage: Eukaryota > Viridiplantae > Streptophyta > Pinopsida > Cupressales > Taxaceae > Torreya > Torreya grandis. The sequence goes on from JARHVA010001953.1 coordinate 355,891, forward strand.
CAATATCCTTAGCATTAATACCCTATACTATATTCCTTAATCATGCTTGGTATTCTTCACATTATCAAGTAATTACTTGACCTTACTAATGGTGTTTTTTCTAACATTCCTTGCACAATCATCATTATACCATTTCTTTTAAATCCTAAGTATAGATCTATTATGGATGAAAACCAATCACCCTATTGGTTTTAATATACTCATGATTATAAATTAATATCCATAGGATATGGTCTATTTAATATAAATGAGATGTAAAATCCATGTTTACAAACCATAAAAAATCTTTGCAGGGCTTTAAAGTTATTAGATGCTTTACAGGGTCTGAACCTATTTATCCAGATCATGTTTGATCTTGCATTTATGTATTTTACTTGTTTAGGGTGGAAGGGTCCTTTGTCTAACATGTCTAATTTAATGGCATCCTCTAATTCAACCTTAGTTTAATTTTATCTCCATTAAAGTCCTTTAGCTTTCAAATTTTAATGTTAACCATCGATCTTGATCTAGGCTCCCCACATTGTGCTACATATTAACTCTTCATTCATCCCATAAGACCCTGTTATTAGTCCTTTAACTTTTTTACATCATGCACACCATATATATCCCTTTTTATGAATGAATGTGAACCATATATCTTCTATTATCCTAATTCAATTTATACACTTAGAAACTTCTCATTTATCTTTAAGATTCACTAACTTATTGACCCATTTCTCACTATTGATCTACTTTGTATGAGTGAATGCATACTATTGATCTACCTGGACACACTAGCTCTATCAGTCAATACATAACATTATATCTATATTTAATTACCCAAGATCTTGACACTTTTCTTCTTCATGCTTATGTTAACCTTTTGACTTGATGCTCACCATTGATCTTGGGTGCATGATTAAATTCACTCTATTAGATCTTTGAGACCCACTGAATCTATCATTACCCACTCATTGTTAGATTTTTAGTATGATTGAATAAAAACCATCTATTTTGAGACATTTTAATTCAAATGTTTATTTTATGAGGCCCAAATTTGATGTTTGTGTGAATGTTTAAGGATTTTTAAATGTAAATGGTTAATTGATGTAGCTTCAACATGACATCCCCGTGAATGTCTCATTCGACAAGTCTAACTTTGAAGCTTTATATCTTGAGATATCAAGGTCATCAAGACACCAAATTTATATATGATGATCTTGGCATGAATAAATTCATGTTCATGAAATATTTTTTCTTGAGATGTTCCCTAAGTGATTTTATTAGATGTGTAATTAGATTGACCTATTTATTTTTGCATGACATGTTGATGATAGTCTAGCTCTTCATGTGCTGGTGTAATAACCTTGAAGGCTCAAAATGATTTTTTGAGGCCTATAAAACCTAATTTATGTCCATTAAGGTCATGATCACCATGGAAAATTGCTTTCTCAAAATTTTAAAAACTACACTTCAAGTTTACTTAAAGTGTTTCAAAATATTTGCAAGCTGTATGTGATATTTGGACCACTCATTCTATCTAAAAATATTATTATCTCATCCATCCAATAAAAATCTTTGAATATGGGCCAAAAGGTCCAACATTTCTAGTGATTTAATTGGATTAACCAATCTACTAGTCATGAAACCTAGAATCTGATCAAGATCACTCATGATGACTAGATACATGAAGTATTACTTACAAAAAGATTTTGCCTAACTCCTAGAAACACTTTAAATCAAAGAGACACATAAAAACAATAAGAAATCAATAAAATACACCAAATAAATACCCAAATAGCATAAAAATAATAAACAGAGCAATATGCAAGAGCACTTAGAGGTAAAGATAGATCTATCTACATATGTACAAAGATAATGAGATAATACTAGTAGTATCATCTAAGATACCTCCCATTAATAGGGAAGGGAAGCTCTCTCCATTCAAATTATCAATCTCAATAATTTCTCTATTTGTAACCTATGATAACATAAGGCCCACTTTAAAGACTATCAAACTTAGATTGCTTTCCTGGTTTTTCACGATCCTCATCCTATTTGAGGAATATATCACCTTGTTGGAATGTCTCTGAGGAAGATCTATTGTCAAATGAGCTCTTCACTTTGTGTTTATTATACCACATAATGTTCATAGTATTGTCCCTTTTCTCCTTGATTTATCTTATCTCATTCAACATTACTTGCATAACATCATCCTCTAGGAGTTCAAGTTGATGTGCAAGCTCTAATACAAGAAATTTAAGAGATATAGGAAGTTTGGCCTCTTTCCCATAGACAAGGAGGTATGGGGAGTGTCTAGTATATTTCTTAGGTGTCACTATGTCTACCCATAGGGAAGTCCTTAGTCTAGTGTGCCACTCCCTTTGACCATCTTCCATAGTTATCTTGATAATACTTAACAAGTTATTATTTGTGGACTTTGTTAATCTATTTCCCTATTGGTAATAGTTGGAGGATACCTTGAGATAAATTAAATTTGAAATATCCAAGTCACATACCTTATTTCTACTAAAGGCTAATGAATTGTAATAAATAATTGTAGAGTCACACCGAATCTAGTCACAAGGCTATCATAAAAGTCCAAGATAAAATCTTCATTAGCTTCATTGAGGGAAATTACTTCAACCCACCTTGTAAAGAAGTTTATAGATATAATGAACTATTTATTTACTTTAATTGAAAGGGGTATATAATCCCTATTAAATATAATCCCCATTTCTTGAAAGGTTATTTTACTTGTATGGGTTACAAGGGAAGGGTAGTCAATTCCTGATTGCCAACAATCATTACACATTTTGGGCATTTCCTTACCCCAAGAGTGTGCATCTCTAAACATTGTGGGCTAAAATTACCAAAATCTAATGATCTTAGAGGTTATGGTCTCGAAATAAAGTGCCTAATAACTAGACCATCATAGAACTGTTCAAGTAGCTTGTTTATTTGGCATAATTCCACACACCTCAAAATCATGCCTCTTATGTCTCTCTTAAAAATTAATCCATATTTCAAGACATAAGGTATATTTTTCATCCTAAAGTTCCTTATTTTGGTTCTATATAGTCCTATAATACATTTTACTAACTCAATAAATCTGATTATATCATGTGTTTAACTAAAAGGTATTTTGTCTTCAGTTGTCTATTGGTTATCATGGACTACCAACACTTGATCTTTATCTTGATTTACCTCTGCTTCAAGTTTTTCACATAACCCTCTTCCCATTAAAGTTTTTATAACTATGACTTCAAGGTCATACTCCATGCATCTATTCACCCATCCAACTCTTTTCTCATTGAGGTATCTATTGAGTATAAACTCTTTAATACTTGGGTGTACTAGCATGAACATGATCTTACTTTTGGAGACCATATGCCTAAAATTCTTCAAACATCTCACTAATTCAATCACATATTTATATACAAATATATACCTCTGCTCATACCCTTATAAGACCTGACTAAAGAAATCAATAGGCTACTCTAAACCTTACTCATTCTATTGCATCAACATGGTAGAGATTACATCCAACATAGATAAGGCATATAAGTAGAATTCTTTGTTAAAATCAATATTAAAAAGTGTATAATCATGAAAAATGGCCTCCTTGATGGCCTCAAAACCCCTATTAGCTTATTTGGTCCATGTGAACTCCTTGCATTTTATTAACATGTGAGTAAGAGGCTTGACTAACTCTATAAAACATGAGATAAACCTTCTTATACAATTAATATTTCATAAGAAGCTCTATAGACCCTTCTTGTGATTGGGAAAGCGTGAGGATAAGATGGACTCAACTCTTTTAGGATCAATGGAAATACCATTCTTGGAGATTACATGGCCTAATAATATGCCATCATGAACACTAAATATATATTTTTTAGGATTAAATGACACACCAAATTCTTTGCATCTTTCAAATACTAACCTCAAGTGAACAATGTGATCAGTTGGGTCCCTTGAGAAAATAATGATGTCATCTAGGTATATGACCATCATGTCATTAATCAAACCTTCAAAGGTAATATCCATTGTCTTCTAGAAAGTTTCTCTAGCATTGGATAGTCCAAAGGGCATTTTCATATACGCATAAGTGTCCCACTTTGTGGTGAAGGTAGTCTTGTGCCTATATTCTTCATTGACCATAATATGAATATAACTAGAGTAGACGTCAAGAAATTATAATATCTAAGAACCTACCACCTTTTGAATAATCTGATCCATTGAGGGTAGTGGGTAATGGTATTTTAGGTACACTTTATTAAGGTCCCTAAAGTCAACACATAAACATATTTCCTAATTATTCTTCCTCACTAGAAAGTTTTTCCACCCATGAGGAATGTTTAATGGGTAATATTATCTTTGATTAAATCAACTTAAATAACTCCCTTCTCACCAATTCATTTACTTATAGGTTTACAAGACTGTGTTTCTGCTTGACTGGTTTTGTATTTCTCTCTAGTTCAATGGTATGCATGCAAGTTTGGGATAAAAACCCTTCAAATCATTGTATTACCATGTAAATACATCATAGAAATCTTGGCATAAAGCAACAAATGGATCTCTTTCTTTTGTTATTTTAATATTTCCTAAATTCAATAATTTATCTTTGAAGATATCAATCCTCTCATAGTGTTCCTCCTTGGCTTAGATACATGCCTTGCCTCTTCTCACTTGGTCATATTTATTGAAAATGATTTCCAATGTCACAATCCCCTTAGTTAGATTTTTATATCTCAATTACACTATCTAATTATCATACTAATGTTGGATTTTGTTTTGATTTCTATGGTAGAATTCTACTCCCTGCATCAAAAAACATATAATTTGGTCGTCATTATCAAACACCTATGAACTCATCTCATTATTAGGTAAATTTAGTCTACATATGACCTTGATATTGTCTTGACTCTAGTTTCCTTTGAATCCTTCTATAACCTCATACCGATCTCTAATGGTTGTAAGCCTATCTGCATGTTGATTTACCTTTGTTGGTATAGATTATATGTTGAATGCTAAGAAGTCCTCCATGAGATCCCATACATGATGCTTGTAAGCTATCAAATTATGGTTCTTTACTACACTTATACCTCTTAATTTTTTCATAACAAGCTCACTATTACCTTTGACTTGAAGAATTTTAACACCTCTTCTTTTTGCCTCTTGTAAACCATGTAAAAGAGCATCATATCCAACTATGTTTGAAGTGAAACTAAATTGAAATCTTGTAGCTAAATAATATTTCTAACATGAAGGTGAAATAAACATGGATCCATCTTCAATAAAGCCCATAGACCATATTATTCTTGAGTGGTGTTAGTTAGGTGAGGTGTAGTAACACCCTCCTCATGTGTATAATACACCCCTAAGTTTGCTTCTTCAATATTGCTATAGGGATCAAATCCATGATTTTTATCTCATTATTCATCTATTTATAGGTATAAAATTCCTTCAAGATGGTTTTAAAGCTCTTTTTCAATATAATTTTCATCCTCATCTAATATGGTATAGTTGACATTTACAAGGTTAAGCATATAAGGTTCTAAATGAAACCTAGAGATAGGTTCTGACCTAATGGTGACCCTTGTCCCATATCTAGTCCTAAAAAACATGTATGACCAGTCATAGGATAGATATCCCCTATTTTTTTATTAAATTCCCTAGATAGGCATAAGGAAACATATTTGGGTAGGTCTATAACCATAACATCTTGAGTGATGACACAATTTGGGTAAGCTACCAAAGTGATCTTAAGATCTTTCAATATACCTACTATTTTAGTGGGGGAACCATCCAACTATATAACACATTTTTCATTAGGCACATACTTAAGCTCAAGCTTATCTACTATGGATTTAGGCATAACTAAGGTTAAAGCTCATGAATATATCATAAAATTATGCACTAGGTAGTCCCCTATGATGATTGAGAAGAAGAATGGATGAGGTTTGACAATATTAGGGGATGAATAACATTAAGCACTTGATCTTGACTAGGAGCTTGATTAGGAACTTGAATTTAACTAGGAACTTGATCTTGACTACTATTTGTAAAAATAGTGTTCACCTTATCAATTGTCTCATTCAAATGAGAAGGCTTGGAGAACTCTTATTGAAGGATATCTTTCTATCCTAGAATATACAAATCATCATACATAGACATAGTGATATTATCCTTCTTCATGTGATATACAATATTTAAAGGAAGACTAGTGCCTTTCAACTGCAGCTTGGAAGTAGAAGTATCACTTGGAACTTGAGTGACATGAGGAACAAAAGGAAACTTCTACTATTGTCCATGATGTTGGGGTATTTTTTGAGTCACAAGACCTTCAAAAACTATATTTGAAGTGGTAGGCTACTGATTAACTTGTGGGGGTGCTGAATAAGCCTTAGGATACCCTAAATTGTCATCCAACATCTTCCTCTAAGCCCTTGTATTGGCTAAAACTAGTTCATCTACACTTTATGTAGTCCACCCCATGTTTACTACTACATGCTCAAACATATGCTCCCCTTATTGAAATATCATTCACATACTATCAACTAGTTCCTTACACATGTTTGCTTGTTATTACATCTTAGCTTCCAATGGTGTCAAAGCAGACATATTACCTTGATTCATTGGAGGGCCTTATGGTGGAGGAGGAATTATGTTATGGCCTTGGAATGAAGGAACATGTTACCAACTAGGATCCTAATAAATTTCTCCACTTTTAGCCATTACTATCTCATTGGACTACCCTCTTGATTTCCATTGACCCTGTTGTGCAATGTTGTTTTGTGTGGGGACCAAGGTTCTTAAGCTACTTAAAGCTATAAGATTGTAACTATTATAAGATCTACCTTAAGTAATTTCGCCTTGGGATTATTAATTTTATGGATAAGGGGGTATATTGTAGGATTTAATAGGGTATTGGGCTTGGAAGGGACCTTAGTATGGTCTATATCAATTATGTTGTTATATCTCTATAACCACTAGCTTCTTGTTTTTTGCCTTCAACAAGCTCTCAATCCTTGTACATTTGTCGACTTGACTATCATCAGGTTGGGATGGATTGTTTGGAGTGGTAAATGGAGTAATGGTAGGTGGGGTTAGTTAAATCTTAGGAAAAAGTGGCATGAGAGGTCTTGTCATGAGTTTACTTACTTGTATCAAACAATTTTTTCCCTTATAGCTATCTCACAATTCCTAAGTAGAGTTATCCCACCCATAGATTGGATCATGACTACAATGTTTCAGTTCAATGCTCTCAAATAGTAAATAAAATCATAATTTGGTGTGGATTTAATGATGATAGGGATCATATCCCAAGTTTTTTGGAATTTATAGTTGAAATCAACCATGAATTCTTGAGATGCCCTCTTGATTGAGGTAATTTTTTCAACAAGTGACACATGGTTACTTTTATCCTCAAAATGTTTACATAAGCATTCACCAAACTCATCCCAAGTATTAATTGAGTTAATATCTATAATTCTATACCATTTTAGGGATTTACCTTTTAAGGATGTGGCTAGTAGTCTCATGGCTATATTGTCTTATGTAATGTTATGTAATGAAAAAAAGTTTACAATGTCAGCTATGTGTTTTATAAGGGTGGTGGAGTCCTCTCCTATAAATTATGGTAGAATATTCAAAGAGGAAAAAGGGATATCATCACTCTATTGAAGTTTAAGAGGGATTCCACCATTGAATAGTAAAAAATCTTACATTTTGCCCTTGTCATTTGCATAGTGGGGGTTGCACTACTTAAGATAATAGGATGACTAGGAGATGAATATTTATTTTGGGGTTCAGGACATATCCTATTAAATATTTCTCTTTTGTATGAATTATAAGGTATCTCAATTAATTAAAAGGGAATACCTTTACTATCTAACCTTATAGTAACCTTTGGCATGAGAGGGCTTGTCTGAATGATGCTATGAACTCTACAACTTGGATAATCTTTAACTTTTGATGATGTTATGAACTCTGCTATGAATACCTATTCCTAAATTTAAAATTTGGTCATGCCAAAGAGAATGTATCTCATCAGGCATGACAAAAATTATTGGAGGTTTTAGGTTTCACCCTAGCTAATCAAAGGATTTTCCAGGTCATCTACCCAAACTTAGTCCAACATGGTAATGACCTTAGGCTATGGGTTACCTAAATTTGGGTCAAAACTCTATTTTTTTAATGAGGCTAGCTCCTCAGACACAAAAATTTGAATATCTCTTCTTACAACTTAATATATTGGGATGAAAAGGGGAAAAATACATAAATGAAAACCTACTTTAAGTGTGGTGATGCACCAAATGTTCAATGATCCACTCTAAACTTAGAAACTTTCATGACTACTAATGAATCCAATGGGGGATAAGGATAGATCAGATTTTGTGATATAGTTATAAACATGAGTATTTTGTTGAAGGTTTAAAAGAGACCTACAACTTGAAGGATGGGAAGATATAGGTCCATGTAAGACATTATGGAATTATGACACTTCAAGAGAAGCCTCATTGGCTAACACTTCACACAACCTGTAAGAAACTAATAGTCTTGAAGTAAGGTACATGAAGGACCTATAGATGATGAATACACAACATATATTTTGTAAATAAAAATTAAATAAAGCATAATTAACATTAAAATAAAATTTGAAATTGTATTATATGGATTTAAAGAGTTTACAAAGTGATTTAGAAGATGTTTTCTATAGCCAATTGAGGGATACAAATCAAGAGCTCAAAGCTAGTATTTATAAGAAGAGAGAAGGGGAGAGAGAGAGAGAGAGAGAGAGAGAGAGAGAGAGAGAGAGAGAGAGAGAGAGAGAGAGAGAGAGAGAGAGAGAGAGAGAGAGAGAGAGAGAGAGAGAGAGAGAGAAGGAACTAAAGGGGTCATTAATGATCCCAATTCCACTTATAAAAACCACCATTTCCATCCTTATTGGGATCCTTTGATGTATCAATGTCACTGTATCTTTCTATGGCATGATGGAGAATGTGAAGATCAAGACCATTTATAGGAAGTAATCCCCACCACTACATGAATCCTTCTTAAGATCCTCAACATTAATGCCCTTTACTATCTTCCTTAATCATGCTTTTGTTCTTCATGCTATCAATAAATTACTTGACCTTGCTCATGGTGTTCTTTATGACATTCCTTACATAGTCATCATTCTGACATTACTTCTAAATCTTGAGTATAGATATATTATGGATGAAAACTAATCACCCTATTGGTTTTCATATAGTCATGATTGTAAATGAAGATCCATAGGCTAAGGTCATTTCAATATAAATGAAAGGTAAAACCTACATCTAGAATCCCTCCAAAAATATTTATAGGGATTTAGTAGAATTAGATAACTTTGTAGGGTCTAATCTTAGTTATCCAAATGATGTTTGATCTTACATTTATGTGTTTTACCTATTTAGGGTGGTGAGATCCTTTGTCCAACATGTCTACCTTAATGGCATCCTCTAGTTTGACTTTAGTCAAATTTTCTCTCCATTGAATTTATTTATCTTTCAACTTTAAAAGTCAACCATTGATCCTAATTTGGGCTCCCCACATTGTAACAAATGTCATCTCTTCATTCATCTCACAGGATCTCATCTTCAGTCATTTAACTTCTTAGCCTCATGTACACTGTAGATCTCCCTCTATAATAATGAATGTGATCCATAGATCTTATGTAAGCCTAATGTGATTGAGATACTTGGTATCTTCTCATTTATCTTCAAGATTTGTTGACGTGTTATCCCATTGCTCACCATTGATCCACTCTATATGAGTGAATGCATAATGTTGATCTACCTAGACCCACTAGATTTGTTAGTCGATGTGTACCATTAGATATTTTTTTAAGTACCTAAGATCTTAACACTTTTTTGCTTCATGCTTATGGTAACCTTTTGAATTGATGCTCACCACTGATCTTGGGTACATGATTAAATATGCTCTGTTAGATCTTTGGGACCCAATAACTTTGTCCTCACCCACTCACTATTTGATATTTGGTACAATTTAATGCCAATCATGGATATTAGTAAATTTTAATTCAATTGGATATTTTATAAGGCCTAAATTTGACATTTGCATGAATTTTTAAGAATTTTTAAATCTAAACAATCAATTATTATCACTTTAACTTGACATCCCCATTAATGTCTCATTCTACAAGTCTAACTTTGAAGATTTGTATCTTCAGATAACAAGATCATCAACACATAAAATTTCCAAAGGATGATCTTGGTGTGAATAAATTCATGTTCATGTAATATTTTGGCCTAATAGGCTCCCAAAGTTAATTAATTATATGTGTAATCAGATTGACCTATTTGTTTCTAAATTATGTGTCGATGATAGACTAGCTCTTCATGTGATGGTGTAAGCACCTTCAAGGCTCAAAATGAGTTTCTGAGGCCTATGAAACCTACTTTATGTCCATGAAGGTCATGATCACCATGGAAACCTACTTTCTCAAATTTTTACAAAATACACTTCAAGTTTACTTAAAGTGTTTCAAAAGCTTTGCAAGATATATGTGATCTTTAGACCACTCATTCTATCTAGAAATATATTTAGCTCATCTATCTAGGAAAAATCTTCACATGTGGGACAAAAGGGCCAATAAGAGAATCAAAGAAAAGAACCTAAAGGTGATTCCAATTTTTTGAAGCTTCATTTTGACAATGCAAAATGCAAGATCAATTTTGGGGCAGGCATCTAGTTAGTGTCTCTATCTGGGAAAGAGAACTTGTGATCTTTCTGATTCCAATTCACTTACATAAACAATAAAGTTGAATACAAATTGATAGTACATAGCCTCAACCTTATCAAGTGCATGGTTTTAATGTAGTTAAAAGTGTTTGGTTATTTTGAATTAGTGGTGATATAGGTGAGAGGGGTCACTACTATGAATAATGTCCATAATAGATCCTACCACCATCGAGTATGGGACTTGAAGGAAGATTTTAGAGATTTCAACGTTTATATAATCCCTAGGACCATGAACACCCAAGTAGATAGAATGGTATTGATTGGTTCTCAGTTTGATCTAGTGATAGATTTTTTCACCAATTAACAAGCAATACAGGTGATCAATAGACCTACCATTCCCATCAAAGACCATAACTAATAAGTGTTCAAGAAAGATTCCCAAACTTCCATGTTTCTCCAAAAATCATGTGAATTCATGGAAAAATTATAGCCAAAGATTGAATAATCCTATGGGGATCAGATCGTGTAACTAAAATATAATAAGTTTTCTAAGGGGATGATAACCTTGGATAATCTATTTGATTTTGATGATGCTAAGAATGACAAATAGAATTTTTCTATAGATAAAAGTGACTACTCCAAGATATATGTCAAAGGTGGAAGAAAACTAAATGTAAGGAAAGAAGTTTCCCAAAAGGATAAAGACTAATTAGTGTCTTTATACAACAAATATGGAGTTATGTCCTAGACTCAAAATAAGCTAAAAGGATATGAATGTAAGGTCATCTAACCACCATATATTTGGTTGAAGGGGAGAAGCTTATATGCTAGAAGAAAAGGCTGATCAACCCAAAAATTGAGGTTCTCATGGATTAGAAACTAAGTAAACTGATCAAATCAAGAATTATTTACCTAATCAAGCATTTGACTTGGGTGTCTAACCTATTTTTAGTAAGGAAGAAGAATGGATGAATCTAGTTGTGCATGGACTTCTGAGACTTGAACAAAATGTCTCTAAAGAACCATTACCTCTTATCTTCCATGGAATAAATCCTCTGGACAATAGTGGGTGACAAAAATTTGTCTCTTCTAGATGGGTTCTTAGGGTACAACCAAGTATTAATTAATGAAGAGGACCAACACAAGACCACTTTTACTATAAATTAAGGGAGATTCACATATGAAAAAATTCCTTTTGGCCTCTCCAATATAGGATCCACCTTTCAACTATCCATAGAAATAGACTTTAAAGTATTGATCAATAAGATCATCCTCATTTACCTCTATGATATATTTATATTATCAAAGATAAAGGAAGATCACTTTGATCATTTAAAGGTCTTCCAAAAGTGCCAAGAGTTTGGGGTATCTCTCAAACTTGAAAAGTGTGTCTTCAGTTTTCTGTAAGGTAATTTATTATGACACGTAATATACAAGGAAGGGATTTCCATTGATCTATTAAGTGTAAAGGCCATTAGGGATGTATCCTTACTGGTAAATAAGAAAGGGGTCCAATCTTTCTTGGGAAAGATTAATTCTATCAAAAAATTCATATCCAAGTTCGTATGGCTAGTAAGGCTAATCACATTGATGTTGAAAAAGGATCATCCTTTCAAATAGACCCTTTAATGGAAAATAACATTTGATAAGATCAAGGTTGAAATATCCACTACACCTATTCTAGTTAATCCTAACTTCTCTAAATATTCCATCATGTACATTTACAAGAGTGAGCATAGCTTAATGACTATGTTAACATAGAAGGAATAAGAAGGGAAAGGTGAACACCTAATTGCCTTCTACTCGAGGACCTTATGTGGTTATGAGACCAAGTATAATTTTATTGAAAAAAATCCTTCACCATCATCAAAGGTATCAAAACATCTAGGCACCTATTGGTGGAGAGAAAGATAATGGTATACATGGTGCATTCTAGTGTTAAAGAATACATAATGGAAGGAAATATCATAAAAAAAGGGCCAATTAGATCACTAAGATCCTGGAGTATGACATTTAATTTAGGTCAACCAAAGTGATCCAAGGAAGAGGACTCTATGAGTATCTATCTTAATGTGAAGGTGCCTTGGTAAAAGAACAAGATGCACCGAAAATAGTTTTAATGAATGAATATGAAGCCCAACAATTCCTAAGTTGTGGATAGGACCTATTTTGTGTAGACCAACTGATATCTAGATGTTATCTATACACATAAAAAAGATTATACAAATTTTAGGGAGCTAGATATATGCTAACATAGGGATTCCTCTTCAAGAGGAATTTTTATGGAGAGCTACTCCATTACATGGATAGTCGTCAAGCCAAAAAGATTCTATGCAATATGCATTTCACCCCTCTGGGTGGCTATTTCCTAGTAAACACCACCATGACTAAGATCATACATGTAAGATACTACTATCTAACCATGTTTATAGATTTCCATCATGGAATCAAGAAATGCCAACATTGTCAATTCTTTATGGGCAAGTGAAATAGTTTAGTCATGCCATTAAATCCAATTGTGATTGATAAGACCTTCACATAATGGGTCTTCAATTTCATCAAGATGATCAATCCCATTTATATAATATGACATAAAAGGATACTTATGGCCATTTATTGCTTCGCAAGGTGGATTGAGGCATCCCTGATGAAAGAGGCAATTGAAAACATGATCCTCAACTTTTTGGAGGAGTTAGTAGTATGGTTTGACCCTCCCAAAATAATCATTTATGATAATGTGAAGGCCTTCCTTGGTTCCAATATTTCATAATTTGCACTATAAAATGGTATTTTCTTAAAAGCTTCATCTAATTACTACTCACAAGGGAATGAGTTAGTTGAATCAACCAATAAGAACCTCATTAGATAAATCAAAAGGATGGGCATCAACCAATAGTGGGAGTGGTATATATATGTGAAAATGGATCTATGGGCCAACTAAATTAATCCAAAGTATATTTTAAAGACATCCTCATATGAAATATTATATGATAAGGAAGTGTTCATGCCCATATCAATGAAGATTCCTACCTTAAATTTTTTGAAAGATATTGAGATAGTAGAGGATGGAGTGATGGAGGTGAGGTTAGTGAAATTACTTAGCCTCTAAGAGGTGAAAGAATGAGCCAGTGATGCTAAAGTCACTTGATAGTAAGTTTTAAAGTGATGGTTTGAAAATAAATCATCCAACCTAGTCTTCAAGCTAGGGGACTTGGTTTTAAAATATGATGAAAGGGCCATGAAATTGGGCCAACATGCAAAATTTGATTCCCTATGGAGGGGAACCTTTTGTATCACTAGAAATAAGTAGGTTCAAACTTTTGAGTTGGAGGATTAAGAAGGCAATGCCTTAGATATTCCAATTACTGAGATCCACTTAAAACACTTCAAATAATCTAACCAGTCTTGCCATGTACATAGTTAGTTAGTTATCCTTTTGTTGTGTGTTTCCCTTTCTTTGTTTTTATTTCCTTTTTCGTGTTGTTTCCTTTAAAAAATAAGTGCCATTGGCACAAGTTATTCATCTCATCTGAGGGAAGAAGAGTGGATTCCTTTGAAGGATACTCTTCAAAACTTGTAAGTTTTATAGGCCTCACCCTTTTTTCATTTTACTTCAACTGGTCTATGAAACCAAAATTTTGGGTTCTTCCATCCATAGATGGATTCCCTTGTAAGTCATAAAGAAATATAGATTTCAATCCACATTTTGATATTTTGGAGAAGTTGTCATTTGGTTATGGGTGTGCTCAATAAATTTTGGTAGCTTTTTTCTTCCTCTTTTCCCTCAGGTTCCCCTTCATTTTTTGGCTAAGTCTTAGTTTCCTTCCATGGCTACCACATGGCATCCCAATGCTCACATATCATGAAGAAGTACTTTATTTTCCCAAGAGTAATGTCAGATCTCCACATGGTTCGCTAGTGCTCATCCAAGGTAAATTTATCCATGTTAGAACTTATAGGAGAACCATTGGATGCTAGAGTAATGAGTGGGGCCCACTATGTGGTTATAATATATAGAAGCAATTATGTTTCAAGTACATCAACTTAAACATAGTAGTTTATAATACCTCATGGGATGTTAGATTATAGACATGATTTTTAAAGGAACACTCACTCTATAACATTCCATGTGTCACCATGGTGTATATCTGAGGTATAAGTCTCTACTATCAAAACTTCAATCTATACCATTGGTTGAAAGGAAGGTGTTTTGTGCATGGCATTTGGATTAAATCTACTAGACCTAAAAGATACCATGTGGCATCATCTTGAGATCTCATAGATGAATAAGCCATTATATTTAAAATCCATGGTTTATGTCTAAAAATCCATCATCCTATGAGTAATTCCATTCAAATTTGAGTGGCCATACACCCTAGTACAATCCAATAGTCCACAAGATGATGTCATGTTTCCCAAGCACAACCTAAACATCTTTTGATATACCATGTGCTTCCTTAAAATATACCTTAGATCAACTTGGAAGTTCCAAATATGATAGATCCATGACTCATGAGAGATTCCAAAATCGACACATAGAAGTGTCCATACCATCTAATCTTAGACTTGATGGTTTATAGCTATTCAAGGCCCCTTCTGAGAACCACAAGTGTCCTTCCAAAGGACATGTGTCATATCCATAATATTCTTATCTAAAAATCTAAAATAATCCTATGAGAGCCTACCAACATGACACGTGGCCCCATTAGGCCTACAATATGATGACATGTGTCATCCCTATAAGGATACATCTAGGTTTGACATATTATCTCTAAGAGTGACATGTGGTTCCCCTCTAAGATGCACATTTAATATAAAGTAGTTGACATTTTTCAATAAGGTTCTTGAGAGTAATCAAAAGGTGATGCATGTCTAAGTAAGATTGTGATGGCCTATGAGAGACACCTATACAAGCAAGGTCTTAATTTCTTGTGAGAGTGACAAGTGGCACCCCACAACTAATTAAATTAAAGGGCCCCATTCTTAACAAGATTTCTAGACGTAATTTTAGAGGTAGACATGTGTCTTCATGGTTCTCTTTCTAAGCATAATGGGGAATCAAGAGGTGAGGAGGTTGCATCATATCTAGGATTTTGAAGACCAACTACACCCATCAATTGGAGTTCCTTATTCAGTTGCATCAACATCATCATGAGCATGAGTGTTGGGATTTCTAGGTGTCATTTCCCCAAGAGGTTGTTGTGTCTATATAAGTAGAGATATTTTATTTTATAAAGGGATAATAGATAAATAATTATTTTTTCTATTATCAGAGAGCATCCATTTGTAATATTTTCATTTTAGAATATAAGTAGCAACATTTAGCATTTTTCATTCTATGACCTTAGTAGGTGCCCCTCATGAGTAGGATTGAATATTGTATATTGTGCCCTTGAGGCCTTTTGTATTTTTTTATCCACCTAATAATGAAGAGGATGTGGTGTTTGTGTCAAACTGAGTGGAAAGTTATTTTTTTTTGTTGTTTCCTTTATCTACTTCTATAGTATTAGTTTTTGTTTATGTTATAGACTTTACTTCATGCATATGCTCTTTTAATAGTTTATGATCTAATATTCAAGCTATTTTATGCAATTGTACACCAATACTTTAAAAATATTGGTGCATCACCTTAGTTTATTTTAGTTTTATTTTGGATTTCCTTATTATCCCTTTTCATCCCCAAATTTATTTGAAGAGCTAGTTTCTAAAACCCCAGAGGTTGCTTTAAAGACTGCATTTGAGTCCCACATTTGTAAAGCTTCCCATAAAGAGATGTTTGCCTAAAGAAAAAAAATTTAGGCATCAATAGGTCCTCTTCCCACTTTTCCTAGTGATGAATCCATTATTTAATTTATTCATGCCTGATAACCTTGACTCCCTTGACAATATTATAAACTAGGCAATTTTAAGAAAATAACCCCTCATTTCAAAAAATTCATCACTAGAATTAATCCTAAATAGAATCTCATTTCCTCTCTTCCTTATGCACCATATCATTTCCAAGATGGAAATGCTATGCTTATCAAGGAAACTACTAGAATTGAATATGGGACCCCACCATGCCCTCAACGAATCATAGTCTCTATAGAATTTAAACCAATTGAACATGATAACTTTAGCTTATTCTTTGATAAATATCATGATAATTTTTCTTGGTTTTTAGAGGACATGCCCAATATTCACCCTAGAATTGTGGTGTATAATATCATCAACTATCCTAACACTAAACCCATGTGATAAAAGCAATGGAAATTTCCACCTAAAGTTTCTACTTTATTCCATAAATAAATCACTAAACTTCTTGATGCCAAATTTATCTAGCCTGTGGACTATTCAAAATGGGTTTCAAACTTTCTTCCTTTTTGGAAGAAATTAACCATGGTCATCTACATTTACGTTGATTTCCATATTATCAATCTTTCTTCTCTTAAGGATAATTTACCATTACCTTCTATAGATTCCATCATTGAATCTTCTATTTTTTATGAAATGCTGTCCCTTATGGATGGTTTCCCAAGTTATAATCCAATTCACATTTCCCCTAAAGAACAACATAAGACAAATTTCACCATGGAATGGGGCACCTATTATTATTCTAAAATACCCTTCAACCTAAAAAATTCTAGAACTATCTATCAATGGGTGATGACCCACATTTTTCATGATTTTATCTATAAAATTATGGAAACCTATGTGGATGACCTCATTTCCAAGTCCAAAAGTGATAAAACTCATATTTTTGATCTTGTTATCATTTTTAATCACCTAATGAAATACAAAGTTAGACTCAATCCCTAAAAATGTGTTTTTAGTGTCACAACTAGATAATTATTAGGATTCTTAGTCTCTCTTCATAGAATTGATGTCATTCCTACAAAGATCAATGATATTATCAACATGCCTATATCCCTTATTCCATTATATAAATTCACACTTACCTTGGTAAGCTTAGGGCAATAAGTTAATTTCCCCCAAAATGGTTACCAAATTTATTCTATTAATTCTCTTCTAAATAAATTTAATTCCCTCAAATGGATGGATCCTTATAAAAAATCATTTGATGATTTGAAATAATATTTTCTTCACCCACCCATTATTCATCCACCTTATAATGATCATACTTGAATCTTATATACTTATTATAAACCCATATCAATAGGGGAAATGATTTCCCAATAAGATAATACTGAAAGGGAATATGCCAACTAATATATCATTTGAGGCCTCATCAACTATGAGAAACATTATACAAAAGTCAAACATGATTACCTTGCCATATATTTTATAGCTAAAAATATATGACATTATATGCTCTATCAAAACACTTATGTTATCATTCATTCATTCTAATCCACTCCTTCATTTATTCTCCAAAGACTTTCTTCCTAGAGATATAATTGTAAAATGTATGGTTCTTCTCATTAAATTTGATCTTAAAATTATTATACAAAAAGATATCAAAGGAAAAATAATTGATGATCAACTCACAGAAGCTCCCATACTAATTACTGACCACCTTCACGATTGTCTCCCCAATGACAATATTATCTATATTAGAGGTCTTAATCAAGCCATATCTCTTAAACATTATTTCCATAATTTCATTTTTGATCTTGAAGCAAGTAATCTTGAAGAGTCCTCTATCCTCCTCAATACTGCTAAATTTAAAGTCATCATTGAATGAATTCCCAACATTAATGTTGATTTGTATAAAGATACTTGAAACCTTCATTTTGATAGTAAGAAATTACTTCAATGAATTGGGGTAGGTTGTATCCTCACTATTCCTCTTGGTAAAATTATCCCTTTGGTATTTCACCTTACATTTTATGTCACTAACAACATGATAGAATACAAAGCCTTAATTATAGGCATGAGAGTATCCCTTGATTTAGACATCATATATTTGCATACTTTGGGTGACTCTTAACTCATCTACCACCAGGTTAATGGTGATTATCAATGAAAAAGCAAAAATATCCTAGCTTATCATCAAATAACCACTACACTTGAAAAATAATTCAATTATTTTACTATTGATCCTATCCCTCAAGATCAAAATTCTATTGCTACTTCACTTGCTTATTCAAGATTTATTTTTCATGCACTAAGTTCTTACCAATTATACCTTTATTATCCAAATAAAAAATTCCCCATCTTCCATTCAACCACAAGATTCCATTATCTACCACATTGAGGCTATTACCATTAAAAAAAGCTTGTGGTACAAAGACATCATTAAATTCCTTGAACACCAAACCTATCCTTCAAACATTGATTCTTGTGAAAAAGCATGAATTCACAAACAAGATTTCAAGTATGTATTTCAATATAACATCCTTTATTATCACAACATTGAAGGTACCCTACTCCATTTTTTTATGAAAGAAGAGGTCCATTATCTTCTTGAACAATAACATGTGGGAATTTTCATAGATCATTGTCATGGACACATTACAACACGTAAATGCTTACACATGGGATAATTTTTCCCCACTCTTGAAAAGTATGCCATTGAGTTCACTAAAAAGTGTAATCTTTAAGAAATTAATGATGATATAATCCATTTTCCTCTATCCAAGATTCAAACCATGGAGTCTCCCTTGTCATTCTTAATGTGGGGATTAGATCTCATAGGCAAACTACCTAGATCCTAGGATGGGCATGTCTTTATCATCATGGCTACTGAATATTTCACCAAATGGGTCAAGGCTATGCCCCTCATCAATTCTACCAGCACCACCATTTATAAATTTATCCTAAAAAAAATCATATACCACTTTGGAGTTCCTCATACTATCATTTATAATAATGGTAATAATTTCAAAAATAAATATATCAAACAACTTGTGCTAAATTCAAAATCAATCACAAGTTTTCCATGACCTACCATCCATAATGCAATGTCCAAGATGAGGCCACTAAAAAAATCCTTAATAAAATTATCCAAAAGATAATCCATGACACTTTCATGGATTAACATATTCATCTATATCTTGTTCTTTGGTCCCTTCACACTATCATATGCACTGCCACTAGGGTAATTCCATTTTCACTAATCTATGGTTTTGAATCAATCCTCCCATTAAAATTTGAGATTCCCTATCTTTGCATATATCTTCATGGTATCATACTTGATGAGGATTTTCATGAAGCGTGCCTTCATGCTCTTCTTTATGAATATTATATTTCCTCCCTATAACACAATCACCAATATAAGGCTCGCATTGCCAAACAACATAATAAAAGAGTTAAAGTTCACACTTTTAGTGTTGGTGATCTTGTCCTTATATTATATTACACACATTACAAAGAAGGTAAATACACCTAAAAATGGTGGGGTCGTTATTTAGTTAAATACATTCTTGGTCCTAGCACCTATCACCTTAAAAATAATAAAGGCCATATTTTCAAAGAGCCTACCAATGCACAATTATTAAAGTATTATTTTTCCTAGATATTTCCCTTCTTATCATGATTTATTTATGTTATCCTTATAACATTTTTTGTAGGATACTTACACATGTATCATTCTCTACCACAATATCTCTTTTCACAAACCTTAGTTCCTTCTTTGGGTCCTTTGGTTTCTCTTTTCTCATGAGTTTCATTGTAAAACCATGAATATGACCCAAAATTTCTCATGATTTAATTTTTTTTCTCACTATTTAATTAATTTCCAATAATTTATACACCCCTTGATCTCTTATTTTATGATTTACAATGTAAGATCATGGATAGGACTAGGCCTTCTTCACAAATATCATCTTTCTAAATTATTTTTCACATGATTTTTTTGCTCTCTTGGGTTTCTTTTTTATGAATTTTAGTGTAAGACAATTTACAAGACCAGGGTTTCCTCATAAATTCACCATATTTCATTTATTTAGTATTCATTCTCTAGAATGTTTAGTAGTGGTTATAAGTTTATGATCCCTTGTTCTCAGCTTTAGCTTTAGCTTATTTTTTAGATAAAATTTGCATAAAAATAAAGTGTTATCATGTTTTCTTACACTTACCTCATTATTATGATAAGGAATCACACTTCAATGTCATTGTATCACCTTTTTCACCTTTGTTACTTTTTTGCAATTTGAAGTAATTTAAATTATTTCATGTTTCATTCCTCTTGATCCATTTTGGATAAACTAAG
Source organism: Torreya grandis (assembly GCA_037957365.1). Lineage (NCBI taxonomy): Eukaryota > Viridiplantae > Streptophyta > Pinopsida > Cupressales > Taxaceae > Torreya > Torreya grandis. Next base: position 376,757 of record JARHVA010001953.1, read on the forward strand.
GTCAAAGTAAATATAACACTTTTATTTTACTTGAATTAATGATACTCTTAGACACCATGCTCTCTAAGTTCTCTTTCTTAGTAACCAAATCCAAAGTCTTCAAATGATAGTCATCTTCAACACCCATATTTTATTTTATAAATTTGAATGGAAGAGGAATATAAAAATCCATAAAAAAAGGTTAAAATATAAATCATTGAAAATAAAAGGTAATGATACAAAAATAAAATACAAAGTCAAAAGTCAAAATCACACTAAAGATGTGATTATTAGAACATATCCTATATCCAATCAAAGCTCAAATGCCATAGTTAGTCTCATGATAGAGCCAAGGTCCATTAGGGTGTAGTAGGCTATTATATTGGAATAATATAATTCAACAAACACTATGGTGCCACCTACTTTCTCACACAAGTACCCAATCTTTACAGTAGACTAATAGATTTGTAAGGGGTCTTGAGGAAAGAGGAACACATTGTGGGAAGGTAGGTCCATTTTAATTTTCATGCATATAGGCTTCATGGGATGATCTACATACTTTATTTTTTGACCTAAATATTTGTGTGGCAAAGATAATTTCTTCAGAGTACTTAATGTCATAAGTCCACTCATTCTAAGAAACCTAATTTGAGTATTTTTACATTGATAAAGAGTTTCTCTACCTTAGTTTTCCTTCATTATCCCTTCCACCCATTTTATTTCCCCCCTTTTATAGGAAAGTGTGATTCTAAATATATTTTCCCATTTCTCCTATATTCCTCCTTCACATCTATAAAATATGCTAGCACTACTTTGTTTCATTTTTAATCTATCCTTATAAAACAATAGGTTTGAGTGACTATGGATTTTTTTATTTACACCATGGATTTTACATTTCTTAATGTGATTTGATTTATTTTACCATTTTACATTGTTATACCTCTCTTTTTGTGGAGTCCATTTCTGATTTTATGTTCTTTTTCCATTTTTGAGTGAGGGTGGCTTGTTACTTCTTACTAACCATTATTATTTTCCCTTTTATGCACTTTTTCCATTGATGATTAAGGATTTTTACTACTCACTCATCAATGTTGTTTTACCATTTTGCTTGTCCATATTTGTTTAAGTAAGTATTGTTACTACTTTCACATTGATGTTTGATTACCATTTTTGACCTCTATTCTTGGTTTGAATTGGTGAGTTAATTTTTCTTACTTAAAGTTTGCTTGTTTGAGTTTTTTAATTATTAGAAACCTTAGATTTTTGGTTACCTAATTTACTCTAAATTTTGACTTGGTAATTTGGTCCTAACTTAGCATTTGTCACCCCTACTTTCAAAATTTCCAAGTACATTTCATATACACTATGTTAGTTATCTTGGCTTTCCTATGTTTATTTATTTTTGCTCTTTAGTTTTGTATCCTTGGGTTTGTCAAAAGCAGTCTCTGCACCCTCCAGTATCAAAAATACAAACATAACATAAAACCATATAGTGATAAAGGTATGTCAAGGTACGCATACATTTACTTTTATTTTCAGTTATTTCCATTTCAATCATTTTAATTTTAGTTATTTTTGCTTTAAAATACTACAATTTTTAGCTTCAGCATTACATGTTGCTATGTTCTTTCTTGAATCACCATCCCCTATTGTACCTGAATAACACATGATGATATTTGAGTGGGGAATATGTATACACATAATATTTTAAAAATTTATAAATTATTTATAATTTCTCTCTTTTAGGAACCCATTGAGTCGCAATCTCTCTAAGTGAATGCCTTAAAGGGTGAATCGAGAAAGGGGTGGGTAGACCATTGGTGTTTCACAAGATTCTTATACATTTACTGCCACTTGTTATCAATATAGCCTGTTTCATGTAAATTTTCATTTTAATTTCTAAGAAAGAGAGAAAAGAAACTCAATATAGGTATGGTTGAAAAATCTATTTATTTGTGTGCATGTTGAATCAAAATGTTGTGAAGAGTTCCTCTTTAGCTTGGGAAGAAAGCCTAAAGATAAGAAAGCACTAAAGCAAAAGTATTTGTTAGATAGATAGTTGGGTGGATTACCTATCTATATCTAGATCCCAAAAGTGAAATATTCTTTAGGGGATAAAAATCCACATGTTTTAAAAATTAAGTTCATAAAAGTGGAAATAAGGTACTTGCATCAATAATCAAAAGGTACTAAAATTGAACACAAGAATGCTGTTTGGAAAATAGACTATAAATGATCAAATTAGTGATAAACTAATTAATAATAGTGATAAGGGGTTGGGGTATCCTTCAAATTTTTTGAAAGAGGTCTATGACTGATTAGAAACATAAAAAGTCAAGTTTGGTTGAGGGTAAGTGGGTGAAAGTAGCTTGTTAGTTTTCACTACCATAATGACCATCAATAGTTAGGGTGACCATTGATAGTTAAGGTGATCATTAGTGGTTAAGATGATTGTCAATGTTTTTGTAGACCATCAATAGTTGATTCAACTATTGACAATTACTATGTGAGTTTTAGGATGTTAAATTACTAAATAACTATATTTGAAAGATGGATTATAGGAGATGGGTAAGGGCTAGATTGATTGTGAAATGGAAATAAAGTACATAAATATTGATAAAATAAGTACTTGTCTTACCATAATTTTATTGAGTGAGTGGTTATAAAAATTATCCTATTGGTGGAATATAGCTTGATTCTAGTAGAGTAGTAGTACTCAAGAACTTGGTTGAGAGGTGATGGCAAGTCAGCTCTTAATGAGATTACTAGTAATGCTTAATAATGTTGATGACATTGATTGACCTATAAAAGAAAACTCTTGAATCCTTGAGATCTTGATAATTATTATAGATTAATTTGACCTTCCAGGCCTCTCTCTCTTATAGGCAAAAACAAGAGGTGTAAGTGAAGGTGTAATTAGGCCATCTAAATATAAATTATATATGCAAAGGGTCACAAAAATATTTAGACAAGATATATTTAGAAAATCAATGCGGGTGGTTTGTATGTGCTTTATTAAAGAGGTGGACCCTGATCCTTAGTGGTCAAGGTTTCCTATGGTGACCATTAATGATCACCCTAACCATTGATAGTCAGGTTTCAAAGGAAATAGGTCCTAAAGCCTAGGTTGAGTTAGTTTGTGAAACTATTTGTAGATGGGCTTGGTTAAGCTAAATTAGTGTAGGTTGGTCCCAAGAGGGTCCTAGCTAGGTCTAGGAGATTTTTAACATTTAGAAGCATAGGTGTGTAGATTTTTGGTGTCTACATTTTCCCCCTTTTTGTTGTTTGACTTGCATAAATGAGCTACAAAATAAAAATGAAGTATAGGTCAAAAGTTTGGTTTCCTTAAGAGTAGGAGGAGGTGTTCCCCTTCAAACCAAGAGTCGATGGGGTGAAACTAAAATTGGTTCAAGGTTTGATAAATAATAGTTGGTAATGGAAATGGGTGAATGAGAGGTTGGGCACTCAAGATGCAAACTTGCACACAAAGTTTAATAAAAAGATACAATAGTAAAGATCATGCATAGACTAGGTTGCTAATGTTGGTAAAAATAAGGGTTAATGCCAAGAAAGACAAGTGACAAGTGAACCACATGATTCCCTATAGGTGTGGTGGTTGGGAACACTTATAAACATAAGTCCCTTAGGTAATTTATGCATATCAAATGGGTATCTAAGGTAGGAAGTGATCCCAATGAGACACAAGTGGGTTAGTATACATGAAGTGGTGCAAAATTAAAAAAGGGTCAACATGGAAATATTGTTTTGTGGTCAAAGGATAAGAAAAAAGTGTCACAAATTATGCACTAGATGGGCTGAAATAGACCAACAATGAGGTGATGAGGTGTTCAGGTTGGTTGGAGAAGGGAATATCCAAAAGTGGGAAAAACCTGGTTTAGTTATGCTTAAAAATGGTAGTTCAATTTGAGAAGTGTCAAATTGGGGTTTCCTGACCATCAACAATCAGGGCCCCAAAAAGGTGACCATTGACAGTCACCCTGACCATCAATAGTCAAGGGAAACCCTAAAACTCCAACAAGTAAAAAGTAAAAAAATTACTTTTACTCATTATAACTTTTATGCTGGGTCAACTTGGCTCTAGTGATTATAGTGTGCATAGAGAGAGTTATTTCTAAGTTGGTGACTTCTCATTTTTTGGAGGAGTGTGGGTGTAATTTTCATGGGTATAAGGTACAAGGAGCACACTGATTTAGTTGGTTAGTTATTCATAAGATCTAACCTTGGTAAAGGTCAAGGAATGAGGTAGGTGGTGTATTTAATAGATATTTTTTGGTTAAAATTACTTGTTTGTACTACTTATGTAGGTAGGTTAGTATAGATGGTAGAAGTGTTTTGGACCCATTATACCCTAGGAAAGTTTTTATGGGTTTGGGGTGAATTTGTGGGTAAATTTAAAAATTGATAGGGGGAAAGTTGGGTTAAGTAGGTATTATACTAGGTGTTTGAGATGATTAGGATGGTGTTTGCATAGTTAAATGCTTTATTTTTGGTAGATAGGGTTTGGGCATTCCAACCATGAAACACCCATAGTGACCATCAATAGTTAGGTCTGACCATCAATGGTCAACACCCTATAAAGTAGGGGTGTCTAACCATCAGTGGTCATCATGACCATCAGTGGTTAATCGGGGTAGGTAGTTTTTAGGGTAATGGTAGGGGTAGGATTTAGGGTTAGGGTGAGTTTAGGTTTAGGTTTGGTTAAGGATTAGGGTGAGTTTAGGTTTAGGTTTAGGGTAATTTTAGGTTTAGGTGAGGTGGGTAAACAAGAATAACATTAACTAAGCCAAGTGTTTGATATGATGTAGGCCAAAGATAAAATTTATATGTATGACCATGTGTCATTAATCTTTCTAAAGATACATGTGGGGATGACTCTAGAGGATTGGGCCTATATAGAGGAGGTAGGGATAGGGGCTATGAGGAACTACTAGTATGTGCCCTAAAATGTATCCATGGTCATAACACTCATTAAGAGATGAGATCTTGCTATGAAAACTTTCTTGCTCTTGACTGAGGATATGACTATTCTCCCTAAGGACATTTATAAGATTATCAAGCTCCCACTATGTGGTGAGCTGATTTATCATATCAAGTGTAGTAAATGAGAGGATTTTCTTGAGTACTTGTAGGGGGATGAGAGTGATCAAGTTTGATGACATGATGGGGGATTATGGTACTTAATGTTTTATCAAAGAGCTCTAGCTGAGAGGAGGCTCATAACCATGCTCATGATCATAGTGATATGTTTTGGGCTTATAAATTTGAGTAGTAGGAGGTTTCCTTATTTATTATTGGGGATTTTAGTGGAGTTACTACTTAGTAGGATGGTATTTGGTTGGGTCCCTATTTTTCTTACATAGATCTATATGGAGCTATGAGGACTTGGGCACCATAAGAGATATAGTATCAGTGTCAACCTAATTTTACATTACTAGGCCTATGAGCATATTCATGTGTTGAGACCAATAGGATTACCATGTGTTGGCTATACTCAGATAGAGTTCCATATTGGATTCATATGATGGAGGTATGATATGGTTGTATTAGGTTTAGGAGGTGGTGCCTATGATGTTGAGTGGTTTATGAGTATACTAGGTGCACTACTAGTTGGATACATCACTTAGAGGTTGTATATTCAGTTTATGATATGGATAGGGCATAGGAGGTAGACCCTCACCCTTAAGACTTATTTATGGATCATCATCAAGTGAGAGGGGGAGGTAGAGATACTCCTATTTGATAGGGTGCATTAATATTTTGGATTGATACAGGGTATCTCAAGGTCATTTCTTAGGTATAAGAGGGAGGATTCAGAGGTCCTATTGTTAGTTTCCCAGCCTATTCCCATAGTTTTAGAAGTTGGGTATGAGAAGCTCCCTGTTAGGGATATGATAAATGATGTTGGGTATACAGATGGATATATGGCTTGGTATCAACCCATATATGTAGCTTTAGATGTTTGTAGGGATGATGAGGGTGTGAGGCTAATGGTTGTATATCTAGATGGTCATGATGGATAGGTGGGGGTTTTTAGCTATAATCTAGGCATAGGTAAAAAAATTATAAGGATAGGTATCCACACTATAAGGATAGGTTGTGACATTGTAAGAATAGATGGTGAGCCTAATTGGTGAGTGAGATTAGGTGAGGATATCTCTTGGGTTAGTGACACAAGAGAGAGACTCATTAAATTAGAGGGTAGGGGTGGCCATAGCAGTAGTAAGAGGACCACCAGGCACAATTCCATGGGTACATTATCTAGCCTCTATGAAGGAGCTCAAGTATTATGAGGCCATAGTGTTAGCATAGATTCCTCTTGAGATGAGATATGGGGAGTACCAAGCTAGCTTGGTAAGGGGTCCCTTTATAGCTACTCTAAGATAGTGGGCTTCTATAGTGGGCCATGTAGGGACACCAAGGAGCCACTACTAAATGGGAGTGCATGTGAAGGTATAGGTGGAGCTAGTAGTAGTAGTGTAGGTGCATATGGGGCTAGTGGTAGTGGTGACCCATGATCATGTTTTAGACATGTTTTTATATATATTGGTAATGATAGGTGTACACTATTTTGATACTAACCTATGCGCTGATGTAATAAGATGTACATGTTTTGAGAGAGAGAGTTTATACATTGTTACATGTATTATTTATGATGGCATGATGTATATGTTGTATGGTGTTATATATGATGTTATAGATGATTTATGTTTATGGTTTACATGTTATTATGGATATTTATGTTTATTATTATAATAAGATCTTGATATTCAATATATGCAAAAATACCCTTAAGGTAGGGAAACACCATATAATACTCCTTTAGGAAGTAATAACTCCACAATGTCTCTTCAAGGGGACAACCTCTAATATCCTCTTACAATAAAAGACTCAATGCTTACTTGATATCTTTACCATGATAATCATCTCCTATATATATACATCTATCTAACCCATGGATGGGTAACCTCCTAATCCTAGTGTAGGCTGACCATTACTCAATGTACTATTTCCATAAGTTATTCTATTATCCTAATATATTGTACCCATATAACTAAGGGTATGTGTGCCACATGTTGGCATCTCCATCAACCCATATACAATAATATATCATATCCCTAGGTACATAGCATTACTTCCCTCCTTGACATGTTTCATCCTTGAGACATAAGAAGAAACCAAATAATGAGTGTGCTTCAAATCATTGCACACTTGTCTCGAATCTCAATCATCTAGCCATCCAAATGTGATCTTGGCAGGTGATAGCTCTCCAATCTTGTTTCCAAATTCCCTTATGCTCCTCTAATTTTGTTCATGATCATAATTATATTGCTTTAGTTTCCCAACATAATTACTCCTCTTTTTATTCCATGTACCATATTTTGTTGTGCTTCTCTGATTCCAACCATGAACATAGTAGGTATTCTTCCATGCATAGTCATAATGATTTCCCCATTCATTCCATGTGCCATAGTATTTTTTCTTTGGATTCCATGCATATCCATAATGATTGGAAATTTTATTTCCTATATAGATAAAATGATTATTATTATGACACTTCTTCACCTGGTTCCATGATTTTTTCCTCTCATGATGATGTGGGTGTCTATATACCTCAAATTTTTCCAATACCTTGACCTTATCCACCTTTACTTCTAACTCTTCCACCTTTTCCTTCTTTGTCTCTTGAGTTTATGAAGTGTTCATTTTTAGTGTGTCTTTATCTATATCATTTGAATCTTCATCACCTGCTTCAATCTCATCCTTATGATCTACCTGGATTATTATTGGTGCCTTTTTCACTATGATATCTTATAAAGAGATCTTATTTTTCTTATACCAAAACTTCATGAAATTTTTATAAACATTAATATTAATTGTTCCCAAAGTCTATAGCCATGGATATCCAAGAACTAGATCCATATCATCCATATCCAAAGCATAAAAATATGAATGCAAAACATATTTTTCCATAATGAGCTTCAAATCTTTAAACAGTGAAATATTATTACCATTTACTTGAACGTCCTTGATATTATTTGCTTGAACATGTAGATGCTTGGCCACATTCATGTGAATGAAGTTATACTTGCTGGTGGGGTTTATGGACACAACCACCTTCTTCTTTTGAATGCATCCATGAAATTGAAAAATTGACTCGGTTTTCTTTGGAGCCAAATTATTTAAACCCTTATCATCCAATTATTATTATTATTATTATTATTATTATTACTATTATTATTATTATTATTATTATTATTATTATTATTATTATTATTATTATTATTATTATTATTATTATTATTATTATTATTATTATTATTATTATTATTCATCTGCTTCTTCTTCTATTGCTTCTTCTTCTACTTCTTCTTCTTTTACTACTTGTTTTATAGCCCATCGATCTAAAAAGATCTGTTCCATTTCTTTCCATGAAGAAAACCTTTCTGTACAGCTCAACTGATCAAACCAATGTAGTGTAGGCCTAGACAAAAAAGGAAGTAATCATCTTTGCCCAATTTTTTTTTAAAAATGATTCTCCAAAATGAGCCACCATTCTCTAGCATCAATATCATCTTCCCTTGAATTTTTTTGCAACTCCATGATCCATAAAAAAAATTAAGGTTCATGAAACCCTAAAATATCAATAACTCATACAAAACTAATCCAAAAAGTCCCAAATTTTTACTGTAGATTCCTCTTATGATATTGGAACCTCAATCAAAATTTTGTGAAAAAATATTACAAATTTTGACCTGTAGATTGAATATACGAAAAACCATAAAATAACAACAATTCACTAAAAAAACTCAAAAAATTCTGAAATTTTTATTGTGCTTCTCTTATATCTTCTTACATCTCCAATAAAAATTTTGAATAAAAATTCCCCATATTTCAGAAAATATAGAAAAATTAGGGTTTCACTCCACACAAATTGCCCAAATTGAAGCTCTGATACCACTTGATAAGATCTTGATATTCAATATATGTAGAAATACCCTTAAGGTAGGGAAACACCATATAATACTCATTTAGGAAGGAATAAATCCACAATGTCTCTTTAAGGGGACAATGTCCAATACCCTCTTACAATAAAAGATTCAATGCTTACTTGATATTTTTATCATGATAATCATCTCCTATATATATACATCTATCTAACCCATGGATGGGTAACCTCCTAATCCTATTGTAGGCTAACCATTACCCAATGTACTAATTCCACAAGTTACTTTATTATCCTAATATATTGTACCCATATGACTAACTAAGGGGATGTGTGTCACATGTTGGCATCTCCATCAACCCATATACAATAATATATCATATCCCTAGGTACATATATGGTCTCGATGGGAAGACTTCACTAATGCCTTGAGGTTTTGGTGTAGTGGTTCATTACATGTGGTATTAGAGCCTCCACCCAAGATCAAGTCATAGAGCGAGTGGCTACGCTGGCATGGTAGTTTTCATCTAGAGCTCGTATATGTATGGAATATTAGTGGTATGGGCAGAAATCCAACCTAGAGTTTGGGCTTTAAAAGCATGGTGGGATGTTATGGTCTTGGTGGGTGGACTTCACTAACGCCTCAAGGTTTTGGTGTAGCAGTTCATTACATGTGGTATTAGAGCTTCCACCTAGGTTCAAGTCATAGAGAGGGTGGCTACACTGGCATGGCAGTGTTCGTCCAGGGCTCGTACACATAGGGATCATGTGGTACAGGCGCAAATCTAGCCCAGAGTCTAGGCTTTAGAAGTGTGGTGGGATGTTATGGTCCAGGTGGGTGGACTTCACTAATGCCTTGAGGTTTTTGTGTAGTGGTTCATTACATATTATGGTTGATGGTCTATGGTTTCCTACATATGTGTTATGATATGTTGACTTAGTAGCTTAGGCATGTGATGTTTGAAAGATAGTTATGATTCTTTGATTTTTTTCATGGATATGATAGGATGTGTTATGGATGTTTATATGGTATATGATGTTGTAATCATTAATGGCTTTAATTATAGTTATGATTATGTGGTTTGCATGAGATATATTGTGTTAATGTTATGGATAGATTGGTAGATGATATATGATATTGTTCAAAATGTTTTTATTATTTATTTTGTTAATGCTCATGAGAATTAATGAGGATATAATATATGTTGAAATGATGTTTTGATGGTACATGAATATGATTATGTATATAGCATGACATGATATGATGTGCTTTCATAGTGTTTTGATCATAGATAGGTAGATGATGTGGTTCATGGATATAACTCATAATGTTATGATTTTGATTTTATATTTCTTGTTTATGATCATGGAGATAAAAATTTGGATATGTTTGAATATATGATGAGAATACATAAAGCAAGAAGATGAAAAACTAAATGTTTAGGATAATGAGAGGAATTGTGAGAGGTACATCTACATGAACTAATAAAAGATAAGAAAAGAAACACGATGCCTCTTCATTGGTAAGGATAAAAATAAAACCCAAAGTTAGATTAGCTTACTAAAAATTAGCCTTTCAAATGCTTCACATTAGCATGCTTTGGTTGGTAAATGGATATCTTGATCATTTTGCATCAAGTAAGCTCATAATCTCATGCATATGATATATGGAGGGAGGGGAGATGGAACTGGAACCTTTTGTGAGACTATCATGCCTCTTCTATAGGCCTCTAAGAGGATAATATAAGCAAGTCTATGCTCATATATAAAGTGTAGACTGATCGATGTGGGAAGTCTACTTAGGAGCGCTAATTGCAGCTTTTTGAGATTACTATTTTTAGGAGAGATGATTATGGTGATTCTTATTGATTTTACTTTCACTTATGGGTTATTTACTACTTTGATTTTACTTGGGGTTTGGGAATCTAATTGATGTGGGAAGATACCCAAAAATTGCTAGCTTTTGACAAATTATTTACTTATCCATACTTCAAAGGAGTGGTCTAAGTTTATGTCCCTAGTTCAAATGCATATGATAGATATCCTTTAAGGGAGTAGTCCACCTTATGTTTTACAATTTTAGATGATTTTTCAATAACTATCCTTTAAGGGAGTAGTCTATGGATGCTAAGAATGACCCATAATTTGCTTATGACTTTGATATCACTTTTTATTTTATTTGCTTTTACCTGACATAGACTTATTTATACGTGCTCAAGGGATTACCTTTATGAAGGCAAAGCTAGAGGTACAAGAAGGTTTAGTAGGTGAAAAGAGGTATATGTGATAATGACCATGGGAACCAATCTCAAGGAGATGGGAAGTACCATGAGAATCATGCCACAGGCAAGATGTGGTACCCATAGTTCAATATTAGGCTATGACTGTGATGGATAATCACATGATTGAGCTATAGTTGGTTTCCCCTAAAAACAAGGAAATGAATGTGGTTGCAAGGGATGAGCTTAAATTAGAAGAATGGTGATTGTGATCCTTCTTTAATAATAGAATGGATGTAGATGTAAATCATTGAGAGGCTTAGGTTCTAGTTTGCCTTTAAGAGAGGATAAATGATAAGCTCTTGATCCATAATTATGGGTTACAATGTAGGGTCTAAGACAATTGAAAGCAAATTTTCCCCTTTTGATTTTCTCCATATTAGTTACATATTGATTTTACTTGAGGATGAATCTCCAATATTCAATTCTCACACTTTCAGGTGTTTATTATAAGCATGCTTGATTCATTCTTCATAAACATATAAATGGGAAAGAATGGCTAAATGATGCTCATCAAGTAGCTCAAGTTAGACTAAACTTTCTTGATGGTAATCATATTCCAAAATAAGGTCATACAAAAATATGCAAAGAGAGGGTATTTGAACCTTGAGAGGAAACATAACTTTAGCTCCAAACATGAGGGGGAAATGTGTATCACCTATAGGGGTTTAGATGCTAGTATGATATGAACATAAGGTGAAAGGGATGTGTAGGTGCCAATCCTGACCTGAGGCATTGACCATTTTGGTAAGCATGTGGTTGAGGTTTTTATTAGAGGTCTCTACTTGTCCATTTAATTATGGATGATAGGGTGATGAATAACTAAGTTTTATACCAAATACATCACAAAGGCCTTGAACTTGTTTGTTTTTAAATGATTTACCATAGTTGATAATGATCTTATGGGAAAACCAAAGTAGTAGATGATATGATGGGTGATATATTTGACAATATTTTCAACTTTTTTCAAGACAAGAGGAATAACGTCCACCTATTTGGTGAAATATTTAGTCATAGGGATGATAGAGTGATGTCGCTGTGAAGAGTGGAGGTTAATTTCACCAATAAGGTCCAAACCCCATAATGAAAAAGGCTAGAAGTTAGTGGAAACTTGAAGGCTATGGCTAGGGGTGTGATGTAAATTAGCATGTTTTTGACACTTTACACACTTTTTCACATAATCACAATAGTCTTGGTTAAGGGTAGGCTAGTAATAGCCTAGGCAAAGGATGTGCTTAGCCATAACAAGTCCACTAAAGTGACCCCCATAGATACCATCATGTAATTCTTTGATAGTATGAGAGGCTTCGAGACCATAGAGGCAATAAAATAGGAGGCCATCAAAACTATGTTTATAGAGGATGCCTCCCATAGTGGTATAATAGGAGGTGTTCTAAATAAATACTTAATGGGAATTTTTAGAGAGGCCAGATGGAACTGTGTTAAAGTTTAGGTAGTTAAAGGTGCATTGATATGAAAGTTTAGGTTGGATCTCCTCCACATTAAAGATTGTTAAGAGTGTCTGACTTGATGTAGGAAGGTTCGGTGAGGTGATGGACAATGACTAATAGCTTAGAGTCTAATGATACTGATGGGATCTAGGAAGCAAGAGAAGCCATGGTCTCAAAAAACTTGTTGGTAGATCATGGGGTGGTTTAAATATGGTAGTGTTCAAATGATGTCAAGAGTTCCATGACTAATTATCTATATAGTTTTAAAATCTCATTCTTACCCTAGTAGATTTTATTGACTTAATTGGCCACAAGTTGGGATTTTCCAAAGATGTTGATTGTTCTGACTCCCAAGGCTAATGTAGTTTGGAGACCTATTACTAGGGCTTCATATTTAGCTAGATTGTTGGTAAATTCAAAGTCAAGTTTAAATGATAAAGGAAGTGGTTTATTGATAAGGGGGATGAGGATGATATTGGTTTTCACACCATATTGACATTTAGAACCATCAAAGACCATGGTTATGTGACTAGTGAAATTTGCTTGGGATAGGCTTGTGATGGACTCATTTAGAAATTTAAGAGGAGGAAGTTAGTTGCATGGTAGGGGTCCATGGCTAACTAGTCAACAATGAATTACCCCTTAATGGACTTTTTTTTTAGGAATTCAAGGTCAAAATTGGCTAAAAGCATGAACCACTTGGCCATATGCTTGTTTTTGTATGGCTTGGAGTGCATGTACTTGAGTGGGTTAGTATTTTTTATGATAAAAGTTTTGTGGTTAAGAAGGTAGTGGAAAATTTTGGTGGCCATGAAGACTAAATCCAAGCATAATCTCTCAATGTGAGTATACCAAGTTTTGTAGTATACAAGGGTGCATATTATATAATAGATGGCTTATTATTTATGTTGTTCATCCTAATGGGCAAACATTGCCCCTAAGGAATGGTTAATGATAGAGATATAAATATAAAAAGGTTGGCCATCCTTAAGAGGTGTGAGGATATGTGGAGATATAAGGTACTCTTTGAGTACATCAAAGGCCTTTTGACAATAGACATTCCACTTGAAAGAGATTTCCTTTTTTAAGAGGTGATGGAAGGGTTGACATCGATCTAAGAGCTAAGAAATGAATCAATGAATGGATTGGAGCTTCCCCTACAAACTACATAGTTGCTTAAGATTGTTCAGAGGTAGCATCTCAAGGATGGCTTTGATCTTGGCCAGATAAACCTTGATTCCCCAAAGGGAAAGGATGAGGCCAAGGAGTTTACTTGATAAGAACTCAAAAATACATTTCTTGGGATTGAGAGAGACATAGTAATGGATAAGTATCTCAAAGATAATCTTAAGAATGGCTAAGTGGTCCTTACAAAGTTTGTATTTTCTAAAGAGGTCATCCACATAGTCCTCGATGATTATGTGGATAAGATCATGGAATATGTAGGTCCTAATGCATTGGTAGGTTGTACCAATGTTCTTAAGACTAAAGGGCATGACCCTATAATAGAAAATCCCCCATGGGGTGATAAAGGTAATTTTGTGTTTATCTTTAGGGGAAATCAAAATTTGATTGTAACCCAAGAATATATCCATGAGAGACAACATCTCATGGCTTGCTATAAGATAAACAAGTTGGTAAATGCTAGGTAGAGGAAATTTATCCTTTGTGTAGGTGAGGTTGAGGTCACTAAAGTCCACATAGATATGTAGTCCCCCCTATGGCTTTAGTGATATGCATGATGTTTAAAACACACTAGGGATAATCAATGGGTTAAATGAAGTAAATAGAGAGGAGGTGTTGAATCTTTAATTTGATAAAAAGGGATATGCAAGGATACATTAATCAAAGTTTCTATCTGATAGGTTTGGCATCATGATTGGTTACAATGTTATGGGTGGTAATGACTGGGTCAATACTAGGCATATAGACATATGACTAGGTGAATGTAATGCTACAGTCCTAGAGGAAGGTAGAGAAGTCTTGAAGTTCCTCTAGGGTGAGAGATTGGCCTAGTTTTATAATATGAAGGTTACCTAAATTTCCTATATTAATATGCATAGTGGATTCATTTAACATGGTTGAGGTCTCTAGAGGTAAGGATTTGTAGATGGAGGAATCAGGTGCACCAAAGTAGGTGAGAATAGAATTATCGTCCTGGCACTAGATAGTGTTAATGGTAAGAGAGTCTTCTCCCACTAGTTTAGGATGGATCAAAGGGATGGATATGGGCAACCCTTCCTTTTGATAATTTGAGTAGCTAAGGGTAATCATGTTTACAAAAAAAAATTAGGTGGGATGATGTCCTCATCCTCACTCTCATGTGGAGGGGGTGTTGGTGAGGAATGGGTATCTTTTGTAATGGTGGTAGTGGTAGGTTATTTGGCTTTCTTATTATTGGGTAGAATGAAGCCAAGGCTAAGCTTCTCATGAGGATTTTAGGTCTCAATTGAGATCAATCTGTGTGGGCCATGCTCATATTATTCCAAGCAAAAACCCTTTCCAAGCACACCTATGGAGGTATACTTTGGTGAAGTCTAGTTTGTCCAAGTAAGAGAATGTAGAGGTGAGTAGTTGTGGGGAAGAGGGGTTCATGACAACATCAAGTGACTTATCAATTACCCCATAGATAAAATGGGTTTGATAACTAGAAGGTCCCAAGGGAGTAATAGCTCTAATGTTAGGGCCATAACCTAGCTGGTGGTTGAGTGTCTCATACTCTTGGGGGTAGGGAAAGCATTGAGGGTAAGGAGTTGGTATTTTCCAAGGGTAAAGTAGTGGAAGGTGGATTCTAAGGGATTAGTGGTGGGTATTTGGTCTATGGGAATAGATGAACTAGTCAATGCCATTATGGAAGGAGAAGTAATGGATTCATTTTCCATGGTTGAGGGCTTGGTGATGGATACTTGGGGTGTTATTTTTAGAGGTAGGAGGACATCATTAGGTTGGTAGGTCATGTTGCATGCTATTAAATGGATTGAGTCAGGTTGTATGGTAATAACCTAACCCTCATGTTTGAATTTGACATTATGGTGAAGGGTAGAAGGTACATAACCCATAGCATGGATCTAAGGTCTCCCTAGCAAAATATTATACTAGAATTAACCTTCAACCACATAAAAGGGTTTTGGGAGTGTGTATGGTCTAAGATAAATGTGGAGGATAATGGTTCCTAAGGTAGTAGTCATAATGTCATTAAAGGATCTAAGGACAACTAAATTTTGGGACATGACATTATTTAATAGTTTGAGTTGGTCATAGGCATAGGAAGAGATGATGTTGATATTGGCCCCAACATCGATCATAACCTATTTGATGTAGGTTTGGTTTATGTGGGTAGTAATGAAGAGAGGAGGATTTGGATCCTTAGGGTGGATAAAGGGTATCTATAATTCCTTGAAAGTAACAAGGGTGGAGAGTTGGAGAGCACCTATGAAGGCCTCTATAGGTGGGGAGTCATCTGGTCTGACCTCAATAGTTACATATCCTCTATCATGGCCTAATGATGGTGAGGTGGGGTAGAAATGAGCTCACAGAGGCTCATCTTTGTTGGATTTTGGTGAAGTTTCTTAATAATGACCCTCCTAATGAATTCAGAGGGGTTATCCTCAGAGGTGCCTAAGATGGTAACTTTGAGCTTAGTTAAAGATGTAGAGGTTTAGATATGGTTTGGTTTAGGATGACTTGAGGGGTATGTCTATGGGATGAACACTTTGGCATTCCATTTATCATTTTTTTGTGATTGTGTGACCACATTACTGATATGGATAGAGGGGAAAGGTGTGATAGGAGATTGGGTATATTCTCCATCATTCTAATTTGAGAGTGGAGGATTAAAGATGCATTGATAAATAGATATTGGGTGTATTGGTAGAGGATTTGATGTAATTTCATATAAAAAAGATCATGATCATCATAGATATGATGGATAATGGCCCAGAGAGATTTTTAATTATCTATGTCATGCCCAAGAATCCTTTGATAGGAACATATTTGATGGTCATTATACCAAGTTAGTTTTGAACCAAGAGGATCAAAGGGCCTGATAGGGGTTAAAGTGAGGTAAGAGGTTTGAAATAACCTTTATAAAATGCTTGTATAGGATTCATCTAGAGGTAGGGAAGGTCTAGAGGTTGAGGTGTTGGGTGAGAATATGGACATGTTGGTAATAATGGGTTTGGTGAGAGAGGGTTTAGGTAAGGTGGTGTTACTAGTCAATGTTTTTAGTTTGGGTATGCTAATTTTTAGGGTGTTTGAGGTTGATAGTCTAGATATTGGTAATCTTGGAAGGACTGGCACATCAAATAGTAGGTGTGTTGGTGTAACCAAAGGTAGTGGGTGACATATATTAAATGGAGCTTTATTTTTAAGAAAAGTTGAGGGATGGGGACCCAAGATAGAAGGCAAGGTAGAGGGGGTAAAATCCTATCCATATGGATCTTTAAATATTTTTCCCCCTTGGTTGATTTTGGTATAGGCTTGGATGAGGTTAATTTTAGTTTCAGGGATGGGCAAACCAAGATTTGTGTATGGAAGGCACCAAGAGCTTTGGAAGGTTTGGTTTGTGGTGTGATCATTGGAGAGGTGACTATTTTGGTGGAGTGAGAAGGTGAGGGGTTGGTAGAAGTCTTAATTAGTTTAAGAGGTGGTGGAAAAATGATGGATTGGTTGGTTAAGGTCATGATATAAGGTTAAATTTTGTTGATGTAAGGAAACCATAATTGTTTCTAGAAAGTAGATTTATCCATATCTGTCTTTGTGACCATACCTAAATTTTGAATGAGTTTGGAAAAAGGTTTGTATACTAGTCTAGCCTCTTAGGTATGGGTTGAGGAGGAGGATTGGTAACCTCATCTATTTCATCAAGTAAGGGATGTAAGTTTGGAATGGGTGGTTGATTTGTGAGGGGTGTTTGTGAAAAATTTGCTTCCCTGGGCACAATGCCTATAATTGTGGTTTGTCCTATGGTTAAGGGAGATGGTGGATTAGGAAGGGTTGTTTTTTTGGATAGGTTATTCAAAGGGGTGTTTGATGATTCCAAAACCTCTATGAGAAAATATAAGGAAAAATAAACCTCCTTGGTTTGTTTTTTTAAGGAAGGGAAAGTGACTCCACCACCTTAGTGGGTGAAGTGGGGGAAAAGCAGGTAGATTGGATGGTAGGTTCCCCATCGATTAGTGTATCTAGGACCATATTGACCATGTGGGAATCATGAGAACATCAAACTTGTGTGGCCTTAGTTTTATTAGGGGCATTATTGGGAAAAGTTTTCTTGAAGATATTAAGAGCTTAATTTTGAGGGGCATTGGGATTATCAAACATGAGTTCCCCCTTGTCGATAAGGCTCTGACAACATTCTTGAAAGTATTACATCGATAGAAATCATGTCTAATTACTTGATAAAAATCACAAAGGTCATTTTTATTTTACCAAGTAGGTGCAAGATGAGAAGAATCAAACTATTGAGGAGGTTTGATCGGGGGAAGCTGTATGAGATTAGATTTTAGTAGTTTCTCCATAATTGAGGCATAAGATTATCCAAGTAAAGTGAACTATTTTTGGTTTCTTTCATTTGGGTTCCTTATGTTTTGGTTGAAGGTAATGAGATATTTTTATTGATTGACATTGGTTGGAGGGGGAATTTTAAGGACAAGTACATTCGTAGTTCTTTTACTCTTGGTTTCGATGTTGGCTTGGTTACCTGGTTTGGAGGAAGAGGTTTCATTGGTCTTGAAGGTAGAGTTTTTTTTTCATAACTTCATCTTTCCCTCATCTATGGCTAGATTTTATTGCTTATGCACCATGGTAAAATCTTCATTAAAAGTTATAAATCTTTGGACATGCAATGTAGAAGATATATGTTTGGCATAGGCTCAAGCAAAAAGCTCTATAAGTTTAGGCCGAGGCAAGGAAAATGAAAGATAATTAATCAATATTCTCTTATGGGTAATAAAATTAGCAATTTAATCATCATAAAATTGTTTGATAGAATAGAGATCAGTGATAGAGACCTTGGAAATGTTAATGGAAAAGTGATCTAAGAAGACCTGAGCTAGTTGGGTGAAAGAAAAGTTTGAATGCTTGATAAAGGAATTATACCAGTCAAGTGATAGATTAGATAAATACATGGGGAAGTTTCATAGGAGAATGGAATCATCATAATAAATCATGTAAAATGTGTGCCTAAAATACCTAAGGTGTTATTGGGGGTCTTCCTTGCTCTAAAATTTGGTAAATTTTAAAAGCTCCCATTGAGGAGGGTAAGGTCTGATAGGGATAGAGGGATGAATAGGTTCATTAATTTTTTTTTCATAGGATAATATGTTATGAGACCCTAAAATGGATGACTCAAGGTTTTTCATCTTGTCCATGAGCATCTTCATTAGGTTAATTTGAGGTGGTGGACCAAAAAGGTTGTAAGGTGGATATTATGGTTGATATTGTGTAACATATTAGTAATTGTTTGGTGGTTGAGAGGTGTGCATCATGTATTTAGGAAACCTTATATCAAAACTTAAATAATTATCTCCAAATTTATGACATCAACCCATAGACCTTATAGCATCATGTATTTATCCAACCTTATAGACCGTTAACCCATCATGCATGTAGGAGATTAAGTCAGTCACGTAGGAGATAAATACATAAGTTTGAGGCTTTCTTTAGAGTGTTGGATATGTGGGCAATCCTAATTGATAGATGATTCCTTTGGGTACCTTGAAACCATGTTCCCATGAACACATTTTTCACATAGTCACTCTACGGGAAAATAAATATATGGTTTGATCATTTGACAAAGAGAGATAGCCTGTACTTGATACATGAACACACAAGATCAAATGTGATGGAAAACACATGGGGTTTTAAGTGGTCACATATAGGTCCAATAAATATTCCATAATAGATGAAACTTAAGTATAAATTAGACATAATAATTGACACAATTATCTAGGTCTGATGCAAGCATATGAGGCCATAAAATGTAAATTTATAGAATTTGATGAATATTCCAAAATCTAGATCTGGTCTACTTCATGCATGTTCCATATCAGATCTACATGTGTATATTAAATCAGATAAATAATCTTATTTTCTATTCATTTCAATATCAATAAATATTTGTACCTTTTATTTTTAGCATATCTTAGTATTATAAATTTTAGATATTGTTTATCTAAGTTTACAATTAATTATCTTATTATGGATCTATTTATCACCCTTGTGCTCATTCATTTTTATATCATTAAGACCATACTATATTAATCCATCTCATTTTAGGTTAAAAATTTGGTGAACCTAACCTCTGAGTCTTCTTTTGAAAACCTATCTTGATCTAGGGTTTCCAACCTCTTAGGGGTTTAGATAGTTATTGATTTTTAGATCTAAAACTTTACCCTAGGGTTTTACACTCATCTAGCTATAGGCGTTTGTGTCCACACACTTATAATTTTTTTTGACTTGATTATGAAATTTTATCCTCCAAACAACTCCAATTTAAAATTACTCATAGTAATTTTCTGCTCAGGTTGTTATACTCAAAAATCTCTTTTTGTTCACAAAAATTCTATACAGTTTTTCATAATTTTCAATTTACTATTTTTAGTAAATATTGACATAAAAGGCAAGTGGTATAATTATTTTATAATTAATTTATATTTTTCATCAAAAATAATATTTTATTCAAAAATATCTCTCATATATCTAAAATAATCTCTTAATTTATTGAAATTATTAATTTTTATTGGAAATATTTTAGGATTTTGTTTGTGAAGTAGTCCACATAGTTTGGCCTATTTATGATTCATAATAGAACAATTTTCCAATTCCTTGTATATATTTGTATAGTTATATTGAAATAAAATAAAACCTCTTTTTATTTTTCAAAATATTATAAAGCTTTCATGAATTTAGTATTTTACTATTTTTAGTAAATTTAGATCTATAAGACATACACTATACTTGTATTTTGATACCTTTTGGGTTCATATCATTTGATATTTTTACTAAAAAACCTATTTTATATTATAAAATTTCTTAGCCAATAACTTTATATATATTTATCTTCACTTGACACATTATGGTCAACCTGACCTTTGGTATCCAAACCCTAGTTGACCTAAAGTTTTCTGATTTCCTATTTTCCTGCATTCTAATTTATATTTTTATAGCATTTAAAATTTACAAATCAGACCTTTTTCCTAAAAATCATGCTAAAAATGGATATGTATGCTGAACACTTTCTCTTCTAATATCTCACTATGGTCATTGTTTGTTTTCTTATCTACATTGTTAGAAATCTCAAAACTAAAAACTAGAGAATGATCCTAATAAAGATAAAAATCAAACTTCTAATATCAATATTATTTTAATTAAATTTAACCTTTTCCTCCTAAACATAGGGAGGTTTATAACTACCATCACTCTAAATAGGTCCATGATATCACTCCTTAAAGGAGAAATGTAAATGGTATATGTATGCACATTTAATCTAAGGTGCCTAGGATTTGTAATTATGAAGCCTTAAAAGATTAAAACATCACTATGAGAAAGTTAATATAATCATTATAAAATCAAAATCATATTTTCATTTCAAGGCCAACATCACTGTAAAATCATATTACATACATGAAAAATTGAAAACATGTTAGTTTTAATCATGTTTACACCTTCATATACCAATGTTTTATAAAGTAAGGTTTTCTATCCAAATGAAAAGATACAAAAAATATCTAAAATAATTGATTAAAATATTATACCAAATTTTAGTAGGATACCAAGCAAAATCATAAGAGAAATGAGTCAAGATAAAGTGATTAAACTACATACTATTGTGGATATCCAAATACTATTGTGGATATCATAGAATTCATGGGCATCATGTAGATTATAATTTTGCATTAAAAAAAAATACAAATCACAAAGGTAGTGGTGATCATGTTATTAATACATCAATTAACAAAACCACTCAAATTATGAGTACCTATCCTAAACCACATATACCAAAACAACATATGTGGTTACCAAAGAAAAATTATGAATAAAAGAAATTACAAATATCAAACATATAACAAGAAAAGGTTCAAAAATAAAAACCAGGTCAAGAAAAGGATACAAATTTACTTGTTGATAATGATACTCATTTTTCCAAATAGTATGGTTTTGGAAAGGAATATTTATGAAAATTTGGTTATCATGGTCAAGGATTGGGAAAACATGCACAAGGAATCATTGTCCTATCTCCACATCTAATTAGAACGAGATTCAAAACTTGGTATATATTATAAAAATTAATTCAAAATCATTCAAAGATGCCTATTCACTTTGATAATTCAAAAAAACAAAAGCCTATAAATGACAAGGAGGTAAAAAAAGATAAATGGGCACATTGAATATTTAAAACATAATTTATAACAAAAGAGGTAAAAAACAAGAGACACTTTATAAATATAATATTCCAAATATGGATATAAAGGATGAAACTACAATCCCTTCCTCTAATCAGTCCAAATTCACTACTCATATAGATGGTAAATAATATTTAGATGAACAGTTCAAAAAACTATGTTCTTATCCACTTGGTAACATAACACATTATCTATTCATACCTACATGATATGGTACCTATTGATTGAATCCATCACTAGAAAATTAGAAACCAAATTTAAATAAATTAAAACCAAAGATACCAAGTAAAAACTTACCAAAAGAACATGATACAATTTTTTATTCTACTATGCACAAATATGGAACATCTTCTTCAAGAAAGGTTAAACATTTACCACTCATCACAGGTTCTCATCCTCATTATGTGATCAAAGGATATTCTTTTATTTTAAAACATTGTAAAAATAATTAAAGCATTCAAAAATAAGAAAAACTATTTTAGCATTTAAATGTTCTATTAGGTCCTTGGTAGCTATGATGTTAGTTACATGTTGGTAGATATCATATCATTTATTTATATATACATGTGTTTCAAACATATTTTGAGTTTCATATAGTAATACCCAATCACATGATTTGTACACTTTTAGATGTTGGGCCTTCCCTTTACTTATGTCATATGGACATTGGAGGCATCCACTTATTTGGTGATGATACACCTAGGTTATATCACTCTATGATAATTTTCCATTAGCATGTTTGAGATTATATACTTACACATGACTTTATCCATGCTTATGTATTTCATAATGTACTTTATATGTTATGTGCTTAACATTTTTTTACTAACACATATATCCAGGGACTAGTATGCTATGTTTATGCAAGTTACTTATGTTCCATGCTTTTCTTTTTGAACTTCCTTGAGTGTCTTATCTTGCTTGTTCAATTATTTGAATATGATACACTTATTGTGGTACATATGCCTATGTTTGTTTATTGTGACATTTTCATATTTTATTTTTAATTATATGCATACATTTGAACATGTCTTTCTATGCTTTGTGGACATTTGACTAATTCACATTCCTTCGATTGTGTGGCATTTGAACTTGCCCTTTGTTTGATATCTCCTTGGAAATTGTATTTTGATTTTATTTTGAGTTATCTTATGTGTGATATTAATTTCTTGTTGATATTATCCTATTAATATCTATATGTTTCCATGATTTATATCATGCATCTTAGGATTTACTATGATTACATACTATGCTCCTCATTGCTATATCTACTTATACATGATAATCATATATGTTGCATGATCAATAGACATATTATATTAGTATCTTATCCTTTTGAGGTAAGATAACTACAAGTTTATATTTCCCCTCAGCTCAAAAGAGGGGTTATATTAATGGGGTCATGTCATAGAGGCATGGATTTCAAACTTTTAATGTTTTAGATTTCATTGGGGACATGTTATGGAAACATGATCTCCACACTTATATTAGCTCTTAGTTTCATATTTCAATGGGGAATGTTATGGATACATGTTCTCCACACTTATGAAAATTTTCAATTTTAGATTTCAAGGGGGGGTGTATGAGAAACATGTCTTCTACACCACAAAATTTTCAAAATGGAAAAATTACATAGTTATATGATTTAGATACACATATGTGGTAACATTATATAAATTGGTATCATTTTTATACCTAGGTTTAAACTTGAGACATATATGAGGTGCATATGCCATGCAAAATATCACCTTAAATTGTAAAATAAAGTTAGGTTTTAGATTTTAAATACTTTTATAGAATTTAACAAATGCCAAGATGAACTCTTATAGACTTTTATTGAGCCAATATACTACCATATTTGGTTCATTGTTGGATATGTTGAGGTGATTACGTCACTAAATCTTACCATATTTATAGTATGGAGTGATTAAATCATATATCCTCACTAGATTTATGGTTTGCATTGAGTTGGATCACTCACACTCACTAGGTTATAAGTATGATTGGGTTGCATAGTTGAATTACATTTAAATGTTGGGTGGAAACTCACCTTTTTCCAATATTAGAAGTAATTTATCCTCCTATATATATATATATATATATATATATATATATATATGTCTTAGTCTTAGTTTCAACTAATCATAATGAAACATAATTTAAAATAAAATTGACAAAAGGCAAGATGGTTTCATCGATACACATGTGTACTCTAACCTTACTCTCTTTCCCTTCAAAAAATTTAAATTATTTCAATTCTAGATTATATACTATAACATTATCTTGGTTGTAGGCCAATCACTAGTATATAATCAAGTGTGACTAATGTAAAGACAAGGTGCATTATAAACATCCAGATACACATGTATTTTCCTTTAAACTATCAATTTTATTACTAAATTAAATAGGGGGAGGGGTAAATGTAGACACTAAATATGAGTTATATATCACCTTAGTCTTGTATACTTATGTTTATAGTGACCTAAAGTCATCAAATTTTCAAATGAGAAATGTATCCTTATGGTCAACCTAAGTGTTTTAATGTGAGACATTTACAAAGAATATTATAAGATCATTCCTCATTTTTTTCTCATCAAGCATAGACCTAAAAACTCACAAGGCGTCTTACCAAAATCACCCAATCAAGAATTCAAGTGAGTAAAACTTCCTTATTATTTCATTAATCATAAGGATAAAACATATACAAGTCTGCAGTACTTAAGGAGCATTCCACAAGCCATATTTGATAAGTTACAATCTAGGTTTCTCTATTTAATTATTTATAACATGTTGCATTCTTATACACACACAATCTAACATGAAGGGGAAAGATAGATAACTTTGAGGCCCTCTTTATATTATTAGATATTTAGGAAACACTCATTTATATAGGGATCCTTTGGGAAACTCAACACCTTGTGCCCACTAACCCATTTTACCACATTCATGCCAAGGGAGAAAAAGATAGGGTTTGATAATTTGACAAAGAGTATAACTTATATATGATATCTAAACACACTAGAGTAAAGGTGATGAAAAACCCAAAAGGTTTTAGGTGGTCACATCTAGGTCCAATCAATATTATTTTATAGACACTTATGTGTAACTCAGACATAAGTGTCAATGCAACTATCTAGGTCTCATTTAATCATCTGAGGCCACGTAATGCAAATTTATATAGTCTAAAAAATGTTATAAAATCTATATATAGTATAATTATAACCTATTATATATCATATATACATGCATAAAGTAAACTAACTCAACAATCTTATTTTCTATTAATTAAAATATCATGTAGATGATATTTATTAATTATATTGTACATTAGTCTTGTACACTTGAAAAATATGAACCTTGGATATTCCTATCAGTTTTATACCTTTCTCACTTCTAAAAGGCTCAAAAACACTATCTTTCTATGCCTAATTGCTTATCTCTTAGTTTGACCAATGATATTATAATTACCCATACCTTATATCATGCTACAAATGTTATTAACCTATTTATCTTCCATTTCCACAAGTTCTAGATTTTTACCTATTTTATAACTACCTAGAGACTTGTATCCTATCTAGACACTTGCATTGATGCAAGTGTCCTTACCCAACATAAGTGTCCATTACCTAAATCTATCTAGTTTAAAAATGAAATGTATCCTAAAGGTTAGCCTGAGTGATTTAATGTGATATATTATCAAAGAGGATTGGTATAAATATAATATCAACCCTAATTCATTCCTTACCTAAAAAAAACCTAAAGAGACCAAGAAAAATTATAAAATTCTCTTAATCAAGCACTCAAGTGATCAAATCTTCCCTATTTTACCCTATTTCCATATCAATCATAGGGACAACACATCTACTAATATGAAGTTCTAAAAGGGTATTCCAAGAGCTATATTTATTAAGTTACAAGATAGGTCACTATTGTACTTAATTATCATACATTTCATGATTCACACATAATCCAACATGTAGGGTAGGATTTCATAACTCTAAGCTCTCTTCAAAGTATTAGATATCTAGGAAACACTCATTAATAGAGGGTTCTTTGGGGTAGCTCGACATGGTGTGCCCACTAACTCATTTTTCCCATAGATAATATAACAATGAATAGCTAGGATTTTTATATTTGATAAGGAAAAACATTAAATGAACTATATTTGAATACACCATAATTAAGGTGACATAAATTCCATAAGCATCAAGGTAGTTGCATCTAGTTTCAGTAGGTATTCCATACTAGAAACCTATGTTTGGTCTAGATAGTAACATCGATGCAATGGTCACAGGCTAAAGGATGTGTCCAAAGGCACTTAATAAATAATTTGGTGACTATTCTAGAATATTATTCTAGTTTTCTTCCTACCTATTATAGATCCAGATCTATATTAGTATAAAAAATAAATAATTATACTATTTTCATCATCATTGTAATATCTAGCATAGTTGTGTTTTCCTATTTTTAGCATATCTCAACATAACAAATTTTATATATGTTATATTTGAGTTTTACAATTAATTTTCATACTATAGCTTTGTTTAGCATCCTTGCACTTATTCATTTTTATATTCTTAACTCTATATATCTCATTAAGATCCATATCTAATTTAGGGTTAAATATTTGGTGAACTTAACCTTTGATCTTAGAACCCTAATTACAATAGGGTTTTCTATTTTCCATAAAAAGTTTGATTTTTCATTTTCCTAAAAAGAGAGTTTAAAATTTATAAAAGTATTATATTTTCTTTACATAAAATTCATGTTTACTATGGGTATATATGTTAATTATTTCATGTTGTAATACCTTATGGTGGTTATTAATTCTTATGTTTCATGCATAATTAAATCAGTTTAGGATATAAAGGTTTTAAAATATGCATTCTTCCATACCTCCTTTTGTTGTAATGTTTCTAATGAGCTCTTACCTATTACTACAAAGTGCCAAAATAAGTGCATGAAATAACCATCTCCCCATTCCATGTTGCTACCCACTACAAGGATATTACTTATAAAACTTCACTCTTGGACTTTATACACCATTCATCCCATTAAAAGAATGTCCTTTTGGATACCTTGTGTATGATTATACTACTTTGTAATGTGGAGCAACCATATGTAGATTTAGTTTAAGCTCCATTAAATGGACCAAACATAATATATCATTTGAAAAATAGGATTTAACACCTAAACATCTTATAAAAATATTGTTTACCACTTTATATCCAAGTTTGTGTTTGCAAAAAAATGGTAAAATGAGCTCTTAAGGATAATGGTTTAAGACTCAATATTTGCAATAAATCCTTTCTCTCCTTAATTGGCATCAGACCTTAAGATTTGGAGCCATATAATATGAGAATCAAGGCATTTTATAAAATTTTATGATAATTATTAAGACAAATAACATTGACTATTACTGTGGGTCTATGTACACTACCTACTTTATACCAAGTTATGCCAAATGATTTTAAGTATGATATTATTTTGGGATGGCCTTGGATACATGAAATGTATGTATCTCTATCTAATTTTTAATCATTCTTAAAAGTTAGTCATCAAGGATTTATATACATGTGTACAGTGGATACTAATCCATTCAAACATTGTGCAATGGTCCAACATATAGATAATCCTGCACCATAATCTTATAATGCTCATTTTAGTTTTTGGCATTTGATAAAATATGGGTATAAATGACATTGGTTATAAAAATTAGAAAGGTATATATCAACCTATTTATCCTAAAAAGAACTCAAATCAACAAGGATTGTGTTTTTCAAAAAAATCTATAAATAAAACACAGTTCACTCATAACACAATCTGTTTCAAAAAATATAAATTAAAATGCATAAATTCTCTTAAAATTGATCTCAAAATGGCCAAATATCTTCTAATTGATGAAAATTCCTCCCAAGCAATTTTGACATTGGTTGAGTTTTCAAATCATGATTCATTACTAGAGTATTTGGGGGCATATGAAGATCTCCCTTCCTTATATCATAATAATAGGTTTTCTTATGCCACCTATACTCATGCTTATTTTGGTGATAGTGATGATATTTAGTGATGATACATTTATCACAAAAAGATCTACTTTCCTAAATAATGAAATAGTAACATATAATTATGAAATAGATAAAGATCCTTCACCAATCTTACTTTCTATAATGATGTAGGATTATGAAGGAAAATCCTATCAATAAGTCCAAGGTTTTCCTAAAATATTTGTTTGGGCTTATTAAAGTATTCTTAGGATTGACCAATCAGTTGTAATGCATAGTATATTATTATTCCCAAATGCAAAACTTGTTAAATAAAAGATTCACAAGATGCATCCTAAAGTGGCATTACTGGTAAAATATGAAATTCAAAAACTCTTAGATGAAAGATTTATAAGAGATATTACACATTATGATACTTATTAAAAAAACCTAATGATGATAATTTAAGTTTCACTAATTTCCATGATTTGAAGAAAACTTATCTGAAATATTATTTAACATTACCACTTTATATTGTGATGATTATCAATTCCATGTTGTATATGAAACATTTTCATTTATGGATGGGTCCATTGGATATAACCAAATCAATATTTAACCTTGTAGATCTTGAAAATACAACATTTACTACTTCATGGGGCATATTTTGTTATGCAATCATTCCTTTTGGACTTAAAAATGTAGGACCAACATATCAAATGGCCATGACTAATATATTTATTGATTTTATTCATAAAAATATTGAAGATTATTTCAATGATTTTATCATAAAATCCAAAAATCACCAAGACTATGCTACTGATTTATGCCAAATATTTGAATGCTTTTCAAAATTCAATGTCCAATTAAATCTCCAAAAATGTGTTTTTAGAGTTTTAATCAGACATATCCTTTGGTACATTATTTCTCAGTGAGACATCAAGGTTGACCCCCAAAATAAAAAATATACTATTGAAATGCCACCACCAACCAATATAAAATAGCTATGATGTTTACAAGGTATAATTTATGCCATATGATGCTTCATTACTCAATTATATGATAAAATATTTCCATTCATGTGTTTGCTAAAAATGAACACCAAATTCATTTGGGATGATGTTTGTCAACACAATTTTGATAAAATCAAATAATATTTATGAAACCCACCAATTATCACACCTCTTATTCTATATATACCATTAATTCTTTATATCTCAGCCACTCATGAGGCCATTGGGGCCCCATTATCATAATATGATGATGATCAAAAGGACTACGTAATTTATTACATAAATCACTAGTTAGGCAATTATGAATTCAAATATATATAAATGGAAAGGTTATGTTTAACCTTGGTTTTTTATACCTAAAATATATGGCATTATCTACTAAATAATGAAGCTAATTTTATAATTAAATAATATCCATTAAAGTTACTCACACACCTAACTAGATGCATTGCAAAATGGGTGATATAACTTACATAATTTGATCTTAAATTTTTATCGTAGTTGATAAAAGGTCAAGCCATAGTTGACCAACTCACTAAAACTCATTTATCATATCCTTTTCCACTTATTTAAGCTTTCCATTATGAGTTTGAGACATATAATATATCCTCCAATCCATGGTGGTATTTTTTAATGGATCTAGATGTAGAGTAGGGTCAGGTGTTGGTATCATATTTTCACCCCTGAGGGTGAATACATACCTTTATCTTATAGATTATTCTTTTCTTGTACTAATAATATATTAGAATATGAAGCCTTGATAATCATATTATCCATAACATAAAAACTACACATCAAGGATACTCAAATTTTAGGTGAATATGAATTGGTTTTTAATCAAGTTACCAATTGTGACCAAATTAAATAAGAGCATATTTTGCCATATAAAAAATGGTGGATAAATTCAAAGTGATATTTGACACATTTTATATTTATATTATTACTCATAAAGATAATTACCATTCTGATGCAATGGATATCACAACATCCTTGATGCCTTTTGATATTAGTGATGCTCATATAGAATTTAATAGACACCATTTATATGAACCTTCCATTTATTCTTATAAAATGGAGGCCTTAGTCATTATTGTTATTACTCATAGTTCTACAAATGAAAAAATGGTAAATTGATATTTATGATTTCTTCTATAGAGATTATATATCGAACCAATTTATGTAAAATGATAAATTCAAATTACAATGTAAACTAATTTTTTATGTTATTATTGGGATTGATTTATTCAAATAAGGCTTCAATGGATAGTTGTTTTGATGTTTAAATAAGGATTAAGCCTACACTGTACTATTATAAATGCAAAACAATGAGTGTGGTAGGAATTTCAACATAAGGGGCATATCATAAATACTATTTCCCTAAGGTTATTATTAGCCTACCATAAAACATGAATGTATTGAACATGCCAAATTATGTTTACAATGTTATAATTTGTAATGTCCCTTACTTAGGGGCTCTTTTTTTCTCCTACAAAAGCTCTGAAACCACTGTAATATCCCTTCGAATATCAAAACAAAGCTCCAAATTGCTTATCTGAATTTCTGCAAAATATCTTCAAATAGATGAATAAATCACAGTATAATTTCTTATTTATTTGCTCATAAGCTTACAATAGAGATCCTCTGTCAAATATACAAAGAATATCGAAAGTTCAGCCTTTATTTCCTGTATATTCCGGCAAACCTAACACAGCTAAGGGGATTTCTAGGTTTGTGTGGATTCTATCGGAGGTTTGTGAATGGTTATTCACGACATGCAGCTCCTATGACAGATTTGACTAAGAAGGGGGCTTTTTGTTGGACACCTGAAGCACAAGAGTGTTTCGAAAGGTTTAAGGGGTTGATGACTACATGCCCAGTTTTGGCACTACCTAATTTTTCAAAGCCGTTTGAGCTTCAGTGTGATGCTTTAGGCGAGGGCATCGGAGCGGTACTTATGCAGGACAAGCACCCCATAGTATATGAGAGCCGCAAGCTCAGGGGACCAGAGAGACTATACAACATATATGATAAGGAGATGCTCGCTATCATGCATGCCTTAGCAAAATTTAGGCAATATCTCGTGGGTAGCAAATTTTGTATCAAAACGGACCACAACAGTTTGAGACATTTCTTGGGGCAGCGAGACCTCAATGATCGTCAGCAAAGGAGGAAAATTGATTGGTTTATCATTCAGCAATTGCTTGAGGGCAAGCAATTTTAGGAGGGGCGGATTGTCATGTCCCCTTTTTAGTTGACATGTTAGAGTTGAAGATTAGCCTATTATGCGACCCTCGTAGGCTGATGGGATGGATAGAGGGTCTTGATAGAGATGGGTTGGAATTCGTTTGGGCTCTTTCGGACATGAATTAAGGGAGATATTAATATTTGATTGATTTAATCAAATATTAATTATTTGATCTCATTTTAATTAATTATTAATTAATTATTAATTATTGATTAATTATTAATTAATTATTAATTATTAATGATTGGGTCTAATTTTAGGATCCTAATCCTAATTTAAGACTTGGTCTAATTTTAAGACCCTAGTTCTAAATTAAGGAAGTCTAATTTAAGGGAGTCTAATTTTAGCAAGCACACCTTTGGAGGTGTATAAGAATCTCTCATGGGAGAGAGTTTGTATTCATGATTATTGATATTGATTCTTGTTAAGAAATTCTTCTGTGAAGACTGAGCCAAGGGTTCCAATATTTCATCTGCAGTGGAGAACGTCAACTCTTCATTGTGTGTGATTCAGAGGCTGTGAAAGATCAGCTGATCTATTGCCAAACTGCATTGAAGAACGTCAACTCTTTAGTGTGAGCGATTCAGAGGTTGTGAAAGATCAACCGATCTATTGCCGAATTGGGAGATAACTTCATCTAGAAGCTATCACATGTACTTCAAGTTTGAGAGATAACTTCACACAGAAGCTATCACGAGGGTTTACAGGTATTTTCATTATTTGGGTTTTGATTCCAAAATTATATAGATATAGATCTTTTGTATTAGCCCATAATCCTATAGATCAGGATCAAGCATATAGGTTGAGCAATATCAGCGGCCGTACGACTTCCGTACAGATCTGTGAAAGTCCGTACGCATTTACAGAAAGTTCAGGTACCAACATCGGCGAACAGAGACTTACAGAGACCGACATCGGTCGACTCATCACCGACGTCGGCAAGGGGACCACTACAGGTCGACTGACCACGGTATTATAACCGACGTCGGCGACTGTGTTTTTACACGGCAGGCCGAGACGTGCCAAATTCAACCCAGTTTGTGAAATATACAGGAAATAAAGGCCGAACTTTTGATATTCTTTGTATATTTGACAGAGGATCTCTATTGTAAGCTTATGAGCAAATAAATAAGAAATTATACTGTGATTTATTCATCTATTTGAAGATATTTTGCAGAAATTCAGATAAGCAATTTGGAGCTTTGTTTTGATATTCGAAGGGATATTACATAATTATATAAATTTAAACCATATACCATCTCACAAGTTACATCTAATGGTTTCACCATGGCCTTTTTCCTTATGGGTATTTGAATTGATTAGAATGATAAAACAAGTGTCTATTGATGGACATAAGTTTATAATTACCACTATAGAGTATTCTAAAAAATGGATAGAAGCAACCCCACTTGAGTTCCCCACAGGAGATGTCATATGTAGGTTTTTGATGACCAATATTATTTTCCATTTTATCTTACCTTAAACAATTATTATTGATAATGGATCATAATTCAAAAATAAGACATTGAAATGATTTTATAGAAAATAAAAAATCAAACATACACTTTTTACACTTTATCAACCATAAAGTAATGAATAGGTAGAGGCAAAAAATAAAACTATTGTCAAAATACTTGGAAATATAGCTGAGTGATATAATACTGATTGGAACAATAGATGGTGTATGCCTTATGGGTATGTTTCACTAGTTTTTGAACACCTACCTAGGCTAAACCTTATTCTTTGGTATATGGTACCAAGGTAGTGTTACCGATTGAGCTAGAGATACCTTCCTTATGTATTTATATTAAAGACATCATAAAATATATTGAATACCATGAAAAGAGATTGCATCAATTAGAGCAACTAATTAGAAAATACATACAAGCTATTGAACACTTACAAGTTTATCAACATTGCTTTAAGTGAAAATATAAAAAAAAGGTTTAGTCACATGACTTTGTTGTTGGTGACTTGGTATTAAAATAATACAAATGCATAAAAGGACAAAAAGGAAGTTTAAACCAAATTGGTTAGGATCATTTATAGTTATATAAAATTTGGGAAAAGGCATATAACACCTTAAAAACTTGAAGGAACCTCTTAAAATTGAAAATAACATTATGCACTTGCATAAATATATTATGTGATTCATATCCAAATATTCTAAAAAAAACATTCAAAAATGAAAAATATATTTATCATGTACTTATCGTATTGGCTCCTTGCAATCTATGTTGTTAGTTCTATGTTGATGGATAGAATATTAGTTATTTATACATACACATGTGTTTCATGCTTATATTTTAGTGTGATACATGTAGACATAGATGCATGATGTATATACTTGTGGATGTTAGGCCTTACTTCTTTTCATATCACCAAGACATTGGGGGCATCTACCTTATTTGATCATGATACATCCAAAGTATATCATTCTATTATCACTTTACATTAACATGTTTGATCTCATATCATTACACATGAATTTATCCATGCTTACATATTTATTTGTGTACTTGATATGCTATGTACTTGACTTTTTTTCTAACACATTTGATCCATGGGCTAGTGTATTATGTTTATGTTGGTTACTTATGCTTTCATCTATGCACTTCTGTGAGTGCCTTACCTTGATATTGTCTTGTTTATTTGAGAATTTTAATATGATCCATTATTTTTAGCCTCCTTGAATTTTATTTGCTTATTTAAAATTTGATAAGTTATTACTTGTTATGTAGACATTTGAATATGTCATTCTTGATTTTATGGACATTTAACTAAGTCATGTCCATGCCCCTTTTTTTTGGTCTAATTAGACCATTATCTATTGACTTAGTTTTGAATGTTCTTATGTGTGTGTTTAGTTTCTTGTTGATATTATAATGTTATTATATATACATCACCATCATATTTATTATACATATTATTACTTGATGTGATCACATTATGGTGGTTCAATATTACATTTACATAGACATGTTCCTTATATATGTTATATGGTTCATTCATAGTTATATGGTTATCATATCCTTTTGAGGTTAGGTAATTAACAATTTGTAACTTTAATCATCTCAAATGGGGTAGTTATTAGTGGGGACATGTCATAGAGGAATGGATTCCACATTTTCATAGTTTTAAATTTATTGGGGGCATGTTTTGGAAACATGTTCTCCACACTTACTCAATATTCAACATCTCTAGATTATAGTGGGGGTATATTTTGGAAACATGTCCTCCAAATTGGAAATTATATTATTTTTCATAGTTTTTCCATATATATTGGGGTCATGTTGTGGTAGCATGTCCTTCACACTTTTTCAAAATTTCAAAATTGGCCAAATTACATAGTTATATGATTCATATACAGATTTGTGACAAGTTTTTATACATTGGTACCATCGATATACACATATTAAACATGATACATATATAAGGAACCTAATATTGTAAAAACCAAATAAATTTAGATTTAAAACACTTTTACAGACTATCATCACCCACCAGGTTGGAATTTTATATACTATATTAAGCAAATGTACTATACTAGTTGGTTCACTTTTTGGTATGGTTGAGTTGATTAAATCACTCAATATTGCCAAGAGTTGAGATTGTAATTGATTGTATCATATAAACTCACTAATTTAATAGTGTGAGTTGACTTGGTTTAATCACACTCACTAGGTTATAAGTATGATTGGGTTACAAAGTTGAGCTAGTCTCAACTGCTAGGTGGCAATCCACCTTTTCTCCAAGTTTGGGGGCATTATCCCTCCTATATCTCTCTTACTATAGTTATATATATGCACTTTCCAGATTTATGTTTGTCTTAATCTTAGTTTTAGTGATTCATAATGATACATATTTCAAATACAAGTGCCAAAAGGAAAGATGGTTTTATTGATACATAGGTGTACTCCTAAACATTGCCCTCTTTCAATTTTAGTCATTTCAATAATTTTAATTTAAGATTATATGCACTAATTATATGTTATAGAAAACTCTTGGTTACAAGTCAGTCACTAACAAAGCACTTAAGTTAGACTCACATAAAATTAAAACATGATATACACACCCAAGTATACATTATTTTTCTTTTAAAACAAGAATTTAATTACTAGATTAAAAGGGAAAATGTAGATGATATTTATGAATTATATATCACCTTAGTCTTATACACTTGGAAAATATATACCCTGACTATTCCTCTTAGTTATAGACATTTATTGGTTATAAAAATCTTTCATACACTATCTCTCTATGCCTAATTAATTATCTCTTAGTCTAACCAATGTTATTATAATCACCTAGACCTTCTATCATGTTTAAAATGTTATAAAACTACTTATCTTCCATATCTACAAGTTATAGATTTGTACTTGTTTTCTAATTGCTCAAACACTTGCATCCCAGTTAGATGCTTATTTTGGCATAACTATCCTTACCCAACACAAATGTCCAATGCCCTAAAGTCATCCAATTTACAAATAAAACTTATCCTAATGGTCTAAGTGATTTAATGTGAGATATTATATAACAAGATTGGTATAAAATAAGATCAATCCTCATTCATTCCTCACCTTGAAAAGACCTAAAGAGACCAAGGCAACTTATCAAAAACACTCAATCAAGCACTCAAGTGAGAAAATATTCCATTTTTCTCCTATTTACATATTATTCATAGGGAGAACACATATATAGGTTTGAAGTAATGAAGTATTATCCCAAGAACTATATTTTTCAAGTTACAAGCTAGGCCATTGTTATACTTGCTTATCAAACATTGAAAGATTCACACACAAGATAACATGTAGGAAAAAAATAAATAAATTTTTGGCTCTCTTGGGAGTATAATCCATGTAGGCAACACCCAATGATATAGGTGTCTTTGGGGTATCTCAACACTATATGCCCACTAACACATTTTTTCGTAGTTAATATGAAGATGAAGAAATAGGGTTTTTGTATTTGGTAAGGAGTGACAGTCTATGACCTAGATATAAATACACCAAAGTAAATATGATATAAAAACTAAAAGTATATAGGTGGTCACATTTGGTTTCAACAAGTATTTTGTAATGGACACCTATGTCTAATCCAAAAAATAGTGTTAACATAACCATCTTAGGTTGGTACATGTGTTCGAGGCCATAGTGGCACTTAATCTAGAATATGGTGAATATTATAGAATATTATTTGAGTTTGCTTCCTACATATTCTAAATATAAAATACATCTATTCTAGATCCATATCTGTATTAGCATCATAACTAGTTAAGTATCTTATTTTCATTATAATTAAAATATATAGCATATATGTGTTTCCTTATTTTTAGCATATCACAACATAATAAATTTATTATATGTTCAATATAAGTTTTGTATTTAATTGGTATGTTATATATCTATTTATCACCCTTTAGCTTATTCATTTCTATATTCTTAACCCTATATATACCATTAGGATCTATATCTAATTTAGGGTTAAACATATAAATTAATAGTTATACTTTATATGTTTAACATATCTCAGTATAATAAATTCAAGATATTATTTGTTTGAGTTTTAAATAAATTTGCCTTATATAGATATATTTATTACCCTCATGTTTTTCCATTTCTATATTCTTAGCCCTATATTATATTGACCCATCTCAATTTAATATTAAACACTATCTTCAATGTTTTTATCGAATCACCCATTTTTGACCAATCCCAAACATTATTAGATCACATGTATTTGAAAAAGGACCTATCTTTGACAAAGTACCCATACTTTATAAGCCAATATTTAATGAACCATCACTTTACCTATCACCCATCTTTGGTCAACCTATATTTTACCAACCTATTAAAACACCCAACACCCAATATTGCATGCCCCAAGTGATAATGAATCTTGTAGATTAAAAAATCTTAATATATTCCATGTGGATAGGTCCATCCTAACTAAAAAATCAACATAAACATCAACAAACTACTATTTCAACAATACATCATTTATTACATTTAGATTCCCCATAGAAGAAGAAATCAACATAAATAATTTTGGTTGGTTATATGGAGACACCCTAATAACTTATTTTCAAAGAAATAAATATCATGTAGCAAGATAAATGTTTATAATTATGAAATAAAAATATAGAGACCTCAGCCTTCATGAGTAATGAATCATCAAATCAGTTCATAAAAGTGTATGAAAAGGTTCTCATGACATCAACTATAAACCATTTATGAAGAAACATCAAGGTGTTAGTGGTGATTTCATAATTTATGAGGAAGCTTCATCCAACATTGAGACATGTTTCATTCACAATCTCTACAAATATCATGTTTCCACCCATATTTTTATAGATACCATTCATCCTTTTCACCATCCTAAAATTCAATCTCCTACACTTATCGATTAGGAGTGAAAAATCACTTACTGTCAACTTTATTCCATCAAAATCAAATAATTATAGAATTGATGACTGACATTTTTCTAGAAGAGAATAAATATGCATCAATATCCTAAGGAACATTAAATTTTCCTTAGTCAAAATTAGTTAAAAAATCTAGAAAGTCAAAATCTAAAATCAACATTTCCTATTGAAACCTTGTTTGAGACACTATGGGACAATCAAAGAAAAACATCAACATCCCATAGTAAATCCCTTCTTGAGGCACTATGGGGAAATAAAATTCAAAATATTAGAATTCTAGAAGAAAATTTCCCTCATAAGAACTTGTTTGAGGCACTAGGGGACAATAAAAATAAAGAATTAGCATCCCCTTGTGAAACCTTGTTTGAGGCATTAGGGGACATTCAAAATTCAAAAAGTTAAAAATTAAATTCCCTTAGTGAAAACATCTTTGAGGTGATATCCAACCAAAATCATAATCAAAATTAGGTAGATACTCTTAGTTTCATGGAACATGATATTGTTGGTCCCAATTTCACTTCACATCATAATCATATCCCATTTTTAGATCCTTCACATAATCAAAAAAATTCCTCAATCCAATACAACTTATGAATCAACCTCATTGGCAACACCATTTTTCATAGGGTCTATGATCACATCTCAACAATTAAAATAATCCAATCTAAAAATCAATGAAGTTTATAATGAAATAATTGGAATGCATACCTAAAAATCATAAAGGGTTAGCATTATGCATATCATAATCCTCCACTAAGCTTAGATGCTAAAAAATCAAAAAATAAAAAGATAAAGAGAAATAATTCATCAGATGGTGAAAACCATGATTATGTCACATTTTACAAGTACTATGATAAAAACCAAGTTTTTGGCATCATGTGTAAATAATCCATTATCTTCAAATACCTTAATACTTGGGGATAAACCCATTTTCATCCTCATCCATTCCATTCATACCATTTTGGCCATTTAATCCAACCCAAATCCTCATCCTTATCCATCTTATTGTACTCATCTCTTCCTCCCATCTTGACCTTGATAATGTAGTGGAAGATGTTTTGAGCCCTATTTTGGGAAGAATCTTTGCATATCCTCAAAATAGTACTTTGATGAATGGACACTTAGATCCCATGTGATTTAGTCCTTGGAAATCCCTAATCTATTCTTGGTCATCATCCCCTATAATCTTCCATTATCATCCAACATTGTCCTTAATCCATTCCATGTGTTATCATTTCCCATTCTTAATGTTTGATCATGTTTTCCCTTTGCTAGTGACCCATTTGTATATAATAAATCTAAAAACATCATAAAACTATAAAAATTCAGAAACACTAGAAAATCACAAAATCCCTAAAAATTAGAAAAGCCAAAAAATATCCAAGAGAGATATAAAACCACAAAATCCAAAAGCATTTGTCTATCCTCAATCCACTCAATAATACATTAATTAATCCTTGATCTAATCATTCTATATTTCTATGATATTCCCTTTTCTCCTTTACAAATATTTACTATTGTTGTACCTCAAAATAATCAATCTAATATTTTAACTTTTTCCCTATTTGGGTCAAATCAAAGCATATAAATTATTTCAAGATGTTTTTCCAAATCAGTCCCCTTGTATGTATCCTTACTTGGGGGAACCATCCAAATATCAATATTATCAATACTTCACAAATAGATACTGAATTTAATAAATGATAATATGTTTTATTTTTAATGTATTAGTTTGTATGTGTGTGTGTTTGCTTGCTTGTTTGTTTGATTTTCCTATTATGACTTAACTTAGTTCATATGCATCCACATATTGTAATCATTTTTTTTACATATCATGGTGCCTTTTTCATGTTTTTATATTTGATTTCATCCATAAACATATGATGATAATTTCATCTTAATTTTTCCATGTCATGGTACATTTGTGTCATTTATCTATTGGATCAAGGGTCAATATTTACACACATTATGACTAGGTCATCATAATGTTTTATATCACAGTGTATAATATCATGTGATACATAAAATATAAATTGATTTAGGATAATTTATAATGTCATACTATAGTGGTAATCTATCCCCTTGAAAAATCATCCAATTTCAAATAAAATCATATCCTCCCTCTTTGATGTTTATCAACATCAAATGAATTCATCCATTTTTGAACAAATCAGATCATAATATATTTATCATCATATTGATCTTTTTTTTGGAGAAATACATAGGCTTGA
Organism: Torreya grandis; assembly: GCA_037957365.1. Classification (NCBI taxonomy): domain Eukaryota; kingdom Viridiplantae; phylum Streptophyta; class Pinopsida; order Cupressales; family Taxaceae; genus Torreya; species Torreya grandis. The sequence continues at coordinate 416,732 of JARHVA010001953.1, forward strand.
GGTCTATTTGGACTATGTATATAGTGCTTAGTCACATGAGATAACTATGTATGTATATAGACCTCAAAGGTATTTTATTTTATTATAATACTAAAAATAAATTAACATTTTTTACAATCATAATATCATAGTTTTAACATGGTAACTTTGGATTAGATTATTAAAGGAGAGGCCATCTATGTTAGTAGTAATACTAGGCATGGTGGATGAAGAATTTTCATATTGAATTCCCCAAGTCATGTGTTTTGAATTTATAAATATGGGAATGAGGATATTCTACATGAGGTTCCATCATGAGATGTTAGACAATCATAGGGTCCTTTCCCCTATGTTTATAATGTGAATGTAGATATATTACCATATCATATGTATATTCAATGTCAGATTCTTATTTTACCTCACTATATTGAAGTATGTGACCTCATGTAGTGATGTTAGTATATTTATGTGTCTCATAGTTTTTATATCTAGTGGAACCCACATGATAATTGCTTATATTTTGGTCTTGAGTCAATGCAAAGTTATAAGGAATGTAGTTTTTGTAGAGACTATATGGGGATTGGTTAGTTCCATATAATTAGGATTGTTTCTAAATACTTTGAATTATTAGTGGGTTTTCATTTTATATTGGTTAAAAATTTATTTATAGTGGAATAAAAAAGATTAAATTTATTGATCCATCCAATGTAATTAATTACACATGAATGATAATAAAATACTATATCAGCTTAACTAATAAAACTAAGAACTAAAACTAGGAAAATAAGATTGTATCATGGCTACATGGTATCGTCATAAAAAATATGTGTTAGGTTGGATGATATAATTTAAAAGAATATGGTAAAACTAGACTATATCAAGCTAGCTGATGGAGTCAATGGAACACATAAAACTATATTTGACTAGCTGATGTAATTATCACAAACAAAATTATATTAGACATGTAGATGTAATTGTCACACATTAAATTATATCAAATTGGTCAATGTACTCATCACACATAGGATTCAATTTTTATACAAAACATAATGGTAATGAGTACAATCAAGCTAAAAATTTAACTAACTATCAACAAAAAAATCAAGGTAGGGATATATAACTAGAAAAAAGTGTGTTTAACTTGTAGGATATCAAATAAATTAATTCTAGTCGTAAATAGTGAACATGGTTACAAAGTCACTAACCACAAAGTATTCCACTATTCCCATGGCTACACTATTCCATCTCTAATGTAAATTGAGAGTAACTTCTCGGGGATAACTGATTACTAGTAGACTATAAAATCAAGTGATTAGAAATATTCCTAAAGGATGAAAATAAAAATCCTATGTGTTTTTGACATATTATGAGGTATGTGGAAACTAAATTCCATTTATAGTAGTCTCTAATGTCTTAAGTATTTGGGTAGCACCCATCACACCACAACACATATAAAATTGACAACTTCTTGCTACAAATTGATAGCTCATATGAGGTTATAAACTATTGGAACATAGTTTCTAGGAAGAAAAAATAAAAATAAAGATTAAAATGGTATATGTTAAAAGCTAAATTTTAAACATGCATTAATCAAGCAAGAAAACATAACAATATCATGATGGTTTATATAGTTAAAAATAAAAACTAATCATGAATAAGTGTATTAGGATAGAAGATATAGTTTAAGCACACACAAAATTAGATCAAGCTAGTTTATAGAGTCTCAAAACACATAAAATGGTACAACACTAGCATATACCATTTGTAGATAGATAGGTAAAGGTATCAAGATGGATGATATAGCTGGAATGGAAATTATATGATGGTTTGGAATATTTTCCTAAGAATCTAAAATGAAAATGATGATGCTGGTTGAACCAATGGAGGGATAAGATTTAAGTTGGGTTCAATAAAATGCATGCACAAGTTAAGATGAACTAAAACTATCCTCTTTCTATCAATATATAAGGACTTAAATAAATTTACTTGAATAGAGATTGCATATACATGGATGATCAAGTAAGGACCAATAATATCCATAGATATAGTATAGGATAACTTACAACTCAAATGTAAAGAGGAAAGTGTTTCAAAGCATAAGCATGTATGAAAAAGTATATATCTCTCACTAGACTTCAATAAAGGTAAATGGTTATAATGATGGTTTTAAAGTTGAAATTAAAGTAAATGGTTGTAAATGGGTAAGGTGTAATGGTCAAAAATATGGGGGTATATTCAAATTAAGGTGATTAATGGAAATTTTAATCAATCCTATGTATACACTAGGTTATTTGGTATAAAGAAGAGCCTAAATAAGGATACACACATACACAATTTAATAAACAAAACAATATCTAATATAATAATTAAATAGTTTATGGGTATAAACAATATTTTCTTTATTTAATTAATATATGTTATGGATGTATGTGTGTATCCATCCATTCAAAAGAGGTTTATTGCTACAGGAAAGTATATACATCCACTTCAATCTCCCTATGGCTCAAGTGGATATTTGAAAGGGTTGAATACCTAAAATGGTTGGATGTAGAGCTATATATCCTTATTTAAGAACTCCCATTGACTCCTAATGACTCTTCTTGTTGAGCTTCAATGACACCATAAGACAAGATCTCCTAGATAAGGTTTTAAAACCCTTTAAATCTCCTAAGCACTTCATTAGGATAGAAATGTGAATGCAAGAAGTGGGTATGAATGTGATATATAATGTTAGTAATGAAATATGGCCCCTATATATATGGTCACAAAACCCAAATACAAACCTTACTTATAAACTAACAATACTAGCCAGGCTGATATAGTTGGAATATATCAGTTGACATAATATGGTATAAACTAGGTTGATATAATTAAATGTCAAAAGATAGACTCGGGATTGTATCAGGTTGGATGATACAATACATAATGATAAATTAAAAAATAATACATGATTGACTAACATGAAACCATAGGAAATAATAAGCTAATAAATTTGGATAAGAAGTAGATGGAATGTAAAGGCATCTAGAGACTTGGATGAGGTAAGACCGATAGTATTAATGGTGTAATAAGATATAATGAAAGCATTTATTGAATATTATCATGAGTCACTCACACATCATTATTGATAAATTATAAAATAAAAAAATTAGTTATATACACATTCTTCCATGAGGTCTACTAGAGCTCATTTTGAGGAAAGGGGTGGTTAAGAACCTAAAATAAATGAATCCAAAATTTCAATGGGATTTATTATCATCACAAGACCACTAGTCCAAAAATAGAAGGGTTTAATTCATTCAAATGTGGCATAAGTCCATGAAGAGTCTACTAAGATGACATCCCATAAAATAGACTTTCATGTAGCATTAAACATCTTTCAAATGGATGCACACTTTCTTAGGTGAGAAAAAAACTTATGATCATACAAAACCTATAACACATAATGCATGTGGACATTACTATTTTAATCCAACAAAAAATGTCAAATCATAAATAGGGGTGATCAGTATATGGTGGTCAAAAAGGTTATATGAACACCATTCATGAGGCTTATGAATTTAACTACCATACTAATTTACCCAATAGCATACACATTATGTACTCATAATTCTTAGTTGAAGGTGGTTTGTGAGGAGCCCAGAAATTAACCTTGATTGACTATTCAAATTTCCCATTTTATCCTCTCAAAACTAGTACATTTATATATCAATTTTGTCCCTTTCAGTCATTTTTTCCATAATATCACTCAATGAATATGTTGTATATATATTTGATGTTTTTTGGTAAAACTTTATATTTATGGATAAAATATTGTCATTTATGATTATTAATATTTTTCACTTTATCACTAATTATAAAGTTCAATATCTTAATGAAACTTTGAGTAAAATAAATCATGTTCTAATTAAAGGGAGTATTTTATGCACCACTTATAACCACAACTATATGTGTACTTTTATAGTGGCATATTTGAACAAATATATCCCATAGTTTTAGGAGTGATATAGTTTCTCATTTGAGGGGATAAGGGGATTAAAATTTAGATTGACTAATCTTTATTATTTCTTTATTGGATTGATCCTCATAAGTAGTTGTAGTGATGAATGTGTTGTATTCTTATGTTTCTTTTTCTCTGTCATTTTTAATGTTAGTTTAATTTTTTTTATTGTAACCATTGATATTGAAAACATATTAATAAATTTCTTCCTTCCATATTTAAGAGATAATCAACATGATGAAAAAGGAGGAGGAGACATAAAAATCAAGACCAAAATATAAATTTGAGTGTAATTATTATTGTGACATTATTGTAATTATATCATAATAATATTTTCATTATTATCAGGCTATTTATGTAGGGATTGGAATATTATCCCAATTGAGGTGGATCCCACTCATGAGGAATTGTAGTGAAAGTATCATATATTAATTTATTTTATATTCACATTGTGTGTGTGTGTGTTTCTTTTTCTTTATGTATAATATTTACAATGTGTGTTCAATAATTTCATGTTTAGATTTATATATAAACATATTTAATTTTATAATTATAGTTTAATAAGTGAGGGATGATTCCAAGATAGTTTTATATTTCCTTCAAAATATTTTTTTTTGACAAGTGGGCTATTTTATTTCTTTGAGAGTGTGAATTTCTATTTTAGCAAGTGTGTTTCCCTATATGTAAAACTTAGTACCTTAGTCCTCAAAAGTGACTAGTGATGCACATATAATTATAAAACTTTCCCAAATACACACCTCTGAGTTAAAAGTTAATGAAGTAAAATTATAAATAAGTCAACCTACTACCCCTTAGTTTATCTGTAGGGTTGTAGGTGAGTGTTTGTTGCCTTAATTGAGTAATGATGGTTTGATTTTTGCTCATCATTTTGGAATCATTAATAGGATAAGGTGTAATGTATTATGATATTAGAATGTTGGGATATATTTACCACTTTAAATATTAAATTTATTACTTTATATTAAAAAAAACTACTTTCTAATCAAAATTTCAATTTTTGAAAATAGATCATGAAAAAATACAAAAAATCCATTTTAAAACTAACCCTATGTAGGATAGTTAAAAAAAAGAAGAATTATTTATCACATGCGTCATGAAAAGGATAATATGGGTATATTTGTGCCAATGATATTGATTTTTTATATAAAAATTGAAGCTGAGTGTTGTAATAATTTGGGTGGTTCTGGTCATGGGCCTAGTCATGCACCTACCTAGCTAGCCAAGATGGATCTAGGATTGTTAAAGGGGAGGTATAGGCCTTGAATTCCTATGGTGATAAACTTTTAGAACTCAAATACTTTAGAATCACTATACATAAGGTGTGTGCCTTATTTTTTCACCCAAATCACAATAGAGAAGGGACTAGCGTCTATTGGACTAGTTGTGCCATGGTGCAACTCTATTCTTCATGGGTTTGGTTGGTGAAACAATGGTTATGTGATCATAGGTTAAAGCCTTGGTTTTCAAGGGTTTAAGGCATTCAATCACTTGAGGGGCAAAGGGTTAGCATGTTGAGGGCCTTTGTCTTAGTCTTGTACTCAAGTGTGGGTAGTGGTTTGGGGCACAGGGCTTCAATCATACTTAGAAATTTTAGTGTCAAGTGCACAAGGCTCGTTACCCTACTATAGATCCAAAACTAACCAAGTAGGTTAGGGGATCATGAGAACTCAATACATTATTTGAAACATAATATAAAATACACTCAATAACATTTGATATCTTAACCATTAGGGCATTATCTATTTGTGCAAAGCAATCTTCATTAACTTAATTAAATAATACATACATGATCTAATACAATTGAGAAAGCACTCAAAACAAAATACTAAGGCCTAATCTCATAGGTGAGCTTGGGAATTATAGAGGGGAGCATCAAAATGCATCCCAAGATAATTTGTAAGCCTAAAGAACACTTCTAGTGGTAATTCACTAGAGCTTTTCTACACCAATTTGCCTCCTCATTTCTTGACTAGATTCAACTTCCTTTTATAGGATTTGGAGCATCCTAGGTTCATAGGGAATGGGGCACACTAACTATTGAGCTAGCATTGGAGGTAAATTTCCCAATGCCTACACTACATTGAGTCTTCAATATAAAGTCGCTATCTTATGTGCCTTCTTTGCAATGTTACACGATTCAAAAAGAGGATGTTTGTCTTTAAGGAGCATTCATTGTCTCATGCACCCTCTTCCTAAGGATATTTAGAGTGGTTAGCCACCAGCCAGTTAGTGCTAATAGGATTAAAAAAGAATAACCCTCCACATAGTTACCTCACACCTAAGTGTATGTTGAGTTGGCATGGAATCTATTACTTAACATGAAATTAGGCCTAATATTACCCCATAAAAAATTTACAAGTGTGAATAAATTAATGCCAATTTTACTTTACTAAAACATTAGGGGGAAACTACATGACATAATGTACATCTTGGTCAACACCTCAGGGTCAACTTACATGACATTAGCCCCCTCTACATATGGTGCTACAATTTGTTTATGGGCCACTTCTACTACCATGTGTGATCACTTTCGATTTTGTTACTTTAGACCCATTCCCTTCAACTTCTTTCCCATCATAAATCTAATGGTGTTGAATCATGGTCTGATAGGTTTGTCAAAGCCTCAAATGGTGCTTGGCTCTTCATAGTTGTTAAACTTATGACTGTGCCTTTAGCTCCAAGATTCATAGACCATTAATGGCATCCTTAGTGGAAACTCACTTTTCCATTGAGTGTTTCTCACTAAAATTCCTTTCCACCCACTTCTAAACCAATCTCACCATTATTTTAATTCCTTCAGCTTCATAGTTGTTCACTCTAGGTACCTGGGGGTGCTTGGATTCTTGCTCTAGTGGGGTTTTTGCTTCTTCAACTCTCTAGTTTGATGGTTTACTTTGGCTCTCTTGATGTCTCAAGTTTGCACAAAGTTTGTAAAATAATGCAATAGACGATGTGATGTTTTATACCCATTTTTCATCTACCATCTTTAATGCAAGTTCATTAATATGTGGTGACATCAAGATTTCTTAAACTTTATGAGATTCCATAAAATCCATAAAAATACTCTACCACCAACTCATTTAATGTTGCTTTTTTTACTCTACTGCCACCTCATTTAATTCCTTTAAAGTATTTTGGTGAAGTGACTTATGGTTCAAATGGTCACTTCCTACATCAATTCTAGATGGATGCCAGCTATCATAGATGATTTTCCTTATACGCTTTATTTTCTTGGCATGACCTTCACCTTCAATATGGTCACCTAGGTGCAGTGCCTCACATGCACATGATTCATCCTCCTCAGCTTCACCTCCTATTACTATGCTTATATTTTAAGCATGCTTATCTATCTTGGTTAGTTTCATGCACTTCATCTTACTTTGGCCTATCCTACCCCATACAAATCCCTTGTGCTAGCCCTCTAGTGTTTGATTCTCTCTTATAGTTTTCTTGCACATGATTATATTATACATCTTCACTTTCATTCTTGCATATACTAATGTTGTGTATCTTTATTTAGTTATTATTTCTTCCATCTGTAAACCTCCTTATGTCAAAAAATGCTAGAGTAGTTATTCCTTAGAACTCTAAACGTCCTGCAATCTTTATCTGGCATACATGGATCTTGTACATCTCTCTTCTTATCTATTGAGTTTCACATGCCCACTACTTAGGTGTCTAACCTTAGGCACTTTAGGAAGCTCAAGGGATCGACTCAACCAATTATAATTATGTGTGAAGTGTCATCAAATTTTCTTGATGGGTTCTAAACTTTACTTATTTACTCTTTACTATACTATACAAAGAAAAATATAGAATTAAAAAGGAATGATGTGGCTTATGCCAAACATTTGTTTGGTCATTTCAACTCAAACTAACTAATGACCAAGAATTTGGTGGTCTTATGTCATTATCACCACCTTATTACTAATATGGCTTCATCCTTTTGCCAATGAAATGTCCAAGTAGCATTTCACCTAATAATGTGCACAAGTTGCAGTCACTAGTCCTTAATAGGTGGTGGATGATACAAGGACCCATACATCTTATTCGTAGTTTACCTAGGTGCTTGAAATACTTAGAGTCATAGAGAAAGATGAATTTTCATTCTACTATCACCTTGTTCTTTATATAATTATCATGCCAAATCTTATAACACACATTCTCTATATGTTGGTTCCACTTGGCTTAGGTGTGTGTATCATCTAAGCACTCCAAGTCCTCTAGCCTTACATTAAATATCATCTAACTAACTAATACATGTGATGCATATTATGGTACTAATAATTCCATTAGTAGGATCACCACCAATTAGAATGGTGTAGCCTTGTTCAGATGCAAATAGGTTGTGCAATATGCCCATAACATTGTTGATACATGATCATCCCAATCCTTGTGATCAATATCATATATCTTTGTGAGGCATGTTTCCAAAATTTTGTTAAATGCTTCAGCTATGTTATTTTCTTATGGATGATAGGGAGTCATTTTGTGGTGCACCACCATATATTTAGTTAATAGGATGTGTATCATTTTATTGATAAAGTGAGTGACCCTATCACTAGTCAAATTGATCAAGAACTTATATTAGATTATTATGTTTTATATATGAATCATGGAGCTATGGTAGCTATTTAATCTTTTATCAACACAACCTCAACCCACTTGTTGAAGTAATTGGTGGTTGTCAGGATATACCTTGCACTTGTGCATCATGTTGTAGGAGTTATCATCCCAATAAAATTAATGGCCCATTTCTTGAATGGTATTTGGGACATAATTGGGATGAGGGGAATCTCATCCTAATGGTTTGGCTTCCTTGTGCACTAGAATATATCACATGCCTTGGTGTAGTTCTTTACATATTGAAACAAACTTGGCCAACACAAGCTTGACTGCAACACTTTTATTACCATTACATCTCTATTGCAATGTCCTCCTACTATGCCTTCATATGCATCTTTCAATATGGATTCCCTTTCATGCTTCAAGACACATTGACACAATACTTCATATCTACTTGGATTATATAATTCACCAATGATGAGTTGAAATGGGGTGGTATAAATTGCTAGTTGTTTCTTTTCCTTATTCATCATAGCATGGGGTATAACTCTATATGTTATAAAAGAGGAAATATCCACCAAATATTTGGGAACATACTAGACTTAGTATAGCATGTCATCCTCAATAGGCACTATCACATCACCATAATTGATGTAGGATAAATGGTCTAGCCCCAAATTCTACTTTTTAGGCTTAACAATAATAGAGAAATAGAAATCATAGAATAGAACTATCTATTTGCTTATGCACCTAAGTAATACATGCATATTCATGTGGTACTTGAGCACCTCATGATCATTGAATAAGATGAAACGGGTTTCCAATAGGTATTGCCTAAATGTTTTTAAGGCCTAGACCATGGCAAGTGCCTCACACTCCATTGTTATATAATTTTTCTCTATTGAGGTCAAATTCCTACTGGTGAAGGAGATGGGATGATCCATTTTCCATTTTCTAGGTTGTACCAAGATTTCACCAATCATAGAGCCAAAGGCATTGACATGGACATGAAAAGGTGTTGTCCAATTGAGAAACTATAAGATAGGCACACTAGCCAATCTGAGCTTTAGGGTTTTAAAGGTCTCTTCTTTTACTTCACCTTAGTAGAATGGTCCATCCTTATGAAAAATATATTCTAGTGATGTAGAAATCTGTTCATAACTCATTAGTTTTCTATAGTATCCAAATTGGCCAAGAAATGTGTGAACATCTTTTTGTGGGGAAGGAGTTTACAGTAAAATGATGATGGTAATCTTAATTGGATCAATGAGAAAACCATCCTTATAGATGATGTGCTTGAGAAGGGTTAAAAATGGTGTTATAAAGATGTAATTATTTAGGTTTAGGGATATATAGATCTACCTATACCTCTCAAACATTAGATGTAGGTTGCCGCATGGTCCTTCACAAGGCCATACACCATCTAATAATCTAAATAAACTTGGAGGAACTTATGGATGAAATATTTGAATGCAGTGATCACAATATTGAAGAATTTTTTTGGTGTATTATTGAGTCCAAGGGCATCAAATTGTAATGAAAACAACCCCATATAGTCACAAATGTTATTTTTAGCTTATCCTCCTCCTCAATACGGACTTGGTGATAGCTAAAAAACCCATCAGTGAAAGTGTAAATTTTGCAACCTATAATGCCTTCCAAGACTTTGTTAGTGAATAAAGTTAGGAAGGGGTCATTGACATAAGTGGCATTCAATATTATGTAATAAATACAAATGTGTATGCACCCATCTATCTTGATGCTTATTACCATTAGTCTCACCTACTCAAACTCTTACATAAGGTAAATGACCCCTTGGGACATCATAGCATTGTTCTTTATTTTGACCTTAGCACAGAGGTTGGAATTCATCTAGTAGGGGTGATTTTTGACCAATATTTCACCATTTATTATATTTAATCTCATATTTCCTAGGCATGGGTGGATGACCTTTATATCCTGATAAGTCCTAGGGAAGAAATCCTAGAACTCCTTTAGGAGGTTAATGATTTATGCTATACATTAGACAAATAGGCTCTTAGAGTAGCCATATTTAAATCCCCTTCTATGATGATATCCACTTTGATGGTCCTGAGTGGTACATGGTATGGCTCATTCCTCTTTTACTATGAATACTTGACTAGTTTGGTTCCATCTATTGTTTTAATACAAAGATGAGTGGGGTGTTCTTCACCTAGGGTGCTATAATCTATTTGGTGCATGATATTTATTTTCGCTATCAGCATTTTCCAGTAGCACTCCTTCCAAGTTTCATCATATTCATCGCTAGAGTCACTGTTGAGTGTTTATTCCTCAAATAAGGTTGGGAGCACCAACCTTTTCTCTAAATATGTCCTTCAATCATTCCTTGAGGATTGTGGTGTCTTCAAACACTACCTTTTGAATTAATTATAATGGCTTGACCAATTCCAAGTTCTATGAAGAAAAGGAGAAGGTATGTAGAAACCTCTCCTTAAAGATCTCCTAAATGGATATCTCTTAGTACATATCATTGACCATGTACCATGTCCACACACATGTCTTTAGATTTTTATAAAAGGCATGCACCCATAAGTTTTTTAGGGTAGTCATGATACATTCAGTCCATGTCTCTTCGCATAGGTGCACATGTAACATAGGGTCAAAGTCACTAGAGTATGTTAAGATATATATGTTCTCGTTACTCCTCCCAAATTTGGTGCACATGGCTGCCTTTACCTCTAGCCAAGTTGGTAAATTAGAACTTTGTGCTACCCATTAGTACATGATGTTACTTATCAAGGTGTACATAAGTGCACCCATTCTATCTATCTCCTTGGGGATGCATGCTTCAGGGTCATTAACATACCTTTCCATTGGGTTGCTTCCTTTAAATTTTGAGAGCATCACAAGTTTACCATTACTTAGGGAAATCACCCTTTTTTCTCTCTTCTCTTAGCATGGGACATATCATTTCAAATCATTATCAATTTGTATCTAGCCGGTCCTTATGGGAATTGGAACCTTTGCACATACTAAGTAGAATTTATGACCCATGGCATCATATTGCTTTTCAATCCATTGGTTTCAAGTGGCATTAATGGTATCTAATGCTGACTCTCAATCTTCCTAGGAAAGCACTCCTTGATTAGAAGGATGGAGATTCTCGACACCTTGCACCATGATGTTATAAATATGGTTGATCTCATTATCTAAATCAATGCTCTCTACATAGGGAGTCCTTGGTCACTTGAAAGGGGGATTTATACCATTTCCTTGCCATTCTCAAAATTCATATATCTCTTTTTGAAGTGTATATCTGCATTATTGGCATAGCACCAAGGCCTTCCTAAGAGTGTTAGGTAGTTATCCTACTTAGCCAGCTCAGTAACCTTGAAGTCAACATGGAATTAGGAACCCATAATATCTATAATGGTTCCCTGCAAAATTTTGATTAGATGCACTCATGTCTTATTAGATATGAATATTACATGGGGAGAAGGTCTTAGGGTTGCCCTACCCATCTTCTCCCACGCATTCTTGGCCAAGATATTGACCTCTACACTAGTGTTGGTCAACACCTAAAAAATGGACCATCCATTTATGGTGGTGTTCACTAGAAATTATTGGTCATACTCTATGTTCTAAGTATGCCTTACTTCACATACCCACTCCATATGTAGTGAAACAACTTCAATCATTTGAGGTTCAATGAGTTCACTTGGCTTTCTCCCTACATGCTCCAAGAGAAGATTTTTTAGTAGGGGAAGCATCCCATCCATTTGTAAGAGGTATAAGATTTCTATCATCTCTTATACCTTAACCTCCTAACTATCTTGCTTTCTTTGGAAGGTTGTAGATTATGATTTGAGATCTCTAGCTAGCTAGAATTCTCTAGCCATCTAGAGTTCTCCCTAAAAAAATTGTATTACACTCATAGCTTATTGTAGGATGTCCTTTTTCCATGATAGGCTAGGGTACGATACAAATTTTGGTTTAGGCTGAGCTATACACTCAGTGTGACTTAGTTCACCAAATTTTAGGCATATCTCATGTGCTGACATAGTTGGTGGTTGAGTGGTGAACCCACTCTATATGGTTTCCTACACCTTGCTTAGCTCTGTACATGTTGGATATGTCTTTGGAGCCCATTTGATATCTTTAAGCTCATGTCTGATCATCCCCATACCTCTTTTAGCACCCATTTTGCCTTGGGTCAACTTTTTATACAAGTTGAGGAATTCTTTGATGGTATGTGGTCCTCCATAATGCCCACATATTGGATGCATTAGGTAGTCATGTTGATAGTGTTTAGTTGACCTACATGTTGACACAGTGGATTGCACCTAAGGTGAGGAGGTTGAGCTCCTGCCTTCCACACGCAATAATGGAAACTCCCCTCTCACCTGTGGGACTGGTGGAGTAGGAGGGGAGAGTCTCTAGGTAAGGGCTAGCTCCCTTTGATGCATCTAATTTGTTTCAGTAAGTGCTAATATATATATATATATATAATGGGGGGGATGAAAAGGGAGAGAGATTGCAGAAAAACAAACTACTCTAAAGGAAGTGATGCACCAAAATGATCTGACCTTCTCACACTCACACTTAAAATTAGACAAACACATACATACACTTCAAACTGGCAGGAGGACCAAGCTGCAAGAAACTTGGTAGGGAGGCTTTTAATGAAAAATACAAAAAATAGAGATTCACCAAAGGTGCTGTGGAAAGGCACATTGTATAGTAATTTCTATTATTTTTGCACTTCCAAATACAACTCTCCTTATTAGCTACAGAAATGGCACCTTATAAACACCAGGTATGTTGGTGTTGAACCTATGGAAGCATCAAGAAGCAATGACTAAACACAAACTAACACTCAGACATACACAGAGATATCTAACAGGATAGAGGCAAAAAATGCATTTATTAATTCAAGTGAAAATTTGCCAAGGCTATGCCTTACAAATGTGGAAGATCCTTTCTCAAATGACAAGTCTCCAATATATAGAGGAAGAAAAGAGGCCTTTTGGCACCCTTTTTACAAGTGACCCATGGTAGGCACTATGTCAACCATTGAAATAACTTCTTGAATTGACACCTTCCTGCAACACTTGGATTGCTTCATCTGCTGCTGCGTGATGGCCATTCTACTATCAGGATTTGAATTTATGAGCCACACTATCTGCCTACTCTTTGTTCTCTAGGCTCTTTTTCCTTTTCTACTCCTTCAACCCTTAGGGGTGATCTTCTAGTGGGTCACTGCATTCTTTAAGCTCATTCCATGGTTGGCGCTTAGGCATTTAAAACCAATGGCTTTTTTACTAGCTTAAATTTGACATTCATGCACCCATCGCCCTTGGACTCTCCTCAGCTTCTTGCTTTGCCCCTTTTCACTGAGAGTGCATCTACCCTTGACATGTGTCATAGTCCACTACTTGGGCACTTAGAAGACACTTTGAAATGTAGACATTAACACGTGGCAACTTCTGCTAAGCTAATAATGGGACTTGGTAGCATCTGCTTACATTAGAGGGCCTTTTGAGAGTAAGGTAGAAGTTGACACATGGTCACTTTTATAGAGCCTTTAGCTACCTTAGAGAAAATTTTAGGCCCTTTTCTAGTTCTTCATAGATGCTGACACTTGGCACGCTCTGCATAGCTCCTAACAACTCATTCGGGTCCACCACAGTCTTCTTTGAAGCCAACAGGGGAAACCCATAGATGTTGTGACCTATCAACTTCCACAGAGCCTTGTAGGGGACATGTGGCACATTATGCTACTCTTAAAATAACATGTTGAAGTCCTTTATAGTTTCCACTTGGTGCTTTCCATGCTCTAGCTTCCCTAGTGTAAATTTGATGCTTTTCAAGACATCACCATCCTTGGCAAAGTTTATCAGGCCTTTTTCCCATAGCTTTTTTACTTTGGGCCCTTTGGCTGCCCTTTGTAAGGGCTTCTGGACCCATCACTACCTTTTGAATGTAGGGCACACCCTTGAACCAAGCCATTGAACCAACTCATTGAACTAAAATTTTGGTTTAACGATTCAATGGTTCAAGACTGTGCGCTAAGCTGATTGAATCATTTGCTTTGAACTGAATGCTGCTTGAATCAAAATGGTTAAACCAAGCCATTAAACTAATTAGTTGAACTAAAAATGGTTCAATGCTACATGTCAAGCCCCTCTAAACTATTCGATGGATCTCCTTGTTGAACCATTCCCTTGAACCAATCCATTGAACCATTCACTTGAACCCGTTCAATGGTTCAAAGTTGCATGCCAAACCAAGTCCTTGAATTAAATGCTGAACCTAAAGTTGCTTGAAATTTTTGCTAGATTTTTTTGATGAACTAAGTGCTGAACTTAGCTGATTAAACCAAATTTGAAGAACTGTTGATTGAACCAAAGCTTGAAATGAAGCGATGGTTCAATGGTTTGAAGATGTCAACCTTGTGAATTTCTTTAGATGAAAATCTAAAGAAGCCTTGTAAAATCTTGCCCTCTTCGCCTGGTTCTTCAACTGCTAATAGAAAACCTATAGAGTCCATAGAAATGGACATGAAGAGTCTGTAGAAATCACTAGATCTATGCAAAATGAAAAATGAATTGGCTTAGAATAGCAGGGGAAGAAGGGGACCGATTTTTGTCCTGTTAGGAAAAAAATGGTCAACAAATTAGCAACTCTCAGGGGAAGCATGCCTGCTATGCTTAGAAGCCTGTTGCCTTAAAAATCCATTAGGCATAGGGTTAGATTGTATCTTAAAGATTAGCAGTAGCTCTAATAAATTCTAGAATCAATCATGAAGATTCACCTCAAAAGGAAAAGAAAAAACACACACAAAGCTAAGAAAACTACTTATGCAAACAACACTTAGGGAAAATAGGGAAAGAAAACTAAAATCAACCTACTATATACAACTAACTAGGTATCTTTGATTCCCTCCTAGATCAAAGGGAAAGCTTCTAACATCTCCTTCATCTAACACACCTAGTATCGATAATGGATCCCACAAGGAAATATTTATGTGCAGCTCCTTCACCTAGTCTACCATGTTGATCTGAGGATTGCTCCCTTCCATATTTTCTTTGGGGTCACTTGTAGCCTTCTGAGGTGTAGGTCAAGGAGCTTAATGTATGATTGGTGGCCAAAAATTTGGGAATTTTTGGTTCACTTGTGGTGGAAGAGATGGTGTGGATGTTTGAACAGCTGCTTGAGTTTCTTCCATAGATCTCCCTTTGGATCTTGTGTTGGCCAAAACACAATCAGCATGATTGTCTATAGCACCCACACAATTGATTGCATAGAACTCACCTTCCAGGTGGTTCATAAGAGTAGAGTCAGGCTAACTCTGACTGCTGCTTGTGTTGGGTTGCATTAGAGCCTCAAAGACCTAGGAATGAGTGGCTACCTGATTGTCTAGCACATTTGGGTAACAACCCATCATCTCATTTGTATAAACAACCTATTCCTGACCATATCCCATGGTCAAACAACTTGGTTATTCTTGTACCAAGTTGTTTTGAACTGGCACCATGACCTTAGATGATGAAAGGGGGCATAGGTCGTAGCCTTAGAAAAGTCTAGTCTAAGCTTGCTACCCCTATCCTTGATTGTACTTTTGGAAAGGGGGTCTGGGAGCTTGACCATACTACTGGTATCTTTGGTTTGGTCTATTGCTTTGAGCTTACTACCTTTTAAGAGCTACAAGTTTGCTCGACATACTCTACAACATACTCTTAACTTCATGAAGCTCATTAGATGGAGTAGCAGTTGGTTTCTCTATGCTAGGTAGAGGAGCTAATGTGGGAGTAATGACCTAAATTGGAGGTAACATTTTTAGGAAAAGTGGCATGTGGGGTCTAGGGGCTATTTTCCTAGCCTATACTAAATAATTTTTAGCTGCTATGGCTACGTCATAGGTAGCAAGTAGCACATGCCCTCCCATGGATTGTATCATCATAGCAATATCACTATTTAATGCCCTCAAATAATACAAGAAAGCATAAGTAGCATTCGGTCTTACCAAAATGGGGATTCTATCCCATGTCTTCTGAAACTGCATGTTGAAATCTTGCATATATTCATGTGGGGCTCTCTTCATGGTCGTCAGCTACTCAGCAAGTGAGTGGTGGTCACTCTTTTCTCCAAAATAGTCTGTCAATTGAGTACCCAATTCATTCCAAGAATGGATTGAATTTTCAACAAAGTCTTGTACCAGTCAAGATCTTTGCCCTTGAAAGACAATGCTAGCAATTTGATTGCAATATTCTCCTCAGTGATACTATGAATATTACAGAGGTTAGCAATATTTTTGTTGTGTTCAATAGCTGTAACGGCCCCTCTCCATTAAAGGGAGGCACACTTTTGAGGACTGCTCCTAGAATTGGGTCATAACGCTGGAGGTTCAAGGGACTCTAACCATGAAAGCTCACAAAGGGTAATGTTGTAGCTATAAGTGGATTCAAAGGGGGTACTTCTCCTATGAAGGAAGCACCTATAGCCAGACTGGGAAGATGACTCACTAAATAAGGATGAGTCCCTTTGAACCTCAGTCACTTTGCTGAGTTGAGAGGTAATTCAATGAATTCAAAAGGGACACCCTTATTAACGGATCATGTGGTGACTTTAGGCATAGGAAGTCAGACTAGTCTTTGATTAGGAAATGAGGTTCTTACCAGTGGAGTTGCTAGATGCTGTAAATAGTTGATTTACGGTAACAGGACCAACATCAATCTTGAAACCTTACTAAGTGTAAGACTAAGTCCCACCGGGCATGCCAAAAACTATTGATGCAGTGGATTGCACCCGAGGCAAGGAGGTTGAGCTCCTACCTTCCACACGCAACAATGGAAACTCCCCTCTCACCTATGGGACTGGCAAAGCTAGAGGGGAAAGTCTCTATGTAAGGGCTAGCTCCCTTTGATGCATCTAATTTGTTTCAGTAAGTGCTAATATATATATATATATATATATATATATATATATATATATATAATGGGGGGATGAAAAGGGAGAGAGATTGTATAAAAAATAAACTACTCTAAAGGAGGTGATCCACCAAAATGATCTAACCTTCTCACACTCACACTTAAAATTAGACAAACACATACATACACTTCAAACTGGCAGAAGGACCAAGCTACAAGAAACTTGGCAGGGAGGATTTTAATGAAAAATATAGAAAATAGAGATTCACCAAAGGTGTTGTGGAAAGGCACATTGTATAGCAATTTCTCCTATTTCTACACTTCCAAATACAGCTCTCCTTGTTAGCTACAAAAATGGCACCTTATAGACACCAGGTATGTTGGTGTTGAACTTGTGGAAGCATCAAGAAGCAATGACTAAACACAAAATAACACTCAGACATACACAGAGATATGTAACTAGGATAGAGGCAAAAATGCATTTATTGATTCAAGTGAAAATTTACCAGGGCTACGGCTTACAAATGTGGAAGATCCTTTCTCAAATGACAAGTCTCTAATATATAGAGGAAGAAAAGAGGCCTTTTGGCACCCTTTTTACAAGTGACCCATGGTAGGCACTATGTCAACCACTGAAATAACTTCTTGAATCGACACCTTCCTACATCACTTGGATTAATTTGTCTGCTACTACGTGATGGCCATCTTGCTGTCAAGATTTGAATTTATGAGCCACACCATCTACTTACTCTTTATTCTCTAGGCTCTTTGTCCTTTTTTGCTCCTTCAACCCTCAGGGGTGATCTTCTGGTGGGTTGCTGCATTTTTTGGGCTCATTCCATGGTTGGCACTCAGGCATTTAAAACCAATGGATTTTTTACTAGCTTAAATTTGATGTTTGCACACCCATCACCCTCAGACTCTCCTTCAGCTTCCTACTTTTCCCCTTTTCACTGAGAGTGCATCCACCCTTGACACATGTTGTAGTCTACTACTTGGGCACTTAGAAGACACTTTGAAATGCAAACGTTGACACGTGACAGCTTTCAGTGAGCTGATAATGGGACGTGGTAGCATCCACTTACATTAGAGGGCCTTTTGAGATTCAGGTGGAAGTTGACACATGGTCTCTTTTGTAGAGCCTTTAGCTACCTTAGAGAAACTTTTGGGCCCTTTTCTAGTTCTTTGTAGATGCTGACACTTGGCATGCTCTGCATAGCTCTTAACAACTCATTCGGGTCCACCACAGTCTTCTTTGAAGCCAATAGTGGAAACCCATAGATGTTGCCACCTATCAGCTTTCGTTAAGCCTTGTAGGGGACATGTGGCACATTTTACTGCTCCTAAAATAGCATGTTAAAGTCCTCCAAGATTGCCACTTGGTGCTTTCCATGCTCTAGCTTCCCTAGTGTAAATTTGACACTTTCCAAGACGTCTTTGTCCTTGGAAAAATTCATTGGGCCTTTTTCCCATGGCTTTTCTACTTTGGGCCCTTTGGCTACCCTCTACAAGGGCTTAGGGCACACCCTTGAACCAAGCCATTGAACCAACCTGTTGAACCAAAATTTTGGTTCAACGGTTCAATGGTTCAAGACTATGCACTAAGCTGATTGAACCATTTTCTTTGAACTAAATGCCACTTGAACTGAAATAGTTAAACCAAGCCATTAAACTAATTGGTTGAACCAAAAATGGTTCAATGCTATGTGCTGAGACCCTCTAAACTATTCAATGGATCTCCTTGTTAAACCATTCACTTGAACCAATCCATTGAACCATTCACTTGAACTGGTTCAATAGTTTAAAGTTGTGCACCGAGCCAAGTCCTTGAACTAAACACTAAACCTGAAGCCGCTTGAACTTTTTCCTGAACTTTTTTTATGAAATAAGCATTGAACTTCCCTGATTAAACCAAAGCTAAAAAACTACCGATTGAACCAAAGCTTGAAATGAAGTGATGGTTCAATGGTTCGAAGATGCTGACCTTGTGAATTTCTTCAGACAAAAATTTGAAGAAGATTTGTAAAATCTTTCCCTCTTCACCTGGTTCTTCAACTATCGAAAGAAAACCTATAGAGTCCATAGAAATGGACTTGCAAAGTCCATAGAAATCACCAGATCTATGCAAAATGAAAAATGAATTGGCCTAGAATAACAAGGGAAGATGGGGACCGATTTTTGGCCTATTAGGCAAAAAAGGGTCAACACTACATTTATATCATGATCATGGTGGGAATATTCCTCCATCGCATCCTTCACTTTACCCTCTAAAACATCTTTGGTTCCCATACCCAACATTCTCCTAACCATAACCCTCATTTTCTTGGTTCTCTTACCCTCCAACTATTGTAGCTACCTATCATGCACCTCTTTCTATGTTCTAGTACATTTCATCAATCACTTGATAGTAAACTATTTTGTGAGTGTAGGCATCAAAAAAATTGTAGTAGATGGTTGTGATGACCTGATTGGTGCATTATAATAAAGGGTAGTTATGAACATCATGTGACTTGTGATAAACTTCATAGCAATTTCATAGTCTATGCACCACAACCCACTTCAAGCAACTTCTAATGAACTAGAGGTTAGCTTCTATAGTTGGGAAGCCACAGATGCAATTTACACCTCTATGAATGGGTTTATGCTTATATTGATACTCTTGACTACTTTAGCTCTGAGCATAGCTTCAAACACTTCTTAGAGGTTTGTGAATGTTTTCATGGAGATCACCCTTATGAATACTACTATCAGTCCTCAAATGAGCATTTCACATGATAGGAGTGGTGAATGTTGTAAGTGAGATTGAAGAGGAGTGTCTTGAACCTAGTGTCATACAAATGCATGCTTTCTGATAATCCTTGGTTTATCTCCTTGAGCATAATAATGCTCTACCACTCAAACTTAGGTATATCAAAATCCTTTAAGAAGGCTCCCTTCAAAGTGTCATAATCAACCATAGATTGGTTAGGATCAAAATTTATATACTGATTATGGGTAAAATCAAGAAAGGTTGTCATGAACTGAGTTGCCTTACACTCAAAATGATTTATTCCCCAAGCATGCCATTATAACTCACACATGAGTACATGTTCTATAGTATTGTCCACACCGTTACATTATAATAGGTGCATGGCCATCTCATAATAGATATAAGGTTGAGAAACAACTAATACCTAAGGTGATTTTCCTCTTAAGCCTCTAGCCACTGGACCAATTGTTACTCCTATGGTCATAGTTGGTGCCTTTGAAGATGATGGCATGGTACAACTGACTAGTGGCATAAGGCCACTTCTAACAAGATGTTTCCCAAGTTGCATATCTGATTTTGGCTAGATTGGGGTGATTTTAATCCTATTCTATCAAGTTGGGATGGCACTTGGAGGTCTTAAGGTATCCTCACTTAGTTATACATAAGGAACAACTTGTTTGATCATGAAGTTCTAGTTCAAATTTGCTAATTGATCAAAATACACATTGATAATGAGGTTAGTTATCAATTTTATATTCTCTTTTAGAGAATATAGTGCATGAGCCCACATAGTAGGGTCAAAGGGGGTAGGTACATCTAGTGTATCTCCAATGGTCAAGCTATGAAGGGACCCCAAGCATTCACCTGTCAACTATAGAGCTTGTTCCACAAATTCAAGGTCTCCTTCCTCTAGGTATGGTTACCTTTCAAGAGATATTTCCCCATGCCCTTCCAACTCACTATAGGTCCTCTCAAAACTTCAAGGTTCTATATCTTTTATCATTCTACACATCCTCTTATTGTAATTATATTGCCTAAGCTCTCAATCATCAATTTGTTCATCCCCTTTCATTACACCTCACCTAAACATCCCCTTGTTCCTCATTGCACTACTCATACATGAGAGGATCTTAGCTTTCCATCCTCACTATTTTTAAGCCATACTCCACCATTTGATTTTTTATTTTGGTTCTAAGTTCTTTCATAGATGCACCTCTGGGTTCACACAAGAACTAGTACTCTACTTCTTTAAGGTAGGAGTATGTCGATACCACAAACTCAAGTATATAGATTTTTAGTTTCCATTATCACCATTTATCTATGGTTCTAGTCTAGGTGGTGTCTAAGTTCTCAATATTCTATAGGTGATCTTTCATCCATTCAAGACATTGCCCATAGCTTCAGTTTCTATGGGTCACATAAGCAACCAACTAGTGGTACACTTGGTCTAGTAATCCACAAAAAAACACCTCATACAAAGCATCAGACAAGTGGTTTTAGACCTACTTCCTTTGGATCTTCCCTCTACAAGTTGGATTCCTTAGCAAAATTTGTCTTCCACTCTTTTTAGCTAGTGCTCTATGTTCTTGAGGGAGAGTTGGAACATTATCCTAGTGCACCATTACAATAAAAAAATCAACAGTCTCAACAATGGAACTAGAATGTTATAATAATTTGGGTGGTTCTAGTCATGGGCCTAGTTACATACCTACTTAGCTAGCTAGGATTAATCCAGGCTTGTTCTAGGGGAGGCACAGGCCTTGAGTTCCTATGGTGCTCAACATTTAGCACTCAATTATGCTAACATCACTATACATAAGGTACACACCTTATATTCTCACTCAAATCACAGTAGAGAAGGGACTGGAGTCTATTGGGCTAGTTGTGTTGTGGCACAACTCGATTAGTCATGGGTCTAGTTGGTGTAGTGGTGGTCATGTGCTCATAAGTGCAATCCTTGGATTTTAAGGGTTTAAGGAATTTATGTGCTTGAGGGGAAAAGGGTTATCAAGTTGAGGGACTTGGTCCTTTTATTGTACTTAGGCATGGGTAGTGGTTCAATGCATAGGGATTCAACCATACTTAGAAATTTTGGTGTCAAGGGTATAAGGGTCATTACCCTACTATAGATCCACCATTAAAAAACTATGTTAGGGGCTCATGAAAATTCAATACATTATTTACAACATAATATAACATTTACTCAATAAATTTCAATAGCTTAACCATTAGGCCATTATCTATTTCTACAAAGCAATCTTCATTAACTTAGTTAAAAAATACATGCATAACCGAATACAAATAAGAAAATTCTCAACATAAACTACTAAGGCCCAAGCTCATAGACGAGGTTGGGCATTATAGAGGGGATCATCAGAATGCATCCCATAATAATTTATAAGCCTAAATCATGCTTATGATAGTAATTTTCTAGAGTTTCACTACACCATTTCACCTCTTCCTTTCTTGACTAGACTCAGCTTCCTTTTATATTATTTAGAGCATCCTAGGTTCATGGGGAGTGGGGCACATTGACTGATGAGTTGGAACTAGAGGTACAAATCCTAATACCCCCATTACACTAAGTCTTGAATGTGTATTCATTATCCCATGCACCTACTTCCCAATGCCACAAGATTTTAAAAGAGGTCATTTGTCTTTAAGGAGTGGTTATTGTCCCATGTGCCTACTTCTCAATGCTACTTGGAGTGGTTAGCCACGAACCAACTGGTGTTACTAGGATGCAAAAAGAGTAACCCTCCACTTAGTTACCTCACACCTAGGTATATCTCTAGTTAGCATAGAATCTATTACTTAGCATGAAATGGGGCCCAATAATGAGATACCATCTATAACAATTATAAGTTGTAAAAGTATGTGTATCCAATCCAAATTTTCACTTGGATATTTATCAGAAGAGGCAAAAGATGATAAGTTATAAGCTAAATTAGTAGATAAATATAAGGCTATGGAACTAGAATATTCTCATACCCCTGATAAAGAAATCTATTTACCATTCCAAATATTTATAATTTGACTACCCTATAGTTAAGAGTCTGATATTCAATTATCTTAACCCTCACCTAATCTTTTCTTCAAAAGATAACATCATGATCTTTTAGTTTTAAAACTAAATATTAAACTTGAAATTCTAGTTAAACTAATTGAACCAATGATCAAGATGACATATTTTTTAAATTCCAAATATTATTTCTAGAAAAATCCATTTTAGCACCCCTAGCCAGAAGAGTTAATTTTCCCTTGAAAATACTTAAGACCATAATTCACTACTCATTTTTGGAAAGGAATATTGACAAGGAATTTAGAGAGTGGGTTTAAAATTCACTGGTACGTAAGTATTCTAACGTATTATGGGAGACCTTCATAGAGAAAATTATGTCACTATAACCACAACATTTGAATTTCCTATCAACGCCCCTATGGTTACTTCACCTATAAAGAACACCCCATAATTTTCCTAATTTTATGGGAATGGTTAGAGAGGATCCTATCAAATTTTGTTTTGAGTTTGATGTCATGTCATATTTATAACTACAATCAAGACACCTAAATGATGAAATTATTTCCTAAAACTCTTAAATATGCATCCTTCCAATGGTTCATGGGATCAAGGAAAAAGTATCTCACTAATTGGAAGGATATGAAGGATAGATCACTCTCCAAGTATTAGGATTATTGTATATGAAAATATAATAGAGGAGATGACATCTTTTGGATGTCACAAAAAGAATATGAACTACTGGAAGATTTACATGAAAAGATTTTTATTTATTCTAAAAAGTACTAAATATAAAATTTGGACCTCAAATCTATCAAGTTGATATTTTTGAAGGGAATTAATGAATAATATTTGGAAGAAATAGATCTCATGGGTAGTGGATATATCTCATAAATGTCATTTAAATATATCACTCTTATATATAAAAACTACTCAATGTCTATGATGAAAAAAGAACCTTAGTAAGAGGACATTGCCATCATAATCCTCCAAATATACCAATGGATTATTATAGATAGAAGTTATAAATATACTAAAATATATGAATCAATAAATTTTAGTCATATGGATACACAATGAGACACATTGCATGCATGCAGAAAATAAGAATAAGTAGAATAAGCTTTAGCTATTTATTTTCTAGATTAACATAAGAAGAAATAAAATTGTAGATGCCAAATTTCTCATGTAAATATGGAAATTATAAATTAAGAGGATCCTAATAGAATAAAACTTTTTCAAATTGGAGGAGATAGGGATGAGATATTTTATATGGCCCCAAAAAAAACATGGTCACAAATACCATAAAATTCAAGTATGTCTTGAAATTATTCATTTTTTAATTGATAAATTTGTTATGTTCCTCCTCATAATTGGTATAGATCCACTCCTTGGAATCAAATTTCCCATATTCCACCCAAAATTTAGAATTTTACAAAAATAAATCCTAAAACTTAGGCCAATTGGAAATAATTTTAAAAGTAGCCATGGTATCCCTACAACCAAAATCATGAGTGGTACCTACCTTACAATCAATGGAAATAATAATGGAAAACAAATCAACCATGGTTTTACCAAAATTTTAGGTTTAAACAATAACCACAACTACAATTTTTTCTGATGCCTAATAATCATATTTTAAATCCACTAGATCTCCCAATTGCCTACCAACCTTGCACCCAATCCAAACAATAAGTTAATTAAACTAACAAAAATAATGAAATGGTGACATACCCCACATATTTATTTGAGGTATATGATGTAAAATTTATTTCATGAGGGTTTATTTTTATTAATTTGACATGTCAAGGTCAAATTACTACCCCTATCATATGAAACTTTCCTAAATTTGGTCATTAACCCTTTGCATTTAGTCAAGATAAGGAATTGTAGACTAAAAGCACTAATTTTGGTTAAAAAAATTAAAAATTGGATTTTAAGTGGGTCATTGTATTTTAAAAATAGCATTGTCAAGTTCAAATATGCAAACAATTCATGCATAGGGGTCAATTTTGAGAGAAAATTAAGCTTTTTAGGAGCTACAAGTGGTTTTAGGAACTAAAATTTTTTACACAATGTAATCATGACTTGAGGAAAATTTTGAAAAAAATTCATGTCCATTGAATTAGTGTATATACTTGTTATTTTTTAACAATCCTTAACATGTCTGTTGGAGATCACCATTAGAGTAGGCATCATTCTAGAGTGCCACAGAGGTTTTTATGTCTAGGTAAAAGTTTGAAAAGAATTTAATTATGTTTTTACATCATAATAAGACCTTTAAAGAGTGTCAAAACTCTAAATATTAAGAAAACCATGCTTATACAAGCTTTTGCAAGCAAATAGGCATTAGGCCAAAAAGGGTTTTCTTTTTTTTTTTTTTTTTTTTTTTTTTTGAGTTTTTAAGAAAAATGTGCTTTAAAAGTGTTTTGATAGGATGTTACAGACCCTATGATGATATTTTTATGCATTGGTAATTAGGTGAATAGTTATTTTCATTTTGGTAATTTTTTCACTTTTTACAGTTTTAGACACCCTTCTAAGCCTCCTATTTAGATGCTCATATCTTTCACCACGTATGGAGTTTGGATAAACAATATTATTATTTTTTGATAAAAAATATGTAATTATAATTAATTAATTAATTATAATATTTTATGTACTTTAATTTATAAATAATCATTAAGAGTATAGGCAACCCAGAATGTAGTCAAAACCCCACAGGTAGATTTCTTTGCATGATAACTTTTCATATATTTTGTATGGGTACCAAATATTTTTAAGGATATCATGTGGTTAATTTTAATACAAATAAATGGAAACATTTTTTAATTTGGATGTCTATACTTCATAAACCATCATTTTGAAGTTTCAGCTTCAAAGACCTCCTAAACCCTCAAAAAACTTGTTTTGTAAAAAATTGATTTTATTACCATAAAATCATCTTGGATAAACCTAATTTTTTTTAAAAATTAAATTAAAATTATAAATTATTATATAAATTTCAATTTTATGCATGGAGTTGTAAGGATGAGGGTAGGAATCATGTTTTTTAATGAAAAAAGTGTGTAAAATGAAGTACGTGATAGTTCAATGAAATATAATCAATGGATCTCAAATATTAAGAATTTTATTGATTATAAAAATTTTATTTGGTCAAAAATCATCTCATAATTATCCCAACCATCTCAATCAAAATGGTCAGTCTATAGGAAAATGGAGTAAAATAGGCCTAGCCAACCTTGTTGACTATAAAGTGAGTGTTTTCTCATCAAAATTGCATATCTTGTGATGAGAAAAGTTGTTACATGTATATTTAATTGATTTTTGAGGTTAAAAGGCATATTTTTTTAGGTTTAATGGATTTCAAATGCACAAATTGGCATTTAGGCTTATTTGGTCTAATAGGCCTAGTTGGTCAAATGGCCAACTTGAAGTTTGTCATTAAACTAAGCTAACAAGGAGTTAAAATCAAATTGAATTTAAAACATGAAATATATATTTTTATTTATAAATATCATTCTTAACTCAATCAAAAATTTCCACTTCATGCAAGTTGAGTTCAAGTGGAAGTTCACTGGTCTTTGGATCCACATCTCTTTGGTTGACTAGTTTGACTAGTTTCATGCATCTCACATGATTTTCATGCAAGATAAGGACATTAAAAAACTTAAAATAACTTAAAATATGGATTTATATTCCAAATTATGACATAATTTTCATGCAAGGAAGGTTTGGGAGTCAACATGGGCCCACGACTCTCAATTCAACACCAAAGTAAAGGTCATGCAAATTTTTGAAGAGTTGAAGAGTTGAAGACTTTGTTTAATTTTATAAAATGAATTTATTATTGAGGAATTGAGTGTATTTTCATGAATTAGTATTTTTATAATTTAACATTTGCCCACCATTCTATTCCAAAATTTGAAGATCATGCAAATTTTCATAAAGTTTGGAGATTTTGATAAATTGTTTAAGCATTGTAAAAGGATTAGGTCTTGAATTAACTAAACAAGACTAATCCTTATCTAAAATTAATTAAAATTTGGTTTTAGGTTATTTTTATACATATATATTGGCTTTTTCAATCTATTTTGAATTAATTCCTAAGGCAAATAAGAAATTGTAATTGACGCCATTTTATCAAATAAAAGATCTTTTTGCATATGAGTTTTGATCAAAATAGAGTGTAATTTGACTGTGTACCAGCATAAAAGTGGCATCTAATTACCATTTTTAAGGTCCTTTCCACACCTAATATGAAAATATCATCTTCTAAAAGTCATTGGAAGAGCTAGGATTTGAATTTGCTTTATAAACTTCTTTCAGATCTTCTTTTGAAACACTGATGTTTAGGTTTAAATACAAACTTTTATTTCACATTTATATGTGTCTTATTTAGTTTCATAAATATTTTAGAGATTATAATTAATTTAGGTCCATAAATCCATTACATATGTTTTCCCATTTTATTTTCTTTCTCCCCTTTCACCCAAAAAGCAAAAAAAATAGATTAATTTTAATAGATAAATCTTAAGGGAATGAACCCTCTCTAGAGGTTCTTCTCAGTAGAGTCACACACACTCTGAGAAGTTATAATTGTATTATTTGGAGTGAGGGTGTGCTTTGTACACATTAAATCAGGGTGTACTCCAAATTGATAAAAAGTTTTGGTATGATCGGTGGGACACATTCTACATACTAGCCTTTAGAGGCATTTAGAAGATCAATGCAACTTTCAGCCATTTAAAGCTGGTTATGAACATCAAGTGTATTTTTGATATTTATTAATTTTATTATTTGACTTAATAATGGTCTCAAATGGCTTATTTTAGTATGGATCCATATTATCCCCACTATGATCAGTATGACCAACCACACTATGATCCTCACCAACAGTATGAGGGCCTATATTAGGCATATATGCAAGAGTATTTCCCTAATCCTCCTTATGAAAAACCATTATATCATAATACTACCCCTAACCAACCCTAGCATGAGCCATCCTACCCATCTATCCAACCTAATCATGGCCATTTTGCAGCTATCTAATCCATACCATCAGTCAAACAAAATTTAGTTAGCCTTGAAAAGCATGCACTATAGTTGTATTCATAGAGCTATTATGGCCAAGATACCCATACTCACCAAATCCATTATGTGAGAGAGTCATTAAAACAAATAAAATAAGAATGAAGACCTGTTGAGAGATAAAATTGGGGCAATCTTACTAGTGAGATGATGGATGTAGTGGTTGCATTAAAAGCATTGAGGATAAACTAAAAGGCCTCAAAGAACAATAGGTTCAACCATAACTTTCTTATATGTCATCCATTCCTCCTTTACAAACCATTCCAAGAGTTCCTTTGAGTTTTCCAAATTCTTCATATGTTTCTAAGACCTTCCCCTCTTGGAAATATATCCAAGAGAACTATCAAAGAAAGAAAGAGATTGTTATAGGAAAACCTACTATTGAGATCATTGATCACTTTTAAGAGAAGATATTCCAAGAGAATATTGATAAGTAGGTTAGAGAGATGGAGTTGAAGACAAGGAAAGAGGAGGAGAACTAGAATCAAAAAGTTAAGAAATAGCCTCTATCTTTCCCATATTGGAACCCAGTCATGTAGTCAAGCTAATCTAAAGTTACTCAGGTATTATCATCCCTCCTCAAGAATATAACTCATTTCCATCTTGGAAATCCATCTAAAGTAGCTTGTAGAAGAAGGAAAAGTAGTATGTCACCTAGGAATTAGAATAAAAGATTGCATATTCAAATGAATTTCAAGAAGAATGTGCTAAGGAGAATGCAAGTTTTCATGAAGAGGTTGAGGAAGTAGAGCTGCCATATTATGAGGAGAATGAGGAAATAGATGTAGCAACTAATCAAAGTGATCAATTAGTGTAGTCAAAGTTTACCAATCAGCCAAAAAGCTCATTAGATAACTTGTTTGAAGTTTTGGGAGCAAGATATCCTATTCTCTAAGGGGATTTTGGTTTGGTTACAACCAAAGAGAGTAGTTTTGTCAAGCCAAATGAATAAAAAGGAGTAGGTAGTCCTTCAATTCTACCACCTCAAGAGTTAATTGTTGATAGATACTTGTTTCAGATATTCATAATGGGTTATCATCTCCTTGATGAGCCCACAAATATGGATATGCTTCTAAAAGGTACTAAAAGTATATTTTGTGTTCAAATTAGTCAACTAGATTATCATGAAATGAAGCTTGATAAGGATAAAGAGCCACCAAGGGAGTATGTCTACATAAGAGGTTACTTTTCTCCTATGATTGCATACATGAGTATGCCAAAGGAGTTAGCAAAGAAGATACTTGATTTCTCAACCACCAAGCTTGTAAGGGAACATGTGATGTACCATTATCCATCTCATCACAGAAGTGAATTATCAAATTTTCATTTTGATCTAGGAAAACCAGAAATTTGGAGGTTAGTTTGTATATAATAGACTCATTATGTTTCATTTCTCTAAGTGCACATCCACACATGCTTTCAGTAGTTGTTTTTCCCTTTCTAGTTGTTGTTATTCATTCCTCTAAGTACATATGTGCACGTGTTTGTTGTTGTTTGTGTTAGTTATCTTGTTGTATCTTTGTCTAAAAAATATATTCCAAAAATTAGTGTATATCCAAGTTGGTTTTACCAGAGTTTTTTTTTTTGACCAGCAGGCTGGTCAACCCTTGAAAGTCATCAAAATTGTTAGTAATTTGACCTATCAAGGTCAAATTACTACCCCTATCATATGAAACTTTCCTAAAACTAGTCATTAACCCTTTGTAGCTGGTAAAAACAAGGAATTATGGCCTAAAATCACTAATTTTGGTAAAAAAATCAAAAAATGGATTATAAATGGGTCATTGTCTTTTCAAAAGAGCATTGTCAAGTTCAAATATGCAAACAACCCATGCACAAGGGTCAATTTTTAGAGAAAATTAATATTTTTGGGAGATAAAAATGGTTTTATGACCTCAAATTTTTTAAACATGGTCATCATGACTTTAGAAAACTTTTGACAGATTTTCATGGCAATTGGATGAGTGGATATACTCACTATTTTGTAACAGTCCTTAGTATGTCCATTGGTATAGGAATCATTTTGGAGTGTAACAAAAGTTTATAAGTATAGATAAAAGTTTTAGAAGCATAAAATTATGTTTTTGCATCATAATAAGACCTTTAAGAGTGTAAAAACTCTAAATTTTAAGCAAACCATGCTTATACAATCTTTTACAAGCATATAGGCCAAAAAGGTGTTTTTTGAATTTTCAAGAAAAATGTGCTTTTAGAATGTTTTGATAGCATGGTATAGAACCCATGATGATTTTTGAAAGAATTGGGAAGTAGGTGAATATTTATTTTCATTTTTGTGAATTTTTCACTTTTTACAGTTCTAAACACCATTCTAAGCCTCTTATTCAGATGCTCATATCTTTCAG
Organism: Torreya grandis; assembly: GCA_037957365.1. Taxonomy (NCBI): domain Eukaryota; kingdom Viridiplantae; phylum Streptophyta; class Pinopsida; order Cupressales; family Taxaceae; genus Torreya; species Torreya grandis. The sequence continues at coordinate 447,432 of JARHVA010001953.1, forward strand.
CACATGTGGATTTTGGAAAAATTATATTAGTATTTTTTGAAGAAACCTATTTAATTATAATTAATTAAAAATTGAGACTAGTTAAGGGGCTGTAATTTATGAAAAATAGTTAAGAGTGTAGTCAGCACAGAATGTAGTCAAAACCCCACATGAAGATTTCTACATGAGATAACTTTTCATATATTTTTCATGGGAACCCAATATTTTTAGGTATGTTAGGGGGATAATTTTTATATGCATAAATATAAATATTTTGGGATTTATAGGTCTATATTTCATGAACCATAATTTTGATGTTTCAGCTTCAAAGCCCTCCTAAACCCTCAAAAAATTAGTTTTACAAAAAAATTAACTTATTGCCAAAAAATCATCTTAGATAAAAATAAAACATTTTAAAACTTAAATTATAATTAGATTGGATTCTATAAATTTCAATTTTATGCATGGAGTTGTATGGATGAGGGCAGAAATCATGTTTTTTATGGAAAAAAGTGTGTAAAATGAAGTACATGATAGTTCAATAAAATATAATCAATTAAGCTCAAATAATAAGACTTTTTATTCATCTTAAAATCTTAAATTGGTCATAAATAATCCCAGAAGTATCCCAATTAGCTCAATAAAAATGGCTAGTATGCAGGAAAATGGAGCAAAATAGGCCTAGTCAACCCTATTAATTGAATGGTAAGTGTTTTCTCATAAAAATCACATATATTGTGATGATTAAAGTTATTACATATATATTTCATTATTTTTTCATGTTTAATGGCATCTTTTTATAGTTTTAATGGAGTTCAAATGCATAGATTAGCTTTTAGGCCTATTTGGTCTAATAAGCCTAGTTGGTCAAATGGTCAACTTGAAGTTTGGCATTTGAATAAGCTAAAAAGAAATTAAAATAGATTTTACCACATGAAATATATGTTTTTTATGTGTAAATATCATTCTTAACTCAATCCAAAAGTGCCACTTCATGCAAGTTGAGTTCAAGTGGAAGTTGACTAGTCTTTGAGTCTACATCTCTTTAGTTGACTAGTTTGATTAGTTTCATGCATCTCCCATAATTTTAATGAAATATAAGGAAATAAAAAAACATAAAATCACTTTCAATATGGATTAATATTCGAAATTATGTCATGATTTTCATTCAAAGAAGGTTGGGAAGTCAACATGGGCCTGCCACTTCTCAATTCAACGCCAAAATAAAAGTCATGCAAATTTTTGAAGACTTGAAGAGTTGAAGACTTTGTTTAATTTTATAAAATGAATTTATTATTGAGGAATGGTATGTATTTTTATGCATGAGGATTTTTATAATTTAAAATGGGCCCATCACCTTCAATTCTATGCCAAAATTTGAAGATCATGTAAGTTTTTATAAAGTTTGGGGATTTTGATAAATTAGAATGCACACATAATATAAATGAACTGACTAATGGATGGACAATTAGATCATCGTAACCTCACAAGTGGGCCCTACCTCATTTAGACTAGACATTTACTCCTCTTATTTATTAATACATCATTAAATCAAATAAATTCTAATAGATTCAAATATAACATCAAACATAATTGATACACTTACCTTAAAATATGATTACAAATTTTCACCCATAATATTATGATCTAATTTCCCAACTGAAATGAACTTCACTAAATACTTGCAACCTATAGCTTCTAACTTAAATAGATAAGGTAACACTTTACCAATATCTAGATGTTATAACCATAAATATATGCTTATTCCTAGAATAAAATAAATAAAAAAGGAAGTACATGAAATCCTCACATTCACTTGTTACTATAAGATGGAGGGTCCAATGAAGGAAGAATAGTGACTAGATATTAAAAATTTGACTTCCCCTTTTCTTCAAAATGAGTAACTATTAAAATCCTCAAATCATAGAAGATATTTACTCAAAAATATCATTTAACTTTCAAACCATCAAAAATGTATTCACAACTATTATTATGGGTGATGCCTAGTTGTTATGAGTGGAGTAGAATGCTCCAACTATTGTTATGGGTAACTTTCCAAACTATTAAGGTGACTTATCTAGTTGATATGATTGACTTGTGAATGATTTAGTTGTTGATATGGGTAGATCAGAAATAATATTAATTATCGATGCACATATAGTTTATACGGGTGCACAAAACCAATTGTTATGGGATGTCGACAAATTAAATGGATATTTTATCCTACATAGATGCAAGTTTACAAGATGTTGTAATAAGTATATTATGTATTATTTACTTTTCGTTATCAGAGGTTCATGAAAAATCCAATTTGAACATGCTAAGGTTTGTATTGTGTGAATTTATTTATAAAATCAAAATAATTAGATAGGGATATGGTAATTAGTTTTATTTATAGTTATTGGATAGCCAATTTTATACATTATTAACCCATATCATATGTCTTCATCAAATTAAACTTGTAGATTTAAATAGAATATAGACATAAATACACATAAAAAACACATAAAATAAGCAATAGAACCATAAAATCATTTTTATTATTATATCTCAAAGTTAGCATTATTATTTCCTTACATTATAATTATTTATATAACTTCAAGGAGACTCTATCACTTTGAATTATATATTGTTCACTTTCATTCCAAAAGAGTGTTTTCATATTCTTATAGTCATTTTATATATAAACACATGTCATATTACATATAATAATTATGCATTGTACACATGTCACTTATATAAAACCTCTTCTATTTTACACTATATAGTCTACTACCAACACTTTCCTAGACTTAAATAATTGTCTCATCACTAGACAAAGTTTCAAGAAGTTTACTAAAGTCTTGAGCTGGTGAAGTTACCCATGATCTACTAAGGGGTTGGTCTAAAAGTAATGATTATGGTTATCATTTGAAGTTTTATTTACCATTTTTCACTTGTTGCACACTATGTATCCACCATTTTATGTTTTCAACTATGTAACATACTAGTCTACTATCCTTTCCATATTTTCAATATATTGTTATAACTAGGAGGTCAAATTTTATGCATTTTCAACCTTCCTATCCCTAATCCTAAAGCTTACGGACTTCTAAGGTTTATGTAAAATATATATTTTCTTTTAAATTATACATTCACATTATATAAAAATATGGTAAAGGTATGGACTGTGAAAGTGAAGTTGACTCATGGTGTGATGGTTGTGGTGCTACTAATGCCATTGTTGAAGATAATGCTAGTTCTATGTTGGAATAGTTGGTTATGGTGGAGGTGATTTTTGGGATAGTTGAAATTTTCATTTCTTAAAATCATTCTATAATCTACCCTCATGGAATGAATTTTAGTTATTCAATAATGGATTCAATTTATGTGTATAGATTCACCAAATTATTCTTGAATTATCACCATTATACCAAGACATCATGTACTATAATAATGAGTGTGGGTAGTGGAGCTTGGATGTGTGTAATGTTTTGTATATATTCATCCTCCATAGTTGAGATAATTATATTGTGTTGTTGTAACTTATATTATATATCATATGTGACCTATTTCATCTTATTAACATATTTCCATTTTTTGAAACCAATGAACATGATTTAGAGCTCATTTACCTAGGTGTGTATCTTTTTCATTACATTATCTCATAGAGTAAGATAGGCTTTAATTATAGAATCGAGCTCAATAGGTTGGGATGTTTGACTTTGCATTATTACCATGGATTTTTAAACCTTGGAGAGATTTGGTGTTATCTCTTTCAATGTATCTTGTAGTTGTATCTTTCAGTTGAGAATACAATGAGAAATATTTATGGCTCTATGCATCATAGTGTCAACTAATTTCTCATATTATTCAAGGAGATATAAGATCACTTCTAACTCTTTTTGAAAGTGTTGACCTTAAACTCATAGTTATTGTAATTTATGCATATAAATTAGATCCTCTATGAGATGAGTTAGTAGGGCCATGAATTAAATCTCCACAAACATCACTTACTCTCCTAAAACTTATACAACACTAGACAATTTTATTCAATTATCTTATGCATCTTGGCTAGCTAGTCATGAAGGTCTACATTCTCCTCTCACAACTAAATGTTATCCTGATCTATTATAGATGTTTTATACATAATGTATTATTGGTATTATTTAAATCCTCTAATTTTATTGGTCAATGTTAATTAGGTAACATATAATGTTACCTCATGACTTGTAGATGCCAATGTGAATGAGGTCACAATTTTTTTTTATGGTGGTGGTTGGTGTTAGATCTTTGAAATAAGGAGTGTGAATTTTATTAATCTCAAAGGTGAATCTTGAACATCCCATAAATATTGAATAGCAATCTATATTTTTTCCTATAAAACTTATTCTCTTACTCCTCTTTAGGCCAATTCTGATGTTACATATGCATTTGATGGTTGTTGGGTTTCAATGATTAGATTATTCTTCTCCTTAGCTTATTTATTTATAGATTGCTCTTGTCCAACAAATATTTGGTTTTTTGTTATTACTTAAGACTTTTGATTCATCTCCAACTCCTCTTTTTATTTGGTAGATATTTATACCTAAACTTTTTCCTCATTTTTATCTTGTACTTTTTTCACTTGCTTATCATTTTTAGCTTGTTTGGCAATACCTTTCACAAAAAAATTTGTGTGGCCTTCCTTTGTAGTTATCACTATTTATAAAATTCTTCTTTCTTGTTATATTTAGCTTCGTTTCATAATATGTCACCCTCATATTTATTATTTTGTGCCTCTTATGCATCCTTCTCTTCTTACTCTTTATTTTCTCTTCTTCCTCTTGTTTCTTTTTTAGATCTTCTTATTCATTTTTCTTCTTCTTCCTCTCTTATTCTTATTAGCCCTACTCCATCTCAATGTTTTCTTTTTATTTCTTAGCCTTGTAATCTTCTTATGTATCCTTATAATTTTCATACACTTATTATTATATGATAACATATTGTATATGTGCCTACTAGAATGATACAATGGATCTTGGTGTTGATGTGCATAGACTATTAAAGAATCAATTGCTTGGGGTATGCATGGTGAAGTTAGGGAATATGGAGATAATCGTGGTCAAGGTGGTGGTGAATAATGTATGGAATGATGTGGAGAAGGATATTATGACATAACCATGAGTAGGTGGAACCAAATTTTATTATGGCACTATTAGTAATTTGACCTATCAAGGTCAAATTAATACCACTATCATTCAAAACTTTCCTAAATCTCAATATCCCTTTGTAGTAGTTCAAACTAATCAATTATGGCCTACAAAATAATTTTGGTAAAAAAAATCAAAAGTGGATTGTAAATGGGTCATTTTAAGTTCAAAATAGCATTGCCAAGTTCAAATATACAGATAATCCATGCACAGTGATCAATTTGAGAGAAAATTGAACATTTTGGGAGTTACAGGTGGTTTTAGGACCTCAAATTTTGTACACAAGGTCATTATGAGTTTGAGAAAATTTTGAAAAAATTTAATATATATTATACAAGTGGATATAATCAATTTTTTTGTAACTTCCCTTAGCATGTCTGTTGGAGATCACCATTGGAGTATGCATCATTCTAGAGTGCCACAGAGGTTTCTAAGTCTAAGTAAAAGTTTTACAAGAATGATATGATGTTTTTACATAATAATAAGACCTTTAAAGAGTGTAAAAACTCTAAATTTTAATCAATTCATGCTTATATAGGCCTTTACAAGCAAATAAGCATAAAGGCCAAAAAGGGGTTTTTTGACTTTTCAAGCAAATTTTGATTTCAGAGTGTTTTAATAGCATGGTACATACCCCATGATGATTTTTTTAGGAATTAAGAATAATTTGAATATTTATTTCCATTTTGGTAAAATTTTCATTTTTTAGTTCTAGACACCCTTCCTAGTCTCCTGTTCAAATGCTCATATCTTTCACCATGTGTGGATTTTGGATGAATGCTCTTAATGTGTTTTGATTAATCCTATATAATTATATTTCATGAAAAATTGAGATTATTTAAGTGGTTTTTCTTTATGAACAATCATTAAGAGTGTAGGTAGCTTAGAATGCAATCAAAACCCCACAGGTAGATTTCTCCACATGGTATTTTTTTTATATTTTGAATGCGAACCCAATATTTTCAGGGTTTTTTTTTTCTACTTTTTTTTTTCCCCCGGGGGGGGGGGGGGGAGGGGTAGGTTTATACACATAAATGGAAAAAAAATTGTATTTGGAGGTTTGTACTTCATGAACCATCATTTCAAAAATTTAGATTCAAAACTTGCCTAAACCCTCAAAAAACCAATTTTTTAAATTTTTTATTTTATTTCCATTAAATTATCTTTAATCAACTTGAAACCTTTTAAAATTTCAATTAAAATTATAGAGGACTCCATAAATGTCAATTTTATGCATGGAGATGTATGGATGAGGAAATAAATCATGTTTTTTATGGAAAAAAGCATGTAAAATGAAGTACATGACACTTCAATGAAATATAATAGATGGAGATAAAATAATAAGACTTTTTATTCATCATAAAATTTTATTTTGGTCATAAATCATCTCAAAAGTGTCCCAATCATCTCAATCAAAATGGCCATTCTGAAGGAAAATGGAGCAAAATAGGCCTAGTCAACCCTTTTGACTGAATGGCGATTGTTTTCTCATCAAAATAAAATATTTTGGTGATGAATAATTATTTTTTAGGTGATTTTTTTTTGGGTTTCATGTCTTATTATTTTAGTTTTAATCAAGTCTAAATGCAAGAAGATAGGCTATTAGGCCTATTTGGCCTAGTAGGCCTAATTGGTCAATCAAACAAGTAAAGAATGGCATTAAAAATCTATCAAATGAATTAATTTTGGAGTTATTACATGGAATATATGTTTTTTAAGTGTATATATCATTATAAAGTTAATACACAAGTTTCAATTCATGCAAGTTGAGCTCAAGTTGAGTTAACTAGTCCTTAAGGGTCAAATCTCTTTAGTTGACTAGTTTCACTAGTTTCATGCATCTCCCATGCCTTTCATGCAAGATAAATACTTTTAAGAACTTAAAATAAATTTAAATATAGAGCTATATTGAAATTTATGGCATTATTTTTATGTAAATAAGGTTTACAAGTCAACATGGGCCCACCACTTCTCAATTATATGCCAAAAAGGAAGAACATGCAATTTTTGAAGAATTTGAAGATTTTAAAGCTTTTATTTAATATTGTAAAAGGATTTTAGTCTTATTTTAACTCAATTAAGATTAATAATTATCTTTTCCATGTTTATTTACATTTATTTAAGGTTTTATACTTATATATTGGATTTTTGAATCCATTTTTCATGAATTCTTGAAGCAGAGAAGAAATTGTAATTGACCATTTATCAAATAAAGAAGATTTTTTACATATGTTTTTTTTTTTTTTTAAAAATAAAGTGTATTTTTTTATTGTGTGCCAGTATATAATTTAGATATATATATCCAATTTTTTCATGTCCTTTCCTCACCTACTATGAAAATCTCATCCTCTACATGTCTTTTGAAGAGCTAGGAATATAAGTTTGCTTTGCAAACTTCTTCCAGGCCTTCTTTTAAAACACTTATGTTCAAGATTGATTCAATATTTTTATTTCATATTAATATGTGTGTCTTAATTATTTTAATAAATATTTCCAATAATATCAATCGTTTAGGTGTATCACCTCATTTAGATAGGATTTTCTAGTTTAGTTTCCTTCTCCCTTTTCATCTCAAAAATCAAAATAGTTTAGTTTTTAAAGATAAATATTAAGGTAACCAGCCCTATCTAGAGGTTATTATAAATATGTATTCACCCAAACTTTGATAATATCAAATTATATCAGTGATAGGGAAGGTGTGTCTTATACATCTTCAAACAGGGTGCACTCCAGAGTGATAACATGCACTTAGATTCATGGGTGTGGATAATAGGTTATTATTTTACTCCTTTTTCTTCTTCAAATTATTCTTATATAACCTATTACACTATTATAAATTTGCCCATATTATATATGAATATTGGATAAGGAATCAAAATTTTGTGAGTGTTTGGTCTATGTATAAATGGTCTTTGGGGACATCCCTACTATGTTGTTTGCTCCATCCCTATTTATTGTGTTGTAATTTACATCAGTGTTGTCACTATAGTTGATGAACCTGAGCATGATGCTACTTGTAAAATTTAATCCATATTTAATTTTATTTATTATTTTCTATGATTATATCCATAATTATGGATAATGTAGGTGTGGTTATCTAAACCAATAATACAACTGAGCCTTTATTTTATATATGATAGGTGCACACTACTTTCTAGAATAATAACTCTTTCTAATCATCCTCATCATAGATGTTCTCATCAATATCCTCTTACATGAACTTATACATCTATTTTTTAGTGAACCTAAAATTATTTAGGTCATAATCTATGGAAATTTTTAGCATGCTCTTGTCCCTTAGCCATGGATTCATGTAGCGAGTCTTTTTTTTTTATAGTGGTGATGATCTATGAGCTAGTGGTTTCCACTTTCCTAGAACTAGTTGTGAAGAGGATGTATATAGTTATGTTTTTATTGTGGTTATGCATATTCTTATGATTGTGATTTTAATAATGGTTTTTTTGTGCTAGGGGCATGGATCTCATTGGTGGCATTGTTCTTGTAATGATATATTTATGCCACATTACCTCTACATTTGTGTCCATGATGTTGATGAAGAAAGAGAGGTGTAACTAATGGATTATTTAGATCATGAATCCATATTATCCTATTATTTATTTGGTTATGGTGTAAATTGGACCTATATATTTAAGTACATCCATAGGCACCTAAGGGTGCAAAGTAATCAACCCCTAAAATTTTATTCACCATTGGTTAAAATTCCCAATCTATGCATAGTGTCATCTAATCTGTATCTATTTGAAATTAAAAATGTAAATGGTGGGATGATAGTATACATCTAGTGTGATAAAGTAATTTGGTGATTTACATTATGTGAAACAAAACAATAATACAAAAAACTAGTATTTAAAAGTCTATGATGAGTTTGAAATAACCTTCTCAATTTTGGTGATTAGCTATATTACAAGGAACTTTGACCAATTGAATTATTCTTTGATAAAATCAATTATTTTGCAATGTTGATGACTCCCTTGGTTTCTTGCCATGCCATTTTCATTGTATACCAAAAAATCTTTGTGATGCATTTTTTGAGTACTCATACATGGGCATCATCTAATGAATTTATAATAACCCCTCTAGATGCTCATGCATATTTATCATTATTTATGCCTATGCTTACACTTGTGCTTGTATAAATGGTTACTTTGTGATAAGGCACTTGGATATTAGTGGTGGGCTTGGTCAATTTACCATAGATTTGTGATACTACCTCTAACTTTGTGTCTATGATGTTAATAAAGAAAGAGATAGTGTGAATAATGGATTTTTTTATCTCATGGATCCATATTTGGGTCCTATTATGTATTTTTGTGACATTTGAAAGTGGACATAGATATTTTTTGAGTTTTTCTTCTATTTTTTAAGACTTGATATTCATGTTGTCATTGATTTTAAAGGTTGTTCATGAGGTGACTTGAGAAGTCTTATACATAGTTGACCAGTATTGTGCATGAAGGAGCATGGTGGCCTAGTAATATGGGTAAATATATGATTAATAGGATGTTTTAGGACACTTTATTATTCTTATGGATCATTAGAGCACTCAGGAAAGCTTCAAGGTAAGTCTACAGGGGTAGAAACTATAGAACTAGGATATAACTAGTTTAGCACTAGACCTTGCCTAGCCTAATAAGGTGCCATGAAGTCTTTTCAAGACCTATAAAGGATTAAAATTATTTTTTTGGCATTTTATGAGGCTTTTTGTCATGATATTTAGTGTTATAGTGCATCTGTAGTGTTAGGAAGTTCATTTTCAAGGCCTAGAGTGACTTATAGGTCAAAGCCTAAAGTAGAGAGAGAGTGGCATGATGAGGGGTCATGTTAAATTTCTAAGGAAAGTGTGATAAATTTAGAATTTTTATAGGCGTGATAGGTTATTTCAATCGTTTTCATGAAATTTTAGGTTAAATTTTGAAATAAAAAGATTGAAAAAGTGGATATAAGGTATCTCAAGTGTTATAATGAGGTGTTACAAACCTGAGAAGGACTTTCTTGTGTTCATTGGCATGAAAAATATTTTAAATAGATCATAATCATTTAATATAATTTGGGGAAGGGTCATATTCAATTTTTTAAGAATTGGTTTCTAGATTAATGGCCTAAGCTTTATGAATGATCGTTAAGACTGTAAGGTGGTTTAAACCTCTCTACAACCATAACTATGACTCGATATGAAATATATAGATGGAAATGGATAATAATATATTGGATGAAATATTTTTATTATTTAATAATGTATATTATTCTCCAAGGTAAATTTATTTTTTATTTTTCTTTTAGATGAGTAAATAGATCCTACAGGAAAAGCCATGTTTCTCATAAATTTGCTATAGTAGACAGAGTGATTGACTCAACGTTTTTAATTGGATGTAAGTTGAATATTTAGAATTATATATTATCCCAATTATGTTTTATTTTCAGGTTATATACTTAAAATATGATAAATTGGTCATGTAAGTTGACCTATCGTTAAAAAGTCCTAGTGGAGAAGACAGTGAGAAAAATAGGCAGAAGTGGGAATGCGATTAGGGATGTGTTGTTATGGATTAGAGATGGATCAAATTATATATGTTTTTTGATAAATAAAATTAAAACATACCCATATTATATATAATATTTTTATATTATTATATATAAGTATAAATTTGTTCTCAAATTGACCTATCTAATTCAATAAGGTCTATGAACAGTGAAGTCATGAGATTGGTCTATAAGACCAATATTTATAATTGATCATATAATATATTTTTTGTAAGTTAAGATGAGTATGTTTTAGGATCATATAAATCCATTTTTATTTTATTTTATGTAATCTATAGGTGTTCTAAGTCATTATTTCTATGACTATGTTTTGGAGGATTCAAGCAGTTCTGAGTAGTCATGTTGCAAAAGTGAGTATGAGGATTTAATATTTATGTTGAAGTGTCTAATTAAGTTGATGATTAATTTTAGGTCACTAAAGTTTTTAATATTTTATTTATTCTAAATTTTATGTGTTAAAATTGGTTTTATGATTTAGTTTTTCAAGACAAACTTTTTAAGTGTGTGAAGGCCTAATTGTGAGTAATGCTAATGTTGTGGTCCAAGTAGTGAATTGGACCAAAATGTGGTATGGAAATAAATATATATTATCAAGGGTATATTTGAGGTGTGTATGAATTTTTTAATATATGTATGGATAATAAATAAGTTTCAAGAGGGCAAGTGTAACATGCTGCTTAATGAGACCTAATTACATTAGGTATCATCTAGGCCCAATGGTGGTTTTGGTTCTCATGAGTGGTGTACAACCTATGTAATGGATATTTCATGTATTAAACGTGTTATCTTACCCATTTTAATTGTGAAATTTTTTTTATGGGGTTTTTTATAACCAAGGTATGTGCAAGCAAGAGTTAAGTATAAGAATAAGGCTTAATAGACTTATTTGTCTAGGTTGTAACTATAGGTATCTTAATCTAATGAGATAGAGTTTTGAGAACATAAAGGATGTCATGTATAAAATTAATAGGATATATAAACCATAATTAATATCAAATAGGGTTACTATATTTTATTATCAAGGTCATATGACTTAATCAAGCCATATAAGGGCTAATTGAGAAAAGAAGGTAAATAATAGTTATGCATATGTGAGAAGTGGATTTTGAGTGTGCTAGAGCAACAAAAGACCATAATAAGTTGTTAGAGTGAAATAAAATAAATGTGGATAGGTTAAAAGTGTTGATTGAGTGGGTTTTTGATCATCAATGGGTTTGTAGCCTCTTATTAAGTTACTGCTTGCTAAAGTCAAGTTGGTTCTTGATAAATTTAGGGGTTAGTGTCCTTATTGGGTTGGTTCTCAACTAAAAATGATTCATGGTATTATAAAAAATGTTGTACAAGTTTTTTTTTAATTCTTCATGAGGTTTTCCCATATATCTCTTGTGTTCATGTGTTATGTTCTTACTTCATGCTCATATGAATGGTTCTAAATGCATTTTTTAATAACTATACTAGTTTGAATGGTTAATGGATGATAAGTGGATGTGAATGAAAATTTTTGATTAGTTATTCATACCCACTCTCATTGGTTTTGCTTACAATAATTTGTATCATAACATGGAGATTTAAGGTCAGTTTAACAACTTGAAAGGTGATCAAAAATAGCACAAGAATGTCTTGTGATCAATAAAAAGATAATATGTATGATGGAGAATTATACTATGATAGTGAAGAAAGAGAAGCTAAAGTAGACCTTGAAGTTGATCTCATGAATAACCTTAGTGAATTAAAACATCAAAAGGAGATAATCAAGGATCTCAGAAGTTATTTAGAAGAGGTCAACACATGGTGTAAATCAAAAGAAGTTTAATATGACCATTTGAAAATAGATTTAGATTCATTAAAGGCTGAACATGAATAGCTCAAAGACAAGTTGAGTATATTTGAGAGAGAACATGATAATTTAGGACATTTCAAGAGTATCAACATAAAAAAATAAATTAGACAACCCAATTATATAAAGGATAATTAATCATGGAATCAAGGTAAGTACATAAATATTGCTTGCTACATCTGTCACAATATATAACACATTGCTATATTTTGTTTTGATAGAGTTAGAAGATACATAAGACTAAACAAGACATATGAATTTTATAGAATTCATAATAAGGATCAAACATTGGTATGGAATCCAAATCAATCTAGGAAGGATCATATTAAGCTCAAGAATCAAGATGATCTATTTACCAATGAGGAATAAAAAGTTAAAGAGGACTCTATGCTATCTCAAACTACCTTTCACATTCAAGATGAAGACATGAAATGGTACATATATAGTGTTTTTTCAAGCCACATGAAAGGAGATAGAAATAATTTCATCTCTTTGAATAAGAATGGTTCAAGAATAGTTAGGTTTGGAGATAACACAACTACCAATATAGTTTGTAAGGGTGTTTTGAGTTTAGATAATGTCAAGACCAAGACACAAAATGTGTTGTATGTGGAAGGTCTGAAACATAACCTTCTCAATGTGAGTCAAATGTGAAATAAAGGACACACACTAACCTTTCATGGTAAGGGGTGTGAGATAAGGAAATCCAAATCATGAAGTTTAATTACCAATGCCAAGAGAACTATTAACGTATATGTTTTGAATGAGATCAAGAAGGAGAGATGTTTTATTATAAAGATAGATGAAAGTTAGATATGGAATAAAAGGCTTTTTCATCTAAATTTTGATAGCCTAGTCATGATTATTACTAATAAATATATTAAGAACATACTTGAGATCACCAAACCTATAAACATACTTTTTAAGGCATGTCAACATGGTAAGTAGATTAGAAGAAGGTTCAAGTCTAAGGAGTACTCTACTACAAGACCCTTGGATCTATTCCATACTAATATCTATGGGAATAAAATAATTCAATAAATTAAAGGAGATAATTACTTCATTTTATTCATTGATGATTACATAAGAATGACTTGGGTTGCATTCTTGAAAAAAAATCAGAAGCTCTTGACAAGTTCAAGGCATTCAAGGCTCTTGTTGAGAATGAGAAGAATGGGAAGATCATGTGTCTAAGGTCTAATAGAGGAGGATATTTTTTTTCTAATGAGTTTGATGACTTATTTGAGGTTCATGGAATAAGAAGACAATTCTTAGTATCAAGGACACCTCAACAGAATGGGGTAGTAGAAAGGAAGAATAAGATAGTTCAAGAGATGGCTAGAACCATGTTTAATGAGTTTATACTATATAATAGACATTGAAGAGAGGTATTAAGAATTTTTGTCTACATTTTTAATAGGATTCAAATAAGGACTAATGTAAATAAGACTCCTTATGAACTATGGAAGAACATACCTACAAATGTAGAACACTTTAGAGTATTTGGGAGAAAATTTTTCTTCAAAAGAGATGATGACAACTTAGGAAAGTTTGAATATAGATCAAATGAAGGAATATTTTTAGGATAATAATAAATGAAATAAACCTATATATGCTATAATAAGAGACTATAAAATATAGATAAAAGCACCAATGTAAATATTGATTAGACAAGGAAATATTACCCATAGTCAAAGAACACCCTATAGAATGTGAAATTCAAGAATGAAGAGGAGACTATATAGGTTGATGAACAATAATAAGATGAAGAGAGACAAGACTCAAAAATAACCTTAAGATATATTCAAAGGGATCACCCTATGTCTCAAATCATTGGCAAAAAGAATGTAGGTATTCAAACTAGGAGAAGACTTATAAGTAATATAAATCACTAGAATTATTTATTATCCAATATTAAACCAAAAAGTCTTATATAAGTATGAAAATATTTTTTTTATAGATGTTATGATTGAGGATCTAGATGAAATAGAGAAAAATGAGACCTAGAAATTAGTTCCTAGGCCTAGATATAAGAATGTCATTGACACAAAATGGGTGTTTAGACACAAGCTAAATGAATATGGATAAGTCACTAAGACCAAGGCTAGATTGGTATGTAAGGGATATACATATGTTTAATGGGTATAATTTTAACATAAATTTACACAAGTAGAAATATTGGAGACCATCAAGTTGTTTCTAGCTTATGCAGGATATAAAATATTCAAGTTATATAGAATGGATGTGAAATATACCTTTCTAAATGGGAATTTGGAAGAAGTGTACATTAAGAAACCTTAATGGTTCTCCCTTTTAGATGAAAAATAATATGTTTTTAGATTGATGAAATCCCTATATGGTCTAAATCAAGATCCTAGAGTTTGGTATGCTAGGTTAGACAAGTATCTATTAGATCAAGGTTTTAAAAGAGGAGTTGCAGATAGTAATATACACATCAAGATAAAATTTGAACATCAATTAATTGTATTTGTCTATGTAGATGACATCATCTTTGGTGGAAATAATGATAACATGACAAAGGCCTTTATAGAGGTAATGAAGAAAGCATTTGAACTGTCCATGCTAGGATAACTATCATTCTATCCATACTAGGATAACTATCATTCTTTCTTGGGTTGTAAGTCACTCAATCTAAGAAAGGTATATTCATACCACAAGCAAAGTACATAAGAGAGATGTTGAATAATTTTGAAATGGAGGATTTCAAGGTAGTTAGTACACCCATGATCATAGGGTGTAAGTTGAGAATGGAAGATGAGTCTTTAAAAGTCATTCAAACATCATATAGGTCAATGATTGGAAGCTTATTATATACCATTTCATCTAGACCTAACATCATGCAAGGAATAGGTCTTGTGGGAAGGTTTCAATAAAATCCAAAGGAGAATAATCTATAAGAAGTCAAAAGGATACTTAGGTACCTCAAGGGGACTATGGAATATGGATTGTGGTATCTAAAAATCAAGGAGTTAAATCCGATAGCATACACAAATGCAGATTGGGAAGGAAGTATAGATGATGGGAAGAGTACTAGTGGATGAGCCTTCTTCCTAGGTGATTGATTAGTGTCATTGATAAGAAAAAATAAACCATCATTATCTTTATCTACTTGTGAGGCTGAGTACATTAAATCAGCCTCATGTTATACATAGGTTCTATGGATGAGATAAACTCTAAAAGATTACAAGTTAGTGTATAAAGTTTCTAGCCTTATCTATTGTGACAATACTAGTGCTATAAAAATCTCAAAAAACCATGTTGTGCACTCAAGGAATAAAAAAATTCTAATTAGGTATCATTTTATAAGATAGTAGGTAAGTGAGAAAAATATCAAACTTGAATATGTGTCTATACAAGATCAGATTTTAGACATCTCGACCAAACCACTTCCAATGACAACATTTGAACACTTAATATAGGAATTGGATGTAGTTTTTTGCTTGTAAAAATCATTAAAGAATCAAATTATTTAGGGAGAAATAATCAAGCTCATTAGCTCCAAGAATATGTGGGTTGTTCCAAAAAGGTATGCATGGAGATAGGGGAAGCATGTTTGTCTTATGTCTCATAAGTTCATTATTATGTGTGTTGAATATCTTGTTTATAAGGAGAGTGATTCAAAGAATTGGAAGCATCACTTTATCATTTATGTCAAAGGGGAAGAAAGACCAAATGAGGAGATAAGTATGATCAATGTTTAGTATGGTTTTATATCAATGAAAAAGGGGAAGATTTTTGTGTTTTGCTTCTATTTTATTAAGACTTGACATTGATGTCAATGTTTATTCATGAGGTGACTTGAGAAGTATTATAAATAATTTACTAATATTGTGCATGGAGAATAATGGTGGCCTTGTAATATGGATGTATATATGCTTAAAATTATGTTTTAGGACACTTTATCATGATTATGAATCATTTGATCACTTACGAAAGATTTAAGGTAAGTCTACAAGGGTAGAACCTACAAAACTAACATATAACTAGTCTAGCACTAGACCCTGCCTAACCTAATAAGGTGGCATGAAGTCTTGTTAAGAAATATTAAGGATGAAAATTAGTGTTTTATAATCTTATGTGGCTATTTTTAATGAGAGTGACTGTTATATTGCATCTACTTTCGTAGGAAGGTTAGTTTCAAGGCCTAAAGTGATTTATAGGTCAAGGCTTCATGTGTAGAGAGAGGGAGAGTGGCTTGATGAGGGGTCATGTTTAATTTCCAGGGAAAGTGTGATAATGAAAGAATTTTAATTGTTTTGATAGGTTTTATCAATCATGTTCATGAAATTTTAGGTCAAAATTTGAAATAAAAAGCATGAAAAAGTGGATTTAAGGTGTCTTGAGTGCTAAAATGAGGTGTTATAAAACTGAGGACTTTCTAGTGCTCTTTTGAATGTGAAACCTTTTCATTAGACAATAATAGTTTAATTTAATTTTTTTAAGGTTCCTATCTCAATTTTACAATCATTAGTTTCTATATTTAGGTCCTAATCTTTATGAATGATTGTTAAGACTGTAAAGTGGTTTAAACCTCTCTAAAACCCTAACTATAACCCAATATGGAATTTATCAATGGAAATGGATTATAATTGAATGTGTGACATTTTTTAATGATTTAATAATGTATATTACTCTCCTAGGTACCTTCAAGTGTCATTGGTCTATTAGATGAGTGAATGGACCCTACAAAAAAAGCCATGTTTCTCAAAAATTTACTATAGTAGGTAGAGTTGACCAAGTTAAAGTTATTAAGTGGATGGAGGTTGAAGCTTCAGAATTATGTATTATGAATATGGTGGTTTATTATTAGTTTTAAAACTTCAAATATTCTAAATTTTTCATGTAATTTGATATATCAGTAAAAAGGCCTAGTGAAAAAGACAGTGAGAAAAATAGGCAGAAGTGGGAATGAAATTAGGGATGTGCTTCCATGGATTAGGGATGGAAAAATTGCATAGGGTTGTTTATAAATAATTTTAACACACACACACACACACACACACACACATATTGGATATAATATTTTGATATTCTTATATATAATTATAATTTTTTTTATCAAATTGACCTATCTAACTCAATAAGGTCTGTGTATAGTGAAGTCATGAGATTAGTCTGTAAGACCAATATTGATATTTGATCATATAATATACTTGTTTTAAATTAATATAAGTTTCTTTTAGGATCATATAAACATATTTTAATTTCATTAAAGTTAATATATATGTGTTCTAAGTCATTATTTCCATGACTATGTTTTCGAGCATTCAAGCAGTTCTGAGTAGTCATGTTACAAAAGTGAGTATGAGTCTTTAACATCTCTTTTGAAGTGTATAATTAAGTTTATCATGAATATTAGTTCATTAAATTTTTTAATATGTTATTTTTTTTTAATTTTATGTGTCAAAATTGGTTTTATGCTTCAGTTGATCAAGATAGACCTTCTACGTGTGTGAAGGCCTAATTGTGAGTAGTGTTAATGTTGTGGTCCAAGTAGTGAATTGGAATAAAAGGTCATATGGAAATAAATGTATATTATAAATGGTATATATTATGTTTTTATTAAGTTTTTAATCCATGTATGTATACTCAATAAGTTTCAAGAGGGATAAGTGTAATGTGTTGTTTGATGAGGCCTAATTACATTGGGTCTCCTCTAGACCTAATGGTGGTTTTGGTTCTTATGAGTGGCAGCCAACATATGTAGTTTTTTTTTCATGTATGAAACGTGTTATTTGACCCATTTTAATATTTATCCATGTGTGTATATGGTTGTGTCTTACCATGGTATGTGCAAGAAAGAGTCAAGTATAAGAATAAGGCCTAATAGGCCTATTTGTCTAGGTTGTAAATACAAGTATCTAAAGAAAATATGATAGAGTTTTGAAAAGGTAAAGGAGGTCATATATAACATAAATATGATATAAATAAACCATAATTAATATTATATAGGGTTTCTAAAAATTATTATCATGGTCATATGACCTAAACAAGTCATATAAGGGCTAACTGAGTGAAGAGGGTAAAGAATAATTCTGCTTATGTGAGAAGTAGATTTTGAGTGTGATAGAGAAATAAAAGACCATAATCAATTGTGAGAGGGAATAAAAATCAAGGTGTATGGGTTTATAGTGTTTATTGATTGGGTTATTTATTAGTAATGGGGTTTTAGCCTCTTATCAAGTTGGTGCTCCTTGGGTTGGTGGTCAACTAAAATTGATTCATGTTCTAATAAGATAAGTTGTCCAAGATATTTTTAAATGGATTTTATTCCCCATGAGGGTTTACCACATATCTCTTATGTTTATGTTCTATGTTCTTGCTTCATGATCATATGAATGGTTTTAAATGTATTATTTAATCATTATGTTGGTTTGAATGGTTAATGAATGATAAATGGATGTGAATGAAAATTTTTGATCACTAATTCACCCTCCCCATATTAGTGGTTATGATTCCAAAAATTAGTATTATAACTTGTTCTTGTAAGTCTTATTTAACCACTTTCAATGTGATAAAAAATAACACAAAAATGTATTATGATCAACATGAAGAAGACAACATGTATGATGGAGAACTCTATTGTGATAGTGAAAAAATAGAAGCTGAAGTAGACCTTGAAGATGCACTCATGAATACCCTTAGTGACTTAAAACATTAGAAAGAGACAATAAAATGTTAGGAATATAGAACCACAACTTGGCTCTAATACCACTTGTCAGGATCTAGGAAGCACAATTGATTACCAAGCAACTAAACATGCAGAATTAACTAGAAGTAACAAGTAACTAGAATTCAAAAATAACACAGAATATGAGAGACAATACCCAATTGTATTAATACTCTTCTAAAAGGAAATACAACAAATAAGATGCCACAGTCTTCTTCATTACACACCTCTAGGGCTCCCACACCTCTAGGGTGTAAATAGTAAATATCTTCAAGAGTTATCTCTCTTGTAATATCAATTACAAACACAACTCAACACACAGAACTGTCAACTAGTTAGTAACAAAACTACCAGTACACTGAGTACACACCGCACTCCAAGTACATAATCATACTCCAAGTAGATCTCACCTAATCTTGCTACCTGTTGTGTTGCTAACCTCCTTGATCTTTCACACCTACAAATCACCTTGGTTATGCACACCTGCAAACCTAGATCTCGCGCACGCACACACACACACACACACACACACACACACACACACACACACACACACACACACACACACACACACACACACACACACACACACCTGCAAATCAATGATCTTACTTACCATGTAGATCTCCAAACCTGGCCTTGCACACCTGCCAACCAAGATCATACACACATGAAGAACCCTTCTGATTCTCTAAACCATCACCCCTATGGATCTTCTACCAAAACTTGCACAACTTACATCTCTACCTAATCATACACACTCGGCACCCCTGTGAAACTAGGAGGAACACACCTTGCTCTCTTCACTCTGAAGGAGCTAACCTTGCTCTTACTCAACTAGCACACATTACAATATAGCCCATGATTCTATTATATAGATCTCATGTAAACAATAATTAGACATCCAATTACAATAATTAGATCCACAGCTCAAGACTAAAATTAGCCTTTTAACATGCAAACAACTGGTTCGTTAACTAACTATTCATCAACTAGAAATTTTGGAACCACATAAGTGATCGATGTCGGTCCCTATCTGGCTGGAGATGACCGACATCGGCCGATATTGATCGATGTCAGTTGCTCTGTTCACTAGATATGACTGACGTTGGTTGATCAAATTAACGTCGGTTACTTTGCAACTCAGCAACCTCTCAACAACATCCTCCATGTTTGCATCAGTGAAGCTTTTAGCTCCACAACCTAACATAAAAGATATTAAGAGTTAGTTATAAGAGATCAACAAAAGGTGTAAATCAAAGGAAGTTGAATATTACTATTTAAAGATAGATCTAGATTCAGTAAAGGCTAAGCATGAACAACTTAAAGATAAGTTGAGCAGATTTGAGAGAGATCATGAGAAGTTAGGACATGTCAAGAGTAATAACATAAACAAATTAATTAGGTAACCTAATGCTATAAAGGATAAGTCATCATGGAATCAGGGTAAGTATAAAAATATCACTTGCTATATATGTCACATAATAGGACACATTTCTAGATTTTGTTTTAATAGAGTTAGAAGATCCACAAGATTCAACAAGACATATTAAGTTTTTAAAATGAATAAGAAAGATCAAACATTGGTATGGAAGCTAAAGTAATCTAGGATGGATCAGATCAAGCTCAAGAAGTAAGATGATCTATTTCATAAGGAGGAACAAAAAAACAAAGAGGACTTTATTTTAGCTCATAGTACCTTTCACATTTAAGATGAAGGCATGAAATGGTACATAGATAGTGGGTTTTTAAGCTTCATGGTAGGAGATAAAAATAAGCTCATCTCTTAGAAGCATAATGTTTCAAAAATAGTTAGGTTTGGAGATAACATAACTACCAATATAGTTGGCTAGGGTGTCTTGAGTTTGGATAATGGTAAGACCAAGATAAAAAATGTGTTGTATGTGGAAGGTCTCTAACATAACCTCCTTAGTGTGAGTCAAATTTTTAATCAAGGACATAGAGTAACCTTTCATGATAAGGTGTGTGAGATAAGGAAATCCAAATTAGAAAGGCTAATTGTTAATGCCAAGATGGCTGAGAATAACCTATATGTTTTGAATAAGATAAATCAGGAGAGATGTTTTATCAGTAAGCTAAATGAATGTCGACTATGGTACAGAAGGATAGGTCAACTAAATTTTGATAAACTAGTCAAGATTAGTATTGATAAGTATATATAGAACATGCCTAATATCATAAAACCTACAAACATAATTTACAAGGCATGTTAGCATGGTAATTAGACTAGAAGAAGGTTCAAGTACAAGGAGTAGTCTACTATAAGACCTTTGGAGCTAATCTACATTGTTCTTTTTGGACATAAAAGAACTCAAAGAATTTAAAGATATATTTACTTCATGTTACTCATTGATTATTACACAATAATGACTTGGGTTACATTCTTGAAAGAGAAATCAAAAGCTCTTGACAAGCTCAAGGAATTAATGGCTCTTGTTAAGAATGGGAAGATCAAGTGTCTAAGGTCTAATAGAGGATGGGATTTTTGGCTCAATGAGTTTGATGACTTATTTTAGGTTCATAGAATAAGGAGACAATTTTTAGCAACAAGGACACCTTAGCAGAATGGGGTAGTAGAAAGGAAGAATAAGACAATTCAAGATATGGATAGAACCATGTTTAATGAGTCTATACTATCTGATGTATATTGGAGATAGGTAGTAAGCATTATTATTTACATTTTAAATATGGTTTAGATAATTAATAATGGCATCAAGACTCCTTATGAACTATGGAAGGGCAAACTTACAAATGTAGAACACTTTATAGTAATTAGGAGCAAATGTTTCATCAAAAGTGATGATGAATACTTGTGAAATTTTGACTCTAGATATAATGAAGGCATATTTTTAGGATACTCATTAATGAGATCAACCTGTAGATTCTACAATAAGAGACAATAAAATATAGTGGAAAACACCAATGTAAGGATTGATGAGATAAGGAAAAATCACCCACAGTCAAAGAACACCCTAGATAATGTGGATTCCTAGAATTAAGAGGAAACTATCAAGGTTTATGAAGAAGAAGAAGTTGAAGAAAGACAAGACTCAAAAGGACCCTCAAGATAGATTCAAAGTGATCACCTTGAGTCTCAAATCATTGAAAATATGAATGCAGGTATGTAAATTAGGAGAAGACTTATAAGTAATCTAAATCAAGAGAATGATCTATTATCCAAGATTGAATTTAAAAGAATTATAAAAGCAAGCAAAGATAAATTTTGGATAGATGCTATGAATGGGGAGCTAGACCAAATAGATAAAAATGAGACATGGGAATTAGTTCCTAGGATTAAAGACAAGAATGCCATTGGCAAAAAAAGGGTGTTTAGAAATAAGCTAAATAAGAGATGGATAAGTCATTAGTAACAAGGATAGATTGGTATGCAAAGGATATGCATAGGTTGAAGGGGTAGACTTTGAAGACACCTTTACATTGATAGTAATATTAAAGGCCATAGGTTATAGCTAGCTTATGTAAGATACAAAGTATCCATGGTATATCGGATGGATGTCAAATTTGAATTTCTAAATGGGAATTTAGAATAAGAAGTGTACATTGAGAAACATAAAGGGTTATCACTTTTAGATGATAAAGACTATGTTTTCATCTTGAATAAATCCCTATATGGTCTAAAGTAAGCTCCTAAAGCTTTGTATGTTAGGTTGGAAGAGTATTTGTTGGATCAAGGTTTCAAATGAGGATTTGTAGATAGTAGTATATACATCAAGATAGAAGAGGACCATAAACTAATTGTATTTAGATATGTGGATGACATCATATTTGGTGTGAATAATAAGAACATGACAAAGGCCTTTGCATAGGTAATAAAGAAAGAGTTTGAGATGTCCATGCTAGAAATATCATTCTTTATTGGTTTACAAGTCACTCAATCTAATAAAGGTATATTCATCTCATAATCCAAGTACATAAGAGAAATGTTGAATTTTTTTGAAATGAAGGATTGTAAAGTAGTCAACACACCCATGATCATAGGGTGTAAATTGAGTAAATAAGATGAGTCTTAAAAATTAAATCATACACCATGTAGGTCAATGATTGGAAGCTTATTTTATACCACTACCTCTAGACCTAACATCATGAAAGCATCAGGTCTTATGGGAAGGTTTCAAGAAGATCTAAAGGAGAATAATCTACAAGCAATAAAATTTATACTTAGGTACCTCAAGGGGTCTATGGAATATGGATTTTGGTATCCAAGAAGCAAGGAATTAAATCTTATATCCTACATATATGTAGATTGGGAAAGAAGTATGGATGATAGGAAGAGTACTAGTGGAGGAGCCTTATTCCTAGGTGGGTGATTAGTGTCATGGATAAGCAAAAAACAACCATCAGTGGTTTTATTGACTTGTGAGGTTAAGTAAATTAAAATAGCCTCATGTTTTACTTAGACTATATGGATGAGATAGACTATAAAATACTATAAGGTAGAGTATGAAGGTCCTAGCCCTATCTATTGTGATAATCTAGTGTTATAAGAATCACAAAGAACCCTATCATGTACTCAAGGGCTAAACACATTCCCATCAGGTATCATTTTCTAAGAGATCAGGTAAGTGATAAAGGTATCAAACTTTAATATGTGTCTAAATAGGATCATATTTCATACATATTAACCAAACCACTTCTAAAGGCAACTTTTGAATACTTAAGATGGGAATTAGGTGTAATTTATGACTCTGACAATCATTAAATAATCCAAGTATTTATGGGGAGATAATCATGATCATTAGATATAATAATAGGTTAGGTTTTTATAATGAGGTATTCATGGAGATATGGGAATAATTTTTGTCTTATGTCTCATAAGTTCATTGTTCTATGTGTTGAATATCTTATTTGCAAGGAGTGTGATTCAATGAATTAGAGACATCACTTTGTCATTTATGTCAAAGAGGGAGAAAGACCAGATGAGGAGATAATGATGATCAATGTTTAGTATGGTTTTACATAAATTAAAAATGTGGATATTATTTAGTTTTTCTTCTATTTGATTAAGACTTGACATTGATGTCAGAGGTTGTTCATGAGGTGACTTGAGAAGTATTATACATAGTTGACTATTATTGTGCATGGAAGAGCATGGTGGAATAGTAATATGGGTAGATACATGATTAATATTATATTTATGAAACTTTATAATTTTTATAAAGCATTGGAACACTCAAGAAATCTTCAAGTTAAGTTTACAGGTGTAAAACTTACAAAACTAGTATGCAACTAATCTAGCACTAGACCCTGTCTAGCCTAATAATCTGCCATGAATTCTTGTCAAGACCTATGAAGGACTAAAATTAGTTTTTTACAATGAAATTAGTCTATTAGTAATGATATTTAGTGTTATATTTCATCTATAGTGGTAGGAAGGTTAATTTAATGGCTTAGAGTCATCTGCAGGTCAATGCCTAATGAGCAAAGATAGAGAGAGAGTGACTTGATGAGGGGTCATGTTAATATTACAAGGAAATTTTTCTCATTAAATAATTTTTACAGGTGTGATATGTTTTCTAAATCATGTGCATGAAATTTTAGGTCAAAAAATTGAAATAAAAATCATGAAAAATTGGATTTAAGGTCTCTTGAGTGTTAGAATGAGGTGTTGCAAACTTGAGAATGACTTTTTTGTGCGCGTTGGAATGTGAAACCTTTTTTTTAGATCCTAATAATTTCATGTAAGTTTTTAAATTTTCCTATATCAATTTTCCAAGCATTTGTTTTTGGATAAAAGCCTAAGCTTTATGAATGATCGTTAATACTATAAGGTGGTTTAAACCTCTCTAAAACCCTAACTATGACCTGATATGGAAGATCCAGATAGAAATGGATTAGAATGGATTGTATAACATAGTTATATTATTGAATCATGTAAAGGACTCTCCTACGTACCTTAAATTGGTATTGTTTTGTTAGACCAGTGAATGGACCCTATAAGAACAACCATGTTTCTTAGAAATTTTCTATAGTAGGCAGAGTTGACTGAGTCAAAGTTTCTAAGTGGATGGAGGATAAATATTGAGACTTATATATTATACCCATGGTTTTTTTAATCAGTTTATATTATTCAAATATGCTAAACTGATCATGGAAGTTAACCAATTGGTAAAAAGGCCTAGTGAGGAAGATGGTGATAAAAATAGGTAGAAGTGGGAATGATATTAGGGATGTGTTGTCATGGATTAAGGATGGATAAAATTGCATAATTTTTTTGATAAATAAATGTAAAACATATAACTATTGGATATAAAATTTGGATATTCTTATATATAATAAGAAAGTTTTTCTAAAATTGACCTGTTTAACTCAATAAGGTCTACATACAGCGAAGTCATGAGATTGGTTTGTAAGACCAATATTACTATATGATCCCATAATATATTTTTTTAATTTAATTTTATTATGTTTTAAGGTCATATAAACCCATTTTAATTTCATTAAATTTAATCTATAGGTGTTCTAATTCATTATTTTCATGACTATGTTTTCGAGCATTCAAGCAGTTCTGAGTAGTCATGTTGCAAAAGTGAGTTTGAGGCTTTAAGCTCTATATTGAAGTGTCTAATGAGGTTTTTTATGAATAAAAGGTCATGAAAGTTATAAATATGTTATTTTTATAATGTAATCTGGCAAATTTTTTTGTATGCTTCAGTGTTTCAAGACAAACCTTATAAGTGTGTGAAGGCCTAATTGTGAGTAGTGCTAATGTTGTGGTCCAAGTAGTGAATTGGAATAAAATTTGGTATGTAAATAAATTTATATTATTATGGGTATATTATAGGTATGTATGAATTTTTTCATCCATGTATGGAGACACAATAAGTTTTAAGAGGGCTAATTGTAACGTGTTGCTTGATGAGGCCTAATTACATTAGGTTTCTTCTAGGCCTAATGGTGGTTTTGGTTCTTATGAGTGGTGGATGACCTATGTATTGGATATTTCATGTAATAAAAATATTTTATGACCCATTTTAAGGGTTATAAATATTTTTAAATGATTATATCCAACCAAAGTATGTGCAATCAAGAGTCAAGTATAAGAATAAGGCATAATAGGCCTATTTGTCTAGGTTGTAAATATAGGTATCTAAAGTGAATGAGATAGATTTTTGACAATATAAAGGAGGAATTTTATACCATTATGAGGATATATATAAATAATCATGAATATAATATATGTTTACTCAATATTATTATCAAGGTCATATGACCTAATTAAGCCACATAAGGGCTAATTGAGTAAAGATGGTAAAGAATAGTTCTGCTTATATCAGAAGTAAATTTTGATTGTGATAGAGCAAAAAAAATACCATAATCAGTTGTGAGAGGGAAAAAATAATTTTTTATAGGTTCAAAGTATTTATTTATTGGTTTATTGATCATTAAGGGGGTTGTAGCCTTCTATCAAGTTGGTGCTTGTTAAAGTCAAGTTGGTGCTTGATAAATTTAGGGGTTGGTGATCCTTGTTGGGTTGGTGGTCAACTAAAATTTATTCATGGAATTATATTACAATTTTTACAAGCTATGTTTTATTGTGTTTTATTCCCCATTATGGTTTCCCATATATCTCTTGTGTTCATGTGGTATGTTCTTACTTCATTCTCATATGAATTGTTCTAAATGCATTGTTGATCACTATATTAGTTTGAATGGTTAATGTATGATAAGTGGATTTGAATGAAAAGTTTTGATCACTATTTAACCCCATAATATAGGTGATTGTGCTTCCAAAATTTTTTAATTACATCCATAGGCAATCAATGGTGCAAAGTAATCAACCCCTAAAATTCAATCCACCATTGGTTAAAACACTTGATTTATGCATAGTATTGTCTAGTATTTATCCATGTGAGATTCACAAAGGCATTGGTATGTAATAGTAAAAATCTAGTGTGATAAAGCCATATAGTGTGATCAATATATATATTTATTTCCATTACATGAAATAAATAAATAATACCAAAAAATAGTATTGAAAAGTCTGTGATGTGTGTGAAACCTTATCGATTTTAGTGACTCATTAAATTACTATGAAATTTGAATAGTTGAATTATTATCTAATTCAAATAAATTAATGTGAAATTTTAATTAATCCATTTGTTTCTTATCATGTACTTTTTTTTCTAACAATGCCTCTTTATGATGTATTCTATGAGTATTCACACATAGGCACCATCTATTGAATTGATAGGAATACACTTGAACACTCATGCATATTTATCATTTATCTCAAAGTGGATTGGGTGGATCTTGGTTTTATATTATTCTAATGATTTTCCTCTTGATTTAATCCCAATCATATTCACTATTGTGGTGGTGTTATATTATGACATCCTTAAACAAATGGATAACCCCTTCATTATAATGACTTAGGAGAGTCATCACCACTTCATATAGTTAGACAAAGGTAGGGATCTTGACAAGGTGTTATACATATGATCCTCACAACCTCTATAGTATGGATATGGATCATTTCTACAAAATCACCTCTAGTGTTTGAGGGAAGAATTCAACATCAATAGAATCTAAAAATTCAAATGTCTTAGTATCTTGACATATGGTTTTTAATAGTGATAATAAAATTCAAAAATCTTCATTTTTCTAATTTGAAAATAGAACACAAATATTATATTTATTTTATTTATCTATATTGAAGAAAAATTGCATTGAAATATATATTAAACAAGTTGTTGAAATCTATATCTTAGAGAGTTCTCGTACACTTCAATTTGTGAAAATTTATTTTTCATCTCTATACCTTGTATTTTATATATTTCCTCCCCTAATATTCTCTAACATATAATATTAATTAATTAATTTGGTTTCCATGCCATTATCCTCATGATTTGAATTTTGATGGTCACTTTGATGTGACCATTGTATTTTTATGACTAGATTCAATGCTTCTTCTAAGGGTCCTAGAGGATGTGACATGCCACCTTTTCTCTTTTTGAGAATTTACTTTATTATTAGATTAATATATTTGATATATATGACTATTTGGGAATTTCCATAATATTTAGTGTGATTTTACTCTAAATATATTGGTATTTACCATTTAGTACCTCTCCTTTATACCTTTTCATCACCACCTCCCTCCTAGACTTATTTATTTGACACATGCATTAACCAATTTATGTTTCTTCAAAGATCTACTACTTTCTTCTTATGCTATTTGATTTTGAATTTAATATGTGCTACAAATAACTATCTCACACACACACACACACACACACACACACACACACACACACCTGCACTAAAACCTAAAAAAAATAAAGATTTTATTTTGTTATCTGCATGGTGTTACTCAACACCCACTCTATTTTGAACATGAGATTTATATATATCACTAGTGGTAGGGATTATACCTAAAAAAATTACTTGACCTAAAATGATGTTTAAATTAAGTTACCTAATATATATATATTAATTTTTTGTGACACTTCATGGATAACATATGGACCTTTCCATCAAATGTGCAACTTCCCTAGATGCACCCAAAACATGTTATCATATAAAAAAACTATCTATTATAGGTAGAATTACTTTGATCATATATTGTAATCATGGAACACCTTCTATCTCTTTTTTTTACTTCTCATGTCCAACTTGATCTATACCTAGTTTAATCCATGTGTTTTAAAAATAACAACCTTGGCCAAAGCGAGTCATAATCTCCTAGTTGTATTATCAATGCAATTTGTAAAGTAAGAATTATTTATTCCATGGATGTCATTACTTCCATCCCATAGACAAAATTAAAATGAGTGAATCACATCACACATTTATAGTTGGTTATATATGCCCATAATATCATAGGTGTATGATCCTCCTACTCATCCCTTTACACATTACATATTTGTGTAAGCATCTTTGTAGGAACTTTGTTTGATGCTTTTGTCAATCCATTTTTAAGGATGATAAACCATGATTATGTGGTGAAATAAAATTAAATCCTTAGTCAAAAAATTTATGGTGTTATTAAAAATTTAATTCCTTTATCACTAACTATCTTTAAAATATGCCCAAATCTAATTATGATGTTTTCATAAAAAACATTATTTACACATTTAAAACTGCAAATTGGTGTCATAGAAACTTTTACCCACTTTGTAAATTATTCCATCATAGTTATTATATATTTGGCATGACTATGTTTACTTGGTGTATTAATATGTCATAAAAAATCAGTTACCCATTGTTAAAATAGTTTCATAGCTAGCATTGACTTTAAATTTATTTCATCCTTTGGTTTGGATTTTTATACTCATTGACAAATGTATCACTGAATGAAATAGTTATGCCACCACAAACATCTTTAATAATCATAATCAGAGTATATTATACTATGAAATTTTTTCCTATGACTCCTTGGTGTGGTTCTTCTAGAAGTTGTAACCTCTCATTGTCCAAGGTTATTATTTGCAACACTTCATCTTTACCAATTTTGTAGAGGAATATATTAATTATAACTAATGGTAGAGTTTATGTGACCAAATTATTTATATCTTCCTCAACATAGTGTGTACAAAAAACCCCTATTATATAAAATTTTCTATATCTTTTATATGTTCTGTAATTGTAAATACTCAAAATAGGTGAGCATGTGGTGACTCAACTTGTAGTTCTTATGTATCCTCACCAATCTGTATGTGATTGGGATGATCTAGACACATGCTTTATCTACCTTTATTCACATTTATATTGAAATTAAATTATTGAAATAACATTAACCACCTAGATATCCATCCTCCTAACATGGCTTGTTCACCAAGTATCACAAATCTTGGTGATTTATAAATAAATAAAATGGTGTAACTAGTAGATAATTCCTAAATTTTTGTAGTGTGAACACCATAGCCATATCTTCCCATTGAATTGGGATATAATTATTCCCAACCACTGAAAAGCTATGTATTATAAAGTGGATAAGATGATCTAAGGCCTCATCTCTAGGTTGAGTCAACATACCTCTTATTACAATTTTAAAATAATCTACATGGACATGAAATAGCTTAATATAGTTAATCAATACTAGTCTTAGGGATATTACCAATATTTGTTTCAAATATATGAAGGTTAACTGAAATTTAGTGGTCCACTTAAACTTTGTATACTTTCATAGTATTCTCTCAAATGGTGTTGATATAGTTTCATACTCTATGATGATCTTATGATAATAACCTATGTACCATAGGAATGGTCACACTTTATATGAACATGAAATAAGTGATAGTTCCACAATGAATGTGATCTTATCTTAGTCTACCAAAATACTATAATTTTAGACTACATGTCTATAGAGATCAGCAAATGGTGTAAAGAATAAAAATTTATTTTAAAATCAATGTAATACATAGAGATCGACATCTTTATAGCATAAGTTGTATATTTAAAAGGTGACATTTTAATAAGGAAGCATAATCTAATCATCTAGGTACACCTATATAAAGTCATGTATAAAGTCCTTAAAATCAATGATTATAGTTCTAGATAATACAATATAATCATTTTAAAGACCAAAAGGCATTACATTGTATGCAAAAAAGTCTCACTATGTTACAAAGTGGTATTTGTGTATTATTATATTATGGTTATAATATGATTATAGCCACTAGAGCCATTTGTGAATGAGTCTACTTCATGTCCTATGATTGACTTTAAAATTCCATCTATAAAATAAATCGAGAATGAATTATTTATGTAGGAATAATTTTGTGCCATATAGTCACCATAGACTCTAATTTCTTCTAAATTCTTGGGTCGAACCACCATGGGACTTACCCAATTTAAGTTTTTGACTAGATATATAATTTTGGCTTCTTGCATCTAGTCAATCTCAGCCTTAACTTTGAGTTTTATATTAAGATTTAGTATATATGGTCATTTTTATAGGCCTTGAAAACTCTAAATCTATATGAATTTATCCCAATGAAGGGTTAACACTCTTGAATTTAATTTTTTTTATAGAAAACACATCTTGAAAATCTCATAACAATTGAACCTCCTCTAAAATTTGTTACTAGTTTTCAATACCTATGTTTGAAATATTTGGTACAAATTGTGCACCAATATTTTCCACTACCTTCCATAGTAGTTCCTGATATATATTTTTTGGCCTATTTGGAATAAAGTCTCTCAATGTCCTCTGCCTTTCCTACTAATAAATATTTATTTTTTGCAATTTCATATCCTATTTTTCTTTTTGATGCTAAATGTATGCTCCTCTATCTAATGTTCATGATCAAAGAATCATTTTAAATATAAATTCTCTTTAGTGTCACTAGATTCTACATGTTCTACATTATCTAAAATCTTATTACAATATTTTAAATATATATAAATATATATATATATAATTTTTGTTTATTGGCCCTATAATTTTTGATAGTTTTATTCAATATCTAGTTACTTACTCATGAGAACTTTGATCCTGCACAGTTATTATGTCTTCCTCTTGTCACAGACAATTTTTTTTTCAACTTTTATATATATTTATTCACTATGGGATTATCATCCTAAAATAAAAATGTTTATATAAAATCATGTTGGATATATAACCAATTCTTAATATCATTCCCACACTCCTAGTGCATGTACCATGATCATGGTAGAGGTGTTAGATTATGTTAGAACTCATGCACCCAGTATCTAGGTTTCACACCTTGTGCAGGCCATATATCTACACACCTATGGATGTGCAATTTAGGGTACTTCCCTTCTTATAAAACTATCCATTGATAAAATATTCTAGGTGTTACTTGAAACCAGGTTTTCATCATTTGGAAATCCTCTTCCTAATGTAATTTATTTGATCAACACATTTCCTACCATGTCACAATAACATCCTTTAATGCATAGTTCAACACATTGGCTTAGATATATATATTGGGAACATGTTGATCAAACCTATAAATGAATTTCATCAAATCCTCTATTAAAAATTATTACGGTAATTATCTCTTGGTAACAAAAACCATTTTCATTGGCCTTACCTCATGGTTTCCCTATGCCCAATTCAACATATGTGCATCTAGATCACTACTAACAAAATATGTAACTTCCCATAAATAAAATTCCTTCATGGGTGGGTTCTATATAGTCCATATATGTTGGAGTCACTTAGTATAATAAATATAATTATACCATTGTTGGAGATCACACAAATGGAGAGTTCCATTATTTCATGTGGAATTATCAAACTTGATCCATTTTTTGATAGGTCAATTGAAAAATTATTCAATATTTTGAAACTATGGAATGGGTTGATCCTATTGGGAAAAATATGTGATATCTATATTGCACAAACCCAATGAATTTATTTTTGTGTCAACCTTAAACCAAATATATAATTTATAGGCATATGGTGATACAAGCTATTTAATAATGATGTAAGGCTTGATTTTAACCTTGTTTAAGGGTATGATAATTACATTACCCATTTGATTCACCTTTGGTTGATTATATACTATATTGATGGTCATTTGACCATTACATGCACAATATTCAAAATTAAAATAGGGTAATGCATTTAATCAATCTTATTTTAAATGACTTCAAAATCTCCTAGCATGTTTAGATCAGCTATTTTGATCTCTATATCCTCCAACTTTCTAATGGATTATACCCATCCATAGTCTATGAGACTTAGTGTGATAGGGATAGAACTGAGGCTTGGCCATATAATTGCCTTCCAAGTGGACATAAAAATCATAATAACTATACTTTCAAAGTCAAAACATGTTGGAGACTTTGTATCTTGTAAGTTCTAAGTCCATTATATATTCAACATCCCAAGGTTT
The DNA here is from genome assembly GCA_037957365.1 of Torreya grandis. Classification (NCBI taxonomy): domain Eukaryota; kingdom Viridiplantae; phylum Streptophyta; class Pinopsida; order Cupressales; family Taxaceae; genus Torreya; species Torreya grandis. The sequence goes on from JARHVA010001953.1 coordinate 480,519, forward strand.
CTTGATATTCGCATACCATAATACCCTCTTAATTATTTATTGTCCCCATTTTAGGAATTCTAATAGATTATGTAAAAAATAGTGATATTTTACAATATGTCCTAATTGCATAGAGCATTTTCCAATTTAAGAAGATCAATCAGAGTGGTAACCACCCCATCTTGCCTTATAATGTAAACAATCTGAACATACATTTATGTATTCATGATTAAAACATCTCCTTATGAAGTGTTCATATTTTATATGTTCTGTAGAATCTATGTCAATTGAGACATTATGAATTTTTGGCTAATTAGATTTTGTCGATCCTTTTAAATAAGAGGCTCTTTTGGAATATCTAGGGGTGGAAATCATTATTATTTATTTTTATTTTTATTTATAACTTACATAAATGAAAGGTATTTTGGCTTCAAATTCACCATATTAACATTATGCATTGGTTTCTCATATATTCTATTTTCAAGAATATAACAGTCTTATGTATTATGTTACTTTGATGTTTTGAAATAAAAACAATATGTATGTCTTTGTGGATTGTAGGAAAATTTTCATGTGATATGATTTTACTCACTAAACATGTAAATAATCAACTATTTGTCTTGTCTATCATCTCATCTCTAATTATTATTTTCTTAATGATATCCCCCTAAATATCCTCCCTATCTTTGTGTAGAACCCCACCCTTGATTTTTTTGGTCGTCATATCACCTGTACTATCTCTAGGGGGAGGTGGAGCCCATATTTATTGCTATGGTGGAGACAAAAAATTCCAAGGTTACTAGTAATGTGGGGGTAGAGGTGTCCATCTAACATGATACTAAAATGACTACAATGTCCAACCTATGAGACCTTGAGGTTAATATTTTGGAAATTATAAAATCCACATAGGATTAGATTGTGTTTACAATTCCATTTCCATGTCTAGACTTGGTATTCTTGGTTTCACAACTGTAACTTACTATGCAACTACTAAGAAGACATTTTAGTGATTCAAAAAAGTAAACTACATGTTTTATGGATATTATATATATTTTTGCAGTAGGTGACAATTGGTAATGGTATGTCCCATTATGTGATATATTTTTTATAAATCTAAATTAATTTTAGAACATTTATTCCTACAATGGCCCTCTTTACCACACTTAGAGAAATATATAATAGTTTGGCTCTATTTCTCACTCAAGTCATCCATGTTGTGCCAAATAACATCTATTTTGACATTTATTATTGAATAAGGCTAAAGAATCTCTCTCTCTCTCTCTCTCTCTCTCTCTCTCTCTCTCTCTCTCTCTCTCTCTCTCTCTCTCTCTCTCTCTCTCTCTCTCTCTCTCTCTCTCTCTCTCTCTCTCTCTCTCTACTCAACCTAGATCAAAACAGACCTAATATCAACATTATTACAAAATTAATTATGTACAATATCAAACTTAATTCTAAATTTTAGGCCTTACATGAATAAAACAATCTTTTAAACATTTTGAAATTGTAAATTTACTTTATTGATGACATTTGATAACCTATGGTTGTAATCATAGACTGATTCTCTTGATTTTTGATAAATTTATTCATGTCTTGAATATTTTATATTATTCATTTATGCATCTTAAACTCTTCAATAGTATGTTTTTGACATCTTGTAAATATCTCCCTATCAAATCATCTATGATCTTGCACATCTTTGCATCATTAGTGGTGACACATTTTACTTTCCACTTCATCTCTAGGTTAAAAAATACTATTCAATGTTAGGATACCCATCATATTGTGTTAGTGTTATAAAATATTCCACATTTAGAGCCATTTTTCTCATGTTCACACCAAAATTTTTTGGCTATTTATGAGTGAACTTAATAGGAATCTTATAAATGGTTGAAACTATCTTTGGCATACTAATACTTTTATTTTCAAAATACTTGTGTTTCTACAAATAGACTTTTGAATTTTTCTAAGAAATCATCAAACCATTCAATATGTCTCTCAGATTCTACATTGATTCCCTTGGTTAAAAATTAGGCATAGGGTATGAATCTATTTGGAATGAATGATCATTATCTATGGTATCTTCCTCACTTGAACTTGACCTGGCTTAATCCTATAATTCAATAAAACCTCTTAAAGATATTATACTTCCTCATCTCCAAAAAACATCTTCCCTTGTAATTAATTTGTAAAATTAACATCTAACTACTCTCATTGATTCTCTAAATTATTTACATGATATATTTGTTCTCTTTATTCTACTTTATTTGAGTCACTTTTTAAATCTCATACATTCCCTTTGATCTATTCACACCATCAATTTCTTAGGGTACTTTGAGTTCCCCATATTGATAGTCTCCAACTTCATTTAAAGGTATAAATCCTCTTGTAGTCTTTGAAATCTTTATTCTAATACTAATTTTAGTTACATGAGGATCATTATAATTTTTTATAAAAACTGACTGTCATTTCTCTCTCTCTCTCTCTCAAACCCCATAATTGCATTCTCTCTCTAATTTTATATTTCCTCCATGTTTTAAGGTTAGGTTTAAGTTACTTCTCTATATTCCTCATCATTCATCTCCTTCAATATATTTATTCATAACATCCTAGATGACTTATCCACAACCAACATTTTCATAAGTATAAGTTGTCACTATATAAATTTGCTTTTAATGCCTCTCACAAATAATTCATGCACAACTTTTAACATACTACATCCTTCCATTATAAACTTAGTGATGTATCTATAAATTATGGTTTTTAGCTAGTGGTATATCACATGAATCCAATTAGTGTCTAAGATTGAAATTTTTTCTAGATTCTCTTTCATCCAAACAAAGTAATCTATTTCTCAAGGCTTTAAGATGTAATATTCAATTCTTGACAACTAGGAAACTAATAATTTGGGAAAAATGCATTAGAAATATCACATATTTCACCATGAATGTGCCTAATTATATTTTATTTCATAATGATTCCAATTTAACTAGATTTTTCTTCTATGAACTTTTGAATTCTTTCATCCAACCATCATTCTAGATATCTTTGGTTGGGTAACCATTTTAACATGTTTTTATTTCCATGTTCACTTCACCATTGTTAGTAGAGGTTCTTGGAAATTCTCATCAAAAAGTGATAAGATTTTTATTGTGAAAATCTATTTACATAATCATAATACTCATAAGGGGATATGGAAATTTGTTTCATTTATATTTGTTGGATATTCAATTTCATATAGTTCATTAACCTAGATCATACATATTCATTACATTAAAGATGTAGATTTGTTTAGAAACAAGACATGAATGTGCATAGAAAAACACATAAAATATTCAATGGAATCAAAAAATTATCTCTATTATTATCTCTCAAAGTCATAACTATTATTTATTTACATTAAAACTATTTTTAGAGTTTTGCTAGGAATTCAGTGTTTCATGGTAGTAAATGTATTTGAAAATTAATATTATCTAGGATAATACAATATGAGTATGATAATAAGGTAATTTTTTGTGTATGAGTTGCATATGAGTAAGAACTCATATAAAATAAGATTGTGTGAGATATTATAGAGATTTTAAGTATATGTAGGAGAGAATATTATGGAAGAGAAGACTTGATTCCTAGTTTATAGGATCAAACATTTGTATAAAAATATCTTAATATATTGAATAAAGTATCTAATTAAATTCAAGTTTTTTTGTATTGAACTTTAATTCACAAACTGATCCAAATTTAATGTGTGGTATCAGAGTGAGTTACCATTATCTATGAGAGTATATGAATAATGTACATCCTTATGGTATAAATATAACTAAAATTTACCTATAATGGAGTATTGATTCACATAAATTTTTATGCTCAAAATTGTGAGATGTTTACAAATTCCCACCTCGTTCAACTTTATTTTGCATTGGTGGATATGTGACTTTAGTTTTGTATTTTAACACATTCTTTGATTTGAAATCATTCATTTTATGAGAAGATATCTTTGTGGCTACATACTCCTATTTACATCAGTTTTGGGTTTGCATCTTTTAGTTTGTTCAAGTGTCATTTTTCATTGGCATTGGGTCAAACATTAAAGTTTTTGACAAATTTTGAAGCATGTTTTCACTTACATTGACTCTGGATTGCTACACTACATTTAACAACTTCATTGGTTCTTCTTGGTTTTGATTTGGAATACTTATTTTGTATCCACACATTTCTTAAGCATAATTCATATAACTCCATCATTAAAATATTCCATGCAGTGACTATGTTATCAAAATCAACATGATTATGTCATCAATAAATATCATGCCCAATATTGATATATTCATCGATGGTTAGTGGTCCTTCTCTTGCATTGAATAAAATGTAAGATTAATCTCTAATCCATGTATTCTATTAACTTCCATGATTATAAAATTTATCAAGTTTCATAATACATATATCCGCTACTCCATATTTCATATATAAAGTAATATGTGTGCGTGTAGTTGTTTTTAAGTCTTAAGTATTTATTACAATAGTAAATAATATATTTATTTAATTTAGTGTTTAAAATATTAGAATGTAGATGATATATTATTATTTAAATGTTGAGTTCCAAAAAATAGTTTTGGCTTAGTCTACTTAATTTATTAGAAGCTAAGTATTCACTTTAGTGGTACTTAAGTTGTTTTAGAGTTTTCATTTATTAATATGGCCCTAGTAGTTTTATTTTAAAAATTCAATTAGATTATATGATGAAATATTGTAAGTGAATGCATTCTATATAGAAAATAATGTTCACAATAATTATTTATATTTTTGGGGGTATAATAAAAATAAAAATAAAAATAATTAAAAAAATGGAGATGTTTAGTTTAGTATTTACTTCAAAAAAATTTGAATTTATACATTGTATGATGAGAAGAATCAGATCAAAATCCTTGATACTAAAAAAGATATTAATTATATACAAGATCATAAAAAATGTGTGCCAAATTATATTCATTCAAGGAAAAAAAACACAGTTGTTTTAATTGCAATTAGTTAGGACATATCCCGATGAATTACATACCAAGAGAAAATGATGTCATAAATGGAAAATTAAATAAAATAGATATAATTAATGATTAAGGTAGTACTATTGAATCTTCTCATCCAAGTGATGTAGAATAAGTCTAATATATAACCATAAAAAACAAGATGGAGGAAGCAAAAGATTAGCATCCTCTAGTCAGTCACTGGCGATGGGGCCACTTTATGTATTATTGGCATGATTTTTCATGTTTTTATTTTTTAGTGTATTTGTGTTTCGATTGTGTGCCCAATAAACCCATGTTAACATTTGGGAAACATTAATGTTACAAAGAATCACTCTTCAAGGGCAAGAAAATATTTTGAGGTAAATTCAAAATGGATGGTTTTCCAAATAGTTTGAAAGCTCTAAGAATCTTGGAAATTCAAATTTTAGTAACCTAGGGTATGGGAGCAATCCCATAGAATTTAGCTCAATAGATACACCTTCAATAGGGTAAAGAGACAACTTGATGGAGTTTTACTTGGTATAAGAAATGTTTTCATATAGTAGTGTTACAAGGATATGTTTCTCTTCTCCCATGTTCACACTAAGGGTGTAATGTTAAGAATTTAATTTTTCATGGTAATAAATGTATGTGTGAAATTATATTATCTAGGATAATATAATATTATTATGAGAATAAGGTAATTTTTTGTTTATGAGTTGTATGTGAGTAACAACTCATATATATAGAATTATGTGATATATTGTAGATAATGTGAGGATAGGTAGGAGAGAAGATTATGGAAGATAAGACTTGATTCCTAGTTTATGGGATCATATTTTGTTTAAAAATATCTTGAATAAAGTATTTGATTAAATTAATGTTTATTTTATATTTATGTTTAATTTTGAAAACTTATCCATATTTAATAAGATTCAAGAATACTATCACTTTGTATTCTAAACCTTTCAATTTCATCTCAAAAGAGTATTTTTTACTTATTATAGCCTTTGATATACAAGCACATTCCAAATCACATAAAAATATTATACATCACACATGTCACTTATAGAAAAATCTACGTTATTAAAATGCATAATCTACTACTAACACTTTTCATTAGTAATAATAAATATTAAAATAATTAAACCATACTATTTTATTTAAAAATCACATTCTTTGAATCATAAAAATAAATATATGAAACATGGATAGCATTTAAAATATTATGGAAAATGCATAAATGAGGACTATAAAAATGGTCAAAATGGATGGGGATTTTGAGACAACACTATGTGAGATGAGTGTCATTTATTGGGCTCATCAAACCTCTTATCATAGGAGGAACCTAGTTAGCTATAATAAATGCAATCATTAATTAAAGGTTAATGAATATGCTTATCTCAAATGGAGACACTACAAATAAATTGGTATTATATCACTAACCCATATTTAATTTAAAATGGAATAGCTTATTTGGATGGAATATGAGGATAATGATCAAGCTCCCATAAAAACCTTGCTTAGTATTGAACAAATCCTATATTTTAAATAACAAGATGAATACAAATTCATCACCAAAATCATGCAAAAAAGTTTAGATATGACACACATATAGATAACATTCTATAACACATGTCGTGTCCACTTGGAAATATATTTCTAACTAAAGGATCCTTATATCTTAGGGGAGATATTATAAACTTCCATTAATTTTTACACACCACTAAAATTTCAATACTCTATTATGTAACATTGAGTGTTTGACATCACTATACAACCCAATAGAAACAATACTATGATTATATTTCAAAATCAATAAAAAAAACTAGATCTACAATAAGAAACTTGGTTAATAACCATGCTATAAAAACACAAAATTGTATTTACATAGGATTACCATAACATGATATGAATATAGATAGACTTATGCACCCATCATATATATATATATATATATATATATATATATATATATATATATATATATATATCAAAGAGGAAGGTAAGTTCATTTGTAAAACAAAAACATAGATGAAACATTTTTTTGAGAGATCATGAAAACTGAATTATAAAAGATGTTAGATGTTAGATTGATTTACCCCATTTTTGATTTCAAATGTGTATCATTGTGCCTAAAAATAGTCTAAAATGGTGAATTTATTTTGACTACACATAACTTAATGTTTCCACTAGGAATCACCATTTTCCTCTTCAATTTGTTGACTAAGTTATTGAAATACTTTCTAGAAAGAAATAATTATATTTATTTGATGATTTCAATGTATATAACTAGATTAGAATTGAACTTAAGGACCAAGAAAAGACCAATTTTATAATCCATAATGGAACCTATACATACTTGGTCCTTCTATTTGGGTTACACAATGATCATGCCACCTTTCAGAGGGTTACTCAATCATTATGAGTTATGATAAATGCTACATTTTATGACAAAAGGCATTATTTTGGGACATCATATCTCACATGTAAGGCTATATTTATACCCTGATAAAGTGGTATTTATAAATAACTTAAAAATACTACAAAAGCAAAAGGATGTTTAAAGCTTCTTGGGATATGTAGGGAACTATTATAAATTTATCAAATATTTAAGTAAAATTGAAAAACCATTATTATTTTTATTATCTAAATATATTTATTTTGTGTGGAATAATTCATGTCTAGAATTGTTGAAAGCCCTTAAATTTCTACTAGTGAAAACACTAATGTTTTAGGGTCTAGATTGGAAATTACCTTTCCAATTCCACACTAATGCATTAGAGACAACATATGGGTTATTTTTTGGAAAAAGAAATCATAAATGAATTATTACATATACTTCATTATAAAATAATTTCGAGTATAAGTCAATTATATAGTAACAACATTTATTTATTATGGTATTATATTCCATAAATAAAATTTTAAACTATATTAATGGTTATATTAATTGTGTTCACATGAATCATTTTAAAATTAAATATTTCATGAAAAAATCAAGTGGTAGGATAACTAGATGGTTATTATTACTATAGGAATTTTATATTACTATCATAAATACTCCTAAAAAGGATAATGTAGTGATAGATTTTCTATCAATACTAACATATGATGAGCCCAATCCATTGGTAAATGACTCATTTTCATATGAACATCTATTTTTGTTGTTTATTAAATATCTTTGATTTGTATAAATTGATAACTATATTTATGTAGGATAAGTTAAACATTTTTCACCAAAAATAAAAATGTAATTTGGTGGATAGAAACCTCCCTCATTCACAGATCTTAGGATACCTCTTTTATATTGGGCCTAACTATGTCATGCATTAGAGCGTAAGAGAAGATGAAGTATTTGATATCCTTTAAGCATGTCATGATGAACCCTATGTGTAATATTTTTTAATAAATATCATAACATATAATATATTCACTATAGGTTACTATTGGCCCAATTTACACAAAAAATAATAATTCATATACCCAATAGTGTGATAGATGCCAACATAGGGGAATCCCACATATTTATATGAGATGCCTCTCTAACCACACTTATTATTTGAGAATTTTAAAATTTTCTGGAAGTAAATTTGTTTGTCTCATAGATATACCTTCTAACAATAAGGAGTATATATTGGTATGCACTTATTACATTATTAAATGGGAAAAGGTAAAAGCTTTGACACATGGACAAAATGAGAATATAGTAGAACTCCTCTTTAAATAAATATTTACAAAGTATAGATTTATATATAAATATTCATAGATCAAGGACCATAGTTTACATATAATTTTATTGCATCTTTTGTCTAGGAATATGAAATCCAACACAGTAAATCTACTCCATATCACCCATATTATAAGTTTAAGTCATAAGTAAGGAATTATAAAAAATTATTATCAAAATAGTATATTTATTGTCTTAAGGGAACACATGTAAGACCACCATAGGATTTACACCTTATGAAATGATCTATGATAAAAAGGTTTTGTTGATGGTGGAAAGTGTAAATCCATATAACCCACAGGTCTAGGGGAAATCCTATTATTTCACTCAATTAGAGTAGGATTGAACTACCCATACAAGTGTGAAAAATTGAGTGAAAAAATTAAATATAATAAATTTATAAACATTTATAAATCAAAATTTTAGAGAAAATAATAGAGAAAGACAAAGTTACGAGTATTAGGGTTTTAAATAAGTAAGAGAGACAATCAAAAAAATAAAATTTTGAGAGGTTTTAGTGATTGTTTGAACACATAAAATTATTGTAATGATAATATGGGTTATTAAAGGTACTAATTAAAAAATAATTAGATATTTATACCTCATAAAATTAATAAAATGACAAAACACAGACCTAAAAGCGTTAAAAAATGAAAATGTGCAAATTAGGAAACACCAAAAAATGTATATTTTGAGTTTTATTAAATGAAATGTGTTGAAATTTGACATGGATGTATTTTAATGTTTAAAATTGGTTTTATTTATTTATTTTACCTTTATATAAAACTCCAAAATATAGGTTTGTTCACGAAGGGAATCAAGATTTCTTCAATTTTTTGCTCACAAATGGAGTTGGAAATGGGTGTTTCATGTCTCTTTAATGGAAATTTTTGATTTTAAAGTGTGTATAATTAATTTAAATGTATTAATAAATTATCATGTAATGAAAAAAAAATTTAATAGCCTTATTTTATTGAAAAATATCTCTAAGTCATCCCTAGGGTAGTAAGTAGGCACTTTTTTATGAATTATTCTTAAGGATTTTGAAGAGTTTTGGATATTTTGAAATTTTTAAAATTATTACACATTTATAATTATACAATTATAATATTATATATGTTTTTTGAGTCTAAAATTCATTTTAGACCCCCTAATCTAAATCAAGGTTTCTTGAGTCCAAGAGAACATAAAATGGTGTTTTTTGGAGTTGTACATGAAGTTTACAGCTGAGAATTTGTTTAAATGCCTATTACACAATGGTGATTATGTTAAAATCATATTTTTTCTCATTATGTATTAAAATTATGAATATATATCAATTTTATGACACTCGTAATGCACTCAAGAAGTTTGTTAAAGTTACACAAGATGGTCATATAGAAGAACTTGGTTGAAGAGTTGATGTGGTTATCATCAACTATATAATTATCAATAATATTTAATTTATAATTAAAAATACACATTATCCCATATATATAACTATGTCTCCCCATTTTGGGCTAAATTTATCAAGTTCAAGTCAACTTCAAAGAGCCTTTAATTAGCCCTACACAAGTGGAGTTCTAAAACATGCAAAGGTGGATAAGTGGATTTTAATTATTGAATAATATTGGATCCATATTTTTATGAAATATACTAATTTAAAAAGGAAACATTAATCCCACTTATACTATGACCCCCTTTGGGTTATTTTTAGAAAAGACATGAGGCCAAACATGCATGCAAGTTGCATGAAAGATAGCTCAAGTTGAAATCTAGTTAGAAGTCAAGATAAGTCTAGTCAACTCAAGATGAAAGTGAAGTTAAATTAATTAAAACTTAAATATTCATGAAATACAAAGAGTATTTAACTAAAGACCAATAAGAGTTAACTAAATAAGACCAATATTTTTGCATGATCAAAGCAAGTTAACTCATGACTCAAGCTTGCATGAAGATCCCATTGACTTGTCAACTCTCCCTCTCTCCTATGGTTAAATAATTCATGTATAGAAAGTTTTAAATATAAATTTAATATATATAATTTTTGAAGTGATTTGTATTTGATTTGGTTTTAAGTTAAACTTGAAAGTTCAGTTTAACTAAGAGTGAACTTGACTAGCATGTGCACTCATTCCTAGATTGGAGTTGATTGTCCTCTCTCTCTTTTCTTCTATATGTACATTAATTTTTGAATGATTATTATAATATTATAATTTTTTTAATATAAAATCTACCATAATTTTTTACTACATCACCTTTGAAGAAATAAAGAGTTAAATTTTCATCGGTTCTTAAGCTTTCATGAAGTGTGTGCTTAATGTTTATTGATATAAATTAGTGAATATTTATTTTCCTATGTTTATGTATAAAATTTTCACTTTTATGTATAAAATAATAAGTCTTATAGGTCATACCAAGTGTTTAAGTTTGATATCTACCTAATCTAGAAGTGAATTCAACCATTGTTCATTCCTTCCTAGCTAGTGTGAATGTTTGTCAAGACCTCTATGTGAAATAATGATACAATAGTAATTGTATGAGAATTAAGTGAAGGTGTGAAAGTTATTTTGATTAAAAATTGTGTTATTTATTTTCATAATTTAACTCAAAATTGGTGCATCACCCCAATTTTTAATTTCTATTTCCATTTTCAGCTTTAGCGTTGTTTCTTTTACCCTTTTCTTAGTCAAGAAAGAACTATGTGAGAGAGTGTAGAGAGAAGTGGGTAAGTGTACTAAAGGTAACCATACATTAATATGTTTATTATTTCCATCATAAGGTCACCCAAATCTTGAATGGTTTACATTGTATCATAAATAGTAATAACATGTACATGTTCTGTATTGGATGCACTTCAGAGTGATAATAGTTTTTGGCACACCCAGTGGGACATAAATTGAAGATAAAAAGGAAATTTATAGTAACAAGAGATACCATTTTCATGCCTAAAGTCACTACAAGGTCTAAAATTAGAGGTATACCATTTTAATTTTATAAATTATCTAGGTATTCTAATAGAAGAAGGTTTTTGACAATAAGTTCATATCTGACAAGACTATTTCAGTCACCAAATCAGCGTATTGTGCAAACCACTTCAAGTTAAAATCCTATTATTAACATGGTAGATCTAATTAAATAGGTATTTTTTCCTTTCAATGATGAAATCCCTCTCAATATATCCTAATATGATGATATTCCATCCTTAACCCCTAAAACTATAGAAAATTTTATAGGTGAAGATAAATAAAACCCATAAAACATATCAAAGATGTGGCCAATTTGAATTCCTTATACCATGTTACCCAAAATAATCTTTCCATATGTTTACTTGATACATCCTTTAAGGGAAAGGAATTGTAATGGTATAGGAGCCTTCCCTTGAACTTCATAGCCTCTTGGGATGATTTAGGTGAACCATTCTATAGATAATTTGAAGATAAATCAGATAATCTATCATTTATTGAGTATGTCACTACCATCAAGAGATAACCACATGAATTTAGGGCTAACTTAAATCTTAGATTTTAGAATACGTAGCATAATACATCCCATGATAAGGCCATCTCCTGAATACTATTTATTATACTTTTTGGGAGCCTTGAATTTTGATATTTTAGTTAAGATTCAGTCCATGGGTGATATGACACTCCCATATGCATATCAAGTTACCATTATAGCTAAAAATAGTCTATTTCAAGTTTATAAACTTGCACCTAGACCTCCAATGCCAATTTTTCTATAATTACAACCTATTCTACCTCCTCATGTACTATCAATATCCCCAATTCCAACCCCTCAAGATCAAGTTGAAGCTATTCATAGTCAATCTAGTGAGCTTGATGAAATAAAAGGTATGTTACAGTCTTTTTCTAATGAATTAATTTAGTTGAAGAGATAATAATATTAATCTAATAGGCCATATCAAGCACCTAATCAGCCTATATATCATCCATATAGAGATCAAAGATCTTTCTCCCAAGGATATAGAGATAATAGGTCTCCATATCAAGCATAAGGAAAAAATACTATCCAAACCTTATGTTTCAATTAGTCCCAATTTCACTTCCTCAACCATGGCCTTTGTTTTAGTACAATATAATTTTATTCAATATTCAAGTTAGTAACCTTCCAATAATAATGATGTGCAAAATAAAGCTTCAATATCATAGAATATAGAAATTCCTCAAATAACACAAGAGGAATATTTTATTCAAGAAGGAAAATTAAATGGATATATGATTAGATAATAGGAAGTGAATCATGTACAAGGACAACCAAATACAACCTTGGTGAATTTCTAAGTTGGTGATCATGTGGTAGTAAATCAGATTGGTGAACTTAACAAATCAAATAAATTTATTTTAGTAATTAAAAGATATAATAAAATGTCTATATATGAGCCCCAATAGGTAATGCATGATTCAAATAGTATTTATAAAAGTACTAATGATCAAATTGTTGCCCCTATAGCTCAAACAAATTAGCATGTTGAAGCAAGCAAGCTTCACCAAGTGCCTCAAGCACAAGAGTGTCTTATTGATACAAGGGTGAAAAAAAATGTTAGAGGATCCTCCTTCAACATATTAGATCATATTAAGAAGGATAACATCATCATGACCATGTGGGATTCATTGGCTATCCTAGGATAAAAGGATATAGTTATACATGAGATTTTAGGTCTTAGCTTGTATACAAAACCAATAGATAAAGAAAATGTGTTTATAACAAATTTAGATTAGCAAGAGAATAAATAATAAAATCATGTATATAAATTTCTAAATGTCACAAAATAGGATAATAAACCAGTTAAGACAACTCATTTATATCTTTTCTTGATTATTGATGATACACTAGTTCATAATTTGATGGTTGATAGTGGAACAAGTAGAACAATAATGATAAAATAGATTGCATATAAATTGGGTTTGGTGTATGATCCAAATACTAAGGGTGTTTTAAAACTAATTTATATCCAACCAATATAGTGTGTATAATAAATAATTTGATATTTATATTTAATGCATGCCCAAATGAGATTATTCATCAAGATGTGGTAGTGGTGGATCTTCCTCCATATTTTACTATGTGCTTATCACATGACTTCACTTCAAAGATAAGTGGGAATATTTAACGTGATTAGACATAAATAATTTTTATAATAAGATATGGAACAAAATTTACAAGTAATATAGATCCTATTACTTGCTTTCATCTAGAACCATACATGCCTAATATTATTATTTCTAATTGTGTCATCTCATATGAAGTAGAGAAAACTAGTGAAGATAAAGAAAACTCATATATTTATGGGGTAATTGATTTTTTTATTGATTAATGGGATAATAATATTCATTATCATGATCCCTTTAAGATGATATAATAAGGACTTCTAGTTTACTATTTGCATGAGGATGGTGTACAAATTCCAACTCTATACAAAGAAGGTGAACTAAATGATGGTTTATGGAAATTCCATTTTGATGGATCATAGAATAAACATGGTACATGGGATCATATTATGTTAATTTTTCCATCCAATAAAATTTCCTTTGCTTCTATAAAATTTTAATTTGCATTCTCTAACAATGTGGTAGAATATGAGGCTTTGGTTTATGGTTTGCAATGAGATAGAAAGATGGGATCTAACCTCCTACAAAAATTTTGAGATAGTGAGCTTATATTTAATAAAATAATTTGGATGAATGTATGTAAAAATCCATTTATAAAATCATACAAACACAAGATATGGCATCTTCTAGAAGATTTTGATGCATTTGACATATAAGCAGTTCCTAAAGAGAAATAAGCATGTACATAGGTTGGCTGCAATCAGGGCATAATTTAACATTTTAGATGATGTAAATAAAGATAAAACTTAGACATACATCAAGATTATGGTAATATCATATATTATTGATAATAATTTAAATTGACAAGTCTGTGAATATGATGATCAAGTTGTTTGTTTCCTACAAGAAGAGGCTAAATTTTCTTCTAGAAACCAATCAAAACTTTTGTAGTAGTATGGTTATCAGATAGTTCAGCTCAAGTCCAACATGTTACCAAAGGGTATTGTCACACTTGAGAATATATTTATTTGAGATGATGAGGTAATAAGAGAAAAAGTTTTTTTATCTACCAAAGAAGAACATTATGCAAACAATGACATAGTCAATGGAAAATCTCTCAAACTTGGTAAAGTATACTCTCAAACTCAAAAAGTTCTTTTGTTGATTTATGTACATATTTTGCTGATGTGTTTTCATGGGAGTAAAATTATTTGAAATTTTTTGATCCTAGTTTGGCTCAACACACCATTGAATTAGAATAAGACACAAAATTAGTGAGGAAAAGATAAAGAGCAATCAATCCAAAATTGGAACCTCTATTGAGAATAGAGCTTCACAATTTGACTAAATCATCTATCATCTTTCCTATAAATAATTCAACTTGGGTTGATAATATTATTCCCATGAGGAATAATAATGGAGAAATAATACTATGTGTGGATTTTCATGATTTAAACAAGGCATCAATCAAAGACCATTATCCCTTGCCATTAATAGAACAAATACTATATTTAGTGGTTGGTTCAGAAAAATTTTCATTACTAGAATGGTATAGTGTATATAACCAAATACTTGTGAAGGAAAAGGATCAATTCAAAATATCCTTCACCACCAAGTGGGGAAACTTTTCATAAGAAAAATGCCATTTGGGTTTTTGAATGCAGGAGTAACATTCCAAATATCCATGGATATGGCCTATCAATATTTGATCAATAGGTTTGTTCTTATTTATTGGGATGATGTTAAATTTTTTTCAAAATATGAATATGATCACATGATTCATCTTAGAAAGGTATTTGAAAGATGTAGAAAATATGTGGTGTCACTTAACCCAAAGAAGTGTGTTTTTTTAGTCCATGAAGGTAAACTCCTTAGTCATGTTGTTTCTAAGCATGGTTTGAGTATTGATATAGAAATAATATATGTTATTATTGCTTTGTTATTGCCTAAGCATAAAAATAATTTAAAGTTTCCTTGGTAAGATTAAATATATAATAAGGTACATATTTAATTTTGAAAATTTGTCAAAGCCTCTTATAGTTATGCTCAAGAAAAATAATATTTTTACTTGGACCAAGAAAGGTATGAATTTTTTTGAAGAGATCAAGCAAGCCATTGCTAGTGATCCCACTCTCATCAATCCTAATTTTTTTAAGTATTTTATTTTGTATGCATATGTTAATGTTGATACAATTTTAAGAATATTGACACAACAAAATTTAAAAGGTTTGGAGTAGCCAATAACATTATTTATTTGAGGCTTGCAAGAGTATGAAACAAGGTACACATTTGTTGAGAATCATGTAATTTTCATTATTCAAATGTCTCAAAAAGTTTAGGAAATTATTATCTAAAAAAAATATCCATGAGATGGTTACCCATCCTAGAATTAAAGATTTATTGTTGAACAAGGACATTACTTAAAAGAGAGTAGGATGGATAACAAGGGTCATGGAATATGATGTTGGAATAAAGGTAATCTAGATGATTAGAGGAAAAGGTTTGTGTGAGCTCTTGGATCAATATTTATAGGAAATAAAAGAGTAAATTTTGGTATTGATTGATGAAGATATTACACCCAATCATACACCTTCATAACGCTGGTTTAAAATTATGGTCAGGTACCTTCAAAGTGGTATATATACTCCACATTTAAGTGGTTTAAAGAGAAAGTAATTTAGGCTGAAATATATTCCTTTTCTAATTGTTGATGGTGTATTGTTAAAAAATATGTTAATGGCATGTTGTTGAGATGGATAGAACAAAGTCAAATTGAAAGATTACTTAAATAATTTAATGATGGACAAGGTGGAGGCCACTTTTTAGCAAGTAAAACAACCCTCAGAATCACAAGGGGTAGATACTATTAGAAAAACATATTTAGAGATTCTCATGTTTGGGTAAGGAAGTGCAAGAAGTGTGCATTGTTTATAGGAAAGTACAATCTTGATGCCCTACATATTCTACCTATTTCAGTAGATTATCCTTTTGTACAATGGGGTTTATACTTCATTGGTCTCATAAATCTACCTTATAGCCTGGGTTACAAGTGGATACTTATAGTCATAGATTAATTTAATAGATGGATAGAAGAAATGGCTTTGAAATAATCAAATGAATATAATGTATTGGAATTATATGAAGGTTTGCTCACAAGGTTTGGTGTTCCTATACTATAATTTTAGATAATTCTATGGAATTCGTAGGGGCTAAAATTAATCAATGGGCTATCCAAAATGGTGTGTATATAAGTTCTTTTTCAAATTACTACCCATAAGGCAATGGCCTCACTAAGTCTACTAATAATAACTCGTTGAATATATTTAGGAGGACCATTGAATACAATAAAATAACTAGGTTTTAAAGCTAAAATTAGTTCTATGGTATGATAGGATCACTTTCAAGAGGTTCATTGCTAATTACCCATAAAAACTAGTGTATGGGAGAGAATATATATTTCCAATATCACTTTAACTCCCTTATTTAGAGATAATTCATCAGCTCAAATTATTGTGGAATGGACCCATAGAGGTGAGATATGTTGAACTTATGGAGTTATAAGAACACAGAAGTCATTCCATGTTATATATGGAGATGCATCAAGCATAGGTAAAAAAAAATTGATAAAAAAACATATTCAAGGAGTTTAAAATAAATTTACTTAGTTATAATATTGGATTATGATAGATCAAAATTAGGAAGACACATAAATTTTGACTCACTTTGGAGTGGTCCTTACATGATCTCAAGTTGTAATCCTTACAACACCTTCCAACTAGCCAAGATGGATAGTGAAGAGATCCCAATCATAGTAAATGGGATTAATATTAAGTATTATTCCTATTTATATGATATTATTCATGCATATTAGTGTTATATTTAATTTTCCTCTAAGTTTTTTTATGCACATGTTTTGGTAATTATTTTAATTTATATTTTCTTCTAAGTGATATCTTACACATGTTTTAGTTGGTATTTATTTTAGTTATCAATTCAATAAGTGTTTATACATAAGTGTTGTAGTTTTTTTAGGACATTTTCATTTTAATATTTGGTAATATTTTAATTATTTCATAAACCATTATATATATCTACTGGTCTTGAGTGTTTAACAGGCAAACATCCCAACAAAGTCGCCAAGAATGTTGATAATTTTACCACCATTGGTCAAAGTTGATTTTTTGTAGATTTTCAAGAATAATACATACATGTATTAAATATTTAAAAATTTATTAAAAAAATAATAAAATATTAATCATACCAAAACTATGCTTATGAACATATCACAAGTCCAAATTTTGATAGAGGTTTCTTCTATTCCTCTAACTAGCTAGTTGTAAGCTAGTGAAGGCAATTTTCAAATGATTAGTACATGAAGGTGAAGATTATTTAGATAAAAATGTATTATTAATATATTTTGGGCCATATTTAATAAATATTTAATTCTTTGGTTCTAGGTTAAAATGTATTAAATTTATGAACAATCATTAAGAAGAATAGGTGCTCCAAAACCCTTCTCAAACCCCAATGGCTTGGTTTTAAGTAGTATGTTTGCATTTTTGAGTTATTTTTTGAAAAACAAATATTTTATGATATATTATGGGACATGTAATACATTTATACATATTATTAAATCAAAATTTCATTTAAATTAATGGATAAAGGCAAAGGTACAAGTATCAGGGTTTTAAGCAAATAAGAGAGACAGTTAGAGATTGGCAATTTTTTAGAGGTTTAAGTGTTTTTTTGAGAAAATATAATTATTTTAATGATAATATTTGTTATTAAAGGTATTAATTAAAAAATAAATATGTATTTATGCCTTTAAAAAATCAATAAAATAGCAAAACATAGACCTACGTGTGCTTAGAAATGAAATTGTGCAAACTAAGAAACACCAAAAGGTGCATATTTTGATTTTTATTCAAATAAATCTAATGAAATTTGACATGGATATATTTTTTTATGTTTTTAATATACTTGAATAGATATAAAACTCCAAAATATAGGTATGTTCATGAAAGGAATGAAAGTTTCTTCACTTTTTTGCTCACAAATAGAGTTGGAAATGGGTGTTTCAGGTCCCTCAAATGGAAAAAAAATTGATTTTATAGAGTGTATAATTAATTTATAGGTATTAATAAATTATCATTAAATTAAAAATAATTTAAAATAGGCTTATCTCATTGAAAAATATCTCTAGGTCATCCCTAGGGTAGTTAGTAGGTATTTTTTGTGAATTGTTTTAGGGAGTTTGGTGAAGAGTTTTGGATATTTTTAAAATTTTAAAGGTATTACCAATTTATAATTTTTAAATTAAAATATTATCAATATTTTTTTCATCTTGGAAATAATTTTATTCCCCCTAATGTAAATTAGGGTTTTTTGAGTTCAAGAGAGCATAAAATGGTGTTTTTTGGAGTTGTACATTGAGTTGGCATTGAAAAATTATTTGAATGTTTGTTCCACCATGGTTATGATGTTAAAATAACATTTTTTATCCTTATATATTCAAATTATGAATATCCATCAAGTTTCTATCTCTCATAGTGCATTCAAAAAGCTTTTCAAAGTTGTACAAGCTATACATATGGAAGAAGAACCAATTTGAAGAGGTGTTATGGTCATCATCAAGTGAAAAATTATCAAGAATATTTAATTTATGATTTTAAATCCACATGATACCATATATATAATTATGGAGCCCCATTTTGGTCTAAATTTATCAAGTTCAAGTCAACTTCAAAGAGCCTTCAATTAGCCTTACAAAAGTGGAGTTCCAAAACATGTAAAGGTGGATAAGTGGAGTTTAAGTCTTGGATAATATTGAAGATATATTTTTATTCAATATATTAATTTAAAATTGAAACATGAAACCAAATTATAATATTCCCCTCATTGGGCTATTTTTATAAAAGACATGAGGCCAAACATTCATGTAAATTGCATGCAAGATAACTCAAGTTGAACTCCAGTTTGAAGTCAAGATAAGTCTAATCAACTCAAGATGAAAGTAAAGTTAATTTAATTAAAACTTAAATATTCATAAAATACCAAGATTATTTAACTAAATACCAATAAGAGTTAACTAAAGAAGACTAATACGTTTGCATGATCAAATCAAGTTAACTCAATACTCAAGCTTGTATGAAGAGCCTCTCAAGTCTCCTTTTCTCCTATGGTGACATAATTCATGTTTAAAAAAATAGATCTAAATACTACATATAATTTTGGGTGTGAGTTAGAGTTTTATTGGGTTAAAGTTTGAGTTGAAGTTTCAGTTGAACTGAGAGTGAACTTGACTAGCATGTGCATTCATTCCTAGTTTAGAACCAATTGTCCTCTCTCTCTCTCTTCTTATCTTATATATGTACATTAATTTTTGAATTATTATTATTATATTATACTTTTTAATTATATAAAATATGCCATAAAATCTTACTACATCACCTTTGAAGAAATAAAGAGATAATTTTTTCTCAATTCTCAATCTTTCATGAAGTGTGTGCTTAATGTTCATTGATATGAATTAGTGAATATATGTTTTTCATATGTTTATGTCTAAAATTTTCACCTTTATGAAAAAAATAACTTTTATAGGCTATATCAAGTGTCTAAGTTTGATATCTAGCTAATCTAGAAGTGAATTCAAACATTGTTCATTCATTCCTAGCTAGTGTGAGTGTTTATCAAGACCTCTATATGAAATACTGATGCAAGAGTCATTGTATGAAAATAAAGTAAATGTGTGAAATTTAATTTTATTGTAAATTGTTTTAGGTATCTTCATAATTTACCTTAACATTGATGCATCACCCACATTCTCATTTTTCATTTCCATTTTCAACATTAGCATTGTTCCTTTTACTCTTTTCCTAATCAATAAAGCACTATCTGAGAGAGTTTAGAGATAATAGGGTTAGTGAACTAAAGGGAACCAGCCATTAATATGTATATTATCTCCATAATAAGGTCACCTACAAGCTCACCCACACCTTTTATATTCTACATTATATAAATAGGAGTGATAAAAGGCACAAGTTCTTTCTATGGTGCACTTCTGAGTGATAGCAATTTCTACTTTTATATAAATTATCTCACTTATGAAATTATATAGTCCCTATTATATATAGTTCATTTTAAAATTATCATTCACTTAAGACACAATAGGTAGGTCATTATATCTAATTTTTTATTAATTTTTTGAGATTAATGAAAATAGAGTATCAAATATGAATAACAAAGAATCCATCTCACCACTCCTCAATGTAGATCATTTCTAAAAAAATGTTTGAGGGATAAAATAACTATTTTGTCAAGCGAGTAATTTTTAGTAGTGAGATATTTGTTACTAGAAGATAAAAGGGAAAATTTGTTGGTTGAATAACCTACCAAGTAGAGGACAAGAAAAATATTAAAATTTTCCTCTTCATCCTTAGAGACCTAAGAAAATTAGGTGGAGACATTCCTTGAGAGATAGGAAGAAGATATATTTTCATCCTTAATGCCTAGAAATAATCATAAAGTTTCTCCATCTGGTGTCCCTAAAAGATAATACCAATAAATCTAAAGTAGGGTAATAAGACAAAAGGACCCCATGTCCTTCATATTTATCCAAATTAAAATTTAGGAATCATATTAGGAAGAGGATATTGGAGGTGTGTGAATCTAACCCACTAAAAGCAAAAAATAAGAGGTTTCCACCTCAAGTACCTTAGGATTTGAGTATTTTGGGGAAATGGAGAAATAAATCCCTATGTGTAAATAAAAAACAAAGGAAAGAGAGGATATAATCTCACAATTAGATAAAAATAGGGGAATAACAAGTTTTTGAGGAAGAAAGGGCCAAAGAGCCATACTTATGACCTCCTATTACATTGAACGAGGGAGGAGAAGAAAATCATAAATTATTAGCTACCTAAAGATAAATTGGTTTTCTTATGGTAAGAATTAGGGCATTGGAAAGTGTGTAAAGTGGGTTGGATGCACTGGCTGTGGTAGTAAAATAATAAGATATAAATATTTAGGCACCTATAATATTTATGCCACCCATAATAGAATAATCCCCTATAGAAGAATAAAATGATCCAAAATATCATACAAACACCAAGGAACCTAATCTAATTATTTTTTATAATGGCATATAAATATATGGCTCTATTCTCAATAATTATTTTTGAGATATTTGTATTCAGATAGTTCAAAAAATATAATCCAATATGTCTATAGTCACATAGACCATTGACTTAGGCCCTAAAATATCTGTTGAGATAATTTTCACTTAGATTACTTCCATTCACATGGTTGGACTTTATCAATAATAATTATTCATGAGGAAATATGTCATGATTTATGACTTGTAATCCCAATGGTATATTCATCACAACAAAATGAAAGAAGAGAAAGAGGTGATAAAGATAAATTTGAAAGAGAAAAAGGAAAAATTACAAAAAAAATGAAAATATCACTAATTTGAAAGTAAAGGTTGAGGGAATGAGTCAATTTATTATGCAAATGATATATTATAGGCCACATACAAGGTTATATGATCTCTATCTTAAAGAATAATTGAAATTTTAGATTTGTAGACCCCTAAATCTAGTCATAGGTACTTGACAATGTTAATTATTTATACCTCATAAACCACATTAATTGTTCTTAAATACATTACTATTATTCACCATTACTTTAATCCATTTATATATATGTGGGATTGACCCTCTATTTTCTTCCATTTCTACATAGATATTTCCAAGATAATACTAAAACCTATTTGTATCATCCTCAAACTAATGCCATTCTTAGGATAATTATCCTAATTATCTTGGATAAATTTACCATAAGTAGATAGGTGTACTATTATGGACTTATTCACCTATAGTGGAATTGTCCCATTATAAAATAAAAATTAGTTTCCAAATTTAAAATATAATTTTTGGTCTTCCTACATATTTCATAAAGTCGACTAAATACAATTATCAAAATGCTTTACTATAAATAGAAATCAAAGGTTATTCATTATTCCTAACTTGACACTATTTATTGAGCATTTACACAATATTACACATTAATAAAATCTTCCCTATTCTTCCAAAATCTAATATCATTCGCAAGGAACATTTATAAGCAAATTCTAAATCATCTCAAAGTAATTCAAGAGTTATAATTATCAGTTATGAAATCCATATATATATATATATATATATATATATATATATATATATATATATATATATAATCAAGGAGAAAAATTATACAAACACTCTATATAGGATAAATATGTGTGGCTTAGCTCCCTCCTCTTAGTATCTAGTGCATAGATATTTGTCAATAAATCATCAATGGGGTGATTGGGGTCATCTTAGCCCATTAAAATCCCCCTATCATTTTTGTAGGTTTACATCTTTCTTAAAGATCCTTAGGGTTTATAAACAAAATAAGAGAAAAAATAATCTTTGCATGGAAATATTAGAATGATAACATCTCAGCTTGATTAGAAGACATAGGTGTTACAGAAAAAATTATCAAATTTTTGTCAAAATAAATGTGGACAAGTCTAAAATCAATTTACACTATTATATAGAAAGCACGGTATTCTCTAATAATATAATTATATTTTATTCTTGATCCTACCCTATTACAATTCTACCTTTCTTTTTTTTTCACTATCAAACATTAGTCATAGTCAACTTATATAAGTCCATAGTACACAAACATGAACAACATGAACTATTATCTAGGGAGCATGGTCCTATATAAGAGTATCTTTATATTATACCTATGATCATGCATAGTCATAGTCCTACCTTTTTCTAATGTCCATTATCAGATATCCAAAATAGTCAACCAAGATTTAGAGTTAGATCTAAACTAAGTTATTTTATTCCTAGTGTTTTCCAGAATTATCATGTTTCCATATTTAGTAAATTTCAATCAAAATTAATAATTACTATAAATATTTATCACTTAATTATTTCTCATGTTTTACACCTATTAGACAAAATTTAAATTATTAAATTAAAAATAGGAATTAATATAATTCAAATATCATTAAAATTTCAACAATAATAATGAACAATCTCAAGCCTTCCTCAACTCATATTATGTAACACTATATCATTCCATGATTCCCATATAATACAGGAACCATTAAGTAATTTTACAAAAAACAAGTATGACTTGGGAACAAGAATAGTTATACATTTGGAGTCTTACAAGCTATAATACACACCCTATTGATAGACTTATCATGACAGTTGAGATTATACATCTAATATAGAAAAATTAGATGAGGTTAATGACAAATAATTCACTCAATATATTAATGTCAATCCACTTAATATTGATGAACTATTATACATTTCAATAAATGAATAAAATAAATAAGCTCAATATTTTATTTACACCTAAGGTGTTCCTATTTCTTATATTCTTATATCAACACCTTTGGTTACATATGTGACATCATCCCTAGGTATGTATCATTACAAGGTTTATAATAGATTCATATTCCTATTTATACATAGGTATCATATACACCTTTTTTGATTACTACACATGGTCCATCACCAATCTCATATAATGCACACTTCCTTGAGAAAACTATTATATCCTTTAATGCTAAGGTTTTGTAATTTGAACAAGATGTCTTCGGATATAGTCATTCAATGGACTCCCATACTTTTCTTCATAATTATTTATCACTTGAGATAGCCTCTTACCCAATACTAATAGGTTTAATAGATCCTAATCTACTATTATATGAAATTAAATGTGATCCTAAATAACATCTTTGATCATTCTATGTAGCATGCTTGGATTATGCTTACAATGATAAATTATTAACAAAGATGTTTTGAAAAATCCTTAAAAATCATGAATTTTGATGGTTCTATGATCTTCTACTCTAATTAGGTTAAATTATTCAACCTTTTGGTATATTAGTTTCTAACACACTTGTCTACCAACATTGCTAAAAAAACTATTTTATGCACAAATTTCCAAACTCAAGGAAAGTTTCAAGGAGATAATTAGTGAATATTTTATTTAGTATAAAACTATGCCATCTAATATGGAAAATTATATTGTATAAAATTAGTTACAAGATATATTCACATAAAGTTTGTTAGCACCACTTTACTAGTATCTCATGTTTGATAAAATCAAATATTTTTATGATTTATACCATACAGTCAATGAACATGAAATCAATATCATAGATTTGAACAAGCTAAATTATGCACCAAATACTCCATCTACTTAAAATACCAATTTTAAAATAAAATTACATATGTATTGGATAATATTAAAAATAATTGTTACATACATGTTAAGGCATAAGATAATATATCTTATTGATGACAATAATATTGAGCTAAACATGCCCATGAAGGAATATAGATCATAAATAATGATAATAAAAAGTTAAAAATATCCATTAATCCATTTAAAAATCATAAAAATGTATAAAATATAGATAATTCATAGATACATCATGTGTATAATGCACATCCTTCTTATTTGACACATGGGCTTCCAATGGATGGTATTATTGGTACATTTAAAATCAAACCAACACCACATCCTATGATCACATTTTATGGAAATGAATTATTTTATTATGATTCATATAGACATGCACTCTCTATTTGATATTATATCAATATGTAACACATACATAGTGTCATGAGTAAAAATGGGTCAAGTGAAAATGCATGTACAATGACACTTATTCACAGTTTGGGATTTATGTAATAGGATTTAAAATGTACATAAAAAATTATTAAAATAATAATATGGTCATACAAAAAATATTCTTGGGCAGATAGTGCTACCTCTTCAGGTTGGTTCAAAAACAATGGCTACTCCATTTCTAGTCTTACCAAGCATAAGAGCATTTAATATGTTATTAGGATTTCCTTGGATATATAAGATCCATCTATTTCTATCCATAGTGAATTTATGTCCCAAATATATAAATTGTATTTAGGTGGTGAATGTTTTAGGAATTTGATATGAGTACCCTTTAAAGCTAGTGGTATCTCATCCTCCTCCCTCACCTTCACTATAGTTGGTTATTACACCTATTCAAGAGTATAATATAGATAAAAACATTGTACCTATTCAAGATCATAATTCATATTTAATTGTTACACCATCATATAAGATCTCTATATATTTAATTGAAAGGGGAGGTACACCCTCCTAAATATCAAGTTTAACATCAAAGAGTTAATAAAAATTCAAAGAGATCTTCATCTTCTATAGTGAAACTTAAGGAAATACCTCAGATAGTTTAGTGTATAGAAAAATGAACAAAATTAGTGAGACATCATCCCACTATATAATATACTCCACCAAGTCCTGAACCCTCTCAAGTTATATATAATAAAATAGATTTTATGAGCAGTGACCAAGACAATTACATTACAACACTAGGTGCCTTTTTAGATCATGATTCATCTACATATAGAATTTTTATTCATATAAATTCACCTTCTATATCAATGATACAATCAAACACTATGGTACTCCTATTGATGGGATCATAGGGTAGTTTATTTAAAATATAAAAAAATATTAAAAAAAAATCAAATATGTCAAGAATACCAAAAAAAATTAAAAATATAAAAAATACATTAAATTTTTAAAAAAAATAAAGACCTAAACATGAAATGAGTTATCATTTTACTTCATATAAATATGTTATTTATCACATGTTTATTATATAGAATTTTATTTCTCAAAAACACATGTATTTCACAAGGTATATAGGTGTGATGTAAGACATACATATTTTACATGGATTTTTGGATGCTAGATTCCCTTTTACTCAATCACCATGCCTATTTTGAGGGCATCATTTTATACATGTTACATATCAAAAATTTATATCTATCTATGATCTCTCTACCATGTCAATCTACATATATTACATTGTGCTACATGAATATGATAATTTTCTATGATGTGACATAGATACATATGGATGTTATATACTATTTTTCACTTTTTTTATTATCTTTAAATATTTCTAATTTATTACATGATAGGATAGTCATTTATTAAGTAACATGTGTGGCCCTTTGTCCTATGTGTGTAATATTTGCTTGTGTGATATTTGAAAATGCCCATTTCATATGTCCCTTGGCCCTATGCTATAATATTTTATTGTGATACATTTGAACATGTCCATTTCTTGTGGCCCTTGGTATTATGTATGAGACATTTAATTGTGTGACATTTGAATATGTTCATTACTTTTGGAACTTGGCCTTATTTGTGTGATATTTTTTTGTGAAACTTTTTTAAAATTCCATTACTTATAGGCCTTCACCCTATGTGTGAAAAATTTTCTTGTACAACATTTTAACATGTCCATTACTTATGGCCCCTAGCCCTATGTGTGTGATGTTTGATTTTTATGGGAAAATTTTGAACATGTGCCTTATGTGCATCCCTTGTCCATATGTGTGACAAATCATATAATTTTGTGGTGTGTTTGATTAGTGGTGCCATGATATATATCATTCATTATTATTACACATTCTTATTCAAATATTTTTACTCTACTACATGTTTCATTGTTATATATATCTAAACATGTCACTTATATGCCTCACATTCAATATGTTTCATACATGCTTCAATGACAATTACATTACTATGATAACATACTCTCCACATGTTGACGTAATGCTACATGATTTTAGCCTTATCATATGATATAATAAACTCTTCTTTTGAGATAACTAAATTTCAAGGTACATCCCTCATCTCAAAAGGGGGTATTACAAAGGGGTTTTTTTTTTTTAATTTTTAAATGATCAATCCTATATGAATAGAATTATCAGATTTGGGATATAATATAAGTTTCAAATATTCAAAATATAGATTTAAAATATCCAAAGCAATTTAAAAAGAAAATTCTACAATAAAATACATGTTTCAAAGATTCAAATTAATTCAAAAATAAAACACATAACATATATTGAAACATTGATACAAATTATGGGGGCACATGATATGCATATTCACTTAATTTACAAAGAATCAAAGTATAGATTCATACATAATTGAATGCATATGCATAGACATTATGAAAAAACATTACAAGAACAAAAGTTAGAGGGTTCACATAAAATAAAATTGAGCATATAGATGTATTTCATTATATACCATTTTTCATATATTCAAGGGGGAATGATACTCTATCTCTCTCTCTCTAACACATACATACATATTTAAAAGATTAAAAGGAATGATACTAGTTCATGTGCATATATACTAAAATAGAATCACAAATTCAAAGATAAATGGTTGTTATTTTAATTGAAATTTTTTGGCACTATGGTCATTATGGTGGCATGAATATTTTTATTCTATTTTGATCATGAAAATATAATCTAGATATGTCGACAATAATGTGATTTGTTCTATTGCAATTTATTTCTGTTCTAGTCTAGATACACTCAATGACCTTGGAATTACTTCTAGGGAACCCATTTTATGTTTCCATATTCTATTAAAAATGATGAAAATTTGATTCTAGTGACACTTAATGCCTTGGCATCAATTATATCAAACCCATAATCAACCCAATTTATTTTAGACCAATACATTAATTACTTCCCCCCATTCATGAGTGTCAAAGCATGGATATTTAAAACTCAAGTTCTTGATTAGTTATTAAAATTAGGACTTGATCACTCTAAATTCACCATTGGTTCAACATGAATAACCATATCTCTAATATCCTCAATAAATTAGCACAATTATCCATAATATTTTACATGTTACATGGAAATATGGTTTCATCTCCTTACATTTGTACTCCTTTCTCTGCTCTCAATTTTTCAATTTTCAAAGTTCATATTTTTAATATTTATAATTTGTAAAAATTATTAATTCATGTGTTGTTTTAGGATTTTATAAAATTATTTCCCTCCATAATTGGAATATTCTATCAAAGACAAAGTGTGTTGTACACATTCAGGTTTAATTATTTGTCCTTTACTTTAGAAATTTCATTACTAGAATAAAGGGGGAATGTAGATGCATAGATATAGTCAAAGGTACTTGAAAATGTTAATTATTGACACATATTAATCATATGAATTGCACCCAAAAATATGAATATTATTCATCATTACTTTAATCAATTTATTTATATGTGGGTTCAATCCTATGTATCATCATTTTTACATAGAACTTTACAAGTTCATAATAAAACCTATTTTCATCATCCTCGTACTTTTATCCTTCTCAAAAAAAATTCCCTAATTTTATAGGATAGGTCCTCACTAGGTAGATAGGTCTACTACGATATACCTATTCACTTGGAGTCACCTAGTTTAAAAATTTAAAATATTATTTTGGTTCTTCTCGCATGTTTTATGTTTATGAAACTATATTGTGATTTACTTGAAATAATAAGTGACCCTTATTGTTTCTTTGATGTTTATATTAAAATTAACTTTGATATATGTAAACAACTATGCGATTTATTTCTACAATGATTATGTTAGCATATTTGATCTTGAATGGAACACAAATATTTATTTTGAAAATGTTTTGGTTAAATAATTTTCCTCATATATTTATAATGAAGAAAAGATGGGTAAGAATATTAAAATATACCATGCAAAAGAGAAGAGTGCTAGGTTGATGATAAGAAGAGAGGTCCATAACCCTGAGAAGAAAGTATATGATACGATAACATTGATGTCAAATAGGGATGCGGACATAAAATTTACAAGGGAACAAATATAATTCCAAAATAAATACTTGACATTATTGGATCATATTAGTAAAGTAGCCTATACCTCTTGCATATTAACATAGAACTCACTCAATTCTAAATTAAGAAAAAATAACCCTTCCAAAGGTACAATTTCATAGTAGTATTCTATAGGGTTACTAAATACATTGATGTATTAAGGAGGAAAAGACATAACTAGATATACATAACTTTCCACCCCCCTCATTTATGTTTTCATATCCTTTATTGGATAGGAAAATAACAAATTGATGAATCTAATTAAACATATAGGTTGGATAAAATAGAAATAAATTAAGGATTTTACATGAGGTAGGGTGAAGGGTCATATGGACCCTTTGATTTATAATAATTTTTTGGTAAAACTAAAATGAAACTTTAGTTTATTCAAGATGAGAAACTAATTAATTTTTGGATGTGATGAGCTAAATAATTAACCTTGATAGACCATTTTATAACTTTTTATTTAGATATAAATTAATTCAATTTATCATTATTAATATTTTGGATTTATCACTAATCATAGAAAATCATATCTTTATAAAAATTTGAGTAATTAGGCACCTATAGCAACTAGAGGAAGTAAAATATACACCATTTTAAACCATGGTTATAGATGTACTTTTGAAAATACAATGGTTAGTTATAAAATTTAAATAAATATATAACATGGTTTTAGGTGTAAGATGGTTCCTCATTTGAAAGTGTAGACACTCTAATTTCATCATTTCTATGTTGAAATCACAAATTAGAATGATTTTCCATAATAATGCACAAATCAAGCTAGAAATCATTTAACATTCAAAATTTTTTATAAAATTTAATGTGAAAATTATATGAAACATTATCATATCCATGATAGGGGAAATAAACTACATCAAATCATATAACATGTCATCAATATCCCTAAATTGGTACCCTTCTTGAAAATGTCTCACTAGGCATATTAAACCAAGTAAATCAAACGTTGCAAGTGAGAATAACAAAATACAAAATCAACTTAATTAGTTAATTTTTTATTAGGCTAATCAGACTTATTATAAAATTTATGTTACATGGAATACACATGTCATAAATATTATAAAATCAAATATTTCCTAATATCCTCATCACATATAATTTTTACAATAAAAAATTTATTAAATATCCCAATTTACAAGGAAATTAAATGAGAAATGGATGGTGTATAAGAAAGCTTTATCATATATCTTATACCCCTATTACACACTCAATAAAAATACTTTCACACTCTATGTATTCATAAATTAGATATATTACAATCTCAACCTCTCAGATTTATGAAGGTGGAGACTAATTCTTTACCCTACATCTCAACTTGATATGGATAGTTCATATTCACTCACCAAGTCTATAAATAGAGGAACCATTCTCCATTTTACATAATTTTTTAAATATAATTATGATTTTAAGTCATAAAGATAGATTCAATTATTTATTCACATTGTATATCCAATGAAAAATAGCACAAGGGGAGGTGCCATCCAAGTGAATTCATGACATTGTCAAATACCCTCAAGCAATATATCCAGTCTCATTCAAACCTAAATTATAAAAAGAGAGGCACTTATAAATGGGAAGGTATAATTGTGCTATTTGTATTTCATTTATCTTGTTTATACTCTTTCTTGACCTTTCCCAATTTGAAGACTCACACTTGGGCTTTAGGTTGTGTGTAGTTCATTTTGATTACTTTTTAGCATCTCTAACCACCTTATAATCATGTGGTTCACCATAAAACACATATGGTGGGACCAAAACCCCACATTATCCTTTAAAACATCATAACATTATTATAAATATGAAATTATCTCAATGTCAATCCTAATTTCTCCTCTTTTTCATCTAAAATTTCCAAATTTTCATTCCCAAGTTAGTAATAGAAATGCTCTACTAATTGACATAATCTGTAACCCTAAACAATGTTATCAACCTAGTAATTGGTGATATTACATCTTCTATGTTTCTATCTTTTATTTGATTTTTAGTAAAATGATATAAATGATATTGGAATTATTATAATAACACTTCAAAATGATGGAAACACTCTCGAGTTACACTCAGACTATGGTTTTATAAAAACATCATAATAATAAACTTGAATGCTAGAATTAACTTGAGAAATGATGAGATAAACTACGTATTGGTAAAAACACTTAGTAAAATTTCTTTTATGTCTATTTTTTCTATATTTTTGGTGATATTACATTTTGAAACAACATAATTGAAAACTTAATAAGTGAAATCATATCTATTTTCATTTTGTCTATTTTTTTAGTCTTGGTAGATTCAATATGTCTAATGGTGATATAGCCTTGTTAATATAAATAATCACTAGTTTTATATTGTCTATAATTATTGATTGTATATTGAAAATATTAATATTGGAATCTATAGATTCACCCTATTAAATAGTGGAATCACCCTATGATAGTTTCTTAAGACTTAAACAATCCAAATTTTAACATCATTTTGCTTGTTAAAGGTCATAAATCTAAACACTAACTTTTTATATAGAAATGATTATCAAATAAGGTTTTTATCTAATAAAACATGATTTACAAACACATTTAATTTTGGTTCTTAATTGAATAAACATTTAAATTTGGTGCCTTAAAATACTTATGTTTTCTTCTATTTGAGTGTTTTTATTTTTGGGTGGCTTATTATGCATATGCTCACTCCTTATCCATTTATGTGACCCTGGGTGATAAAAATCACATAGGTTAGTATTGTATTTTTCCAAAATGAATCTAGAGTATGCTCTCAACTTGCCCTTTTATAGAATACTAAGGATCATAATAGTGAACCTTCCTTTTTATTAGTTGTATAAGGTGGAATTTATCACCATCCATGAGACCTTGGGGCATAAGGACTGGTATTTTAACCCCAAACATACATACTAACCTCATTTTCTAAAGGGGGATGTAAATTGAGGGAATGTGTTATAAAATATAAGTGGTTGTGTGTTTTAATCACAGTCCATGAAAGCAAGTGGTTTATCCCTGATGCTAAGCTATCAAAAATCACCATCAAAGGTCAATTTATGGTATCATTTCACCGATATATCATGGTTGAAGTGTTCATCAAGGGGATATACCCTTTGACATATTTGCCATTATTATTCTTATTCCATATAATTTTGATTCCCACATATCATGAGGTATATGAGGGACCATCTAGAAAGCCTTATAAAAACTTAGATTAATACCTTTCAACCATAATTTTTTTTTATTATGATGGAAACCAACCTTCCCCAAGATCTCATAACATAATAATCAATGTGAGAGTTAAGATATTAACTTGTTCTTACTTCTTATGAATTATATACATGAGCTATAATCACATTACACACTCACTTTACCACTATGATTGGGCTTAATTTGTGTATGTGTAATTGCTTGTTTTTGTCATATACCTCATTTTACATGTTATACCTTACACCTCAAATAATTCAAATTATCCTAAGTCCAAAACATGTGTCATATCCCATTACAAATTTGTGTGATAAGGCATTACTATTCCCAATTTTTAAGTCATTTTATCTCATCCTAACATCATGTTATTTAATTGAAACCATATCATGTCTGTATTGCACTCTTTCTCTCCCTATTTGAAAAAAATATAAATTAGATCAATTTTAAACCAAAATAAAATTATAAATCAAATCTAAATTAGTTAAAACATATAAAATCAAGTCAACCCTTCTAAATTCAAACATTCCAAGTCAACTAAAGTTAACCTTCACATCAAGTTAAATAGTATAAAGTCAACCTTCATATCAAATTCAAAGTTCTTAAGTCAACTCTCCCAAATCAAAGTAAAAATTATAAGAAGTTAAAGTCAAACCAAATCAAATTCAAAGTTAAATTAAAGTGAAACATTAAAAATAAGTCAAACTAAAATCAAAGATATAGTCAAACTTGCCAAGTTTTAAAAGTTAAAGGTTAAAGAAATTCAAACTTTAAAAATCCAACTTTTAAAGTCAAACATTGAAATCAAAATCAAAATCAAGTCAAAATATAAGTATTTTAAAAAATTCGAGATCAAACATTTGAATTTTTTAAACTCACTTGTAGACACACATCATTTTGTAATATAAACTTTACATTTAAACATTGAACTATTGATTTGAAAAAAAAAAAATCAAACATCATTCCACTTTGGTATTTGCATTGACAGATCCAATCAAGCATTCCAATTTGATAAATCTAAACCAAATATTTCACTTTTACCAAAAAAAATTCCAAAATCACATCAAGATATAAATTGACTCAAACACACTTTTTAAATCTAAAAGTCAACTTTGAAGTGATAATAAAATAATTTACATGCATTCAAATCTGAATCAATTAAAATATCCTATCTTTATTCAAAATGAATATTATAAATACAAACATGCCTAGATACACATGAAGTGGTTCTTCATATAATCCTAATTTTGATGACAAATAATATTATGATTGATTTTGATATTTTTAAAATATTGAAAACCTTGAGGATGAGGTAATCAAACTACATATGATAATGTGCCACTCAGAATGAATTAATTACATAAATTTATTTAAATAGAGTAAATAACATTGGAGATAACTTTCAGTCAATATTAATCTCTTGTACAAAGCTCCAATCAAAACCTAGAATCATCTAGCAAAAGTAAAGGGAAACTTGTAGACTCCTCCCAACACAACCATGTTATTATTTCCCAGTTTCAATAAACTATTCATGTTTTAGATACTTTATATACTCCTATATCTATTATGTCATTTTACAATCCCCCACTTATGGATCAAAATACACCACTTAAATAACAACATGATCTTTTAGCCAATCCTCCACTAAACACAGATCGATTAACCAATCCTAAGAAAATACCTCTAGTGGACCCATTATAGAAAGCTAAAAATAATTAAAAATAAACATTCCCTAATCCACATCAAGTCCCTTCTAATTAAAAATAAGTTCCTTATAATTTTGAATGAATAACTTATTCTAATCATCAACAACAAGTTATAAATAATCCACAATATTAAGTTTTCAACAATACACCACAATAAGTTGTTAATAATTCACAACAAACATTATCCAATTATAAATAAATTCATTTCAATACATAACAATAAATTATGGTAAAACTAAAAAAAATCCCATCTCATTCACAACAAGTCCCTTCCCATTTAAAAAATTCCTTACCTATCAACAATCAATTCATCCATACCAATAATATATTCCCTAAAATAAGTAATGCATTTCGAAGACACTTCTAAATACAAGTCAGCAAAAAATTCCTTATTAACAGTGTAATCTTGGTTATAGGGTGAATAACCCTAATAAATTGGCACAAAGGGTACCCATTCTAACATATTTTAATCCAAGTCCTCTTATTTATATAGGGCAAGACAATATTCCCTTAAATACTCAACAACATGCACCTCTTCCACCCCAAAGCACTCCCACTCAAGAATGGATAGAGATAAAAGAGATTGTTTTAGGACCCCAAATAGGTAATCAAGGTAAGACATACAAGTTTGATGAGATATGCCCTTATCCATTTCATATGAGTTTCCTCTAAGTACATTTCCTACCTCACTTTGAGGCACCAAAATTCAATAAATATAAAGGAAAAGTTGATACCATAGAGCACCTAAAATAATTCTTTGTGGCATGTCAATAGGTAGCTTATAGTAATATTTATTTACATTTCTTGTTTTCATGCATATTAGGTGGAACATACTTGGAATGGTTTCTTCATTTACTAAATGTATCTATCATCACTTTATATGACCTATTTGATAATGTTTTTAAACACTTATCATATAACATGGAGCATGAGTTGAATGTGGTTGAATTATACAATTCCAAATATAGGGTGGGGAAATGTTTTATACCTACTTTAAATGATGGAGAAGTTTGGCCAGTCAGTTTATACACAACCTTCTAGACAATTAGTTAAATATCATCTTCACTTCTAATATTAAGTATATCATAATATGAAAATTCATCATTCCAACATATTTAAAGAGATTATAGAAAAGGAGGTCAAATTTTAAAAGTCTTTTATTCACAAGGGATTGGTAAAAATTTATTCTCATAATCAATCACAAGCTCAAACCCTAGTGAAAACACATGAATACACGTCTAAAAATCTAAAGGTATTTAGTATCAATAAGAATATTGAAGGAAATGGAATAACCAGATATATACATGTGAGAATAGTTTAACCACCACCTATCCAAAATAATCCACCTACTCAATACATTACATTTCAAATACCACCTCCATAAAGGAATCAATATGAAAGAACATTTTTATCTAACCTTTGTGAGCCCATATAGGTGGTATTCTAAAAATTAGTTGAAACAAACATGCTAATTTGACCAAATACATATCATTTTGATGAAGGTAACCAAAGCTGACATGGTATGGGGATAGTGAATATAATGATTACCATTGTGTTAGAGGTCATGCAACTTACAAGTGTATGTAACTTAGGAAATTCATCTAAGACTTGATATAACATGATGCAATTAAGCTAGATAATGTTGATTCTAATTCAAATCAAACCATGGGTATATACAAAGACCCATTTCCAAAGCATAATTATAGTAGTCAACATCAATCAAGTAATCATAATTAGAATAATTTCCCTTTGAACAATCAAAGTCAAAATCATGGTCAAAATTAGAATTAGAATAACTATAATCAAGGTCAAAATCTCCAAACTAACTAGATCAAAAATTGTAATGTCTCATATGACTGTAATAATGTTATGTGTTGTATTACCAGAGATTATGTGGCCACTATTAAGATAAATTCTCATCCATCATCTAAAACTACCCAACATGTTTTCCCTTCCATTCTAGTACCTCCTATTTCATATCCAAGTGTCCCTCTTCCAAATTGGAATTACATTATTTAAAATCAACATACACAAGTTACCATTTCATATCCTACATCTCCTCCTTCCAACTTTATTAACCCTCTTTTGAATTGAAATTATGTTATTTAAACTTGATGTTTGCAAGTTACTATCTAAGGTACTTCATCACCTCTAAATAAAAATATGGTACAATCCCCTTTTCCATAAAAATCCAAACCATCTTATTCTTCCACTAAAAAATAGCACAATCTTGTTGAACAATTAAAAATACACCGATGTGAATTTCTATTCTAGATCTCATGCATACATCTAAAATCCATGAGTAAATATTGTATGAGCTTTTAATAAAATATAAAGGTTATAAATGACATAAATACCACCCATTTCTAAGTACTTTTAGGTAATTTATTACCATGTCAATAACTCACATTTATCTAAATGACATGGCATCCCTTGGTCCACTGTAGAACAACCCACTTTATATTGTTATAGAAATTTCCCATCACAAGATAAAGTGGGTTCTCATAGATAATGACTTGGGTTTAAAAATTTCATCATTGAAATTGGTCAAATATTTTTGGTACACTTTAACATATCTATAACCAAATACCATCACTATTAAGTCATATGAAAATGTAAAAAGAATCAATAGGCACCATTTATTTTCATGTCCTTGTTGGGCCTATCACTGATAATACCCTTTGCCACAACATTGAAATTGAAATAATGTATAATTTACTCCTTGGATGTCCTTGGATCCATAAATTAAGTGAAATCCATTATACATTACATCAATGTGTAAAAATCCCCCATTTTTGAATGGAGTTTACTATTTTTAGTGGTCTTCAACAATATCAATACTATAATCATTTCGAAGATGAATATGCTTAGTAAAATTATTGTCATATCAATGAGCATGTACCCAAAAATGACAAAATATATATATATTTAATCTCTTAAGTCAAATTGTTTTACCCAAGTAACCTTACATCCACTTCTAGTGCTCCACCTCAATTTTTTCCCATTTCATAATTGAAGATAATGGTTATGGTACGTATAACATCAAATACAGCTTTATTATTACCAAATTTCCAAATTATCCCAATCCATTGACATGCCAAACATGGATGAGTTTAAAAAGGTTGATTATTATCCAAAGGGACCTCTTATTGTTAATATGGTTCATTTAATCAAGAACAACTCAAAAAAATTGGTGATTCCTAGCTATTAATGATGATTTCACCTCTTGTTATTAGAGTAATAAATATTCCATTGCCAAAAAAATCATGGAACATATATATTATAAAGGAAAGGGCTTAGAGAGGAATTATAAATTTATTCTTGAGCATGTCTCTTCAACCAAACATAAAGATACTTGAGGCATCATATATAAATTGCCTAGGGGTGACCCCTTACATCTCGAGAGTGAAAAAACTTTGATATCTAACTAAGATGATCCCAATATTGACATAAATTCCCAATTTTTTATCTATGATAAGGTGTCTAAAACAAACCTATTTGATAAAAATGTCTTCCTTACCATCACATCCAATTCCAATTTCTCTCTTACCCTTCATTATCTTGAATTAATTGATTGAGACCAAGAAAATCACATTATGATATTGGATGAAGTCCAAAATGAAGAATTAATTTAAAATTTCATGAGCCTTATGTATGGCCTACCAATTGGAGACCAAAAAAAAGGATTTAAAATTATATTGGACCCTACTACCCACCTTAGAGATAAAAAAACTTCCTTAGTCAAAAAATGAAAAACAAAATCAAACATTGAGGTTTACTAGTGAAAACCTCTTTGGGGTAATTTTAGACCAAGGAAAAAGTAAAAATAAAGATAAAATCCTTGGTGAAAACATGTTTTAGGTGCCATATGATGGGTAAGTTCACTCTCTTCCACAATAAATATAGATCACCATAAGTCCATAGATTACATTTAGTTTAGAGGAAAAAGTATATTTGAATGGTTGGTTCAAGATTTTCCTCATGCATTTGTTTAATGGTCATTACATGCATGATATTTATGGATAAAAATCAAATGAATAATATATATTCTCATTAGTACCCATTATATTAGAAACTAATTCCATATTGCTTGTGTAAGACACTACCAAAGTTAATATTGGTATTACAGAAGATCTTAAAATTGTCAAGCTTGGTGTGTCCCTCAATATAGAGGAACATGAGTTAATAATCATCATTATTAAGGATTTAATTGACATATTTTCAAGTTATTATGCTGATATACCTAGGTTATATCTATATTTGGTCATAAACCATCTTATTATGAACCCAAATGCCAAGCCTATTAAATAGAAGTTGTGGAAAATGTATTTGCTTATTACCATCTTAGTTGAGAAGGAACTAGAGAAATTTTTGGAAGTAGTATTCATTAGACTAATTTTTTTATTTTGAATGGATTTATAATATTGTATTATTTAGTAATAAACCTATTGGTATTTTCCTGTGCATGAATTTTAGAGACATCAACAAGGCATGTCCCAACTATGATTTATAATTACCTAGAATTATCTTAATAATAGAATAAATAATAAGATATGAAATACTATCCCGCATGGATGGTTTTTCATAGTTATATTAACATAAAACAACAATATAATATCAACATAAAACAATGTTTACCACTCCATGAGGAATGTTTTGTTATTAGGTTATGCCATTTACATTGAAAATTTTTGGTGCTACATATCAACATGGAATGAATGTAATATTCCATGACATGATGCATGATATTATTAAGGATTATATTGATGATATTCTAGGAAAATCAAAAACACATACAAGACACCCAAAAATTTTATATAAAATATTTGAGAAACTTCATGAATATAAGGTGCACCTTAATCCCAAAAAATGTGCATTTGGTGTCACTTCAGTAAAATTGTTAGGATTAATTATTTCCTATATTGGTATTGAATTTTATCCTTACAAGGTCAAGATAATCATATAAATTCCTCCCCCATCCAATTTAAAATAACTACACAACTTACAAGGAAAATTTTATTCCATTTGTAGATTCATTTTGCATCTTGTTACTTGCTTATTGAAGAAGAGCACCACCTTTTGATAGAACACCAATTATCAAGAAGCATCTGATCATTTTAAAAAATATTTGGTAAATAAACTATTGATGGCCCTACTAATACCACTTAACATTAATGCTTAATTTTTTTATAGTTGATTATTTTTAGATATTTGTTTGTTGTATTAATCTATATTTTGTCCTCTTTATATAGGCATTGTTAATGATTTTTTACATTCCTATTTGTTGTTTTATTCTTCTTGGGAATTAAAGTGTTTAATTCCTAAGCAAAAAAGGTCTGAGTAAATGTAAATTAGTAAATAAATGTATCTCTATTAGCCTAATAATTTGTGTAGGTAGATATTTATTTTGCCTTTTCTAAATATAGAAATAGGTGAGAGAAATTAGAACTTAGCTTATTCAGGGTTGAAACAAATAATGCAAGGTCTAGAAATGGCTATGTAGGGATGGAAAACTATCATAAATAGGACCCAAAACTCTATTTCTAGATTATATAGGAGCACAAAACTTAAAAAACCATGATACTTGGCATTATAGTCTACTTTTTGGCAATGTTGTCCACTTTTGGCACTATTGTCCATTTACGATGCTATTGTCCTAGTGGTTCGGATTTTTTGGGTTATATTCGATAGGCCTGTGACACCTTAGTATTGAAATATTGAAGCTTGGGTCTATTCAGAGCTTGTTATGTGTCTGATTCAATCTTCAAAACCCTTAGGAGTTCTTGGTACTTTAAATTGAGTAGTAAACTTGGGAAAGAGAGAAGGGGTTAGTGTGTGAAGGATACATTAGATGCACTACACACCCCATGTGTGGGCATGCTACCTACATACCAATACTCTAAAGAGGGATCAAGATAATGTAGTTCTCCCATTTAAAGTGCTTGGTGTAATTATGTGATGTATTCAACTAGATGTAAAACTAGAATGTACTTTGGATGACTAGAGACTAGTATGAGTGCTTCAATAGGCTTGAATTGATTTTGGAAGGCTCTATATATATAATAGGGAAGAGTGCTTGAGTGTGCTTGCTTGTATTCTTGTTTATTTCCTATGAATGAGTTCTCACCCTTATAAATGGACATTTAATGGCCTTTTATATGGAAACTAATTATCATGGGTTAGATGATTTTGTATTAGGCTAATAGGAGAAAAGATAATGATTTGAGAAAATCTGACTATTTGAGGCTAAAGGAAACTTGGACAATAGTGCTAGAAACATGACACCCCTAAATTTTGGTGCTCATATCCAATTTTAGAGCTATTTTCCTAAGAGGATGAGACTTGGGGGGATGGATTTGGGTTTGAGAGTGTTGCTTGGGTCTCAAAAATCTATGTTTGGGAAGCTATAGGTGACTAGGA
Source organism: Torreya grandis (assembly GCA_037957365.1). NCBI lineage: Eukaryota > Viridiplantae > Streptophyta > Pinopsida > Cupressales > Taxaceae > Torreya > Torreya grandis. The sequence continues at coordinate 521,392 of JARHVA010001953.1, forward strand.
ATCAGTGAAAGTCTAGTCAAAAAGGGTTGAGTGAGCAAGAAAGAGGACCTATAGGTTAGGTCCTATTATCCATGACTAGGTAATCCAATTTCACATTTTATATGATTAAATTTTCCCCCCATTTATTATAGTGATGCAACAAAGTGAAATACAAGGATAAAGGAAAAATAGAAAGCATACCTAAAATTATCTATAAGGGAAAATCTCATGAAGTTGTGTGATGCTAGATGCGCATAGAGAGAGAAAGTTGTGATGTGTGAATTTGTAAATAAAAACATGAAGTAGATCAATTCTTACTAGATATACTATATCTAAAATAAAATATAAAAAATTTGAGTAAAGGAAGAGAGAGGAATGAATACACACACTGGGTATGTGAACCAATACAAAACCTATTATGATGTTGGATTATGTTGAGTATGTGTTGAATAAAGAGTAATATTATGAACAGAGCTAAGTGCTCAATTCTTTGAAATGTGGCTCAAGAATGCAAAGGCTATCCCTTTAGCTCCATCATCACCAACTAAGTGAAGTTAATGAATCATGTATGTGTTAATTGATATCTAGACTATATGTCCAATCCCTTTGAATAGGTGGCTCAAGCATACAAAAGTTGGCCCTTTGGCTCTATCATTGCCCCATGAAGTGAAGTTATGAAGTGAGACCGATATAGAATATATGTCATATGAGATGGATCATGGAGCCCATGAATGTGCTAGAAATATGACACTATCACATGGATAATTGAATGTGTGTTGGAAACTAGGCTACTCTTGGCCATTTATAAAGATGGATATTAGGTTTGTATGAAATCCACTTCAAAACTAATGTAATAGGATTATATGAAATCCAACTTGGGAACTCAGGTACTTAGAAAGCTAAACTTGTATGAAATTTTAACTTGAATGTGATTCTAAACACCTATAAATGGAGTAGGCATGTAACTACTGAGAATGCATAGAATAAATTTAACTCAAAAATAAAAATAAGATCAATGTGCCACACATAATGCCCCTAATCACTAATTTATGAAACATGGATTCTAATCTAGAAGTTATGCCAACCCTACCCAATCTAAACTAAAAGTGAGAACCATCATGTTGTGCATGATAACCCCATGTATCTAAGAAAATAGTGCTAAAACTACTAAATCTAAAGGATCTATAAGTACAAAAACTATCCCTAAATTAAATTTTTTTACCTATTTATAGAAACCCTAAGTGTTTTTATACCTAGATATGAGTCCCAAATTATATACACCCCTTATTTTTAGTGTTACTATCCATTTTTGGTGCTACTATCTGGTGTGAAAACTAACTACTAATCTGAGACTATTCCTATTTTTCTACTATGATTTAACTGGTTTGACCTTTATATTTTATGCCAACTATTTTTAATGTTGTTGTTTCACTTTCTAGGAGATTTTATCTCTATGACAAAACCCCTATTTTGATGCCCCCTCTTTTGAGGGTAGGAATCATAAACCTATAATAACTACCCTCAAAAGAAAAGAATCCTATAAGTGTGTCAATTTGAATATATATGTGATATACATATGATATTTGACAATATATTTCAAGATATAGCAAATGTTTGTATCAAGATATTGTTAGATCAATAAGGGTATGCCTAGATAGATATAACAATGTGAAAGCATGTATAATTTACTAAACTATAACTAGAAAAGTTAATTATTAGTTGTTAGTTAGAGGGATGGAGCATGATGCCCATCATGGAATCTAAGAAAGCAAAGAAAATACATGATATGGATCATGGTATTTCACATATTTGATAAGAAACAAGTAAGAATCATACTATATGGGCCAAGGGGCCCTACAAACAAAAGATATGGGCACATGTCATGCAAACTAGAAACAAGCATAGAAGGCATGTTTAAATTCCACATACACATATAAGTGAAATAAACAAAGTTGGCACATAGGCCACATGCACATAGATGAGTATAAACAAAGTACATTGGCAAATATCCTAAGGCACACACATGAAAAAGAAGCAAAGAACATTGACAAATTTCATACGGCACAAGCAAGAGATAAGTTGGAATTGAAAATGCAATCACACAAGCTACACTATGCAAGTAGAGAAAACATGTAATAACTAGAAAGAGATAAGCACATCTAACTGACCAAATAAAATGTGAGAGTATGAAAAACATATGTAGTAGAAGACTAGGTATATGCTAAGAAATAAACAAGTGTGAGATATTAGTGAGATGTCAATATAGTATTTTGTATAAGCTATAAAGTAATGTACATCAAAATGATAACTCAGAGTTTATGGTGTAGGAATGACATAACCTGGATGGTGTAGTCATGTATAAGATGCCCTCTATGGGTGTGTATAATAATGAATATCTATAATGTAGATGTAAGAATGCTCCTTTTATGGGTAGAATGAATAAATCAAGTAGCTAGATGTCATTGCACACACTCAAAGAAGATCAAGTGAAGTATGGTAATGTAGAAAATCAACATACAATAACATGAAACAACAAATGTGAGTCCTAGCATAATAGTAGTGATGTAAAGCATGGGTGATGCATACAATCAAAATATTTCTAGCATTTTTTATTTTTTTGAATGTTTTTGTATTTTTTTGAAAATGTTTGAACTGTATACAAGAAGGAATAATAAGAAATGATACTAATTAATGAGTTTCAACTAAGAATCCCTATCCTAGTGTCTTGTGTCAAACAAATAAATCATGCATGATCATGAGGCATGAGTGTATGACTGAGATTATGAAGCTAAAATGTGTGTACATTGTAACTGCTCTAAAATCTCTAAAGTCAAAATTAAATGTGGGGTCCCCCTATGACTTTGATGTTGGAAATATTGTCATTGATGACAAAGGTCTAGCATTATTGGTGATAAAGGCCCCATAGCATTTATTATCTAAAGGTGTTTTTAATGTTTAGATTTTAGCTAAATATGTTGATATTTATTTAATATTAATGAATATATTTTTTCATTGCATAAAGTCAAAATGAGGTCCCATGAGGAATTAAAAGAGTCACAAGGAAAATACAAAAGAGGGAAAGGATGCATTTTTCCATGAAGGGTCATCTTGAAGAATTTGAAGGGTCACCAAGTGAAGATAAAATAGAAAGGGCACATTTTTCAATGAAGAGCCACCTTAAGGAATTTGAAAGGTCACCAAGATAAAGACAAAAGGGGAAAGGATGCATTTACTCATGAAGGATCACCATGTGACTTTTCAAATGAAAGGATTCTAAGGGTCATGAAATTTTGACACCATTTTCCATGAGGAGTGAAGGTTAAAAAAGGGTGAATGCCAAAGGTCATTTGGAAAGCTATAATTAAAGGCTTGAGAAGCCATTTGTAATATACAAGAGAGTGCATGGTTTGTAATTGTTTTATATAAGAAAAGATGAGAGAATAGAAAAATATATTATAGAGTTATATCATTTGTTGAGAAATCAAAATTTATATATAGTTGTTTTTTATACACAAGAGGGGTTGGTGCTCCTGTGGGTTGGTGCTCACAAATATTTGCAAGGGGTTAATGCTCTTATGGTTTAATGCTCACAAATAGTTGGTGTGTTGGTGCTTAGTAAATGGGTTTGTGCTCCTAAAATTTGGTGTTTTTGAACTTTGTAATTTGAGTTGGTTCTCATTCATATACTTGAGATTGTTCATGGTTTTTCCCTCATTAGGTTTCCACGTAAAAATCTAGTGTCTCTATCTCTCTTCTGTGGTGCTTGTTATTGTTTCATTTTTATTACATATCTTGAATGTATGGTTAAGTGGAGTTTTATAAGGAATTTTTTATAATATATATGATATACTAATTCACCTCCCCTTTATTATATCTCATGCTTAATAATTGGTATCAGACCAAGTTTTTTTGAAAAGATTTTAATAGCTTGAAGGTAGATTAGGGAAAGCATGATGGCTAGATCACATGAAGGTTTTTCTACAAATAAGGTACCTTTGTTTGATGGGATAAATGATGCCTTTTTGAGAATAAGGATGAAGACTTATTTGAGGTCACTTGGATTTGACATTTGTCAAGAAGTGGTGGAGGAATACATAGAGCCATAGACACTTGTAACTACTCTAGTAGAAAAGAAAGCAAGTGAAAATAATGATAAATCTTTAAATGCTATTTTATATGAATCAAAATTTGTTAAATTAATTCAATGAAAATCTACTCATGATACTTGGGTAAATATTGATAATATTTACAAAGGTGAAAGAAAGGTTCAACAGGCTAAGATTCAATATTTCAGAAGATAGTCTTAGAGTTTGAAGATGGAAGAGGAAAAAAACATAACAGGTTATCTTTTATAGGTTGATAAAATATTTAATCAAATTCAAGGCCTTGGAGAAAAGTTATAAGAATTAGCGGTGGTACAAAATATTTTTAGATCTATACCAATGAGATATGATGCAAAGGTTTTAACAATCTAGGAGATGAAGAATCTATCCAAGCTAAAAATGGATGAACTACATGGTATTATTATAGCATATGAGATGTAGACTGAATAAAAGAAACCCTCAAAGAGGGAAGCTACTTTCAAGACATCAAATAAAGGCAAGGCTAAAATTTAAGAATCAAGTGACATCTCTAGTGATGAGAAAGATGACAACGGAGCTCTATTCATCTGCAAGCCAAAAAGGGAACAAGTAAATATCAATAAAAATTGCCATTTAAATGTTTTAAATGTGGTAAGATTGGATATTTTATAACTAAGTGCCTAGATAATAATAATGGTGACAATGAAGAAGGAAATTCTACATACAAGAACAAATTTAAAGGCAAATTCAAGAAGGGATTTGAGAAGAAGAGTTTATATTCTGAAGATCCTACCTCAACCAAAGATAGTGGAGTTAGTGACTCAGATGAAGAAGAGGTTCTATTCATGACCATACATGAAGATTCCTCTACAAGCAAAAGTATAGATGATCAAGAAGAAGAAAATGATGAAGTTGAGGTGAATCTAGAAGGAGAACTCATTTGTACCTTAGAAGAATTACAAGCTCTTGAGAAGAAAAATCAGAGATTGAAGTTCTAGATTGAGAACAATGAAATGGAGTCAAAGGAAATAATTAAATGTCTACAAGCATGCATTGAAGAATCCAAAAAGATTGAAGAAGGCATAACAACTCAGTTACAAAAAGTAAGTGAAAAATGTGAAAGGTATGTTGTTGAAATTGCCTCTTTAAAAATATATCTTGGGAAAACAAATAAAGTAGTCAATGATAAAGAAATTAATGATTCAAAATTTGAGAATAGAACTAATATGTTGAAAAATATATTAGAAAGTCAAAAATCAATATCAGATAAGATAGGCATCAGATTGGAAAAGAAAAAGAGCTATGTTAAAGCTCTTACAAAAGAAGAAATAAAAGGGAAGAAGTTAAGAATCTAGAGGATAGCTCAAATAAATAAGGTTGAAAGGAATAAAGGTACAAAAGACAATCAAGTCAAAGATACATAAATTAGAATAGATTTTATTTTCATGGTTATTATTTTTATTGTAATAGTTATGGTCATAAGAAAATAGAATGTCAAAAAAGAGCTAACAATTTTAGAAATAAGGAGAAGGAAACTCATGCATATTCAAGTAGAAGCCACAACTCTTTTTCTCCTTTGTTAAGCTTTGATGAAGAGGCCATAACATGTTACAAGTGAAATAATTTTAGACACATAACCTGATATTGTAGAAACATGTTCGAGTCAGTCAAGAAAGACCAAAGTTATAAGGTTCCATTCATCAAGAAGAAAGTTTAGACAGGTTCATGGCAGAAGAAACAACCTAAAAAGTCTATGTTAGTCTAGACAGGTTTGCATGTAAGAAATGAAGAAAAGCCATGGTTCATTAACAATAGATGTTCAAGGCACATGGTAGGAGACAAGAGAAAGTTCATAACTCTAAAGAATATCAATGGTGGAATAATAAAATTTGGAGACAATACCACTCTTAGAATAGCCAAAAAGGTACATTAAGTTTGGATAATGGTAAAACTAAGATTGCAAATGTTCAGTATGTATAAGGTCTTAAGCATAATCTGTTGAGTCTAAGTTAAATGTGTGATCAGGGACACACTAAATTTTTATGTAGAAGGTTTTGAAATTAGGAGAAAATATTCAAATGTGTTTATTACAAATGCTTAGAGGATAGGCAATAATTTATATATGTTATTAGATATCAAAGGTCAAAAATGTTGTTTGAGTCAAGTTAAGGAAAGTTGGATATGGCACAAGATAATGGGACACAAATTTTAATAATCTTTTCAACATCAGCAAGAAGCAAGTAGTTAGAGATCTTCCAAAGATTTCAAAACCATCCAACATGCTTTGTGAACCATGTCAACATGGGAAACAAGTCAGAAGATGACTCAATACAAAATAATACTCAACCGCTTAGATGATAGAGCTTGTTCACGTTGATTTGTGTGGACCTATGAGAACTCAAAATACTTAAGGTGAGAAATATTTCATGTTGCTTATTGATGATTTTACATGTATGGCTTGGGTGATGTTTTTGAAGAAAAAATTAAAAGCTTTCAGCTACTTCAAAGCATTCAAGGATTTTGTTGAGAATGAAATTGATTTGAAGATTCAGTGCCTAAGATCAGATTGAGGAGGAGAATTCATGTCAGATGATTTTATTGAGTATTGTGAAGACTAGGGGATAAAGAGACATTATTCAATAGCAAAACTCCACATCAAAATGGAGTATTTGAGTGGAAAAATAGAATAGTTTAGGAGATGGTGAGGATAATGCTAAATAAATCCAAGATACTAGATAAATATTGGAGATAACCTATAGGTACAATAGTGCATATTCAGAATAGAGCATTGTTGAGAGTCAATAGTGACAAGACTCCCTATGAATTATGGAAAGACACACCAACTATAATTGATTACTTTAGAGTTTTTGGCAGTAGATGCTTCATAAAGAGAACTGCTGAAAATTTGGGTAAGTTTGAATCTAAAATAGATGAAGGCATATTTCTTGGATATTCTTACAAAATTAAAGCTTATAAATTTTATAACAAAATAACCAAGAAGATTATTGAAAGTGCAAGTGTTAGGATAGATGAAGATGTAGCACAAAGAGCTAGTGATCCAATAAACACTCCTGAAATCATTCTAGAAAAATATTTTGAAGAATTAGATGAGGATGAGAAGAAGGATCAAAAGGACACCAAGACCCCATCCAAATATGTTCATAGAAATCATAATAAGAGTGACATCATTAGGAACATAAATGAAGGAGTTTGCACTAGAAAGATGATGGTAAGTGAATCTAAGCAAGTTATTTTTTATTTTTTATCCAAAATTTAGCCTAATTTTTTTGTAAAAGCTAGACATGATGAGAATTGGGTTAAGGCAATGGATGAATAACTAAATAAAATAGAAAAGAATGATACTTGGGAATTAGTGCCTAGACCAAAAGATCAAAATGTGATAGGAACAAAATGGGTATATAGAAATAAGTTGAATGAAGATAGTGAAGTTACCAAGAATAAGGTAAGGTTAGTATGTAAAAGATATGCTTAGATTGAGAGTATAAATTTTTAAGAAAATTTTGCACCAGTGGCAAGGCTAGAGGCTATTAGAATGATTCTTGCATATGCAGTATTTAATAATTTCAAAGTGTTTCATATGGATGTCAAGTCTACCTTCCTGAATGGGAATCTAGAATAGGAGGTCTACCTTGAGCAACCTAAGGGATTTATTCTCTCAAATGATAGTAGCCATGTATGCATATTGAATAAATCACTATATGGATTGAAACAAGCTCTTAGAGCTTGGTATGCAAGACTTGATAAGTACTTGAAAGATCAAGGTTTCAAGAGAGGTTTTGCTAACAGTAATCTCTACATAAATATAGAAGGTGGACATCAATTTATTGTTGTGGTATATGTTGATGACATAATATTTGGAGGAAATATTAAAAAAAAGATAAAATAATTTTTTGATAATATGCAAAAATAATTTGAGATGTCTATGCTTGGAGAATTGTCATTTTTCTTAGGGTTACAAATATTTTAGTCATAAAAAGGAATTTTTATATCTCAAAATAAATATGCCGAGGAGATGTTGAATTTTTTTTTTTAGGATTGTGCACTAGTTGGCACACTAATGGGTATAGGAAACAAGGTAAGGATGAAGATTAAACTATTATAGATCAATCTTTGTATAGATCTATGATTGGTAGTCTTTTATATTTGATATCATCAAGGCTAGACATCATGCATGTAGTAGGCATGGTTACAAGATATCATTTAACTTTGAAGGAGAGTCATGTTTAGTTGGTGAAAAGAATATTTAGATATGTCAAAGGGACATTAGATTATGGATTGTGGTATCTGACAAGTATAGATTTCACTTTGGTTGCTTATAAAGATTCAAATTGGGTAGGTTGTTTGGATGACAAAAAGAGTACAAGTGGATGATATTTATTTCTCAGGAATAGCTTAATATCTTGTCTAAGTAAGAATTAGAACTTAGTATCAGTTTCTATAGCTGAAGTAGAATATATTGTAGTAGTGTTGTTTTGTACTCAAGTGCTTTGGATGAAGCAAACTTTAAAAGACATCAAGGTAAAATATGATGAACCTATTTCTATTTTTTGTGACAACATAAGTGCTATTAATATTTCTAAGAATTTAGGGATGAATTTAAGAACACAACATTGTCCTATTAGATATCACTTTTTGAGAGAGCAGGTGTTAGATCAATAGGTTAAAATGGAATATATTAGTACTATAGAAAAAAATTCATATATTTTCACAAAGGCACTACCAACAGACACATTCAAGTATCTGCAAGAGAAGCTGGGAGTAATTTATTTTACTTCCTACCATTGAGGATTAACATTAGTTAAGGGGGAGCTAAGTGTTAGCTCTAGGATAGACCCTTTTCTATTGATGTTAAAAGGGTAGAAAAATAGGAACATGTACATAAATAGGTATAGGAATGGGTACAAGAATAGGTATAGGATGCTACAATAAGGGGGAGTTACTATATGTTTTTTATATGGTAGTATGTGTAGGTTGACATGTGCAACACATATTTTAGGATGTGCTAGTCTTAGTTTGAGTTTGCCACCAATGACAAAGGGAGAGATTGTTGGAAATATTGTAACTGATGTCAAAGTTATAGCATTGTTGTTGATAAAGTCCCCATATAATTTATTGTCTAAAGGTGTTTTTAATCTTCATATTTTATCTAAATGTGTTTATATTTATTTAATATTAATGAATGTATTTTCTGGTTGCATAACGTCAAAATGAGGGCCCATGAGGAATTCAAAGAGTCACAAGGAAAAGACAAAAGAGGGAAAGGACACATTTTCCCATGAAGGGTTACCTTGAGGAATTTGAAGGGTCACCAAGTGAACACAAAAGAGGAAGGGAAATTTTTTCCATGAAGAGTCACCTTAAGGAATTTGAAAGGTCACCAAGATAAAGACAAAAGGGGAAAAGACACATTTTCTCATGAAGGATCACCATGTGACTTTGAAGGGTCATGAAAGTTTGGTACCATTTTCCATGAGGAGTGAAAGGTCACAAAAGGTGAATGCCAAAGGTCATTTAGAAAGCTATAAATAAAGGATTGAGAAGCCATTTTTAATATTCAAGAGAGTGCATGGTTTGTAATTATTTTATATAATAAAAGAGGAGAGAATAGAAAGAGATATTAAAGAGTTCTTATAGAGTAAAAAATACTCTACGTTTCATTTTGAGTTTTAGTTGTGTGCTACAAAATTTTGTTCCCACATAATTTGGTTTGAGATGGTGAAGCTTTGAAAATAGAGTGTGGGCTCTATTTTCCTTTTGATTCATTTTTCTCTAAGTGTTGAAATCAAGTAGATGTCGACAAGTGTCAACATTTGAGACATCTGACTCAGTGGAACGTGCCAAGTGTCACCATCTATGGTTTCATATTAGCACCTGCATTTCATCTCTTTTCAGTGAAAGGTATTTTCTTTTAAGCTAAGTTTTAGGATCAAGTGAAAAGCACCAAGTGGCAGTCATAGGTCTTAGTGTTACTTTTCTAAAAGCCACAGAAGTTGCCACATATCCTAGTTGAAGAGAGTGAAAGTCACCACATGTCGACATTCAAAATATGTTTGGTTTAATGCCTTGGTTCAATTTTTGGTTCAAAGCCTTGGTTTAATATTTTCAATTCAATGCCTCAGTTCATGTGTAAATGGTGTGCAATGTTGAACCATTGAACCATTTTTAGTTCAATCGATCGGTTTAATAGCTTAGTACAATCAGGCAGTTCAAAGGAGCATCCCAAAAAACCAAAGGGTCAAGTGCCCTTTTAGAAGGTAGTAAGGTGCAACCAAACCTTTCAAGTGGAGGCTACCAACTGCCATCTACCAAGCCCTTTCTACTCCATTCCCAGAAGTAGTGAAAGATGCCACGTATCTTCCCAAAAGCAACATAAGCCACCACATGTCACCATCTAAAAGATCTTCTTCATGTTTCATTGCTGAATAAAGACTATGGTGGGTCCCAAGTTTTATTTCTAAAAAGTCTACAGAAGCTGCCAAGTGTCACCATCTATAGGAGCCTAACATGTGTCCTGAATGTTTCCACAGTATAGCTAAAGAGTAGTGGAGATTGTCACGTGTCCTAAGTTGAAGCAAGCAGAGATTGCCACCTATCCTTGTGTCCCTTTTAAAGTTACTTAGGTAAAAATGTTGTGGGTCTTATTTTATTTTAAGCTATTGAAGTTTTGAGGAAGCAGATGGTGACAAGTGTTAAAGGTGAAACAATCATGAGCAAAGACACAAAAGAGTATAAGTTATGAGGAAAGTGCCATGTGTCTTCAATAGGTGTTGCAAAACATGCCAAGTGTCATTTTCTAGTGTCTCCTAAGTAACAAAAAGATTTTCAAAGAATTGGCTAAGTGTTACATAACATTCAAGAGAAGGGAGTGTTAGGCAATCTGTGGCAGCCAATGAATTGCCAAAAGATGAAGAATTTCATAATCTATAAGATATCTTCTATTAGACATGTTCTGTTAGGGATAGAATTCATTTAGGCCATTAGATTGGGAATAAGCAGATAATCTAGAGTGAATTTGAGGCTATAAATAAGGAGGAATCATCAATTATAATCATCCATTATCAGAGAGAATTTTTGAGAGAGAATTATTGTAACAAGTTTAGACTTTCTAGAGCTATGGCTAAGTAATATCATTTGCTTTTGTTTCATTTTCTTGAGTTGGAAAGTTTACATAACTGTACATGTTTTTGTGACTCTTATGTGATTGGAAAATTCAAATAAGAAGATTGAACCCTATGCCTTCGTTGATATTATCTATGTCATTTGTAAAAGTAGTCTAGGCTATAGACTTTTTAGAGCTATAATTAGGAATGTCATTTGATTTTGTCTCATTTTCTTGAGTTGAAATGTTTACATAACTGCACGTGTTTCTACACCTCTTATATGACTAGAAGATTCAAATAAGAATATTGAACCCTATGCCTTTGTTGACATTTTCTATATCATAGTGAAACTAGTCTATGTTGTGAGTCTCTGTTTCTATTATTTCCATCTTTTACATTGATCATGCACTTGTTTACTCTTAAATGTAAATGAATCCTACATATAGTTTCACTATGCTCAGGATTAAGGTCAAATTACATTTAGGCGCATCACCATAAATTAGATTTCTTTTCTTGCATTTGTGTTTTTGATTTAAATTCCTATCCCTTTTCCTAGTATCTACTCAGTTTAAAGAAGAACCAACTTCTCAAAAATATATAGGTTGTTTCAAGACACAAGTCCCATATCTTGAAACTTCCCATTGTTGTTGATTAGAATCAAGCACAATTTTAAATCATCAATAGTTTTTGGCATGCCCAGTGGGACCAATCTTGAAGTCTCTTTCAAGATCATATGAACCAGAGAGCTATGAGAAGTCATAGCTATGGAGCTATAACCAAATCACAATATGCTATAAATCTAGGTATTCTTTTGCCACCTTTGGTAACAAGTCTAAGAAGAAGAACTAACCAGTTTGTACCAATACCCAAAGCAAATATGGGAGCCCTATCCCCCCAATAAATTATGCAAGATAGAATATTGGCAGTCCCTTAATTCTCCCAATACCACTAGACACTTGGGACCCTATCCCAGTGAATGCCCTAAAAGCTCTATCTAAACTCAGTGGGCAAGAATCTAAAACACCTGAAGAACATCTGAATGATGTATTAGATGTCTATGTTATACATGTTGTCACATAGCAAAATGTAGTCATAAGATTATTAGCAGCTTCTTTTAAAGGGAAGGCTCTAGAATGCTATCGGTCTTTGACCCCAAATACCATATCTACATGGGATCAGCTCAGAGATCCTTTCTTTGAAAGATTCACAGAGAAGGGTGATAAGTCTTCTTTATTATAGCAGTTAATCACCATTCAAAGGGGACCACAAGAAGCCATGATTGACTTCAATTCCAGATTTCAAAAGACATGGGATAGAATCCTTGTTACAGCTAGACCATTACCAGGTATGGCCATAGTGTTTTATCTTAAGGATTTGAATTTAGATATATCTGTTATGATTTAGTCACTTGGAGGACACACTTTGTTAGAGGCTTATGAATATGTGGTCAGGGCTGAGAACAATTTAATAGATGTTGGAAGGTTACTCCCAAGGCCTCCCATGCCCATGTTCCCAAAAATTTCCTTGCCATTACCTCAAGAAGTCCCTAAATTTGTAAGCCCACTTATGTCTATGTACACTTACCCTCAACCATATGCTAAAGAAATTGTCCCCACTCAGTCATCTAAGTTGGATGATATCAAAAATATCCTAAGGACATTTTCTAATGAGCTGATCAATATAAAAAGACAACATAATACTTTCTCTAAGCCTCCATATCAAGGCTATCAAGGAAACAAATTTTCATCTTAGTCAAACCAATATCAGGGTCCTCCAAGACAAACTAACCATCAGCCAACAAACCAATTGGTTGCATTCCCTACACCCTCATAGACTATTCCTCCCAATTCAAATAGGGAGATTATTCTAGGGCAAAATAACTATGTGGATAATACTAATGCCTAGTGTTTCCCTTGCAATAATGCTCATACATCTAGAGATTGTCCTATGGGTAATCTAAAATAAAAGGTGGTAGAGAAAAGAAGAATAAATGGTCAATTTGCAAGTTCTAGTGACAATCAATCCTATTAATCTTTCAATATGTAGAATTCAATCTTAATGGCTTAGATGCAAGAGATGTCCTTGCAACAAGAGGAAGAAATAGCCCTAGAATATGCTTTGTTCTCATGGGTTGAAGATGAAGAATCAATATTTTTGAATGAAGCTTCTGTTTCCAAAAAACTAGTAGTGCAATCAGACCACTATACTAGATCAAAGAGAAGAATGCCAGAATAGCTTGAAGTTGTAAACAATGAAGCTATGGAAAATCCTTCATTTCAAAATCATCAACATGTAGCTGTTAGACAAGAAATGCTTCAGCTAGTGTAGAATCAAGAAGTTCTTGAACAAGTTCAAAGAAAGATAAGATATCCTAATCTTCCAAGAATTTAGACTTTTAGACCAATGAATGTGGTAGATCAGCTGAAGATGACCCCAGTACAAGTATCAATTTGGGACATGTTGGCTATTCCTAAATAAAGGATACTATTACAAGAAGCTCTTCAAAATCAAGTAATACCCAAATATATGGAAGGACCTGCTAATAAAAGAAAGCTCAAAGACACAGTTCACCTATAGACAACAACCTTAGTGAATAATGTGTTAGAGGTAAGCCAATCCAAACCGGATTCCTTCCATTTTACTAAGATAGGTGATTAGACTAAGCATAATTAGGAAAAAGAAAATAAACATTTGTTATCTATGATGCATAGTGACCCCTATGAAAATTATAGCTCTACTAGTTTGGGCACTTATGCTATTTTTGATGAGGACCATGAAATCCCAAATGTTTTAAGGGAAGAGACACCAACTACTTAAGGATCTGAAAAAGATTCAAAAATTTAGACTTTAAATTTTGATGGGGCTAGAAGTAAAAATGGTGTTGGAGCAGGAATTTATCTTACCGCTCTAAATGGTGAAAAAAATTTAAGGGCTATTTGTTTTCAATTTGCTTGCACTAATAATGATGTTGAGTATGAATCTTTAGTACATGGGCTTCTATTAGCTAAGAAAATGGGAATAGAGAATCTAATAGTAAAAGGAGATTTAGAATTAGTAGTAAAGCAAATTAGAGAAAAGGCAATAACAAAGAATGTCAGAATGAAATCTTATAAGCATATAATTTGGGACTTAATAGAAGATTTTAAAGCTTTTAATATTGAAGTAGTTCCCCAGATTCAAAATTTTGAAGCTGATAGGATGGCACAGATTGGTTTGTAGTTTGATCCAACAACTGGCCTATTAGTTAACAATGAGTCAGTAAAGGTTATAGTAAGGCCAGCTATTCCTGATAATGATGAGAATTGGCAAGTATTTGAGAATGATTCTCAAGTACTCTCATTTTTGCAACACTCAAGAGAATTCACTGATCAATTACAACCAAATATTGAAGAGGCATATGAGTATCAAATTATACAATTAAATAATAATAAACTTCCCAAAGGTTTAATCACTTTAGAAAGCCTTTTTGATCCAGAAGATGTAAGCCTGGAGAAGAAAAGGAAAGGCTAATTGAATTATGAAAAAAATATGATAGAGTCATAGCATGGAGCTATGAGGACCTTCATGGATATAATAGGGATATCATTCATCACACAATAGAGCTAACTAAAGGATCTAACCCTGTCAGACAAAAATAGAGGCTACTAAATCCAAGAATTGAGCCTCTAATGGTAGACGAGATGTTGAAACTTTTAGATTCTAAAATAAATTTTCCAATCAAACACTCAACCTAGGTATCAAATCTGGTACCAGTTAGGAAAAAGAATGGTGATATAAGAGTTTGTGTAGATTTCAAAGATCTAAACAAAACATCCTTGAAGGATCATTATCCCTTGCCCTCCATGGAACAAATTATACAAATTGTGGCTAGATTAGAGAGACTTTCTTTGCTAGATGGTTTCTCTCGATACAATCATATTTGGTTAGCTAAAGAAGACCAACACAAAACTGCTTTTACTACCAAGTGGGGAACATTTGCATATGCTAAGATGCCATTTGGCCTATCAAATGCTGGAGCCACTTTTTAGAGAGTTATGGATGTTGCATTTGGGGAATTGATAAATAAAATCATCTTGATTTATCTTGATGATCTTACTATTTTTTCAAAGAATGTTGCTGATCATTTTGATCATTTAGAAGCTATGTTTAAAAAATGCCAAGAATTTGAAATATCCTTGAATCTTAAGAAATGTATCTTTGCTATCCCTCAAAGAAAATTATTGGGACATATAGTATCTAAAGGAGTTTTTGTAGACCCAAAAAGAGTGGAAGCTATAATGAACTTACCTCTTCCAATCAATAAGAAAGCAATTCAGTCTTTCTTGGGAAAAATTAATTTTGTCAGTCGGTTCATATCTGACTTTGTAGGCTTAGTGAGACCAATAACACTCTTGTTGAAAAAAGACCAAATTTTCAAGTGGACTATGGAAGGAAGGCAAGCCTTTGAAGAGGTTAAGAAAGTTATCTCAATAGCTCCAATACTTAGAAACCTAGATTTTTCTAAGCCTTTTGTAATGTATGTATATGGAGGAGAGCTCAGTATTGTTACTGTTCTAACACAGAAGGATGATAAATAAGGGGAGAGCATCCAATAGCATTTTTCTCAAGGACTCTTAGAGAATATAAAACTAGATATAACTTTGTGGAAAAATAAGCATATGCCATGGTAAAATCTCTCAAAAAATTTAGGCATATAGTATCAAGAAGTAAAGTACTGATACTTGTAGCACATCCAAGTGTCAAAGAATACATCATGGAGGGGGAAATTAATGAAAAAAGAGCAAACTAGATAACTATGATCCTTGAATATGATGTAGAATTCAAACCCACTAAATTAGTTAGAGGTAGGGGTTTGTGCCAATATATGACTCAAGAGCTTGAAAAGATGATACCTAAAGAGATAAATTCAGGAACAGAAGAGGAAATTGTATTGAGAATACAAGAAGTTGATCAGGAATCTTGGGTCACAAGTAGGATTCATTTTATGAAAAATGGGATTTACCCAAGAGAACTACCTCAAAATAAGAGAAGATATTATAGAATGCAAGGAGTTCATTTTGTTGTAATTGAATAGGTTCTTTTCAAAAGAAATTATGATGGCAAATTGTTAAGAAGTGTAGAAAAAGATGAGGTTAAGAAAATATTACGTGAAATGCATCATGGAGTATCTGGTGGACATTTTTTTGCAAAGACCATAGCTATAAAGATAAGTGAAGTAGGTTATTTCTGGCCTACTTTATCTACAGATTGTTATTAGCTGGTTAAAAATTGTAAATCTTGTCAATATTATCTGGGGATGAGAAGGAATGCAGCAATGCCTCTTAGCCCTATAATTGTGGATGAACCTTTTTCTAAATGGGGTCTTGATTTCATTGGAATGATAAATCTAGTGTCTAGTATGGGTCACAAATGGATCTTAATAGTCACAAATTATTTCACCAAATGGACCAAGGCAGTGCCGCTTAAGAAAGCAATAGAAAATGTGATCCTAGATATTCTAGGGAGTATCACTACTCATTTTGGGGCTCCTCGCACCATAATTTTAGATAATGCTAAATCATTTTTAGGGTCCAAAGTATCAGACTTTGCATTAAAGCATGGAATATATCTAAAAAATTCTTCTAATTATTACCCTCAAGGTAATGATTTGGCAAAATCAACTAATAAGATCCTGATTAGACTCATCAAAAGAATAAGGGTTGATCATCACAAGGAATGGCATAAAGTGCTTAATTTAGCACTATGGGCTGATAGAATTATGCCTAAATAGGTGATCAAAATGTCCCCATATGAATTGGTATATAGGAAACCTACTGTAATTCCCATGAGCTTGGAGATTCCTGCTCTCTAGCTGATCAAATAGATTGAAATTGAAGAAAATGGCCCCATGTAGGTCAGATTAGCAAAACTTTTAGAAGTTCAAGAAAAGATAAATGCAGCACATAACTCATTGATAAAGCATTAGAAAATAGTTAAAGACTATTTCAATAAAAGACCTTCAAATCCTCATTTTGAAATAGGCTCAATTATTTTAAAATGGGATGCAAGAGCTGCCAAACCAAGTCAACACACTAAGTTTGAAGCATTATGGACTAGCCCTTATAGAATTTAGGCATGTAAACAACAAAATTCATTTGAGCTAGAAATGATGGAAGGTGAACCTGAAGAGATTCCTGTAAATAGAATCTATTTGAAACATTTTAGTTAAAACTCTATTTTCTAGCAATTTTAGATCATGAGAGAGTTGTGGTTTCTTTTTTAGCAAGCTCAAAAGTCCTTGGGTTCACCAATAACTATAGAGTAAAAAATACTCTACGTTTCATTCTGAGTTTCAATTGTGTGCTACAAAATTTTGTACCCACATAATTTGGTTTGAGATGGTGAAGTTTTAAAAATAGAGTGTGGGCTCTATTTTCCTTTTGATTCATTTTTCTCTAACTGTTGAAATCAAGCAGATGCTGACAAGTGTCGACATCTGAGACATCTAACTTAGTGGAATGCACCAAGTGTCACCATCCATGGTTTCATATTGGTATCCAAGTTTCATCTCTTTTTGATGAAAGGTATTTTCTTTTAAGCTAAGTTTCAGGATCAAGCAGAAAGCACCAAGTGGTAGTCACGAAAGGTCTTAGTGTTACTTTTCTAAAAGCGACAGAAGTTGCCATGTATCTCAACTAAAGAGAGTAGAAGTCACCATGTGTTAGCATTCAAAATATGTTTGGTTCAATGCCTTGGTTAAATTTTTGGTTCAAAGCCTTGGTTTAATATTTTTGGTTCAATGCCTCAGTTCATGTGTAAATGGCACACAGTGTTGAACCATTGAACCATTTTTGGTTCAATGGCTTATTATAATTGAGCAGTTCAAAGGAACATCCCAAAAAACCAAAGGGTTAAGTGCCCTTTCAGAAGGCAATAAGGTGCAACCAAACCTTTCAAGCAGAGGATGCCAAGTGTCATCTATTGAGCCCTTTCTACTCCATTCCTAAAAGTAGTGGAAGATGCCACTTATCTTTCTAAAAGTAGCGAAAGCCACCACATGTCACCATCCAAAAGATCTTTTTCATGTTTCATTGCTGAATAAATACTGTGGTGGGTCCCGGGTTTTATTTCTAAAAAGTCTGTGGAAGCTCCCAAGTGTCACCATCCATAGGAGCCTAACATGTGTCTTAAACGTTTCCATAGTATAGCTAAAGAGCAACGGAGATTGTCACGTGTCCTAAGTTGAAGCAAGCAGAGATTGCCACTTGTCCCTGTGTCCCCTTTAAGTTTACTTAGGTAAAAATGTTGTGGGTCTTGTTTTATTTTAAGCTGTTGAAGTTTTGAGAAAGTGGATGGTGACAAGTGTCAAAGGCAAAATAGTCATGAGGAAAGACACAAAAGAGTATAAGTTATGCAAAAAGTGCCGCGTGTCTTTAATAGGTATTGTGAAACACAACAAGTGTCATTTTTTGGTGTCTCCTAAGTAACAAAAAGATTTTCAAAGAATTGGCTAAGTGTTACATAACATTCAAGAGAAGGAAGTGTTAGGCAATCTGTGACAGCCAATGAACTGCCAGAAGACAAATCATTTTAGAATCTATAAGATATCTTATGTTAGACACATTCAATTAGGGATACATTTCATTTGGGCCATTAGATTGGGAATAAGTAGATAATATAAAATGAATCTAAGGCTATAAATAAGGAGGAATCATCAATTATCAGAGATAATTTTTTAGAGAGATTTATTGTAACAAGTTTAGACTTTCTAGAGCTGTGGCTAAGTAATATCATTTGCTTTTGTTTCATTTTCTTGAGTTGGAAGGTTTACAAACTGTATGTGTTTCTACGCCTCTTATGTGATTGGAAAATTCAAATAAGAATATTGAACCCTATGCCTTCATTGATATTATCTATGTCATTTGCAAAAGTAGTCTAGGTTGTAGACTTTCTAGAGCTGTGATTAGGAATATCATTTGCTTTTGTCTCATTTTCTTGAGTTGAAAGGTTTACATAATTGTACATGTTACTGTGCCTCTTATATGACTGGAAGATTCAAATAATAAGATTGAACCCTATGCCTTTGTTGACACTTTTGTATCATAATGAAAGTAGTCTATGTTGTGAGCCTCTGTTTCTATTGTTTCCATCTTTTACATTGATCATGCACTTGTTTGCTCTTAAATGTAAATGAATCCTACATATCGTTTCATTGTGCTCAGGATTAAGGTCGAATTAAATTTAGGTGCATTGCCATAGATTAGATTTCTTTTCTTGCATTTGTGTTTCTAATTTAAATTCATGTCCCTTTTCCTAGTATCTACTCAATTTAAAGAAGAACCAACTTCTTAAAAATCTGGAGGTTGCTTCAAGATGCAAGTCCCATATCTTGAAACTTCCCATTGTTGTTGATTAGAATCAAGTACAATTTTAAATCATCAACAGTTCTATCATTTGCAAAAAAATCAAAATTTAGAGATAGTTGTGTTTTATACACAAGAGGGGTTAGTGCTCATAAATCTTTGGAAGGGGTTAGTGTTACTGTGGGTTGGTGCTCACAAATAGTTGTTGTGTTGGTGCTCGACAAAGGGATTGATACTCCTACAAATTGGTACTTTTGAACTTTGTAATTTAAGTTGGTGTTCATTCTTATACTTGAGATTATTCTTCATGGTTTTTTCTTCATTAGGTTTCCATGTAAAAATATGCTCTCTCTCTCTCTCTCTCTCTCTCTCTCTCTCTCTCTCTCTCTCTCTCGTGTGGTGCTTGTTATTGTTTTAGTTTTATTGCATATCTTGAATATATGGTTAAGTGGAGTTTTAAAAAGATTTTTTTATAAGATATATGACATACTAATTCACCCCCCCTCTTAGTATATCCCATGCTTAACATCTGAGAAGTGGATACAACTGTAGGGATCTTAGGGACCCATTTGAATGTAGGAAAAGAAGCTCTATGAATGCGTGCTCTTTGTGTAGCTATATGAGATCTCAGTGTAACTACTCTAGGTGTAAATAATATCACTAAGATCCATATATAATCCTAAAGCTATGGGCATGTATAAATCCTCTATACTAGTGATGGATGTTATAACTATGGCTTAACTTAGGGTGGAACTAGAACAGAAGCTAAGGGAGAAGCTAAAACTAGTAAAAGAATTGTATTTGGTGATTGGAAGCTAGTAGATGGATCTAAAGTGTAGATTTGTGACTCATAAGGAACTCCACCTACTATAATAACCTGATTAGGGTGCATGAACTTCATTCATCTATGAGTTGTATAAGGTACGGCCTTGAGTTTTTGAATCTATGGTTGACCGAGTAATATGTTAAAAAGTCCTACACTAGGAACTATAGTGAATGGTGTAACCACATGTGTAAGACCAACCTATAATAGAAGAAATATATTTCCCAATGAACTCTAAACATGCCCACTAAACCCATTGATGACTATATCGGTTAGAGTGATATCTTGTTCTGAATAACCCAAATGCTATAGTAGTGTGAATGTGCACATATTAAGACTGGAACTATTGTAAATGAGTACACTATAGATAGGTTGATTATGGATATGTACTCTAATAAAAAGTACATTTTAACTTGTATCATCCTCAATAATCTCCTAATCTAAAAAATATGTCGAAGGCCTGGCTAGAACTCTAGACTCATACACACCTATCATACCTCTCAAAGGATGTGGATCAAATGAAGGTGCCTCATATGTAACTAGTGGAGGATGTGCATGGTATGTATGATGAATGCTTGATGTGTCCTCTTTCTCTTATTTTGAATTCCATGGAAATGGATCTAAAAATATTTTCAAAGCTTCATCTTGTGTTAGCTTTATCTTTGGAGGCTCAACTGAAATGCCTAAATCAAGTAGATTATCATCTATCAGGTCTTGTATCTTATGTCATAAATTGATGCATCTATTTGTGGTGTGGCTTGGTGCCCTATGAAAATCACAAAATTCATGTTGATCACATCCTTGTGGAAGAGGCTTTGATGGATATACTTCTTGAATAGGTGGGAAAGTTCTAATGTTACATTATAATAACTACTATAGAACTCTGGCTAGAAAAACTAGTAAATTAGTAAATACACATCAAAGAGGTAATGATAAAACCACATGTTGAGAGGGATCTAAAGTTGCATAAACTATAGGTTGATTCTGATTCTTGTTGTCACTAATTTTGACCTTGTATGGGACTTTGCTATTACTCTTGTTTGTTGTGGTTATAATACTTGAATAATTGAGTTTGGCCATTGAGATTAATTTGACTTATCTTCCCTTAAGTGTATGTCACAATTTGATGAAGATAATATTTTGAACATAATAGATTCATGCAGTGCTAATAGAAGGCACTATTTAAAGATGTCATGTAGCTCTTGATCAGTCATGGGGCTATTTAACTTAGCCAAAATAGTCTTGTATCTAAGAACATAATCTATGAGAGGCTCATTTGACCTTTGTTTCTATTGTAAAATCTATACATATGAGACCTTGTCACCTATGTTGATATTGAAATGTGATAGGAACATGTTAGATAAAGGATTTAATGTTGTGATCAACTAATTTGGTAGACTATAAAACCATTGTAAAGCATAATCCTTTAGTGTCTTTGAAAATTTGTTTGTAAGTAACCAAACATTGGGTACATAATCAAAACATGTTGTGTGAAAGGATCTCAAATGTGTCTCTGGATCACCCTTGCCATCATAAAGAGTAAGCTGGGTTGAACAAATCCTTGTGGTAAGGGTGTATAATCAATGTGACATGTAGAAGAGAAAAATAATATAATTCCTATGTAGGTCTAGTGGTACATTGCTTAAGATGTTGCACCTTGGATTGAAGAGATCAAATCTCTTGCATAAGGGCTACCACATCAAGAAATATGGATGTGCTAGCTACAGTTGGTGGTATAGAAGAAAGTTGGGCTACTATAGGGGGTGGTTGAGACATAGCTGCCTCTGTATTATCATTTGAAACTAGCTTCTTTGTGGTTTCAGAAGATTTCCTAATGGTTACTTTTTGTTTTTCTTCTTGTAAAATTCTAAGTATGTCATCTTACATATTTAGATGTTTGGTTAAGATTTTTTGAAGTTCTCTTTTATCAGTTTCATCAAAAATGGTATATTGAGCCATTGGTAAATTAGGAAAACAATTTGAAATGTTTTGCAATATGTTTTAATAGGCAATGTGGGAGAAATTGAAAGTACTAAAATTAAGAAATAAAAATTCCAAAAAATAGTGAATTAGAAATTGTACAAAAAGGATATTGATCTACCAAACATGTAAGGTTATACCTCAAAAAGCAAAAAAAAGGAGATAGTATATACCACTAGGGATTTTTCAAAAAAATATTTGAAAAATACTATGAAATTTTGAATTTGAAATTGATTTTTTTAGTTGGGTATGCAACTAATTTTTTTTTAAATGATGAAAAAAGTACTAAAAATAACTAAGAATGTATTTGATGCAACTACGATTTTGAATAAATTTTTCCAAAATTAGTGTAGTAATTTGAAAAATTTATAGAGAATTTGTAGTTTAATTTTGAAAAATGGAGGAAAAATATAAAAAATATTTATAAAATTAGCAGTATATTTTTCCTAGTGGTTTGTAAGTGTTTGTATGTAAATAGGACCTAGTATGTGTAAAATAGGGTTTGGGTGAATTTATTGAAAATATTTCAATTAATTTATAGTTTTCTAATTTTTAAATTAAGGAAAAATTAGGAAAAAATTGCAAAAAATAAAAAATAATTAGCCCTAGGGTTTCTTGAGTTTTGGTACAGAAATTTGAAGTCGGGTTCACCAAATGTTTTATTCTTTTTGGGAATTAAAGTGTTTAATTCCTAAGAAAATAAAGGTATGAGTAAATGCAAATTAGTAAATAAATGTATCTCAATTAGCCTACTAATTTGTGTAAATAGATATGTATTTTGCCTTTTCTAAATATAGTAATAGGTAAGAGAAATTAGAACATAGCTTATTCTAGGTTGAAATGGATGATGCAGGGTTTGGAAATGGTTGTGCAGAGATGGAAAACTATCATAAACATGACCTAGAACTCTATTTCTAGATTGGATAGGAGCACCAAACTTAGGACACCCTACTACTTGGCATTATAGTCCACTTTTTGGCACTTTTGTCTACTTTTGAAGTTTTTATCCACTTTTTCCATTGTTGTCCTTATGGTCTAGATTTTTTGGGTTCTATTAGGTAGGCCTCTGACACCCTAGTAATGAAAAATCAAATCTTGGGTCTATGAAAATCTTGTTGTGTGTCTGATTCAATATTAAAAACCCTTAGGATCTCTTGGTACTTAAACTTGAGTAGAAAACTTGGGAAAGAGAGAAGAGGTTAATGTGTAAAGGATACACTGAATGTAGTATACACCCTATGTGTGGGCATGTTGACCACATACCAATACTCTGAAGAGGGATCAAGCTAATGTATTTCTCCCATTTGAAGTGCTTGGTGAAATTATGTGATGTATGTAACTAGATGCAAAATTGGAATGCACTTTAGATGACTAGAGATTGGCATGAGTGTTTCAATAGGCTTGAATTGGTCTTAGAAGGCTATGTATAAAGAATAGGGAAGAGTGCTTGAGTGTGCTTACTTGTATTATTGATTATTTCCTATGAATGAGTGTTCACCCTTCTAAATGGACATTGAATGGTTTTTTATAGGGAGATTGATGATCATGGGTTAGATGAGCTTATATTAGGTTGATAGCGGAAAAGATAATGAATCATAAAATATGATCATTTGAGGCTAAAGTGAACTTGGATAATAGTATAAAAAATAGGACACCCCTTAATTTTGGCACTCATGTCCAAGTTGGGCACTATTGTCCTAGGAGGATGAGACCTAGGGCGATGGATCTGGGTCTGATAGTGTTGCCTGGGTCTTGAAAAGCTAAGTTTGGGAAGCTACAAGTGATAAGGAATTAATGAAAATCTATTCGTGAAGGGTTGAGTGAGAAAGAAATGGGACCTATAGGCTGGGTGCTATTATCTATACCTAAGTCATCTAATTTTGCATTATATATTATTATAGTTGTAATAGTATATATTTTTTCCTCTTTATATAGGCATTGTTAATGATTTTTTGCATTCCTATAGGTAATATAATTTTTAAAATGAGTTGGGCCAGAGGGTGAAATATTCTAATAAATAAAAAATATATCTACATAAATGTATACATAGGTGTAATTAATATGAGATAAATTATTTTTCCACCATTACATTATTTTTTAACTTGTAATGTTTGTATACCCTTGCTTTATGTTGTGTCTCATGGCTCTATACTAAGGCCATTTTTTGTCTAAGAATTGATTGGATTCGATTAGATGTGATTGTTATAGCACCTTTAGTGATTTTGAGTTGAAGGTAAAATTTAATACACCTCATGTGTATTCAGGGTCACTAAAAATAAATTTTTTATATGAATAATTTTAGCACTTGGTGCTAGTTGCATACCTAACATTTTCATGTTTTAATATGCACTTGGTCATGTAATTTTTTTGAAATTAGTTTGTTTTGGAAAATTTATAAGAAAAACTTAGTGCTAAAGGAAAATTTACTAGGTTATATAGCATAAAAGGAATATTGTTTTCTCATATATATATTTAGTGACCACTTTGGGATCACATCCTTACATTTAATAACATAATAATAATTCCAAATATCTAAAATGCAATTTAATTGAGCTAGAAAAAAAGAATTGAATGGAAAGAAATAACATAAAGGATTAAATAAAAATAAGAAGGTAGTAGGTTGATCCCTATTTCATGAACTATAGAGGAATCCTTGCTAGTACATCATAAGGCATTTCCATTTTGAGCCTCTACTCTACCATATTCCTTATTTGTACCTTAATGGTGTTTTAGGAAGAGTTTCTATGGGGATATATTAGATCTCAAAGGTTTCCCAAAGGGAAATTAAGAAAGAGAAAAACAAAAGGTGAAAGTTACTATAAGTAAGAGTTATTTGAAAAAATTAAATATTAAAATTAGGGATCTAACTAAGAAGTGAATTTTATTATTTAATTTTTTATCATTCTCATTTCTATTTCTATTTTAATTGGGTGCCATAGTGAAATTATTCTTGATAAAGAGAATGAACCAGAGAATATAGAAATGGGTATCTTGTTAGACACTCCATGTTTTGTATGATTCCACATTTCACCCTTTTATTTTACATGTGATCCCCTTTATAAAAACCATTATAAATTGTGATCTTTCTCTCTTTTTGATCTGGGCAACAATTCAGGGGACGATTCAGGTGACGGGTCCACCAATTGATGACAGAACTTCTGGGAGCCATAACTTTTGCATCGTAGCTCCAATTGACTCACCGTTTAAACCATTGGAAAGATAATAATGAGGATAACACAATGATATGGCATGGATATTTTATCAATTAAGTTTTTCCCGCGAAAACCCAATGTAATTTCCCCAAATTTCAATTTTAGTAATATAGTCTAAAAATAGTAAGTTTCTAAAAATAGTAATTCCTCAAATTATGTATTGTTGTAAATTGTGGAAGTTGAACCACTTAATCTCCCTTGATATTGGTGACCTTAAACATCCTCCTCACACCTTAAAAAAATGTATAACATAAGATGTAACCCAAAATGGAAATCAGACATCTCTTCTCAAAGATAGGCATATGTTTGGGTCTGCAAATTTGATCAATAAAACATCTCTTCTTAGAGATAGAATTATTTGAATTGTGTTTTTCTTGTTTCTTGAATTATATTTCAACCAAATATTTTGAGTTTTGGATCACTTTATCTACTCTAATGTTTCTTAGAGATAAACAATAATATCTAAACAAAATAAATTTTATTGATTAAATTACTATTATAAATAATGGTATTATTTATATAATGTAATAGATTAAGATTAGGACCTATATAGTAGGGAGATAAACATATCACACATCTTCCTAAATAGATATAGGAGTTTAAACAAAATCCAATATAAGAGATCACATAAATACTATGTGAGTTATTTACTTACATAGATCCATTAGGATGAACTAATATATTGATTAATTAACTATTAAAACTATTTAATTTTAACATACCCTCCTTAATTCATCATAGTCTTGAGAGTAAAAGAGATATAATTTTTGAATGCCTCAAGATTATCACATGAAAGTGACTTAGTGAAGACATCTACAAATTGATCTTTAGTAAGGAAATATTGGAGTTGAATATTGTGTTGTTGAACATGCTCACATATTAAATGGACTAGAACTTGGATGTGGTACATATACTCATGAAACATTAGATTTTGAAAATGTTTAAGAACACCCTGATTTTAATGCCTCTCATGTCGACCATTTGACCCATAGTTTTTTCTATCAAGTCAACATGTTCCATAAGTTTTCGTAACCCTCATTACATTTGATTGTTTGAATTCACCCCTTAGATATGTGAAAATACCTTGTGAGGTGAAGCACACTTAGTAAATTTTCTTAAATATAAAAAAATTAAATAAATGAAGCTAAAATTAAAAATAAATTAATTAATAGAACTACAAAACTAAAAATGTAACTGGTTAAAAGTGAAAATTCCCTTTACAAAGGTTATGGGTGCTAGTGTTAGATTTTACATTAGGCTAGTTGTGTAATGATTTGGAGTGTGGAAGGATAATTTTAAGAGAAAACAATATTTGTGTAATAACCCACATGAGATTTTAATAATACAAGGGTGGGTTGACTTGTGCAAGTAAACCCACCTGGCCTTATAAGGAATTTTAAGCTGGAGTATGGACCTTGTTTAAAAATATACAAATGAAAATAAAAAATAAATAACTTTTTAAAGTAGTAACCCTCAATTAATAAGTGTAAGTGAAAATTTTGTGAGGATAAATTCTCTTTAATTTCAAATTCTGGCCATTTTTTAGGGTTTTTGGATTATTCTTGGTGAGATCTTATTGGAGAAGAGGAGTTTGGGGATAATATTGAAGAAGGGTTTGAATAAATAAGGAAATATCCTTCTCCTTAATTTTGTTGTTTGTAAAAATGATGAATAATTGGATATATATGAATGAACAAATAAATGTTTTATCTCTCAAGTTTTTATGAAAAAATCTAATAGTCTTCTTTGTTCAAATGTAGTCATTCCTCCTTGTACTCTCCTTAAATTGAAAATTGTCAGGAAAAAGTTTTTTTCCTTGTGAATGACAATAAAAAAGGAAATATATGAATATCTAAAATTATAAAATTATCATTTTATCTTATTTTTCCTTATTTAATTGATATTTTTGGATTATATATTTATAAATTAAGTTCTTGTTCTCCTTAGATTTATATGTTGTGTGTATACACATTTATTGTTAGAATGAAATTTAAAATTAAATAGAATATATATATATATATATATATATATATATATATATAACTTTATTTATGATTAATAGTATATATTTTTGTTTATTTATTTAAAATAAAGGGAGGGGATGGATAATTACAATGACCTCCCTCTATCCCCTTCCATTAAATAAAGGTGAAGGAATCAATAAATATAGAACCCAATACCCCCATCACCCTCATTTTATATAATAGGCTAGAGGATGGTGTTGTCATCCCTGATGGTCAGGGGTTGTTATTAGACTATCTTCTGACCCCTTATCATGTATAGTGGTTTTGGTTGGAGGAAATGAATGGAATACATACATACATGTATAAAAAATATATTAATATATAAAAATAAATAAATAAATAAAACTCTATGAATATACATAATGTGTATATATACATAGACTAAATAAAAACATTAGAATTAGAATTATTTTTATCTTTGGATTTCCTCTCAAAATCATCATTAAAACTTGAAAATAAAATACCAAATGAAAATTAAAATATGAAAAATGATTTTGTGTTCACTTAAAATATTATTAGGATTTTTCCACTTCTTTAATCCAAGGGCCTAGATTGTTTTGATCCTAGGGTGGATAATGATTCTTATTCTTGGAGGGAATAATTTTTTAACAACCAAAGTTGAATTTTAGACTCTATTATTATAAATATTTAATTAATTTATGTGTGCACCCTTATCAATTATAGATGGGAGTTTTCATATAAACCTATTTATGTTTCCTAAATAAACTTTAGCGACCACTCTCTATTTGGATTTAACTTGAAATTTATGTATTAAATTAAAAATAGTGTTCATTATTAAGACCTTAAGTGACTAGCATGATAATAGTGAAATTAAAAAAATAGGTATTATGCACTTAAGTGACTTTAGTCTTAGCAACCATGTGGCCTTGTGTGGGTTCAAGTGTTGGAATTTTATAAATGAATGTTAAAATTGAATAATTCAATTTAATTCATTCTCATTGGTTTAAAAAAAATATATTCTCATTCTCAACTAAATTAATGAATAAAATAAAATTTAAATTATCAATCATTTTTTTTGATTCTAGTGCATTACCACCCCTTCTTAACCATACAAAATGTGTTTGGAATTGTAATAAAATAAGTACCAAAAGTTGACACTTTATAAACCTAAAACTTGAAAAGGATTTTATTTCTATGTGAAATATTAGTGTAATAATAAAATAAATATTGTCCTAAATTCTTGAAATTAACCTGCATTGTTTCTAAAAGACTTTTTCATAAGTAAATTTTAGTACCTTTATATGTCATTAAAATACATTTAGAATGGAATTAAATCAAATACCCTGAGATAAATTTTATCAATCTAATGTGTGAAATATTTTTTTAATGCCTAAAATTTATTAGTTTAATAATTAAATGATTTTATTTTTGTAAATATCAATTAAAATTAGAGTGTTTTAAAGTAGTTTTACAAGGGGAAATTGTTAAAAAAATCACCTTTTCAAAATGATTTATGAATGATAGGTTAGCTTTAAATTAAATCATACATAAAAATTATTCAATTCTAGAAAATATATATATATATATATAAAATACATGTTTAGACTATCATAAAAAATTATTTCCTCTCTTATGAATTTATTTTAAGATAAATTTTAATCTTTTTTATAAACTGAAAACTAGAGTAAAATTAATGTTTTTGAAACTATTGTTTTTCCACCATCACTTTTTATTGTTCTCTTCATAGATAACATCTATAGGTGTCTACTCATGTTCTTATTATATTAAATTTAAGGAATTATATTTAAATCAATCTAGTATCCTTCTCAAGTAATTATTTTAAAATTTATTTCTCTAAGCCTTTTCCTAACCAAAAATCACTATACTAAGGTTAGTGTTATAAATCATTGTTATGATTTCTCATATTTGATCACTTGTAAACTAGCCAATATCTATTAGGGTAAATTTTAGTGGCTATTATTTATTAATTAATTTATGAATATTTTAGATTTATAAATTATCATTTGTATATTTTAGGGGATGGTGAATAATGTGGATTAGCCTAAATTATTTGGGTGACATTTAATTTTCTAGGTCAGCTCACCTACTATTTAAAATAAATTTCATACATATAAATATAGTTTTCCACTTCATAAAAAGTCAATATGAGATTATTATTCATTATATGTAAATAAATTCCCACCCATATACTCATAATGACAACTTTTAGTAGTAATAAATGGATGAAGGAAGTGTTAGGCGATGGTGTTGAACAATATGATACCAAGTGAAACCAAAGTCTTCAAATGATAATAATGATATCAAACCATAGAAATTATATTGAATGATTGTAATGTTATTACTCAAAATTAATTATGTTGAATGAAAACAATGATGTTGAATGATAACAATGCTATCATTTAATAGCAATCTCTATCATTTGATAATAATGTTTTTGAATGACAACATTGCTACTGATTAACAACATCACTATAATTTTAAATCATTCCTATCAAATGATAACATTTATAAATTTTTACAAAACTACTATAAAATGACAACATTATTATCAAATGATAACATTGTTATTGTTTGGTAGTATTACTATCAAATGTCAACATTGTTATCATTTGACAATATTGCTATTAGATGGTACCATAGTTGTCATTCAATATCATTGATGTCATTTTCCATCAACTCAATTTTTTTATGGTGAAGAGGTGTGATCCATAAAAACAAGGCATAGTCCATATACAAGTTTTTTGTACAATCATACACCCATCTAGTTTATGTTCCCTATTATGATTCACCTATCGATTTGTCTTCTCACCTAAACACCATCTATTAACTTTTGATAGACTTTTAAAACACAGAATAATATATTTTCCAAAAAAACCCATGTTAATTTCTATATATGCCACTAAAATTTATCATGATGTCTATTCTACACTCTTTATAGTATATGAAATAATTTTAAAACCCTAATTCAAAATTAAACAGCTTAATGTAACTCTTTTGGATATTGGTTTAGTTGCTGATAGGAGGATGTAAGTGAGTAGTGGAGTAAGAAAAAATTTGATACCTTAAATCATACTTAGATAGTCTATCAAACCTTATTTTACATACCAAAATATTTTTTATCAACCCTTGTCATCATGTAATTGCACATGGGCCTATTAGTGGTTGCAGTCTTACTTGAAAAGGTAAATGTGTAAACCATAGTCCTAAGGCTTAGTGCTAAAGGTTAGTTGCCTTCATAATATATCTAACACTCATTTTATTATTGAGTGAACTATAAATAACCCCAACTCTATGAATCAAGTTGTTCTTATAAAATATATATTCATCTCAGGAAGTGAGTGTGAGTAATAGTTACTAACTCTTAAGGATATTTTTCTTAGTGTGGACCATAGTCACTAACCTTAAAATGTTTATAATTGTGTTTTTAACATCCTTTATTATTTATAACTTATTTTAATGTAAATATTAATATTATGGGTGAATATAAATATCGTATTTAGGTGGAAGCCTAAGTTATATCTCTAATGAGTGATATTAGAAACTTGGTTTTATCTGATTTGACCTTGTTATCAATGGAGATGCTATCAAGAGAAGAAGATTATCTTAGAAGAGTGAGATTATAGTTATTTATACTTATAAATTAAATAATTTATAAGGATAATAGGTTCTTATATTATTTATAAATATTATTATCTTATTTTATGAAACAACACTTTTAAGCTAAGGATGTAAAGGTGTCTTATGCAAAGTATTTTTTTAAGTGTTTGGTTTGGTTTTAGGTATTTAAATATAGATATTATAGAATCCCATTTAAGTTGATAAAACTATTTACTTATTATATTACACTTCCAACCCTTTTGGTGAGTACATCTCAAGGAGGATACTCTTCATAAGTTAAAAAATAACTACATCTATCCCTGATTCTAAAGAGCAGATATGTGAATTATTGAAGATGTGGGTGAATTAAGTTTTAGGGTTTATGTTAGGTTAGTATTTTCATGTCACTTTTCATTAAGTTAGTTAAAAAATATTGTAAATTAATTGTTTAAAAATATATTATTATTGATTCATCCTTATGGTAACTTTTGTCCTTATGTTGATAGTCCTTATTACTTATCAATGAAGAAATGATTGTTTTATGAATATACCCTTGTAAACTAAACCTAATACAACCTTAAATATTTTTAAAAATAATGTAAATTAATTGGTTCAATCCATTTATGTTTTAAAAATAAAATTGAGACTCTTTTATTAAAATATAAATCAACTAAATGAATCAAATTCCCTCTTCTATGTAATGTTTTGGTTAATAAAATAAAATAGACAAATTAACCTTTTAATTAATTGTGTGTGTCATACTAATTATTTAAATGTTAGATATTTTGAAACTAGAATTAAAGATTAATATTATTAAATTAATTAAAAAATAAATTATCATTCTTTACTTGGTTTTTATTTAGGGTTTATCATTGAATTTTTTGGGCATGATATTTTGGTATCATAGTTTGGACTCAACACTAGGAGATCTAGGAAGTTTTTATTTGGTTCATCACTCACATAATATCTTTTATTTTTGTTTTATGAATATATTTTGTCATAAAATGAGATTATGGTTAATATAAACAATGTATTTTGATAAGTACCACCATGTGAATAACATGTAGACATAAACACACAAATAATCAAAACTATGTGACATGTGTTTCACATCTTATAGGATTTTTTCATCCATTTTATGATTTATTAGATATATCCTATTAATATTATCACAAATTATAGAGAGGTTCATATAATGACATAAATTAAGGGTGTGTAAACTCTACTTCGCTTGAGATTGTACTAGGCATAAAGCATAAGTGCATGAGAAACACCTTCATCACCAAAACGAGATAATTATCACATTTTAGAGGTGTGTAGCCTTGAATAAGTAAACCAAGACTAATAGATATAAACATGATGAAAAATATAGTCATGTATATTCAACATTTATATGGTTTAGGAGGGCATTATGAGCCCAACTAGAGAGGGGAATTCCAATAGGTGTGTGTTTCAATTGTAGTGTCTTTGGAAACTATGCACATGAATTCCATTAAAGGGTCTACTCAGTTCTTGATGGATAAATATTATATAAGATATATGGTTGATAAACACTATTTTTATGCTAGAACACACACACACCCCATTTTAAAGAATTCAAATGGGGACACATTATTGTTTAAAATCCCTATTTGGGGTCCTATAGACCTTAGGTATCCAATATATGAATTTATTCATGAAAAAGTCTAAGTTTATCTTTAGAAGTCTAAAGTTACAAGAGTTTGAACTATTAAATTAAAATCTTGAATAGATATTCTAAGTGATTTTTAACATTATGTTTCATATTTCCCTTTAAAAAGTTAGCGCTTTTATTTATGGACTAAAAAAACTAGTGTTCTAATCTTGGTGTTATTATGTTTTATCTCAAATGACTACATTATTATCTATGAAGACTTGATAATCATTCATGATTAGGCCATATCATTATTACACAAAATCAAGTTAGTTGGTGATACCACATTACACATAATGTTTCACACTTCAAATAAAATTCTAAGTGACTTAAATCTCTTTTTCCTAAGAGTATTCCACATGGAAATTTTTCATTAGATAAAACCTCAAAAGATTTGAAATTAAATAAAATTATATTGGTCCTAAGCTTATGAGTTCTAAGGGTTCAGCAATTGGATTATTCTCATTATCTAGAACCCAAAAATGATTGACACATTATAATATTTCTAAGTTCTCATGGTTTAATGGTTTCAAGATTTCTATTTCTAAACATTAGATACTTGGCACATTTATGTTTTTCTAGAATCACTAAGGGATCAATGTAAAGCCAATCATTCAATGGCGATGTGTCTTTGAATCTATGTGCCTCTGAGGTAATGATATCATGCCACATGTTGACATCCCATTACATAGAACATTTACATTGATGTGCACAGTCCAAAATAATCAAGTGTCTATGGTCCCATGCCTCTGAATCCCCATATGACCAAGGTTGTTCCACGTGGCATAGTTATGTTAATTCATGGCCTTAGAGTATATAAAGTAAATATACAAATTTAAAGGCTTGTGTATATTAAAATTGGATGAGTGTCACATCTAGGAGATGTAGGCTTAAAGTACACATAAATAAGTTTAACATCAATGAAAAGAAGTGGGTAAGTTATAATTTGATAGTTTTCTAGAACATGATGATTAGACATGTAAACTTAACTCATAGTTTCCATATGGAAAATAATCAAGCCTATAAAATATGACTAACATGTTTAAATAAAAATTTAAACAAAATCAAAAGGCTATTATATGCATTGATGAACATGAATGCCTTCAAGACTCAGATGTTTGGGAAATATATGAGAAATCTAGGTAAAGGCTAGTCATTTTTCCATCCATATATCAATCAAAATTTGTAGTTACAAGACCTTTGAGTATCCAAAGATCCCTAATTTTTTTAGTAAAATTTTAAGAATAAAATATATTATTTGAATAATAAATTACATAGTCTGGATTAATATAATAGCCTCATCTTCAAAGAAAGTGTGCATTCAATACCTCTCAATGTACTCTTGTGTTGGAAGCACAAAATACATGGACATAGTGTTTGATAAAAATGACCTTGGATTCAAGTTTCATTATTATTTTATGCTCTAGAATGTTCTAGAGTCAGTGGTACCCTACTCTATTCAAGACCAATTATCTCTAGATGAGAAATAATATATCAATGACCTGATTCCCATTAAAACATGATGTCTTGATTTAACATTAACAAAACTAGAGGTAATGTCTTACATAGGCCTTCTTAGAGGTTTGTTTTTAAATGGAATTTTTTATAGAGATTATTTTCACCTTAGGACAAGCAAGAATGTAGTTGTGGTTATTTTTGGGAGGGCTTTTGAAAGGTATTCCATACTTCCTTAGTGAAAGATAACCTATAACCAAATATGAGCCAATGTTTGGCTTGAGCATAACACAATAGATTAAAACTAAAAAATGGATGGTAAAGGAATAAATATTAAATACCCAGATGTGGGATTAGGATAACTATGGCCCTCCTAAATAGAATATATGGTTTTGAAACCATAACCTATGTATAAGTTAAATGGTTCACATTGTTGGACATTATTTTAACTACAGACAAGTTAGTTTCACTAGGGGAAGTCATAAGTGCCAGATTTAAGACATATATGTTTTATATTAAACAAAGGATAGTTGATGGAAATTATTATATGATGTCATATCTACTGGATGTAATATTAGGCATAGTTCATAAGACATATGGGGAGCTATGGAAACCCTTAATAGAATATTTAGGTAATAGAATATGTGAATATTAATATTTCATGTTTATATACATATCTAAAAATGAAATTCAATATATATGCGAAGAAATTTATCCTTAAGTATATCAGGTGATTTATGGAACCTAGATGTTACGTTTTCTAAAAATCTAACAAGAATCATTGGTCAAATGGGGGATCATTAGTATTACCCTAACTAAATAATTATCATAATTGAGGGTACAAGCAAATATCCTCTATTTATGACATGCCACATCCCAAAAAAATGGATAATAAGAGATGGTTTTTTAACTCTACAACAACATTGACGAATAAATTGGCCTTAAACATTATGCCTATTATTATAAAAATCCTCTGAGTATTGAACAAATTTAATTTGTGGTTAGGACACAATTCAACCAACTTTGGAAAGTTAGATCCCACTAAAATTTAAAAGTGGCCCAATTTAGGGAAAGAGACCCCAAGAAGAAAATTAGGGCATATCTCAATCACCTCAAGGAAAATAAGAAGGTGAAAATTTCATATGGTCACCAAGAATATGATCATGATGTTGTTTTTTGAATGCATCAGATGATAATGAGGTGTGGACTAGGATGAAAGATAAATGTATGTATATGATATTCAATCAAGATCTTTAGTAAAATCTTGAGATCACTAAAAAATAAGCAAAGGAGATAGAATATAATGTACAAGGACCATCAATCCATTAGTGGAATCAAACTCAACCACAAGATTCATAAGGGAAATACCAACTTCCTCTTTTATAGGAGAACAAATAAATTTATAAGAGAAAACGAGTCTAACATCCAGAGGAAGTCTATTCCTAAAATAAGGAGGGAAAATCTAAGATTCCTCCCCCATTCTCAGCTACACTTTACATCTATAGATATTACTACTACATTTTTGGGAGTAGTCATCATAAATAAAAAATTAACATCTCCTCTAGACCCATAGAAGATCATATTTTATGCGACACCTTTATCACCACTTACAACAGTCACCTAGGTTAGTCTACATGTGTTTTTATAGGCTTATTTATTATCTATTCTAGTTTTTCATTATCCTCCTTAAGATCTCCTAGTAAGTCAACCTCCATCTAATACCTTTAGTGAGGATACATATTTTCAGGCAGTCCCTTCCATGTCATCCCTTTCTCCATTCACCCTTCCTTCCACCATTGTTGTCCCACCAACCATTCCTTCACCACCACCTATACTGATACCTTCCACTATTATATATCCTTCAGTAATTCACCATATCCCTCACCTTTCACTCCTACTATGTTCACTCACCAGAGGAAGTCTAAACATCTTACCTCCTTAAAGGGAAAAAAATTAGAATAAAGTCCATATTTTGGTCTCCCCACCATAGAGGAATCACTTGATGATGAGGAATTATAAGAATAGGATCCTAGACATGTAATATTTGTAGTCATATATTCAATTGATGAAGGTGAATATGAGTAAATATAATGAAGGAGACAAGACCTCTAATAAGTGAAGAGGTAGCCCTAAATGATGAAGAAGAGTTTAAAAAGGCTAAATCTATGATGTTTTAAGGCCTAAAAGAAGAACAAACTTTGGATGGAACTTTGGATCATCAAATCCTCATGGAAGAGAAAAGATAAATATAAATGAGGTAGTATCTTTCCTTATTTCTCATGTTACTGGTGTAGATATTATAGATATAGATTTGCCTTTAGTTATTCTAAATATTATTTTGTCTAGTTCTATCAACTCTCCCATTATTTAAATGTTAAATCAAATAAAGGTTAGAAGAAATTGGTTCATTTTTAGAGTATGATTATAATTTCCATTGAAAACCCTATAAGGACACTAGTCCTTAAATAATATTTAGCTCAACTAGATATCCCTATGCCACAATATTCACCCATATAGTCAATCACTAAGACTATTCATAAAATCCTAGGCTTGAACATGTATATGGCTGAAGTCACTCCATCAAGAGAACCTTCTCCATGGGAGAGAATTATCTATCCAACTCTCCAATTCCCAATACAAATAAGTTCATCATTGGCACCACTAGAAATATCACCTCCAATGACTCCACCTTCCACATCTGAAGACCCAAACCTAGAAGATGCATAAACATGGGACTTTGTTTTTCCCCGATGGGAAAAAGATATGAGAAATACAAGGGATGAGAGACAAAACCTATTTGTTACAAAGTTACCTTTGACATGTATGAGGATAGTATTAGCTAACTTGTGGCTTAATTATCCCTCTTTGACATTATATTACATTTATATATGCTTTCTTTAGATTAGTAGGTTGTCCTATGGAGTAA
Organism: Torreya grandis; assembly: GCA_037957365.1. NCBI lineage: Eukaryota > Viridiplantae > Streptophyta > Pinopsida > Cupressales > Taxaceae > Torreya > Torreya grandis. The sequence goes on from JARHVA010001953.1 coordinate 558,587, forward strand.
CCATGGCCTAGTTAGACTATATATAGGGGGTAGTGGGTAATCATTATCATCATATTGTGAATTCTGCTCTTATTGAAGTTTGTGGAGGTTGCCCCCTCGAAGTGGCTTATCTATTATCATATATTTGGATATATTTTAGTCATATTTGGATATAATTCTGATGTTATAATTAATTCTTGAAGTAATTTCATTACAAGTGGTATCAGAGCAGCGATTTTGGCAATCTTGTGGGTGAAACACTAAATTTTTAATTCTTGTGATATATAAAAAAAGGTTGAAAATTTCTTTGAAAATGTTTTACTAGAGGTGAGAAATAATCAAATTAAGCTTCCATTAAAAATAAAGCTAATTTGGATCTATTTTTCAAAATTTATTACTATTTTATGGGTTTTCATAAAATTGCTCTATAGTGCGCAATTCAAAGAATTTTTCTGAGTTGTTTATATTTTTGGAAAGCTTAGAAAAATTAGGCTACGGTTTGTTCTTTGTATATTTTTATTTGAGGCAAAAATAATTCCGAAATTTCTTGGTCAAAGTTTGGTCAAAAGTGTCAATAAGGGTCGACATCCTAAAACCCTTTTATGGCAGGTCCACAAACTCGAGGCTGAGGAAAGGGTGCTGAAAATCTAGGAAAAACTCCTAACAAGGATGAGATGGAGTTAGAAGTGGGATGTAATAGACCCTTTGTACCAAGGTTTTCTGACATAGATCACAAAGTGATCCAGCTTGACTATAGTGTGCAAGGCATTTAGAGTGAGGTGCAAGACATACAATCTAATATGCAAACCATACAAGATAGTTTGGGATATATCATGACGGCTTTGAACATTAATCAATCAAATCATTAAGCTAACTCTATTTCACAAACCCACCAGGGTGGTTCTCCTAACCAGTCTACTTCAAATCCAACTCCATGGCCACAGAGGAACCTATTACCAAAAGTGGATATGCACAAATTTGATGGAAAAGATCCACTCAATTGGCTCAACCAAATGAGGAGTTTTTTTGTCCTACATTAGATTCCAAGTGGAAAAAAGGTTACCATGGCATCCTTGTATCTTGAACCTGATCAATTCATTTGGTATCAATGGTTGTGTGCTCAAAAGAAAAAGATGAGTCTTAATGTCACCTAGTCAATTTTTACAGAGTAGCTACAATTACACTATGGCAATAGTGTGATAGATAATTACTTCAACCAACTAGAAAAATTGTGACAAACTAGCTCTGTCAAGGATTATATTCATCATTTTTAGAACCTATCCTTACGTGTGGAGACAATTTCTGATGCAAACTTGAATGACCTATTTTTGGGTGGACTCAAGGACCACATTCAACATGAGGTATGCATGTTTAATCCACTTAATATTTTTGAATCTATTATCCTAGCACGTAGAGCTGAGGAAAAATTCATAGACAATAAGAATTAGCCATTCACTCACTTCAAAGATCATAGCATATCATCATCAACATTTCCTCCACCTACTAGATTAACCCCTCAGCAAATTGAAGAAAAGCGTGCAAAAGGATTATGTTTTGGTTATGATAGCAAGTGGAGTAAGGACATAGATGTGCTAAGAAGAAGTTATTCTACATTGAGGGAACAAATGAAGATGAAGAAGTAGATGATGCCTACAATGATGATGAGGAAGATATAAAGGAGGTACCTAAAGATTCCCAACCTACAATACCTTGTCATGCACTTGCAGGTATTAAATCTCCACAAACTCTTAAGGTAGTGGGTTTCCTCAAGAAATAGAAGGTGACAGTGTTGATTGATTTAGGGAGCACACATAACTTTATAAACCATAAGTTGGCCACTCAATTGAACTCTTTCATCTACCTAGCACCAAAATTTTAGGTCATGATTGCAGATGGTGGCACAATTAATTGTTCAAGCAAATGCCATAGTATTAAGCTTGTTATGGGTGGGTACAATCTCGACTCTCCTATGTTTGTTATTCCCATGGGTAAGATAGACATTGTTTTGGGAGTTCAATGGCCCACAACCTTGGGTACCATTGAGATGAACTTCCAAGAACTATTCATGCACTTTCATTCTGAAGGTAATAAAATTGAACTACATGGATTACATGCAAAATCTCCACAATTGGTTAGTTCACATCAAATGACCAAGATGCTAAAAAAGGGGGCAGAGGGAATTATTGCACGATTATGCTCCATAGAAGTTCAACCCACAAAGGTATCTATACATCCTGATCTACACATAATTCTTGAAGACCACTCATCTATTTTTGGGGCCATGCCAAAAGGACTACCACCAAAAAGAGAACATGATCATGCCATTCAACTAATTTCAAGTAGTCAACCACCAAATATCAGACCATATAGATATACATATGCACAAAAGAGTGAAATTGAAAAGATGGTCCATGAGATGCTGGAGGCAGGGATCATCAAGCATGGCCAAAGTGCATATTCATCACTAGTGGTCATGGTGTAGAAGAAGGATGACACATGGAAGATGTGCCCAAATTATAGGGAACTCAACAAGTACACCATCAAAGATAAGTTTCCTATTCTAGTAATTGATGATTTACTTGATGAGTTGCATGGTACTAATTATTTCACAAAATTGGATCTTCGCTTGGGGTACCATCAAATTAGAATCAAGGATGAAGATGTTCATAAAACTACTTTTAGAACACATGAGGGCCATTATGAGTTTTTGGTAATGCCCTTTGGTCTTACAAATGCACCATCTACTTTTTGAATCTTGATGAACACTATTTTTAGGCCTTTTTTAAGGAAGTTTGTGCTAGTTTTCTTTGATGACATATTGATTTATAGTCAGAGATGGGAAGCACATCTGCAACATGTGAAATAGGTGTTGATAGTTTTGGAGAAGCACCAACTTTATGCAAAGCCATCTAAATGTGCTTTTGGAGTATAGGAGGTAGAGTACCTTAGTCACATTGTTTCCCATGAAGGGGTCAAAGTTGATCCTCAGAAGATCAAAGCGATAATGGAATGGCCCATGCCAAAAACTCTAAAAAACCTTCAAGGTTTTCTTGGACTAACAGGTTACTATAGAAGATTTATTAGAGGTTATGGTAGCATAGCAGCTCCACTCACTACATTACTAAAGAAGGATGCTTTCCATTTGAATGATGATGCCACCAAAGCATTTGAGAAACTAAAAGTAGCTATGTGCACCACTCTAGCTTTGGTTATTCCAAACTTCTCACAAACATTCACTATTGAATGTGATGCTTTTGGGTCTGGATTGGAGGTAGTACTAATACAGGAAGGAAGGCCCATTGCATTTGAAAGTCATCAATTCAAAGGTAAGAATCTATAAAAACCTATTTATGAGAAAGAAATGATGGCTATTCTTCATGCAGTTAAACAATGGAGGCCTTATCTGATGGGTAGACACTTTAAGGTGAAAACGGATCATGATAGTCTCAAGTACTTTTTGGAACAAAGATTATCATCTGAGGAACAACAAAAATAGGTAACCAAAATGTCAGGTTATGATTTTGAAATCATCTACAAGAAGGGTAAAGATAATGTAGTAGCAGATGCACTATCTAAAAGGGATGCATCCACAAAAGCATTACTTTGTGCAATGTCCATATTGCAAGCAGATTAGGTGGATGAAGCTAGGTTAGAATGGGAGCAAGACAAGGATACACAGGTTCTAATTCAGAATCTCTAGCAAGGTAATTTATCCTCAGATGAATTTGAATGGTAAGGTAATGTCTTATGGTATAAGGGTAGGTTATACTTGTGCAAAACTTCAGAGCTTAAGAATAAGATTCTTGTAGAGTTGCATGCATCTCCACTTGGGGGACACTTAGGGTTCTTGAAAACATATCATAGAATTAAGAAAGAATTATTTTGGGAAGGACTCAAGGGAGATGTACAAAATTTTGTGGAAGAATGCATGATATGCCAATAGAATAAAGGTGAAACAGTTAAGACCTCAGGTTTGTTACAACCATTAGCAATTCCTAGTCAAAGGTGGGAGGAGGTTTCCATGGATTTCATCACTGGGTTGCCTTGTTCTAAAGGTAATAATGTTATTTTTTTCATTGTGGATAGGCTTAAAAAATATGCCCATTTTTGTGCTCTCTCATACCCATTTTCAGCAAGTACAGTCGTGGCTATTTTTATGGAGGTAGATCTCAAATTACATGGAACCCCAAAAATAATTGTAAGTGATCATGATCCTATTTTCACTAGTAATTTCTAGACTAAACTATTTTCTTGTTTGGGTACTCAGCTAGCTCATAGCTCATCTTACCACCCCCAATCTAATGGACAAACTAAAGTGGTTAACAAATGTTTAGAGGGGTATCTCCACTGTTTTGTATCAGATAAACAAGAACATTGGGTTAAATGGCTACCACTTGCAGAATGGTGGTATAACACATCTTTCCATACCTCTTCTAAAATGTCTCCATTTCTAGCACTATATGGTTACCATAAACCTTCCATCACTTCTTCATTAAAGATGCACACTAAGGTTTGAGATGTGGAAGAGCACATTCAACATCAACAAGAGGTTTTGGCTAGTTTGAGAGAGAATTTGGCCTTGGCACAAAATAGGATGAAGTAACAAGCAGATCAACACTAGAGTGAGCAAAATTTTGAGGTGTGTGACTGGGTATTTGTTTGTTTGCAACCTTACAAGTAGATGTCCTTGAAGCAACAGAAAAAGGACAACAAACTTGCTCCAAAGTATTATGGCCCTTATTAGGTTCTACAAAAAAATGGAAGTGTGGCTTACAAGCTCGAGTAACATCATTCATCTCACATACACCCAGTATTTCATGTTACTTGTTTGAAGAAGGTCATTGGATAGAATGTTTCTGCCCAGACAGAGCTCCCAAAACTAGATGAAGAAGGATGAGTCATTTTGGAACCAGATAAGATCCTCCAAATACATACTAAGAGGTTAAGAACTAGAGAGATTAAGGAAAATTTGATCAAGCGGAAAAACCAAAGCAGTGAATATGCAACTTGGGAATGTGAAGAATTTTTGCAACAACATCCACAGTTCTTCAATGTTGAGGACAACATTGGTTTGAAGGGGAAGGGCATGCTATGCCCCTAACCTATCACATGTATGAGGATAGTATTAGCTAACTTGTGGCTTACTTATCCCTCTTTGACATTATATTACATTTATCTATGCTTTCTTTAGATTAGTAGGTCAGCCTATGGAGTAACCATGGCCTAGTTAGACTATATATAGGAGGTAGTGGGTAATCATTTATCATCATATTGTGAATTATGCTCTTATTGAAGCTTGTGGAGGTTGCCCCCTCGAAGTGGCTTATCTATTATCATATATTTGGATATATTTTAGTCATATTTGGATATGATTCTACTGTTATACTTAATTCTTGAAGTAATTTCATTACAGTTCACTTACCAGAGGAAGTCTAAACATCTTACCTCCTTAAAGGGAAAACAATTTGAATAAAGTCCATATTTTGGTCTCCCCACCATAGAGGAATCACTTGATGATGAGGAATTATAAGAATAGGATCCTAGACATGTAATATCTTTAGTCATATATTCAATTGATGAAGGTGAATATGAGCAAAGATAATGAAGGGGGCAAGACCTCTAATAAGTGAAGAGGTAGCCCTAAATGATGAAGAAGAGTTGAAAAAGGCTAAATCTATGATGTTTTAAGGCCTAAAAGAAGAACAAACTTTGGATGGAACTTTGGATCATCAAATCCTCATGGAAGAGAAAAGATAAATATAAATGAGGTAGTATCTTTCCTTATTTCTCATGTTACCGGTGTAGATATTATAGATATAGATTTTCCTCTAGTTATTCTAAATATTATTTTGTCTAGTTCTATCAACTCTCCCATTATTTAAATGTTAAATCAAATAAAGGTTAGGAGAAAGTGGTTCATTTTTAGAGTATGATTATAATTTCCATTGAAAACCCTATAAGGACACTAGTCCTTAAATAATATTTAGCTCAACTAGATATCCCTATGCCACAATATTCACCCATATAGTCAATCACTAAGACTATTCATAAAATCTTAGGCTTGAACAGGTATATGGCTGAAGTTACTCCATGAAGAGAACCTTCTCCATGGGAGAGAATTATCTATCCAACTCTCCAATTCCCAATACAAATAAGTTCATCATTGGCACCACTAGAAATATCACCTCCAATGACTCCACCTTCCACATCTGAAGACCCAAACCTAGAAGATGCATAAACATGGGACTTTGTTTTTCCCCAATGGGAAAAAGATATGAGAAATACAAGGGATGAGAGACAAAACCTATTTGTTACAAAGTTACCTTTGACATGTATGAGGATAGTATTAGCTAACTTATGGCTTAATTATCCCTCTTTGACATTATATTACATTTATATATGCTTTCTTTAGATTAGTAGGCCAGCCTATGGAGTAACCATGGCCTAGTTAGACTATATATAGGAGGTATTGGGTAATCATTTATCATCATATTGTGAATTTTGCTCTTATTAAAGCTTGTGGAGGTTGCCCCCTCGAAGTGGCTTATCTATTATCATATATTTGGATATATTTCAGTCATATTTGGATATAATTCTACTATTATACTTAATTCTTGAAGTAATTTCATTACAAGTGGTATCTGAGCTGCGATTTGGGCAATCTTGTGGGCGAAACACTAGATTTTTAATTTTTGCGACATATAAAAAAAGGTTATGAATTTCTCTAAAAATTTTTTACTGGAGGTGAGAAATAATCAAATTAAGCTTCCATTAAAATTACAACTAATTTGGATCTGTTTTTCAAATGTTACCACTATTTTATGATTTTTCATAAAATTGCTCTATAGTGCGCCATTCAAAGAATTTTTCTGAGTTGTTTATATTTTTGGAAATCTTAGAAAAATTTGGCTACAGTTTGTTCTTTGTATATTTTTATTTGAGGCTGAAATAATTCCAAAATCACTTATTCAAAGTTGGGTCAAAAGTGTCAATAAGGGTCGACATCCTAAAACCCTTTTATGGCAAGTCCACAAACTCGGGGCCGAGGAAAGGGTGCTGAAACTCCAAGAAAAACTCCTAACAAGGATGAGATGGATTTAGAAGGGGAATGTAATAGACCCTTTGTACCAAGGTTTTTTGACATAGATCACAAAGTGAGCCAGCTTGACTATAGTGTGCAAGGCATTCAGAGTGAGGTGCATGACATACAATCTAATATGCAAACCATACAAAATAGTTTGGTATATATCATGATGCCTTTGAACATTAATCAATCAAATCAGTAAGCTAACTCTATTTCACAAACCCATGAGGGTGGTTCTCCTAACCAGTCTACTTCAAATCTAACTCCATGGCCACAGAAGAACCTATTACCAAATGTGTATATGCGCAAATTCGATGGAAAAGATCCACTCAATTGGCTCAACCAAATGGAGAGTTTTTTTGACCTACATCAGATTCCAAGTGGATAGAAGGTTACCATAGCATCCTTGTATCTTGAACCTGGTCAATTCATTTGGTATCAATGGTTGTGTGCTCAAAAGAAAAAGATGAGTCTCAATGTCACCTAGTCAATTTTTATAGAGCAACTACAATTACATTATGGCAATAGTGTGATAGATAATTACTTTATCCAATTGGAAAAATTGTGACAAATTAGCTCTGTCAAGGATTATATTCATCATTTTCAAAACCTATCCTTACGTGTGGAGACAATTTCTGATGCAAACTTGAGTGACCTATTTTTGGGTGGACTCAAGGACCACATTCAACATGAGGTATGCATGTTTAATCCACTTAATATTTCTAAATCTATTATCCTAGCACGTAGAGCTAAGGAAAAATTCATAGCCAACAAGAAGCAACCATTCACTCACTTCAAATATTGTAGCATATCATCATCAACATTTCCTCCACCTACTAGATTGACCCCTTAGCAAATTGAAGAAAAACGTGTAAAAGGATTATGTTTTAGTTATGATAGCAAGTGGAATAGAGGACATAGATGTGTTCAGAAGAAGTTATTCTACATTAAGGGACTAAATGAAGATGAAGAAATAGATGATGCCTCCAATGATGATGAGGAAGATATAGAGGAGGTACCTGAAGATTCCCAACCTACAATCTCTTGTCATGCACTTGCAGGTATTAACACTCCACAAACTCTTAAGGTGGTGGGTTTCCTCAAGAAATAGAAGGTGACAGTGTTGATTGATTCAGGGAACACACATAACTTTATAAACCATAAGTTGCCCACTTGATTGAACTGTTTCATCTACCTAGCACCAAAATTTAAGGTCATGATTGCAAATGGTGGCACAATTAATTGTTCAGGCAAATGCCATAGTATTAATCTTGCTATGGGTGGGTACAATCTCAACTCTCCTATGTTTGCTATTCCCATGGGTAACACAAACATTGTTTTGGGAGTCTAATGGCTCACAACCTTAGGTACCATTGAGATGAACTTCCAAGAACTAGTCATGCGCTTTCATTCTGAAGGTAAGAAAATTGAACTACATGGATTACATGCAAAATCTCCACAATTGGTTAGTTCACATCAGATGACCAAGATGCTAAAAAAGGGGGTAGAGGGAATTATTGCATGATTATGCTCCATAGAAGTTCAACCCACAAAGGTATCTACACATCCTGATCTACAAATAATTCTTGAAGACCACTCATCTATTTTTGGGGCCATGCCAAAAGGACTACCACCAAAAAGAGAACATGATCATGCCATTCAACTAATTCCAGGTAGTCAACCACCAAATATCAGACCATATAGATATCTATATGCACAAAAGAGTGAAATTGAAAAGATGGTCCATGAGATGCTGGAGGCAGGGATCATCAAGCATAGCCAAAGTGGATATTCATCACCAGTGGTCATGGTGCAGAAGAAGGATGACACATGAAGATGTGCCCAAATTATAGGGAACTCAACAAGTACACCATCAAAGATAAGTTTCCTATTCTAGTAATTGATGATTTACTTGATGAGTTGCATGGTGCTAATTATTTCACAAAATTGGATCTTCGCTTGGGGTACCATCAAATTAGAATCAAGGATGAATATGTTCATAATACTGCTTTTAGAACACATGAGGGCCATTATGAGTTTTTGGTAATTCCCTTTGGTCTTACAAATGCACCATCTACTTTTCAAAGATTAATGAACACTATTTTTAGGCCTTTTTTAAGGAAGTTTGTGCTAGTTTTCTTTGATGACATATTGATTTATACTCAGAGATGGGAAGCACATCTGCAACATGTGAAATAGGTGTTGATAGTTTTGGAGAAGCACCAACTTTATGCAAATCCATCTAAATGTGATTTTGGAGTATAGGAGGTAGAGTACCTTGGTCACATTTTTTCCCATGAAGGGGTCAAATTTGATCCTCAGAAGATCAAAGTGATAATGGAATGGCCCATGCCAAAAACTCTCAAAAACCTTCGAGGTTTTCTTGGACTAACAGGTTACTATAAAAGATTTGTTAAAGGTTATGGTAGCATAGTAGCTCCACTCACTGCATTGCTAAAGAAGGATGCTTTCCATTTGAATGATGATGCCACCAAAGCATTTGAGAAACTAAAAGTAGCTATGTGCACCACTCCAGTTTTGGCTACTCTAGACTTCTCACAAACATTCACTGTTGAATGTGATGATTTTGGGTCTGGATTGGGGGCAGTACTAATACAGGAAGGAAGACCCATTGCATTTGAAAGTCATCAATTCAAAGGTATGAATCTACAAAAACCTATTTATGAGAAAGAAATGATGGCTATTCTTCATGCAGTTAAACAATGGAGGCCTTATCTGATGGGTAGACACTTTAAGGTGAAAATAGATCATGATAGTCTCAAATACTTTTTGGAGCAAAGATTATCATCTGAGGAACAACAAAAATGGGTAACCAAAATGTTGGGTTATGATTTTGAAATCATATACAAGAAGGGTAAAGATAATGTAGTAGCAGATGCACTATCTAGAAGGGATGCATCCACAGAAGCATTACTTTGTGCAATGTCCATATTGCAAGCAGATTGGGTGGATGAAGCTAGGTTAGAATGGGAGCAAGACAAGGATACATAGGTTCTAGTTCAGAATCTCCAGCAAGGTAATTTATCCTCAGATGAATTTGAATGGAAATGTAATGTCCTATGGTATAAGGGTAGGTTATACTTGTGTAAAACTTCAGAGCTTAAGCATAAGATTCTTGCAGAGTTGCATGCATATCCACTTGGGGGACACTCAGGGTTCTTGAAAACATATCATAGAATTAAGAAAGAATTATTTTGGGAAGGACTCAAGGGAGATGTACAAAAGTTTGTGGAAGAATGCATGATATGCCAATAGAATGAAGGTGAAACAGTTAAGACCCCGAGTTTGTTACAACCATTAGCAATTCCTAGTCAAAGGTGGGAGGAGGTTTCCATGGATTTCATCACTGGGTTGCCTTGTTCTGAAGGTAATAATGTTATTTTGGTCATTGTCGATAGGCTTACAAAATATGCCCATTTTTGTGTTCTCTCACACCCATTTTTAGCAAGTACAGTCACGGCTATTTTTATGGAAGTAGTTCTCAAATTACATGGAAACCCAAAAATAATTGTAAGTGATCATGATCCTATTTTTTCTAGTAATTTCTAGACTAAACTATTTTCTTGTTTGGGTACTCAGCTAGCTCATATCTCATCTTACCACCCCCAATCTGATGGACAAATTAAAGTGGTTAACAAATGTTTAGAGGGGTATCTCCATTGTTTTATATCATATAAACAAGAACATTGGGTTAAGTGGCTACCACTTCTAGAATGGTGGTATAACACATCTTTCCATACCTCTTCTAAAATGTCTCCATTTATAGCACTATATGGTTACCATCCACCTTCCATCACTTCTTCATTAAAGGTGCACAACAAGGTTCGAGATTTGGAAGAGCACATTCAACATCAACAAGAGGTTTTGGCTAGTTTGAGAGAGAATTTGGCCTTGGCACAAAATAGGATGAAGCAACAAGTAGATCAACACTGGAGTGAGCAAAATTTTGAGGTGGGTGACTGGGTATTTGTTTTTTTGCAACCTTATAAGCAGATGTCCTTGAAGCAATAGAAAAAGGACAACAAACTTGCTTCAAAGTATTATGGCCCTTATTAGGTTCTACAAAAAATTGGAAATGTGGCTTACAAGCTCGAGTTACCTCATTCATCTCACATACACCTAGTATTTCATGTTTCTTGTTTGAAGAAGGTCATTGGATAGAAAGCTTCTGCCCAGGCAGAGCTCCCAGAATTAAATGAAGAAGGACAAGTCATTTTGGAACCAGAGAAGATCCTCCAAATATGTACTAAGAGGTTGAGAACTAGAGAGATTAAGGAATATTTGATCAAGTGGAAAAATCAAAGTAGTGAAGATGCAACTTGGGAATGTGAAGAATTTTTGCAACAACATCCACAGTTCTTCAATGTTGAGGACAACGTTGGTTTGAAGGGGAAGGGCATGCTACGCCCCTAACCTATCACATGTATGAGGATAGTATTAGCCAACTTGTGGCTTACTTTTCCCTCTTTGACATTATATTACATTTATCTATGCTTTCTTTAGATTAGTAGGTCAGCCTATGGAGTAACCATGGCCTAGTTAGACTATATATAGGAGGTACTGGGTAATCATTTATCATCATATTGTGAATTATGCTCTTATTGAAGCTTGTGGAGGTTTCCCCCTCAAAGTGGCTTATCTATTATCATATATTTGGATATATTTTAGTCATATTTGGATATAATTCTATTGTTATACTTAATTCTTGAAGTAATTTCATTACAGTTCAATTACCAGATGAAATCTAAACATCTTACCTCCTTAAAGGGAAAACAATTAGAATAAAGTCCATATTTTGGTCTCCCCACCATAGAGGAATCATTTGATGATGAGGAATTATAAGAATAGGATCCTAGACATGTAATATCTTTAGTCATATATTCAATTGATGAAGGTGAATATGAGCAAAGATAATGAAGGGGGCAAGACCTCTAATAAGTGAAGAGGTAGCCCTAAATGATGAAGAAGAGTTGAAAAAGGCTAAATCTATGATGTTTTAAGGCCTAAAAGAAGAACAAACTTTGGATGGAATTTTGGATCATCAAATCCTCATGGAAGAGAAAAGATAAATATAAATGAGGTAGTATCTTTCCTTATTTCTCATGTTACCGGTGTAGATATTATAGATATAGATTTGCCTCTAGTTATTCTAAATATTATTTTGTCTAGTTCTATCAACTCTCCCATTATTTAAACGTTAAATCAAATAAAGGTTACAAGAAAGTGGTTCATTTTTAGAGTATGATTATAATTTCCATTTAAAACCCTATAAGGACACTAGTCCTTAAATAATATTTAGCTCAACTAGATATCCCTATGCCACAATATTCACCCATATAGTCAATCACTAAGACTATTCATAAAATCCTAGGCTTGAAAAAGTATATGGCTGAAGTCACTCCATTAAGAGAACCTTCTCCATGGGAGAGAATTATCTATCCACCTCTCCAATTCCCAATACAAATAAGTTCATCATTGGCACCACTAGAAATATCACCTCCAATGACTCCACCTTCCACATCTGAAGACCCAAACCTAGAAGATGCATAAACATGGGATTTTGTTTTTCCCCAATGGGAATAAGATATGAGAAATACAAGGGATGAGAGACAAAACCTATTTGTTACAAAGTTACCTTTAGTCTATACTAAATTCAATAAATAGAGTAAAACCATTAAAATGGTGAGGAAGAGGAAGGCATTAAATTTGGATACAAGGGAAGAAATGAAATTTAAACAAAGAGAAAATATATTTATATTGGCAAAGAAAATCAAAAAGGATCCAAATTATCCCAATGAATATTCTCAAGACTTATATTCTTTTGTGGACTTGATTAGTGAAGATGTGAAAGAAATATATAAAATCAAAGAGGAGGCACAATATAGATTACTACAGAGATAGACTATGTAGGCTCCTTAGTGGATAATTAATGATGTGTAGAGTGAAACCACTAAGATATACAAAATTTTACATAATATATAGTTTTTAGATTAGAAAGCCAATCAAATAGAATAAATGTGATTAAACTTTGGCACCAATTGAAAGAGTTATATAAAATATTTAATTTCTTGGCTTAGTGTTGTAAAATTAGTGTCTTCAATCAATTGAACTTAATGTCCAACATAGATGAATCATGGTGCCTTAATTATATAATTACAAAATGGGATGGTTCCCTTAGTTGTTAGACATATATGAATAATCCACTGGGACATTTTACAAATCATGGGAGTGAGGCATTAAATTTTTTGAAATAAATTAGTGTCACTAGTGTGATTTCCCTTACATGTGAGTTAGTCAACATGTCAATTTCTTAGAACCTCCTCTAAGAAAATATAAACAAATTCAATGAGGAATTTGAAGGCATAATATATAGGACCAATGATTCAATTTTTTATTTGGTATTTTTTTCCAAGGATATGGTAACAAGAGCTAAGGCTCTAGGAGTAGAGTTCAAGATCTTAGAAGTTAGACAAATAAGGTTGATGGTTGAGGCCATCAAACTCATCAAACCTTCCTTGCTCAAATTTGACATCATCAATAAGGATTTAAATTTATTACACATGTTATTTAAATAACTCAGGGTAAAATAAATAGCTTCAAGGTCAATTATGAGAATACAACCAACTACTAATTTTTCTATGTCATATCAAGGTTCCTAATTTTTAGTATTTGTAGTCATGCAAAATTTAACATGCCCAATTTTGATTCCACAAGGAACAAAAGTGGATAGTTTAATTCATCCCATTGTCACTCCATCATATTCTTTAACTAGAATTTCCATATCAACACCTTACTAAGTATAACTATGTACATACATGTTTTTATTTTTGGTATTGATAAGCTATAAAAAAGGGTACAAATCCCTATTAAAAAAAGGCCTAGGGGTAAAACAATAGTCTAATAACCACAAATAGTGTAAAAATATCAAACAAACAATAGACTAGTAGAAGAAAATTAAAAAAACAAAGCCCAGACACAAGAAAAAAATACCAAGACTAGTTAAGTAGATCTTTCTAATCTTCCTTAAGGAAAGTTGAGTTCTACCTTGATGGTAACCTTACCCTTCATGTCCATTTCTTTGCTTAGACCATCCTATAGGATAGATAGGGAAGTAACAGCTCAATGGATGACTTTCACACACAAGGTGGTCAGCACTTCCATTTTTTTATTAAGAGAATGTAGCCCATTCTTAACCTCCTCCAGATCCTTTTTAATCTAAGTATAATTGTCATAAATTTTATCATTGGTAGCTTATTTCATAGGAGCATTATTGTCACTTTAACTTACACCCAATGAGGAGGTGACAAGTCTCTCCTCATTCATGTGGCATAATGGAACCACCTCAGGGATGTGGGTCACCAAATGTGAGGTGTGTTGGGTGAATATTTTGTCAACCAGCTAATTAGTGAGAAAAATAGGTGTCTTCAACCACAACATAGGGAGATTGGTCAGCTAGATGTGTAGGTTTACTACATCAACAGGAGACAAATCTCTCCTCTCATCAAGGGGAGGTTCCCTATAAGTATGAGGTGTTATATAATATATATATATATATATATATATGTTTTCACCAAGATTTTGTCCTTTGTTTGTGAACATCATCTCTGAAAGAAGAGAGATGGATGGTGTATCTTACCCCTGAGTGTTATTTTTTGCATATACATATATATATGCAAAAAATAACACTCAGGGGTAAGATACACCATCCATCTCTCTTCTTTCAGAGATGATGTTCACAAACAAAGGAGAAAATCCTAGTGAAAACACTGAAGGCACTTCTCTTCTTTTAGAAGTGTTCTTGCAGGGAACAACAGGAGTTCTTTCAAGTAGTGACAAGTAACTGGTAATCTAAGGGCATAGTAACTAGCAGACTGAGATGTAGCAAAAAGTCTCAACCTCAAATTCCCAAGAGTGAAAACGAAGGACAATGAGGGCACAAAGTTGTCCCAAGGTCCTTTACACAAGAACAAAAAGAAAACACACTAAAGACAATTGTGGGGGCACAAAGTCTCTCCACATTTGGCTTCAGGACACCTTCCTTATCACTTCCACTAGTTTTACTTATTAGATTAAATAAACAAGAATGCTCCTAGGAAATAGACATAAGAACAATTTCCTAAAATATCACAAGATATAATAGCACAAAGTCTACAAGTAACTTGCTTTCTTATTTAGATAAAATAATATGAACAATAACCTGAGCTCAAAGTCTCAGTATTCACCTTTCAATTTGGGTAGACTTTTGCTTCTGGTAACTGGAAGTCCTCCCCTTGTATCAAATCAGAGATTACATTATATATTAGCCAAGAAAGGCCTAGCACTTTGTTCCATGGAATGACCCATGCTGTGCATTTAATGCCTTGAATGCATTTTCATTTCTATCAAGGAACCATGATGGATCAGGGTGGCTACCTTAACTATGGCATGTCATTTTATCTCAAATGTCCTCTCCTGGGTTTGGATCATCTAGTGCTTTTCTTGGTGTCTACACAATTGTCTCTTTGCCTTTACTTCATGGAAGAAAAATAGGCCACGTCCTTGATTTGTCGTGCTCAGAAGTCTACTTGATCCACTATTTCACCTACTAGAAATAACTTCTCTGTTAGATATTTTTGATCTTTTGTATTATTTTTCTCTTCCCTATAGTAATTTGGACTTTTAAGCTCTTCTTTTAGCTAGTTGCTTGATTCATTTTTCAAATTTTTCATCGTATTTAAATATTAACGGGTATTCCATTATACTAAATTTGACATCCATGGGGCTGTCAAAGGTTGCCAGCTACTTGAACCATTACGAACCATGAACCTTGAAGGCTCCTTTTCACCTAAGTCTTTCAAAGCTTCTTTTTGTGTCTTTATCAAGCCTTTAGAACACTCTGAAGGGAAGGTGCCCCTTCAGGCTTTTCAAATGTTCCTTTTTTAAGTGTCAAGTGCCCCCCATAAGGGTACCTACTCTTTGAGATCTTTTGGGTGGCCTTCGGGCTTAATTTCCTTCAGAGGACTATTGTTTCTTTATTTCCTTCAGACGATTTCCTTCAGAGGACTATATATATAGAAAATAACACTCAGGGGTAAGATACACCATCCATCTCTCTTCTTTTAGAGATGATGTTCACAAAAAAAGGAGAAAATCTTGATGAAAACACTGAAGGCACTTCTCTTCTTTTTGACGTGTTCTTGTAGGGAATAGCAGGAGTTCTTTCAGGTAGTGACAAGTAACTGGTAATGTAAGGGCATAGTAACCAACAGACTAAGATGTAGCACAAAGTCTCCACCTCAAACTTCCAAGAGTAAAATACAAAGGATAATGAGGGCACAAAGTCATCCCAGGGTCCTTTACATAGGAACAGAAAGAAAATACACTAAAGCCAATTGTGGGGGCACAAAGTCTCTCCATAGTTGGCTTTAGGACACCTTCCTTATCACTTCCACTAGTTCTACATGTTAGATTAAATAAACAAGAATGCTCCTAAGAAATAGACATAAGAATAATTTCCTAAAATAGCACAAGTTATAATAGCACAAAGTCTGCAAGTAACTTGCTCTCTTATTCAGATAAAGTAATATGAACAACAATATGAGCTCAAAGTCTCAGTACTTGCCTTTCAATTTGGGTAGAGTTTTGCTTCTGGTAACTGGAAGTCCTCCCCTTGTATCAAATCAGAGATTACATTATATATTAGCCAAGAAAGGCCTAGCACTTTGTTCCATGGAATGACCCATGCTGTGCATTTAATGCCTTAAATGCATTTTCATTTCTATCAAGGAACCATGATGGATCAGGGTGGCTACCTTAACTATGGCATGTCATTTTATCTCAAATGTCCTCTCCTGGGTTTGGATCATCTAGTGCTTTTCTTGGTGTCTACACAATTGTCTCTTTGCCTTTACTTCATGGAAGAAAAATAGGCCACGTCCTTGATTTGTCGTGCTCAGAAGTCTACTTGATCCACTATTTCACCTACTAAAAATAACTCCTTTGTTAGATATTTTTAATCTTTTGTATTATTTTTCTCTTCCCTGTAGCAATTTGGACTTTTAAGCTCTTCTTTTAACTGGTCACTTGATTCATTTTTCAAATTTTGCATCATATTTAAATATTAATGGGTATTCCATTATACTAAATTTGACATCCATGGGGCCGTCAAAGGTTGCCAACTACTTGAACCATTATGAACCATGAACCTTAAAGGCTCATTTTCACCTAAGTCTTTCAAAGCCTCTTTCTATGTCTTTATCAAGCCTTTAGAACACTCTAAAGGGAAGGTGTCCCTTCGGGCTTTTCAAACGGTCTTTTTTTAGGTGTCAAGTGCCCCCCATAAGGGTACCTACTCTTTGAGATCTTTTGGGTGGCCTTCGAGCTTAATTTACTTCAGAGGACTATTGTTTCATTATTTCCTTCATATAATTTGTTTGAAGGAATTCCTTTAGACAATTTGTCGAAAGGAAATCTTTCCTTGGCTCTACATCTTTGACACATGGCACATTCTGCTGCTTTAAAACTTATAGGAACTTATAGAAAATGGGACCCACAACACTTCTTGCCTGAGCAGCTTCAAAAGGGGAACATGGATGCAAACACTAGTCACTCTTTTCTAAGTTATAATGGGACATGTGGCATGTTCTGCGTAACTTAGAGAATCTTTAGATACATTTGAGAGTTATGTGGAAGATGACATGTGGTGGCTTCCATCGAGCTCCTAGAAACACTGTAGAAACATTCAGGATCCTTTTGGATTCACGTAGATGTAGACACTTGTCATGCTTCTCTTGACCTTAACAACTCACCTGGGGTCCACCACAGTCCTTCCAAATAAAAGGAAGAAACTATGGATGTTGACACTTGTCATGCTTCGTTGAGCTTTTCAAGGGAAATGTGGCATCTTCCACTACTTTGTAGAAAAACATATTACAACCTTCCACTATTGCCACTTGGTTCCCTCTGTGGGACTTTGAGAGAAGCCTATTGAAATAAGCTTTGAAAATTATTAGTGACTTGAAACGTGGATGTAGACACTTGTCTCACTTCACTGAGCTAGAATGGGACATGTGGCACATTTTGCTACTTTAAAACTTATTAGAAATTGAGTCCTGGTAGATGACACTTGGTAGCTTCCACTACACTTTAGCAACTCATCTGGGGCCCACCACAGTCTTTACTTAACAATGAGACAAAAGGAAGAAGATGTAGATGCTGACACTTGGTGCACTCCATAGAGTTATAACGGGACATGTGGCATGCTCTGCTATTTTTAGGAACAAATTATAATGGGTCTCAGTAGATGACACTTGGCAATTTTTGCCTGACTTTTTGAAGCTTGTCGATGACATTGAACCCTTTCTGGTGGAACCAAGGCATTAAACCAACCCTAAAAATTCCTAAGTGCTAGAAACTTGCTCCTTTGAGAGAATTTACCTGCTAAATCCATTGAACCTATTGGACTTGCTAATTTCAAGCATGTTGAGCCTGTAGAAACATATCTACATAGTTTGTAGATCTAAGCCTCTAGAGTCTATAGAAACTAAGTCCATAGTTTTCTCTAAGTTTTCTCTAACCTTGAAATAGTCTGTAGAAATCATCTATAGGGTCCCTTAGCTAAAAAAGTTGGAAAAATAGAGAATTTGAAGGCTCATAACAATTTTTTAGAAGAGAAGAGAGGGTTCTTTGGCTTGTAAGACCAAAAATAGTTCATGTGTTGTCCCAAAAAATGAGAAGTCTATTTTTGGGGACAATAAGGTGGATCTCTAGATTAGGGGCTAATTCCCCTTGATACATCACTATAACTCAAGCCTAATACTGAAACTTGGGGGAATGAAAAGGGAGAAAGATATTTGAAAGAAAAATATAATTTATGGGAGGTGACACCAAATAAGTTGTCTATTCACACCATTTAACATGTGCTTGGAACCAAGAAGAAGTTTGCATATACTCTTCATCTAATGACAATATCCTCTCTCACATCAATGTTTCAAGCATGGGATATTAGAGATAGCTTAGGCTAAGAGGAATTAGACTAAAATAATTTTATTAAACACTATTTATTAGACTACTCACTATACCTATAATCTAATTAGATACTTCTTGCTGACCTACAAAAGAGAGATTCCAAAACACACAAGGCACTAGGAAGAGTAACATGTGAAGTTAAACCAAAATAAACTTGCACAATACCAATAACCATTATGTACACTTAGTGAAATATTTAATGAGGTAAAAAAATTATCTTTATTAGCTCAAGGAAAAAATTTGGCAAGGCTTCACCATACCCAGGTAGAGAGATTCATATAATAGCCCAAAAGGCTAGTTTATATAGAAATATGAGAGGAGAGAGAGAGAAAATAAAGCTCAAGAGTCACTAAAACACTTGTCAAACTAAAAATATCAAATATTTTTGCATGAAAGAGAAATATGGGGTGAGTCATGAGATATTAGAAGCTACAAGTGTCATCTCAAATCATCAAGCTCTTACAAAGTGGTCAAAAAACTCTTTTCTTTGCACAAAAAATTATCTTTATGATTTTCCTTCACAAAACTCCTTCACCACCACATAGGGTTAGGTATAATGATGGATCTAAGTAGGAGGCGTTAAAAAAATCCCTCACATGCATTAGATTAGTATCTAATCATTTTTATTCTTCTGGCCATGCATAATCATCCATGATAGTCCCAAAATGACTTCTTCTCATGCACCTCTCACACTTAGCACCCAAAACCTTTCCAATTCTACAACATTATCTATGCACAAGTAGAAATGACACTTTTAAAGAGTGTCTATATCTAGTTTCATCAAACAAGCCTTAAAAGGATTCACAATTAAAGTTTCACTACTTTTCCTAAGTGTTCATTGCCCATTCACTTTGACTTGATGAAATAAAAGAGATGGTAGGCACACTTTGGAGATGAGATAGATCAAAAAATTGAAATGAGGACTTATAAAAAGTCCTAAACTCTCTCCCAAATGTGGTTTCACCTTTTGAAACCTTCTCACCTAAAAAACACACAAAAATGTCAAAAAGAGATCTGTTGTACCCCATCCATATAGGTCTGTACAAAAAATTAGCATTAGATGGAGCCTAAGAGAGTATTTTTAAAGTTTTAAAAGTTTCATGGCATTTCCATTGCATTTGGATGCTTCAATTATCTCATCTTCCTAATCGAGTACCTAGAGAGGGTTTATAAGGGTTTTATAGCAATTTAAATTCTTAGGCTTAGTTCATAGAGGCTACATTTCCAAATCCTAAAAAATACAACTAAAGGAATCTTAGGATTCCTCCATAACATCTCCAATCATATTAACTTGCCATGTAAAGCATCATGTGAGATATAAGCATCGAAACTTGACCATTTGAACTCTTTTCCTACATTTTGTAATGGTTTATGTGTTTTTAAGCCCAAAAATGGATTTTTGATAGTTTCCAATATAAAATAAATCTCAATCACCTATATTAATACCAAAAAAACATGCCTCCATCATTATAATATCTACCTAATATCTATAAATGAAAAGACTCCTTGCATTGGCATTAGGCCTAGACATTGTCTAAAGGGTCTGCCTACAACCCTTCCTACCTAGACTATCATGTTTGACTTCAAACCTCATAGACTAGTTTCCCATGTTGTATCAACTATTTATTATCTCTAAAAACCATATGGGAATGCATTTGATGTTTTTGGTCCACTATTCTTGCCTATTCCCTCAAAACTGCTCCTTCATGCAAGGCAAAAGTTCCCTATCTTTGAGATAGAATAGAGGTGTGTTTCATTAATTTATCACAAAAACCAAACCCTTAAGGGTTTTATATAGGTTTTAATTGTTATCCATAACAAATTTTATCTCTTTATTCAATACTTTAGATCTCTAACCTTCATTTCCTAGATAGATTTTAGGTGTAGGACTGTGCATGGTACCTTAAGAGTTCACTATATTTTATTTAAACATAGAAAATTATAAGTTATTTTCCATGAAATAAGGATAAAATAGTGTTTAAAATATATAAATATCCCCCTATATATATTTTCTATGTCACACTTCCCAAACATAGTCCTTCTTAACACCAAAAAAACCTCATTCCTAACTCACTACCTTTTGACTGAGAAAAGATGCTTATTGACCCTATTATAGGCTTGTCATGCACTAGTTTGGATATGTTTAAGGTGTAAAAATAATTTTTGATGTCTATCCAAGAATAATTTAACACTTTTATTACAAAAAAAACCCTTTTCCCATCCTTGGATTCTCAAGGCAGCATGTTGACTTGACTGACTGTGATAATTTTTCTTCTAGCCCTATATGTTGTAGGTTGCATTAAACTATTGAGAGTTAGTATTGTCTATTCCAAGGATTATTCATGGGAATATATTGGTTTAAAAATTTTTATATATAAAATTTTCCATAATAAACACCCTAGACACCAAATACAATAAGTCTCTAAATCACTATTTGAGACAGTCATAACTGACTATGTGAAACCTCTTTATGGCCCTATAGGTGAATAAAGGGATCTCTTCTCTTTTATCATGATGTTTATTTACCTTTGAAACATCTCCTAAATGTATTATAATGCATACCCATTCCTTAAATCACCTTAGTCACTTTCAAACACTCCCAAACATTGATACTATCTGACTATCTATTCTTAGTCGCCAAGGTTGGTTGTAGGTGATGATTTTGACTTGTGTAAAGATAGAGGGTGAGTCATAGAAGTCAAAACATGATGTATCCTTTTCATTAAGTTCTTGTCAAAAAATGGATACTATTCTAAACCATGCCACACTATTCTAATATGAAACAAGTCTCTAAATCACTAATCTGGATAGAAGGACCTATTAAGGCCCAGGCCTGTAGAGATCACTATTTGATTTCAGTGGCTTAAAAGGCATCTTAGGGCTCTTCAAATCACCACCTTTCACTCACCCTTTACCCCTAAAGTTTTTCATAGGTGTTGTACATGTTAGAGGATAAAAATACAAATCAATTGGATTCCTCAATACCCTATCTAATATGTTTTATGCCCTTTTGAAAAACCCTTGGGCCACTTGTTTACTCCTTTAGGGATCACAACCATAAAGACTCAATCATGACTTTCCTTTCTTTGTTTGGAAAATTTCCTTTAGGAAAAAGTCTATTATGTTCCTTCTAATATATAAAGATAATAAGAAGAGATCCTTAATTGCCTTAAAGTCACTAAATGATCCCCATAGTCTCTACTCAAGCCACTTGAAAGCATACATTGACTATAAAGGGCTAACAGGAGGAGAAGCATAAAATTTTGAGTATTGTTTTGACATTTTATGACCTCAAAACTTATACCAACACCTCAAAATTAATATTAATGGATTAAAACATTTGATTCAATCTTCATGATTTCATCTTAATGTAGAAAATCTCCTTGAGGGCAATTGAGACACTTGTAAGTGTGAGAGGACCAGTTTGAAAGCACAAACAAGACTAGAGGAGGATTCTTGGATTATTGAAAACTAAAAAACTAAGAGAACCATGTAAAACCTATGTATAGACCCTTAAAAACATATGGCATAATAAAATCCATCATACCAAATTAAATTATTTAGAAACTAGTTTAAACAGTGACCCCTCTTGGATGTGAATGCATAAAAAATTTCCTAAGGTCTTAGAAATGATTCATAAAGGAGAAGTTATATAATAAAAACTTCATACCATTGATTTTAATTAGACTTAGATTACTTTAATCCCCCAAAATAATTCCTCCCAAATCCAACTGTATGGCCCACACCAAGAATTTGAAAATGACCTTTCTTGGCTTGCAAGGAGAAAGTGGAAGAAATAGAAGTTAAAACTGAAACTCCTGACGAAAACTATACACAAAAAGTATGGAAAATGGTTTATGGAGGTGAATAGGCATATAAATAACATTTTTACCTAAAGATGAGCTCACCAAGTCTATACAAGTGCCGAAAAGGGCCTAAAATCAAGGAGAAATGGCCTCTTTTTGCACATAATTGATTCTTGGATTGAATATAACTACCTCCTAAAATATTTTCACCTCCTCCACATTTAAATATCTCTTGGTGATAAATTTTCTCCCTTTTAAAGATTTTACATGTCATTTAATGAGCTAGAATCATGCCAAAATGACACTTTTTACACACAAGATATGGTAAATGACAATTTTATGACTTGTGAAAACCTTAAAACATCTAAAATACCATATTAGGACATTTATAGCATAATTTTATCTTTTTAACATATATGACCATGGTTGACCAACTTTGACTTTGGTTGACTAGGTAATTACAAGGGAGACGAGCTTAGACCAAGGCTAGACCAGGGATAAGTGAGGTGTTTAGCCCAACATGAGACCCCTATAGGATATATGGAAATTTATAAAAAGTTTATAAATTTAGGGGTTGACCCAATTTGACTAAAAATCAAATGTGGTCAATAATTTTAAAAAACTATTGTCACTTAAACTTGTATCCCTTGAGGAGATGACAAGTCTCTCCTCATTCATGTGGCACAATGGAACCACCTCAAGGCTGTGGGTGACCCAAATTTGAGGTGGATCTCAAGATTTAGGGTTATTTCCCCTTGTGTACTCCCTTGATCAATCCTAATACTAACACATGGGGGGATGAAATGGGATAAAAATAGCTAAAAATAACTCTATTCTAAGGGAGGTGTTTCACCAAATAATTTGTCTACTCACACCATCTAACATGCAGTTGGAACCAAGAATAAGTATGCATATACACTTCATCTAATGACAATCTTCCCTTTCACATCAGTGTTTTAAGCATGGGGTCTTAAAGAGAGCCTAGGTTAGGAGGATTTATACAATAAGCATTCTAACATACACTATTGAATATACTACTTACTATACCTGCAATCTAATTAGACACTTATTATTGACTTGTAAAAGAGAGATTACAAAACACACAAGGCACTAAGAAGAGTAACATGTGAAGGTAAGATAAAATACACTTGCACAAGACCAAAAACCATTATATGCACTTAGTGAAATCTTGAATGAGGTAAAAAAACTATCTTTATTAGCTCAAGGAAGAAATTTGGTAGGGATTCACCATACCCAGGTGGATAGATTTATATAATAGCCCAAAAGGCTAGTTTATATAGAAATTTGAGAGGAGAGAGAGAAAGGGAATCTCAAGAGTCACTAAAACACTTGTCAAAATAAAAAGATTAGTTATTTGTGTATACAAGAGATATATGGGGTGATTCATGCAATATCAAGAGCTACAAGTGTCATCTCAAATCATAAAACTCTTTAAAAGTTTTCAAAAAACTCTTTTTCTTTGCACAAAAAATTAACTTTATGATTTTCCTTCACAAAATTGCTTCACCACTACATAAGGTTAGGTATGATGATGGATCTGAGTAGGAGGGGTTACAAAAAATCCCTCACATGCATTAGATTATTCCTTAATCATTCTTATTCCTCTATCCATGCACAATCATCCATGATAGTCCCAAAATGACTTCTCATTTACCTCAATACCCTATCTAGCATGTTGTATGCCCTTTTAAAAAACCCCTACGCTACTGTTTTACTCCTTTATGGATCACAGCCATAAAGACTCAATCATGACTTTCTTTTCTTTGTTTGGAAATTTTCCTTTAGGAACAATTATATTTTTCTCCTTATACTATATCAAGAAAACAATAAGATCTCCTTAAGTGCCTCAAAGTCATTAAATTATCCCCATAGTCTCTACTCAGGCCACCTAAAAGCATATATTAATTGTAAAGGGATAACAATGAGGAGAAGCATAAACTTTTGATTATTTTTTTGACATTTTATGACCTCAAAACTTATACCAACATGTCTAAATGCATCTTCATGGATTCAAACATCTGAAACAATCTTCATGCTTTCATCTTAACATAGAAAATCTCCTTCATGGCAATTGTAAGTGTGGGAGGACCAATTTGAAAGTACAAGCAAGCCTAGAAGAGGTTTCTTGGATTATTGAGAACTTTAAAACCAAGAGAACCATAGAAAACCTATGGATGGACCCTAAAAAATATATGGAATAATCTAATCCATTAGACCAAAGAAAATTATTTAGAAACTAGTTCAAACAATGACCCCTCTTAGATGTGAATGCATAAAAAGTTGCCTGAGGTATTAGTAATGATTCATAAAGGAGAGGTTATGGAATCCAAACTTCCTCCCATAGATTAGATTTTTCTTTTATTTATCTTTCTCCCTTTTCATTCCCCCAAGTTTTAGTAGTAGGCTTGAGCTATAGTGATACATCAAGGGGAACTAGACCCTAATGTAGAGATTCACCTCACATTTGGTGACCCATAACCCTAAGGTGGTTCCATTGTGCCACTTAAATGAGGAGAGACTTTGAATATCCTTATTGGGTGTAAGTTCAAGTGATAATAGTTATAGGAACACCTGATGGGACTAAATAGTCCATTCCTTGAGGAGTTTTGGTGTTCTCCTCAAGATACCAGCCTTTGAAGGTAATTTCACTAAGCACCAATGGCAAATACAAGATTAAATCTACTAGTTAAGTAGTCTAGGTATCTTATTTGAAGTTGTTTTATTTTTATTTTCACTTCCCATGAGTGATTCATGGATTATTTTGATGTTGAGTTTATCCTAACACAAGTTTGGGAGACATATCCTTCTTTGCCTATTCCTCCTCAATATGAACAAGTAATTGTCTAAACTTGTCATGATCCATATAAATATTATGTTTCCTATAATCAATGTTATCAAGTTAGTGTTTCACCTAGTCAACCTAGTTCCTCTCCAACTCATTCCATTTCAAGTTTCAAGAAGATTCTCATGGCTACAAAGACTATATGTTAGACCTTGATACTAGAAATGGTTGTGGTCAAGTCATCCCTAGTGATTGTATCAAAAGTGTGAGAAATGCTTTGGATCAAGTCAAGAGAGAATGGATGCCCATTGAGAGAAATAATTGTCAAAGCTTTACTAATGAGATGCTTGATGTTTATGGTCTCATTTCCGACATTGACAGGTTGAAATTTCATGAACTAGCTCAGTCTTGGCAACCCTAATACATCCCATATCAGCCTTCAAATGTACCAACTATGCCTATTCAAAATACTTACCCCATTATGCTTCAAATTTTCCCAAGTCCTTCATGCATTCCCTAAAGTTTCCATTCTTGGAAGTACATCCAAGAGAGAAGATAAAAGGAGGATATCACTATTGAGTAGATTGAATTATTTAGAGAAGATTTTGAGAAAGGAAGATTGAGTTTTGAGACTCATCTTGACAAGGAGATTGAGTTGGCTAATTAAACTTTAAGGCAATCTATCATGGTAGAAAAAAATGAGATCTCTCAGCCTAATTTTCCAAGTTAGAATCAAGATGCCAAGACAAAGTAAACCCCAAGTTTCCTAAGCCTATCATTCACCATTTCATTTGTATCTTATCCTCAAGAACAATCCTCTAAGCACAGCTTCCCAAGATGGAAAGAGGTAGTGATAGCTTGTGAAGAGAAGAACAAGAAATGTTTAGGTGGAGAAGTTGGAAGTGGAGAGAAGCTTGAAAATACTCAAATCCCTCCCACCCCTCCTCAAGAAGCCATTGACCCTATCTTTCAACCCCTTCTAACTAATCCATTCTATCCTTCAAATTATGAATAATTTATTCCTCCTTGGAAGCCGTCTTGGGCTAATGTTCCTGGTTTTGAGATGCCTAGTATTTGCACCACAAAGAGGGAGGATGAGATAGAAATTTCAGATTGGGTTGATGACGAAGAGGAGATAACCTCTTATGAGGAAATAATAGATTGTGATGATGAAAAAGAATATCTTTCTTGTGAAGAGGAAGGATTCTTTGAAGAGTTTTTCTTGGAAGCCAAGGAAGAAGAGGAAGGTGTTTTAATTTTTGTTCCACTCCATGATGCTCATCAAAAAGAGGAGGTGTTCTATTGTTTTGAGTATCCTATTTATGATGACTATGGAAATGTTGGAGATGACCAAAATAAGGTTTTTAATGATGTACTTGTGTCTCATAAGGTTGAAGAAACAAAATTTGAAGGGGTAAATCTGCCATTACATCAAGAAGAAGACATGGGGTAGACCTATATGCAAATGTTCAAAGAATATGAAGATAATGAGTGGAAAACACTCCTAAGAGGACAACCCCAAGCTATTGAGGAGCAATCATGTGTTAAAAGGCATCACCATCAAGAGATTCCAAACCATGATAGAGTAATCTATGATGGTTATCGAGATTTTGAAGATGACTTGAAGATTGATACTACAACCACATGTGAGGCTACTCATACAAACATAAACAAGGAGTTTGAACAAGAAACATTTTTAGAGAGCTCTAACACAACAATTATTGAAGGATTAAAAGATATTGTAGTAAATGAGAAGAATAATGAAATTCTTCAAGAAGACATAGGTTTGCAACAAACTGTCCCATTCATAGATATGCAAATATATCATGAGGAGATAAAAGGACAATAGTATGAGGTATGTTTCTAGGTTTAAGAGGACTTCATCCACCTTGGAGACTTGTGGGAGATGACTCCATTAAATGGCATGCCAAGCTAAACAACAAAAAGGAAACATGAGACATCTAACACCACATCCAAAAGGAAGCATGCTTGGCATCCTCATTCAACTAGTGAGGAAGGAGATTCAAGTTACTTCCATTTTGATACATGAAGGAAGGTATGTTTAAGTTGAATGTACATAATTTATTTCCTTTTTGTTGTGTCTTGTGTTCCCTAAGTGCTTAGTAGCACACATGTGCTTTCATTTTGAGTGTTTGCTAGATCTTTTTATGTGTTGTTCTTTCCTTTGTGTGTTTTGAAGTAAGTTAGTTGTCTTTTTATTCAAGCCAAGGTATAGTCCTACTATTTCCAAGTGCATTTTGACTCCCTTTTCCCAATGGATAGGATAAGGCTACTGGTCCTTAACATAGGCAAGCATGGTACCACTAAGAATTGATAAAAGTGTTGTTCAAATTTGAATTTTAGTCAAATTAGGTCAACCCCTACATTTATAAACTTTTTATAATTTTCCATATATCCTATATGGGTCTCATTTTGGGCTAAATACCTTACTTAACCCTGGTCTAGCCTTAGTCTAAGCTCATCTTCCTTGTAATTACCTAGTCAACCAAATTCAAAGTTGGTAAACCATGGTCAAACATGGTAAAAAATATCAAATTATGTTATAAATTTCCTAATATTGTCTTTTATATGTTTTAATGTGTTCACAAGTCATAAAATTGTCATTTACCATGTCTTGTGTGTAAAGAGTGTCATTTTGGCATATTTTTAGCTCATTAAATGACATGTACAGACTTTAAAAGGGATAAAATTTATCACCAAGAGATATTTAAATGTGGAGGAGGTGAAAATATGTTAGGGGGTAGTCAGAGTCAGTCCAAGAAATAATTATGTGAAAAAAGAGGTAGTTTCTCCTTAATTTTAGGCCCTTTTTGGCACTTGTATGGACTTGGTAAGCTCATATTTAGGTAAAAACATGATTTATATTCCTCTTCACCTCCATAAACTATTTTCCATGCCTTTTTTGTAGATTTATCACCATAATTTTTATTTTCAACTTCTATTTCTTCCACTTTCTCCTTGCAAGTCGAGAAAGGTCATTTTAAATGCTTGGTGTGGGTCATAAAATTAGAGTTGGGAGGAATGATTTTGGAGGATGAAATTAATATGAGTCTAATTCAAATCCAAATTAATAATTTTTTATTCCATAACTTATCCTTTATGAATCATTTAAAATACCTTAGGTAACTTTTTATGCATTCATATCCAAGAGGGGTCACTATTTGAACTAGTTTTTAAATAATTTGTTTTGATCTAATGGATTCGATTATTCCATATGTTTTTCAGGGTATATGCATAGGTTTTACATGGTTATATTGGTATTTTATGTCTCAATAATAAAATAAGCCTCCTCTAGGCTTGTTTGTGCTTACAAACTGGTCATCCTACACTTACAGCTATCTCAGTTGTCATAAAGGAGATTTCTATGTTAAGATGAAAGCATGAAGATTGATTCAGATGTTTGAATTCATAAATATGAATTTGTATGTGTTGGTATAATTTTTTAGGTCATAAAATTTCAAAACAATACTCAAAATCTTATGCTTATCCTCATTTTCAACCCTTTAAAGTCAATGTATGCTTTCAGGTGGCCTGGACAGAGACTATGGGGGTCATTTAGTGAATTTAAGGAACTTAATGAGATTTTATTATTGTATTTATATATTAGGAGGAGAATAATAGAATTGTTTATAAATGAAATTTTATAAACAAATAAAGGAAAGTCATGACCAAGTCTTTATGGTTGTGGTCCCTAAAGGAGTAAAACAGTAGCCCATGGGTTTTTCAAAAGGGCATACAACATGATATACAAGGTATTGAGGCATAAATTGATTTATATTTTTATATTATAACATGTAAAACACATATTAAAAAATTAAGGGTTAAATGGTGATTGAAAGGTGGTTATTGAAGATCCCTAAGATGCCTTTTAAGCCACTAAAATCAAATAGTGATTTCTATAGCCCTGAGCCATAATAGGTCCTATCCAAATTAGTGATTAAAAGACTTGTTACATATTAGAATAGTTTGGAATGGTTTAAAATAATATAAATGATTTTAAATACACTTAATTAAAATGATAAATCATTTTTTTAATTCTATGACTCACCCTCTATCCATACACAAGTCAAAATCATCACATACAGCCAACCTTGGGGACTAAGAATACACAGTGAGCTAGTATCAACATTTAGGAGTGTTTGAAGGTGCATAAGTTGCTTTAAGTAATAGGTATAAATTATAGTAACTTTAGGGTATTTTTTAAAGGTAAATAAACATCATGATAGAATATAATATGTCCTTGTATTCACCTATAGGGCTCTAAAAGAGGTTTCACATAGTCAGCTGTGACTGTCTCAGACAGTGATTTAGAGACTTGTTACATTTGGTGTCTAGGATATATATTGGGTAAAATATTATAGATAAACACTTTTATACCAATATATTCCCATGAATAATCCTTGGAATATCTAACACTAACTCCAAATAGTTCATTGCAACCTACAATAGGGAGGGGAAGAAGAGAAATTATCATAGTCAGTCAAGTCAACATGTTGCCTTGAGAATCCAAGGATAAGAAAAGGGGTTTTGGTAATAAAAGTGGTAAATGAGTATTTTATAAACCTAAAAATTTATTTTTACACCTTAAACATATCCAAATTAATGTACGACAAGCCTACAATAGGGTCAACAAGCACTTTTTCTCAATCAAAAGGTAGTGAGTTAGGAATGAGGTTTTCTTAGTGTTAAGAAGGATTGTGTTTGGGAAGTGTGACATAGAAAATATATCCAAGGGGATATTGATATATTTTAAACACTATTTTATCATTTTTTCATGTAAAATAACTTATGAGTGTTGATGTTTAAGGAAAACATAGTTAGCTCTTAAGGAACCCTGCACAGTCCTACACCTAAAGTTTGTCTAGGAAATGGAGAAATTTGGAGGTCTAAATCATGTATTAAAGAGATAAAATTTCGTATGGATCACCATTAAAACCTATAAAACACCCTAATATGTTTTATTTTTGGTGATAAATCAAGGCAACATGCCTTTGTTCTATCTCAAAGACAAGGCACTATTCCCTTGCATGAAGGAGGAGTTTTGAGGGAATAGGAAAGAATAGTGGACCACAAATATTAAAGACATTACCATATGGTTTTTAGAGATGTAACACACCTGATAAAACATGGGAAAATAGTCTAGGATGTTTTTAGGAAAATAAGGTAGTCTAGAGAGTAAGGGTTGCAGGCAGACTCATTAGACAAGGTTTAGGCCTAATGCCAATGCCAATGTAGGGAGTTTTTTCATTTAAAGATCTTAGGGAGTTATTTTTATAATTAATACATGTTTTAAGGGTGTAAATAGAGGTTATTGAGCTTGATTTTGTAGGTTAAATTATCAAAGATCCATTTTTGGGCTTGAAAACACATAAACCCTTACACAATGTAGGATAAGAGTTTGAATGGTTGACTTCAAATGCTTGTATCTCACATGATGATTTGAATGGAAAGATAAGATGATTGGATATGTTATTTATAACTACTAAGATGCCTTAATTGACATTTTTTCGAGATTTAGATGTGTATCCTCTATTAACTAAGCCTAAGAGTCTAAACTACTACAAAACCCTTATAAACCCTCTCTAAAGACCTAATTGGGAAGATGAGATGATTGAAGCATCAAAATGAAATGGAAATGCCATGAAACTTTTGGAAATTTTATAAGACTCTCTTAGGCTCCCTCTAATGTTAATTTTTTGTATGAACCTATATGGATTGGGTATAATAGGGCTCTTTTTGACATTTTAATGTGTTTTATAGGTGTGAGAAGGTTTCAAAATGTGTAACCACCTTTGGGAGATATTTTAGGAAATTTTATAAGTCCTCATGTCTATTTGTTGAGATATATCATATCCTAATTGTGCCTAACATATCTTTCATTTTAGTTACTCATAATGAATGGGTAGTGAACACTTAGGAAAAGTGGTGAAACTCTAATTGGGAATCCTTTTTAAGGCTTGTTTAATGAAACAGATGATACGGAAACTCTTTAAAAGTGTCATTCCTCCTTGTTCATGGATCATATTTTAGAATTGGAAAATTTTTGGGTGCCAAGTGTGAGAGGTGCATGCGAATAAGTCATTTTGGGACTGTCATAGATGATTTTTGCTAGAAAAATAGGAATGATCAGGGACTAATCCAATGCATGTGAAGGTTTGTTTTTAACCCCTACAACTCATATAAATCATCATACCTAAGCCTATGCAGTGGTGAAGGAGTTTTATGAAGGAAAATTATTTAGGTAGTTTTATGTGCAAAGAAAATAGTTTTTTGGCCACTTTACAAGAGCTTGATGATTTGAGATGACACTTGTAGCTCTTAATATTGCATGGATCACCCCATATCTCTCTTACATGCACAAATAACTTATTATTTCAGTTTTACAAGTGTTTTAATGACTCTTGAGCTTCCCTTTCTCTCTTTCCTCTCACATTTCTATATAAACTAGCCCTTTGAGATATTTTATAGATATCTCCACCTAAGTACAATGAATCCTTGCCAAATTTTTACCTTGAGCTAATAAAGATAGTGGTTTTTACCTTGTTTAATATTTCACTAAGTGTACATAATGGTTTTTGGTATTATGTAAGTGTATTTGGTTTCCCTTCATATGTTACTCTTCTTAGTGCCTTGTGTGTTTTGGAATCTCTCTTTTATAGGTTACAAAGTAGTGTATAATTGGATTACAGGTATAGTGAGTAGTCTATTTAAGAGTTTTTATTAAAATGGATATTGTCTAAGACTTCATAGCCTAAGTTATTTCTAAGACCTCATACTTGAACCATTGATGTGAGAGAGGAGATTGCCATTAGATGAAGTGTATGTACAGACTTCTTCTTAGTTCTAAGTGCATGTTAAATGGTTTGAGTAAACTTATTTGGTGTATCACTTCCCATATATTAGATTTTTTTTTAAATTTCTTTCTCCCTTTTCATTCCCCCAAGTTCTAGTAGTAGACTTGAGCTATAGTGATGCATCAGGGGGAACTATCCCCTAATCTAGAGATCCACCTCACATTTGGTGACCCACATCCTTAAGGTGGATCCATTGTGCCATTTTAATGAGGAGATACTTATCATCTCCTCATTGGGTAAAATTTCAAGTGACAATAAAATCTATGGACTTAGTATCCTCCTTGTCATAATCATAGAAGGATTTATTTAACTCATTAAAGTAGCTTATGCCCTCATTTTATCCCCATTGGTTAGGAGTGGTTTTTACCTTTATGATTTCAAATTCATCCTCTAGATCAAAGGTTGAGGACTAGTTAACATTTTTTAACATTGGGACTTTACCATGCACCAATCTGATAAATCTCCTGATATTTGGCTTCCTACTAGTGCTCCCTAAGATCTCATTACCAATATATTTATTAGCATCCTCTTCCCCTTGCTCCTAATGCTTAGAATATTCTTTGTCCATAGCCAAATTGCCTTGTTTCTCTTCCCCAAAAGTGTTTTTATCTTTTTCATTACTCACCTTTTTGGGCATAGATTGTTCTCGAGTGTCTCCCTTCCTCTTCTTCTCACTTGAGTATGGCATGATGTTATTCAGTTCACACAACCCCTTGACCATTTCTTTTTACAATTGTCAAAGGGACCCAATTATAGCACCCCCTGGAGTTTAGAAAGTAGTTCCGTATAGAAGAGGGGACTTGGAGTCTTTTTTAGAGTGGGGTCATGAAGCTTGGGAATTTGTGACTAGATCCTTGGGTATATGGGGAGATCCTAGGGGTCCCAAGGAATATTTTAAGATAGGTATAGAGGCCTTATTTTTAAAAGGGTAATTTGTTAAGTGATAACTTTGGTTCCAAATTTATGTTGCATGTATATATTATATTTTTAGGAGTGAAATTTTATTTTAGGTTGACTACTATACTTGCATCATTTGCATGAGATTTAGATGCAATTATTATTGTTGTAAATGTATTTTTAAACTTATCTTGATAGATGAGGCCTTTACCATCCCAATATATTTATACTTGTATCCTTCCAGTCCCAAAGGGAGGATAATTCTGGTTGTTGAGATTAATAGTAAATTTTGACAAGTTATGCAAATTTATTCTTGATGTGAAAAATCTAATTCTTCGCCAAAAACTTGTATATTATGTAAGAAGTAATATCATTATAGTTTCTTCATATTTTTATTATGTATGAGTTATATATTCTATATATATATATATTTGTTCATATTAAGTTATAGTTAATCTGAATACCTTTGACATATAAATCGTAATCCCCTTGTGGACGTGCCATTGTAGTCTAAAAAATGCATAAACCTTTGATTTCATGTGTTTAAGTATGATTTATTTTATTTCTCTTTGAATTATAACTATGTTTTATTTTTAGTGTGTTGTATTACCCTAAAACAAATATTGGTATATTATCTCTTATTCAGACTCTAGTTTAAGTGTTGGTATTGAAAAGTTTCATCTAGTATGGTAAACAAAATCTCATTTCCTACCCTACCTTTCCCTCTTTTCTGAGTTCCTTTTGAAGTCCTACCCACCTAGGGGTTAGAACCATCATCAATCCTATGATATTAAATAGATCTAGATTCATCCATAACTGACCCATCTATGGTAAACAAGTTACCTCATTCACCACTATTCCACCCATAGGTTGTTTAGAAAACCCAATACCCTACAACTCGTGACTTGGAGTGAATAATTTTTATTGCTACTAAAATGTTAGAGGCTAACTCATTATTTTTTTGTGGTTTACATAAAATACACATCCATAGAGTTAAAGACACACTTTATGTGTGGTATAGATGAAAATACATGGGGTTATTTCTATGATAATGATATGGTTACCTAGAAAGAGACCATCATGCATTGAGTAGTACAAAACTAGTGAATAAACCTTATGTACCATGAGATATACCAGAGATGGGAACACTTTTATTATTATCCTCATTATTATATCAATAACACTCTCTTTTAATTAATGGAGTTATATTTTTTCAAGAGGCACAAAGTGCCATTAGTTTATAATTTGAATACTATGTTGTATATTATCTTACGACATTGTAACTCACTTTATATATGTAAATTTAGAAATTTTGATATATTAATTGTATCATGAGTAAATTTATTTTATCTTGAGATAACATTTATTATTGAATTAATAATTTTAATTTATTTTTATAATTAAATTAAAAATAAAACATGTATAATATGTTTTAAAAAATTTAAAACTCTAACACACTAAGTTTTCATGTGCGAGGATGCCACTTTGATATTCATATTTTCACAAAGTTTATGATTCATGATTGATAATATATCTAAGGGTATAGATTAAAAATAATATTATTTGTAATATATTTTGATTCACTAATAAACTATATATCATGATACAACTTAACATTGCTTATTTTCAAAGGTAGTTAAGATTATTTAGTGATTTGAGACAATGGAAACTTGTATATTACAATAGTTAACTATAAGGATAAAGAATACCTAATTTATGTTGTATTTTTTCTTTTTATTTTGTGCTACTATGTACTTATACCTTTTATACCCAATATTGTGGACCATTTTGGATAAAGGTTACAAAATTTGTTCATAGACCTCATTTTGACCCTTAGTGGTATCACATGTAAGTATGTGTAAATGTGAGAAATCTTATTTTTAACCCTCGCATAATATTTTATCTATACATAACCTATGTTAAAAATACATCATATCTAAATTAATAATATTGGTGTGTGATAGTGATGTGTATATTAAAATTCTAAAAACATTTCAATTGTGTTATGTGGCTAGCATGTACTTATGTGATTGTGTACATACTTGTGACTTAATTTATGCATATACCACCCATATGATAGTGTTATGTATACTAACATTAATTTATATAAAACATATGAAACACATGTGAAACTATTGTGTACTATGACTTTTAACTTGGTAATATAGTGTTGTGTTGTGTAACCTTGCATCATTTCTCTATTGGTTCAATATTGATGAGCGTATGGGGTTGAGGGAAACATCAATTTATTGTACATAGGTTAACCAAAATATTGGATAGTAAGTTTAGATTTAATTTACTAAGGATAAAAACCCTCTTTTCCCTATGTATATATAAATCTTAGGTATGTAACATTGGTTAATATGATGCCTACTATGTGGCCCTTCACTCACCCCTTTGTGGTTTTTGGAAGTTAAAACTTTGTGATTACCACTCTATGATGAAACTTGGGTAAAATATTAAACTAATTTTATATTTATCTTTACCTTAGGTTTGTGGTAAAGGATTTTGTGATGAATATTTTATGTCCTTCTCCACCTGAGTGGATTACGAAGCCACATTGTGCAAGTATTATTTTATTATTTGATTATACATTCAAGTTTATTTTAAAATCAAAACTTTTTTTATTTTGAAATTTAATCATTAAGTTTAATTAACCATTTTTTAATTTATTTTATTCTAGTTAAAAAACAAATTTTTATTCATTTTTCATAACACTCTTTTGAGTCTACTTATCCTTGAATTATTTTATTATTTTGATTGGCTTATTTTTATAATTTCATCACCTTTATTTACCATTTTATTTTATTGATTAAAATCTTGGTTTATTGTATGATAAAATTTAAAGTTTGGTTTCAATAGTGTTAGTATGGGGATAAGATGCTAGCTTTTGGGACAAACTATATGATTTATATGGGAACTTGTATAAGAGGGTTCATGACACCATCATTCCTTCACTAGACATTGTGAGTTCATACATAATTTATCTAAATTAATTTATTTCTTATTTTTAGTGGAAGGTATAATAATAAAAATCACATCGGTATGAAACTAATACCTCTTCTATGTTATTTCTATAAATTTTCACTTGGATGCCACTACACATTACACAATTAACTATCACCATGGAATAACACTAAACTCTAATATATATGATCAATGACAATTTATAAATTGTTATAAACATGATTCATATCAAATAATATTGGAGTAGGCAAAAATTGAGGATCTATTGGATACATTTTAATGCACAATGTGATTACCTATGTAGTAGTGAAATCAAACATGAGTTAGAAGAAGTAATTTCTAAATGATCAAAACATTACAATATTAAAATTAAAATCATTATCCATAAAAGCTTTAGGAAGGTACATTATATAGGTTAAATATAAACATGAAGAATCAAGATCATTAGGAGTTTAATCAAGTAATTATAAATTATCATAATTGTCATCAAATCCAAATGCATATAATTAAGGGTGAGAGATATTAAGTGTGGATTCCCAAGGATCATCTATAAAATTAACACTCATTAATGAATAACTCATGAGTTGTAGGATGGAGAAGCCTATATCCATTAACATCCTTACGATATCTAATGAAGATGTAAGGATGACTCTAAGGTTACGTTGTCTTATATTTATTCTTTAGAATGTAAGACATAACAGGAAAACCAAACACTTATAAGTGTTATAATTTGGGTTTATGACTAATTTTATCTTCAAAAAA
This sequence comes from Torreya grandis, assembly GCA_037957365.1. Taxonomy (NCBI): domain Eukaryota; kingdom Viridiplantae; phylum Streptophyta; class Pinopsida; order Cupressales; family Taxaceae; genus Torreya; species Torreya grandis. Next base: position 595,787 of record JARHVA010001953.1, read on the forward strand.
AGTGACTCCCTTTAATGCTATGTGAAGAACTCAATTTTGGATGTAACAATTACAATTCATGGCCTCAGTCCAATACTAAAGTGCAAGAGACTTGGAGTCTATCATACAATTGCCCATTTCCTTCAATTACATGTTGTTTAACTCTACAACACCATTCTATTTAGGACTATATCAAATTTCACATTGTAGTTCAATCCCCTCTAATGTATATAATTACTCAAAATGGTTACTAACATACTCACCACCATTATCGATGCATTACATATTTATGGCTTTACCTAATTATTTCTATACAAGCACCTTGGAAATCTAAAAACAATCAAAGACCTCTTATTTATATTTAATAAAATACACCCACGTATTCCTTGAAAAGTCATTGATGAAAGTAAGCATGTGCTTTGTCTTATTGAATGAAGGTTTTGTAAATAGACCAACTATGTCACTATGGACAATCTCTAATATCTATTTATCTCTCCATGATTTTCCCTTATCATATTTTTCCTCTGGATGCTTACAAATAATGAAGCCTTGGAAAACTTTATCAAAAAACTTAATTTGTGGTAACCCTGAAACCATGTCTTGATTGCCGAGTTACTCCAGTTAGTGATATTTGAGTTAGATGAATCGATCATGCCATAATTTACTCACCTAATATGAATGAGAGATCAATGTATTAGAGGGTTGATCATGACAAAAATTCAATAAATTATAAACCCTAGATTGGTGATTTACTTTCCTAAATATAAGAATGGGGTCACTATTAACTTCCCTAATAACCATGGAATTGGGTGTGAACTCAACTCTCTTACTTGAACCAATGTGTGTGATTTGATAAATATATGGGAGATTGGTGGATAAATAGGAAACAAATAGAACACCATGAAATGTCCCATTATTCACTTCAATATATTTACTCCCACTAACTTTAGTAGAAGTATCATCACCTAATAAAATGGAAGGCATAAAAAAATCTCAAAGAATGATAACAGGTCCTATTATGAATCTATTTGTTGTGATGCATGAAAATGGATAAACCATGTGGAAGGATGGGATACAACTAAAACAAGTGATTTGACCTTATATTTTCCCTTCTTACTACCTTTTGACTTAGAAGACTCACATGATAATGAATTCTAATTATAAGAATCATGGACAATAATATTATGCTTCTTGAGAACTTTTGTTAGTTGGCAGATCTACTTCTTCATGCATTTAAATTCATCATGTCTAGGTTTATTGTAGTAGCCATAGGTGAGTCACTCTTTCCTATATTTACAATCTAAAGAAGATGACTCCTTTGATGCTTTTGGATTAGCATCAGATATATGACCCTTTATTTGCTCTAGGTACTTTTTAAACTATTTATTTTCCTTGTTATTGGAAGCCTTATGTTTTTCATGACTCACAATTATGGCATGCAATTTAGATGACTTCAGTGTACTAATTTTCATGATCTTGTCGTACTCTCAACTTAAGTTATCAGTAAAATTATACAAGGACAACATGGTCCATGTAGTTCTAATGACCCACTTGATGGAGTGGAAGGTAAAAATGAAGATAGAATAGTTGGAACCCAATTTTTAAAGTATGAAAAGAATCAATTGATCATCCTTTTTATCAATGCCACACACTTTTAACTATAACATGAGTGATTTAAACTTGGTGAAAAATAATTAAATTATATCAAAGTCACCTGGATTCAAATTAATGAGCTCATTATCTAACTCATGGACCCTTATTTTGTCATGCTTTATAAAGAGTTTATCCAATGTGGACTATACTTGATTTGGAGATGTTGTAGATTTGATATGAAATAGTAAGTTGGGAGATATAGATAGGCACAATAGACCATAGGCTTTGTAACTTTAGTTTTACCACTTCACCTTCTCTACCTCAAGTGTCAACTCTATTTTTGTACCCATTGTGACTTGGTGTAAGCCTTTACTTCTCAAGAGGATTTTTTCTTTCAATTTTCACTCATGATAGTTGAATGGTGTAAGAATTGGAATGGAACTGAGATCCATGATGTAGAAAGGATGTATGTGATGAACTATGTGTAAATTAGATTGGGAATGTAACACCCATCCTAAATTTTTAGAGGTTCAAATTTACAGGGAAATAGAATATTACCAATGTTTAGATATCAAAAAAACATGCACTTTAAAAAAATGGCACCTCAAAAGGAGCATCAAGATGAAATTTATACATGTTTGAATATTTATTTTTAGTCAAAATAATTTTCTCCACTTTGCATAAAAAATTTGGGTATGCAAATTATTGAAAAACTATGGTGGCAACTTCTCCATAAAAAATGTTCTCTTTTGGAGCAAAACTTAGATTTTTTGGGTCAAAACTTAGATTTTTTTGGGTTGGGAATGACCAAAGGCTTAATTTCCATATAACCAGGGGATAAGACCAAACTTGGGTTCTCTCTACCTATCCCCACCCCACTAAATTTGATTGATGTGATTTATTTGAGAGTGATATCATCTCAAAAAGACCCCTTTTTAAAAATGAATAGTGTCACACTTTACTAGATTAAATTTGACATCTTTTAAACCCTCATCAGACTTTAGAAGAGGTTGCACACTTGGAAATATTTTTTACTATGGGATGTTGGGGTTTTTTGTTAGGGTTATATGACCTTATTGCATCAGCATTTTAGAATACAAAAACACCCTAAGTCCCAATGTTTGGATGTTGGATGTTTCTTGTAGTGGGGAAATATGTCAATGGTGCAATTCCTCCATACATGTTTCAAGGTTTTAGACTAGTCCCATTTCTAAACACACAATGATGGAGTTAATGAATGCTATTGAAATCATAACTCCTAATTTTGTGGAATTTGATTACTCCCTCAATCAAAATTCCTAATGCTAGGAAAACTAACTACTCTCACAATCAAAAGTCCTAATGTTATGAAAATTAACTGTTTCTACAATTTAAAGTCCCAATATCAATTTTATTCATTAGGTATGCAACTTATACTTAAAGAAATCACGTTTCTAGTGTGTCAGGGTTTGGAGGTGACTTTTTAGGTATCATAGATGTTGATGGTTCCTACAATGTATGTAGGTACAAAAACCCCATTTTTCCAAAAAAATAGATTTACTCTACCTCTTAAAAATAAATAAAAGAACTAATAGAGATGTCCAAAAACTAGAAAAACTCAAAAAATATTTTTCCATGAAGACTAAATATTTTATGGATTTGTGTAAAATTTCCAAAAAAGTATAGAAACCCTCCAAAATTGGCAAAAAATGACTCACAAAACTAGGTCATGTTTACAACTGATCCTAGGGTTTTGATACCTTTTGAACTTGATGGTGTAAGTTGTTTTTCATGAAAACCTACCAATTTATATGTGACTAGCAAGAGATAACTTTTCCCTTGTTATTTATCTAAGAGATGGTGAATCTATAATATGCTAGGTCAACGAATGGTAGATTTGTTACATGCAAGCTAAAAACTCAAGATTTTATTACTATAAAAATGGCATTTACCTACCAAAAAATATTTTATACCATGTCATAGTGGGTCACAATTAAGAAACTAATATATAGATTTGAATGAACAATATAATTACATGTGTGTAGTAACAAAATCAAACATGCCTTGAAAAAAGTAATTGTTCAATGATCAAAAGATTGTAATATTAGTATTAACAGCAATAGACATAAAAGGCTTAGGAAGGTACATTATATAGGTGAAATATAAACATATCCTTGCTTCCACATGAATTTTGGATTACCTTTCATAATGACCTAAAAGATACCTAATCAAGCAAAACTAAGCATGTGTAGGGGAAAACCATTAAATGGAATAAAAACCGACACTAACAGATACTATTTAGATATCATATGATCTATGATGTAATTATGGGTATATGTAGTCTACTAAAAGAATATACAAGAAGAAATTGTTACCAAATATTTGTTTGAAACATTCAAAATAATTTAACAATATGAGCTAAAATAATTTAAAATATTAATAAAAATTGTGTTTGAAACTAATAAACCTATACTCCAAACATTAAAAACTAGCCCTTTTGTTGGTAAACATAATATGTTAATCACTTTGGTAACTTCAAAAAATTAAAAGGAGTGATTCTAGTCTAGAAATCATTATTTTATATTATAATTAAATATATATATATATATATATATATATATATATATATATATTTGTGCCTAAATTTGTGTTGCGTCAATGTTTTTAAATTTGAATTATTTTTCTTTGTGGGGATGTGCTTGCATTTCAAATCTTAAATTATAGTTTATGTATCAATGAGGATGATTTTATAAGAGGAGAGAGAATGTTATGCATCTCATTTTAACCATCAAACTCTAGTCATTTTGGGCTAGTGATTGCATTCTATAGGTTTTCCTAACCCTCACTATGTATAATTTTTTGAATTAACCCCTTCCATATGTGAAAGTCCCTTGTGTGGTGAAGCATACTTAGGACATTTTATTAAATAGTTAATTTTAAATAAATTAAGCTAAAATTAAATAATTTTTTTATGAAATTATGAAACTCAAATAATTTATTAAGTGCATAGCCCCTCTATGAAGGCTAGGGGTGCTAGCAAGTAGATTCTATTCTAGGGTAGGTGGTTGTGCAATTCTTTGGAGTGTGGAATGAGATTTTCAATAGATTTAATAAATTTTTAAGAACCCATATGGATTGTAAGAAGATTTTTTTATTTGTAAAAAATATACAATGGTAGGTTTACTTGTGAAAATAAACCCACATGGCCGTGTGAGGAATTGTAAGAGGGAGTATGGGCCTTGTAAGAAAAGATGACTTTTAAAAAAAAATACACATCTAATAATAAGTTTAGGTGGAAATTTTGTGAGGATAAAATTTCTTTAATTTACATATTTTAGTTTTTTATTAGGTAATTTGGGATCATTATTGGTGGGATCTTATAGGAGAAGATGAAATTGGGGAGGAGGTTGAAGAAGGCTTTCAATAAAAATGTAGGATCCTCAATTTTTTATTTATTTATTTTTTAAAAAATAATTAATAAATGCATATATATGAATACACAAATAAATTGTATTTTATCTAAAATTATTCTCTCAAAATATTTTAGTTTTATCCTTTCAAATGCAATCCTTCTTGTTTGCATGTTCCTTAAATCTAAAATTGTGAGTAACAATTTTTTATTCCTTGTGCACTTATTATTTTAAATAATTTTTTTAGAATCAAAAATAAAATGTAGGAAATTTTAAAAATATAAAATTACCATTTTATCTTATTTTTCCTTTTTTTATTGGAAAATTTTAGATTAGATATTTATATGTTAAGTATTTTATTTTCCTTGGATATATAATTTTTTTAAACAAACAGAAAAAATATCTAAAAAATATTATTAATATTAAAAAAAAATTATAATTAAAATAATATATAGGGGTAAGGGAAGGTATGTTGTGTTGACTCCACTATCCCATTCTATTGAAGGAAAGGGAAGGAGTCAAGCTAGGCTGAACACCCCAACTCCCATCCTTCTATATAATTGACTCGGGGAAAATGTTGTCATGCTTGATAGCTTTGAGTAGAAACTAGAGGTTACGATTTGGTTTCTTTGTAACCCCTTAACTTACATAGTGGGATGTGACAAGGGAGAATACATTAAATAATAATAATAATAATAAATTATAATTTTAATAATAATAATAATATATTATAATAATTAATTATAATAATTATTATTATTATTATAATTAAATATTATTATTGTTGTTGTTGTTGTTGTTGTTATTTTTATTGGGAATAGGTCAGGTTAGTTAGATCCCACTACTCCCCTCCTTATAAATAAAAAATTAGGGAATAACATTATCATCTCTGATAACTCTGATCCACAGTTGGAGGTCATGACTTGGTTTCTTGTCGATCCCTTAATTTACATAGTGCATTTTTCCTAAGGGGGAATAAATTAAAAAATAAATATACATAAATTATATATAATCATAATTATATTTGAAAAATATATTGAGATATAAAAATTAATAATAAAAATAAAGTTATATGAAAATACATAGTGTGTATATACACTTGGGCCAAATGAAAACTATAAAATTAGTTATTTTGTTTCTAATTTTACTTCCTCTACAAATCATACTTCAAACCTATAAATAAAATACCAAATTAAAATTAGAAGATGAAAAATGTTTTTGTACTCACTCAAAAGACGGTTAAGGTTTTTCTTGGGTTTCTTTAATCCGAGGATCCTGGGGTAAATAGTGATTATTATTCTTGGAGGGACTAGTGTTTTTCAAACCCAAGTTGGCCTTTGGACTTTATTATTATAATTATTTAATGAATTTATGTGCACAAACTTATATATTAGAAATTAACCTGCTTATATAAGCATATTTAAGGTTCGTAATTAATTTTTGGTGGCCACTTTATTATAATTTAGTTTGAATTTTATAGGATATCTTATGATAAAACTAGTGAATAATTATTATGACTTTAGGTGACTTACATGATAATAAGGAAATTATAATAAAACCTAGAGTATTCATTACTTATAATTAAACATTGCATGCACATAATCAAATTAATTCCTAGAAACATTGTGGCCTTTTGCAAGTTCAAGAATTAACATTTAATTAACTAATTTTAAAATTAAATTATTTTTTTAAATTCATAATTCATGGTTTTGAGAAATGGGTTCATGTACCCAAATAAATTAATTAATAAAATAATTTTTAACTTTTCAATCAAACAAATTCATTCTAGTGCAATACTGCCCCTTCTCAACCATGCAAAATTCATTTGGAACTAAAATAAAATAAATACCTAAAGTTAGAATTTTATATAAATATTATATTTGGATTAGATTTAATTTGGATGTGGAATATTATTTGAATATTTAAATAAATCTTTCCCAAATAATTGAAATTAAATTGGGCTAATCCTAGAAGAGTTTTTGACAAGTCAATTTTAATACCCTTCTATGTCATTAAAGTCCATTATGAATGCAATTAAAATAACTAACCCAAGATAAATTTTATTAAATATAATATTTAAAATTATAATAAAATATCTAAAATTTATACTTTATAAAATAAATGGTTATTTTTTTTTAATTTTCAATGAAAATTAGAGTGGTTTTTAGTCAGTTTCACAAGGGAAAATTACTAGGAAACTTTTAGCTTGTCAAAACCATTTTAGAATGATAGGTTAAATTTCAATTAAATCGAGAATAAGAATTATCCAATGAGATAAATTTACTCTATATATATCATTAAAAACATGAAAAATATCATAAAAATGTTTTTTTTTCATGTGAAATTATTTAAGGGCATTTCTAAACCATTTTTGTAAACTAGAAACTAGAGTAAAATTAGTATTTTTAAAACAATTATTTTTACAATGTGATGTTTTAGTGTTCCCTTTATAGATAAAATATATAAGTGACTTAATTATGTTATTATTATATTAATCATAATTTTAGTCATTAAAAATAACTATTTATGCCTTGGATGTCGACCTGAGGTCACCTTACCCTTAGTATATGACATGACCAATCTTAGGGGCCTTTTTTATCCTCTTTTAGTCACATGTCAGTCATAAATAACACCTAGGCCTATAGAATACCACTTGATACCATTAATGTTGTAATACTTTAGTGATTTAGGTCCCTTCACACTCCAAAAATTAACTTTTAATCTCTCTAAGATAATTAGGGTTGGCCTAGACCTATTCTTAAGTCACCCTCCCAATTTATTGTTATTAGATCACTATTTAAACACTAATTTCACACTCTTACACTCTAAGTGTACATTATCATAGAAAAGAACATAAAATTAACTATTCATATTGATTTAAATATCCCAATTATTTCAATATTGTATTGATTTATCCCATACATTTAATGATCTAGCTCTAACACAAGTATTCAAATCTCAAGTAGCCTCCAAGGCATCTTCTCATGTAGTCATAGTTAGGCATTCTAGCATTCATAGACATTCACACATATCACATAAGTGAGAGAAATACATCAAAATTTATCCATCCTAAAAATATTTGTATATAGTAAGTATGCCCACGTAGGGGTGTGGATCACACATACATCACATTAAACCCTTTATCCCATTTTTCTCATTGTATTCATTCAAACCCTTACTAGTATAAAACTTGGGGTTTTCTAAGGAAAACTAGGCTACATAAAAAAGTATTAATTTTTAAGATTTGAAAATTGGATCATAGCTAGCATAGAAAATGATATAAAAAACCCCATAAATTAGTTATGAATACTCTAAGTAGGAATATAATGCACTACCCTTGGACAATAAGGCACTAAATTATTGGAAAAAGAGATTGTTTTATTGTCCAAGGCTATTTATGGATGTTTATGACACTTGGATCCAGTTATTGATAGTTAACCTAGTCAAACCTCCAAATTTATAGGTGTTGAAACATCCATATCAATTTATTTTAAATCTACATATTATTTCTCATAATTATTTTACTATTTTTAGAATAATTTATAGTTATAGTAGTTGTAAAATTAGTATGCTTGATTATTAATATATTTATACTTTGATTTTACATAATTTTTTTAATCTACTTAGGGATTTATATTAATTCCTATAGAGTAAATTTTTACTCTACATTTTTTTCAAATTTTTAGTCGAGCACTATAGTTTTGGTTCCCGTATACCTTGGTCATAGCGACAGAGTTGGGGCATAGCGTAAGTTCATTTTTCATCTAAGTGTCAAAGTGTAGCAGAGGTTGCCAAGTGTCACTATCTAAGCATGAGTCTTCTTTCTCCTCTTTTGTTTCTTTCATTTCATTTTGCCTAAATATTTGAAGTCAAGTAAAAACTGCCAAGTGTCACTTTTTGAAACATGGGGCCGGCTAACTGGCATCGTCTGAGGCATTTTTTGCAACTCTAGAAGGAAGCAAAATGTTCCACATATCAAATAGCTACTAAATAGAAGCTTCCATGTGTCAGCATCTGTGTCTCATATCCGTACCCATGTTTCTTCTTTTTGACAAAGGCTTTCAAAGGGCTAGGGAGCAAGATGTAGTGGAAAGTGCCAAGTGGCAGTCGTGAAAGGCCCTGAACTACTTTTCAAGAGAAAACGGAAGTCACCACATGTTAGCATCTGAGAGACAATTGGTTCAGCACTTAGGTTCAATGTTTTGGTTCAACATTTTGGTTCAATACCTTAGTTAATGTGTAAATAGTGTGTAGTGTTGAACCATTGAACCATTTTGGTTCATCAGGCAGTTCAAGGGAGTGTCCCAAAAACTAAAGGGGTTAGCACCCTTTTGGAAGGAAGTAGGGCATTTGTTTCATTTTGATTAAGTGTTGAAGATGAGTGGAGGTTACTAAGTGTCACTCTCTGAGCCTCTCTCTACTCCATCCCCAGGGAGCAGAAGCCACCACTACCCTTAACTAAAGTAGTAGAAGATGTTGCATATCTTCCTTGAAGCCATGGAAGCCTCCACGTGTCAACACCCGAGAGATCATCGTTGAGTTTCATTACTGAATAAAGATTATGGTGGGCCTCAAGTGTGGCTTCAAAAGTTTGTGATTGCTTCCAAGTGTCACCATCCATAAGAGTCCAATATGTGTCCCGAATGATACTACAGCACAGCTAGAGAGAAGCAGAGAGAGCCACATGTCTTTGATGAATCAAGCAGAAAGCGCTAGGTGTCATTTTTTGGTGCCTTTTAAGTAATAAGAGGATTTTTAGAAAATTGACTATGTTTCCTCTCCCATTTCAACATAATAGAGTGTTTCATGTATCTGTTGCCAAAAATCAAAACAGAGGGAAAATTGGCTAGAGTTAATTCGAGTAGATGGAACAGTTCACCAGGTAGATTTTTGGAGCCCCCAAGGCATTGAAAGCACCATCTATTTTGGTCCCTGTGAGTTAAGAGTAGAGTAGAATTGCATGGGAAGGGGAGCGATGGAAGGAGACATTTGAGGCTATAAAAGAAGAAGAATTGTAAAATCAAGAGAGGGGGGATTCTATAGTTTTAGACTTTCTAGAGTTTTGACCAGTAATATCATTTGCTCTTATCTTAACTTTCTTGAGTTATAAATTTGATATAACTGTGCATGTTTTTGTGCCTTTTATGTGGTTAAATGAATTAAGAAGATTGAGCTCCATGCCTTGGTTGATGTTATTTGTGTCATTTGCAAAGATAGTTTATACTGTAGACTCTCTGGAGTTGTGATTAGGAATGTCATTTGCTTTTGTCTCATTTTATGGAATCAGAAGTTCTACATAATTATATGTGATTTATGCACCTCTTATGTGATTGGAAGATTCTATTAAGAATATTAAACACTATTCCTTTGTTGACATTCTATGTATCTCAGCAAAAGAATTCCCTATTATGAGCTTCTATTTTTGTTATTCTAATATTTTACATTAATCATGCACTTGTCTACTCTTAAATGTAATTGAATCCTATAGTAGTCTCACTATGCTCAGGTTAGGATTAGGATTACACTTAAGTGCATCACCATAGTTAGGTTTTAGTTCCTACATTTGCATTTTTATTTAATCTCCTATCCCTTTTCCCCAACACTAGATAGAAAAAGAAGAGACTAGCTTCTCTAAAATCTGGATGTTGTTTCAAGCCACAATGTCCCACAGCTTAAAACTTTCCATTGTTGATTGATTAGGATCAAGCATAATTTTAAATCATTAACAATTTTTGGCATGCCTGGTGGGACCAGTCTTGAAGTTTCTTTCAAGACCATATGAACTAGAGAGCTATGAGGAGTTGGAACTATGGACCAGTCACCAGATTGCAATCCGTTACAAATCCAAGTATTCTTTTGCCACCTCTGGTAATTAGTCCAAGAAGAAGAGCTAACCAGTTTGTACCAATACTAAATATGGGAGCCCCTGTACCCCCAAGAAATTATGCAAGCTGGAACACTGGTAGCCCCTTAATACTCCCAACACCACCAGCTATTTGGGATCTTATCCCAATAAATACTCTAAAATCTCTACCCAAATTTAGTGGACAAGACTCAAAAACACTCGTGGAACATCTTCAAGATGTATCAGATGTCTGTGTCATACATGGTGTCATAGAGCAAAATGTGGCCCTAAGGTTGTTAGTAGCCTCATTCAAAGGGAAGGCTTTAGAAAGGTATTAGTCTTTGACCCCAAATACCATATCTACATGGGACTAGCTCAGAGATCAGTTCTTTGAAAGATTTGTAAAGAAGGGTGATAAGTCTTCTTTATTATAGTAGTTAATCACCATTCAAAGGGGACCACAAGAGGACATGACTGACTTCAACACCAGATTCTAGAAAACTTGGGATAGAATCCCTGTTGTAGCTAAACCACCACCTGGTATGGCCATAATATTCTATTTCAAGGCTTTAAATTTAGATATATTTGTTATGATCCAGTCATTAGGAGGACAAACTTTGCCAGTGGCTTATGACTATGCAGTCAGAGCTAAGAATCATTTAATTGATGCTAGAAAGTTACCTCCAAGGCCTCCCATGCCTGTATTCCTAGAAATTACCTTGTCCTTACCTCAAGAAGTTCCTAAATTTGTAAGCCCACCTGTGTCTATGTATACTTACCCTCCATCATCTGTGAAGCAACCAGTCCCTACTCAGTCATCTGAGATGGATGATATCAAGAATATGCTAAGGACATTCTCTAATGAGTTGATTAATATAAAGAGGTAGTAGAATACTTTCCCTAAGCCTCCTTATCAAGGCTATCAAGGAAACAAGTTTTCATCCCAACCAAACCAATATTAAGGCCTTCCAAGACAAACTAACCACCAACCAACAAATCAATTAGTTGCAGTTCCCACACCCTCACAGACCCTTCCTCCCAACTCAAATAGGGAGATGGTTCTAGGTCAGAATAATTATGTGGATGATACTAATGCTTGGTGTTTCCCTTACAATGATGCTCACACACCTAGAGATTGTCCTAGGGGTAATCTACAACAAAGGGTGGCTGAGCAGAGAAGAATGGATGGTCAGTTTGCCAGTACCACTAACAATCAAGCCTACTAGTCTCTTGATATGCAAAATTTAGTCTTAGTGGCTTAGATGCAAGGAATGTCCTTACAACAAGAGGAAGTAATAGCCCCTGAACATGCTTTGTTCTCATGGGTTGAGGATGAAGAAGAAATTTTCTTAAACGAAGCATCTACCTCCCAGAGGCCAGTAGTGCAATTTGATTATTACACCAGATCAAAGAGGAGGATGGTGGAATAGCTTAAGATTGTAAGTGGTCAAGTCAAGAATAATCCTCCATCTCAGGGGTAAAGGAATGTTGCTATTAGACAAGAAGTGCCTCAATTAGTATGAAATCAAGAGATTCCTACCCAGATTCAAGAAAAAATGAGGTATCCCTATTACCAAAAAACTCAGTCCTGGGGACCAATCAATGTAGTAAACCAATTAAAGAGGACTCTAGCACAAGTGTCAATATGGGATATTTTGGCTATTCCTAAACAAAAGACACTACTACAAGAAGCTCTGCAAGGGCAAGTAGTGCCTGAAGGTGTTGTTACCAAGGAGGGACTTGTTGGAGAGGAAAAACTCAAAGATATGGTTCCTCTAATGACAATAGCCTTCATGAACAATGCAGCACAAGTAAGTAAATCCAAGCTAGAGCCTTTCTATTTAACTCTGATAGTTGGAAAGAAACTCCTACATAATGTATTGATAGATTCGAGAGCTAGGAAAACCATGATGCCCAAGCAAATAGCTGATGCTTTGAAAATAAAATATGAACCTCTTGTAAAGGGAGTTATGCAGCTAAATGGCAAAACAATGCAAACCATAGGGAGAATTAAACAACTATCCTTATAGTTATACACATGTCCCAACATAATTGTTAACCAAGATATAGTTGTCATAGATATACCTCTCATCTTTGGTTTGTGTTTATCTAGAGACTTTACAACAAAAGTAGGAGGATATATGTCTCTTGACTAGTCTCACCTCATCCTGAGAACCAGATATGGTTCAAAGATGAAAATTCTATCTGAACCACTATCCAAAGACCATATCACCAACTAACCAAAAACAAGATTAGAATTAGATCATGCCATTATGAATAAATAAGAAAGAAATTTTGTTGAAGAACTAGGAGATTGGACTGAGCATGATCAAGAAGAAGAAAATAGCCAATTATTGGCTATGATGCATAGCGACCCGTATGGGAACTATGACTCTACTAGTTTGGGCACGTATGTCATTTTTGATGAGGATCAGATGATCCCAAATGTTATAAGGAAAGAGGTACCTACTGCTCAAGATTCAGAGCTCTGGACTTTGAATTTTGATGGGGCTAGAAGTAAACATGGTGTTAGAATAGGAATTTGTCTTACTACTCCAAATGGTGATAAAATTTCAAGAGCTATCAGATTCCAATTTGCTTGCACTAATAACGATGTAGAATATGAATCTTTAGTACATGGGCTTCTGTTGGCCAAGAAAAAGGGAATAAAGAACCTAAAATTAAAAGGAGATTTAGAATTAGTAGTAAAGCAAATTAGGGAAAAGGCAGCAGCCAAAAATGTGAGAATGAGATCCTACATGCATAGGATTTAGGATTTGATAGAAGATTTTGAAGATTTTAATATTGAGATAATCCCTAGAATTCAAAACTCTAAGGCTGACAAGATGGCTCAGATTGGCTCACAATTAACCCAACAACTGGCCTATTGGTTAACAATGAGCCAGTAAAAGTTATAATGAGACTGACCATCCCAGACAATGATGAAAATTGGCAAGTGTTTGAAAATGATGCTCAGGTAGTCTCTTTCTTACAACAATCAAATGAGTTTGCTAATCAGTTTCAAACTAAAATTGAAGAGGCATATGGTGATCATATTATATAATTAAGGACTAATAAGCTCCCCAAGGGATTGATCATCTTAGAAAACTTGTTTGACCTAGAGGATGTAATCCTGGAAAAGAAAAGGTTCCAGGTAGATAAGGCAGACTATTCTGAAGTAGAGGTGAGTGATGGGAAAAGACTAAAATTTGAGAATTTTGCAACTCAAGAAGAGAAGGAAAAATTAATCGAGTTGTGCCAAAAGTATGACAGAGTCATAGCTTGGAGCTATGAAGACCTTCATGGATACAACAAAGACATTATCCAACACACAATATAATTGACTGAGGGATCCAAGCCCATCAGATAGAAATAGAGGCCAATAAATATAAGGATTGAGCCTCTAATGGTAGATGAGTTGTAGAAACTTATAGATTCCAAAATAATATTCCCAATCAAGCACTCAACTTGGGTATCAAATCTAGTCCCAGTTAGGAAAAAGAATGGAGATGTAAGACTGTGTGTAGATTTTAGAGATCTAAATAGAGCATATCTAAAAGACCACTATCCCTTGCCCTCCATGGAAAAAATTCTATAAACTATGGCTAGATTAGAGAAGTTTTCTTTACTTGATGGTTTCTCTAGGTATAATTAGATTTAGCTAGCTAAGGAAGACCAGTACAAAACTGCTTTCACTACCAAATGGGGGACATTTGCCTACGTGAAGATGCCATTCATCTTATCAAATGCAAGAGCCACCTTTCAATGAGCTATGGATATAGCCTTTGGTGAACTTATAAACAAGGTCATCCTAGTCTATCTAGATGACCTCATTGTTTTCTCAAAAAATGCTGATGAACATTTTGATCATTTAGAATCTGTCTTCAAGAAATGTCAAGATCTTGGGATATCATTGAATCCCAAGAAATGTATTTTTTTATACCTCAGGGTAAACTATTGGGACACATAGTATCTAAGGAATCTCTATAGATCTTGAGAGAATTGTAGCTATAATGGACTTACCTCTTCCAGTAAATAAAAAGGCAGTCCAATCTTTTTTAGGGAAGATCAATTTCGTTAGTAAATTCATATCTGATTTTCCAAGCTTGGTTAGACCAATGACATTCTTGATAAATAAAAAATTGGTCTTTAAATGGACTACAGAAGGGAAGCAAGCATTCGAAGAGGTCAAGAAGGCTATCTCAGTAGCCCCAATGCTCAAAAACCTAGATTTTTCCAAGCCCTTCATAATGTATGTCTATGGAGGAGAGTCAAGTATTGTTGCTATCTTGACTCAAAAGAATGACAGGCTAGAGGGGGAGCACCCAATAGCCTTTTTCTCAAGAACTCTTAGAGAGTATGAGACCAGGTATAATTTTGTGGAAAGATAGGCCTATGCCATGGTAAAAGCCCTAAAAAAATTTAGGCATCTGATATCAGGGAACAAAATTCTGATACTTGTAGCTCACCCAAGTGTCAGGGAATATATCATGGAGGGGGAAATTACTAAGAAAAGAGCCAACTTGATCACTAAGATCCTTGAATATGATGTAGAGGTCAGACCCACCAAGTTGGTTAGAGGTAGGGGCTATACCAATATATAACCCAAGAGCTTGAAAAGATGTTACCTGAGGAAGCAGATCCAAAAGGAGAGACAGAGACGGTGCTAAAATTGCAAGAGGTTGATTAGGAATCCTGGGTCACAAGCAAGATTCAATTTATAAAAAATGGGGTTTATCCAAGAGAACTCCCTCGAAACAAGAGGAGATATTATAGGATACAGGGAGTTCATTTTGTTTTAATTGAACAAGTCCTTTTCAAAAGAAATTTTGATGGGAAATTGTTAAGATGTGTAGAACAAGCTAAAGCTCAAAGAATACTACACAAAATGCATCATGGAATATCAGGGGGGCATTTTTCTACAAAGACCACAGCCATAAAGATAAATGACGTAGGGTATTTTTGGCCTACTTTATTTGTAGATTGTTATCAACTAGTTAGAAAATGTCAATCTTTCCAGTATTGTATGGGGATGACGAGGAAAGCAGCCATGCCCCTTATCCTATAGTTGTGGATGAACCTTTCACTCAATGGGGTCTTGACTTCATTGGAATGATAAATCTAGTGTCCAGCATGAGTTACAAATGGATATTAACTACCATAGACTATTTCACCAAATGGATGAAGCAGTCCCACTTAAAGAAGCAATAGAGAATGTGATCCTAGATTTTCTAAGAGGTATCACTACTCACTTTGGGGCTCCCCACACCATCATTTCAGATATGGCTAAAGCATTCTTGGGGTCTAAAGTATTCGACTTTGCCTTGAGACATGGAATATATCTAAAAACTTCATCTAAATATTACTCTCAAGGTAATGGTCTAGTAGAATCAACCAATAAGAACCTGATAAGACTCATCAAAAGAGTAAGGGCTGATCATCACAAAGAGTGGCATAAAGTGATTAATCTAGCACTATGGGCTGATAGCATCACACCCAAACAGGTGATCAAAATGTCTCCATATGAATTGGTATATGTGTAGACACTAAAATCGTGTCAACTCCCCTGGTCATCCCCCGTCTTATTCTTCTTCGCCTATTTAACTCTTGTCGATCACTTTTTCTACCAGCCTTGACCCTGGCAGCATGTAAAAATGAGCGCAGAGCTAAAGGTAGACTCTATCCCCATTGTGCATCTGCCAACGATGGTCATTACCCGGCCGATGTCACTGATTTCGGTCACCTATCGGCCGACATCGGCAATCCTGCCGACGTCAGTCACCTTATCGTTATCCGTTATCAGTTATCATTCAGTTCCCAATCGGTTTCCCGAATGGTTATCGAACCGTCTCTCGAACCGTCCCTTGCCTTCATCAGCATCCGCCAATCGATCAATCAAGGAATCAATCAATCAATCCATCGAGCCCAAACTCTAACATTCACAGACTCTTGCAATCAACACTCTCGCGATCAACCAACTCTAGCATCAACCAATCTACGTTCGCTTCAATCCGGTACTGCACAGACAACTTCAACAACATCAATCATGTCTTCGCACTGTGACAGGTAAGTATTCTCATTTGTTTATTTTTATCTTTGGTTATTGCTTGCTTGCTATTTCCATACTCTATATTCTATCCAGACTCGACCTTCTGCAAATCCCCAGACCCTATTTAGACTCGACCTTATCCTGACTAGACCCTGTCCCAACTCAACCAGAACCTGTCCAAAACCTTGCCTAGACTCTGTCCTACCTTTGTCTCGACTCCATCAGACCCTGTCCCGACCCTGTCAAGACCCTATCCCAACTCTGTCAGACCTTCTGCAACTCGTCCAGACTCTGTCCAGAACCTGCCCTGACCGACGTCGATCACTACCCCGACCGATGCCAGCAGTTTGACTGATGCCGGCACTTTCCCTAACCGACACCAGCACCATAGAGACCGATGCCGGTGACTGTGCAGAATAGTGCTGCTTATCAGGTACGCATTTTATTTTTTGTCCTTTATTTCTGTCATTTTATCTTTTATATCTACTTCAGTTCAATATTCTGTGCTTTTTTATCAGTGGGTTGATATCCTTCTAGGAAGTCTTCATACTTTCGAGATCGGGCGTTCGCCTGACAGCCCACCATATCCTTTCACTAACATTTTTTCGTGTTTCAGTCTTTTCTTCTTCACAGGTGTCATTCCTCCACAGCCAAAGAGGAGAATCTTCCAACGTCTGATTTCGGTGCGCATAACTTTATCAGGTACTTCTAGCCTTGACCATTTCTTTTAGTTTCTTATTTCTTCTTTGAATGTAGAAAGCAATTTTGTATAAAAACATTTTGGCACGCCCGGTGGGACCCTAGGTCCTCCTTGGGTTCTTTCTCTCTTTCTTTCGTTCATTTAGGTGCATTAGGTTCCTTCCTTTTCGCCTCTTCTCATCTCTTCTTAATGACATCATAAGCAGGACTAAAACGAACATTTCCTTCTTTCTTGCACTTTTAGACTAGCTAAAACTCATATTCTTCGACTCTTTCTCCATTCATCTTCATACGAACAAACATTTCGACTTGGGCATTAAAAAACTTTGCATTCATTTCTGTTTGCCTGCATCTCTTAGACCACACATAGTAATTAAACCGCATATTGAATTAATCTAGATCACTTGATGTTACACGACCAAACCACCTGCACAAAATAAACATTTTAACTTACCTGAGACAAGGCCCGACTGGGATTTCATCCCCCAGTGGATACCTTACCCATCCTGGCAATCTCACTTGGATTTCATCACCAAGGGGAAAGCCCACTCCGTTCTCTGGCGGAGGATAATCTATAGTGGAAGTATATTTTGGCTAAGCGAAACCAGCTAACCACTGGAATCGTGAAGTGAGGGGAGCTTGCTCCTTAGCACCAGGCCTGTACGAAAGCTAACACAGACTTCTTAAGCACCATAACAAAACCTGAAACCATCCATAGACTGCTTCTTCTAGGACCTGACTCAAAAGTCAATCTTCCTCTACACATATTCTAAGGCATAAGCCACTATAATCCTAATAATTTACTTCTAGGGTTTTAGGATCTGCTTGTGTATTCATCTTTTTTAGTTCTTATCTACTTGTTTGAGTTTGTGAGGATGTTCTTCCTTTCCTTGAATGGTTCTGACTCGTAGCCAAGCCAAGGCTATAGTCAATCACGCAAGGCATCATCCTCTTCTGTCTACCCCACCTACAACCAACCCTATAATGGAGTTCAACTCGAAAACTGAAAGAACTCCTACCAGACCATCTCTGACCCAAACGCCTATTATCCCAGAAGGGGACCAAGATTTCGCACGATTCTTGGACCTCAATACTGCAGCCTTGCAACACTATCTCGCGAATAGCCGAATGCGAGACTCCTCAGGCAATCCAATCTATGGAATGCCGACTTCTCTCCTCGAAACTACGGCCGTATCAACGGCATCCGTAGTCCAACCCTTAGATACCCAGGCTGTTGCCTCAACCAATGACCAAACTTTTACCAACCATCCAAGCGTGGCCTCTCCTTCCATCGTTGGGCCCACTTTCACCAGGGTTTCGGCCCCCTATCAATCTCAGCCCACTCAACCACTTTCTACCCCCTTTCAAAACTTGGTCATCTCCATTCTGCCTACCCTTACTCCTATCAACACTAGGGTGGTTACCTATCCATTGGCCCATGTTACCTCTAGCCAACCTCCCATGACAACATCAAACCTAGCCATGCCTTCTATCCAACCATCCTTAGTCACTTCTTCTATCCCTACGACTAGTCATCCGTATGTTGCGCCCTTATTGGTACAACCGACTACGTCGTACACCTCTTCCAGCCTCTTTCAAGTGCCTTACAATTTAGGAAGCATTCCACCCACCAATCCGTCAGTAGATATTATCAAGATGCTGATGGATAAAATGTCCAACCTAGAGACTTCCATTACCGGCTCACGCAACACTCTCTCGTACGAACAAATCTACAGCGAGCCCATCCATCCTTCTGTCCCCATCAGACCATATCCCAGCCAGTGGGAACTTCCTAAGTTTTTTCGTTTCCAAAGCAAGGAAGACCCACAACAACATTTACAGGCATTCAGACATGCCTGTTACCTTATCGCCCACGATGATCCGTTGCTCTTATTCACGTTTCCCATGTCTCTCTCGGGTGCTGCACTTGACTGGTACAGCTCTCTTCCTAGCCATTCCATCTTCACGTTCACTCAGTTGGCCCAGCTCTTCCTCGATCATTTCTCCATCAATATCACCAAGAAGGTCTCCATCACAGACCTCTATTCTATCCGCCAGTTCGATGATGAATCCATTGCTGATTTCGTCGCTCGGTGGAGGGGCCTTATCAATCAAATTTCATTTTCCTTACCCCAGCCTGAGCTTATTGAACTTTTCTCTCAAGCCTGCACTAAACATATTTCTTCTACCTTGAGGGTTCAGACCTTCTGCACTTTTGATGAAGCCTTCACGATGGCTCGTAAACTTGAGTTACGTGCCGTCGAGGAGAATAAAGTCAAGTTGTGGAGTAAGAATCCTTACTCCAAAACCAATGACCCCTCTTCTAAGCCTTCCTCATCCAATCCTAAATCTAAAGCTTCAGCAAATGCTGTGGTTATTAGATCTTCTTCCTCTTCACCTTCAACTAATCAATCTGAACCATCCACATCTATGAGTGCCACTCGCCAATTTCAGCAGAGATACATACAGCGACAGTTTACTCCACTTGGAGAATCATATGCATCTGTGCTAGAAAAACTCGTCAAACAAGGGGCCATCAATCTCCCTCAGATCCGACCACCACCACAATTTGATCCCTCACGCGCTATCCCTGCGTGGTATAGGGAAGATGACTTCTGTAACTACCACTGTGTTAAAGGTCATGACACGGGCAACTGTAAAACCCTTAAAAATAAAATCCAAGACATGTTGGAAAAGGGTGACCTCATCCTTGACAATCCTAATGCCCCTCCTAATCAGGGTATCAATATTTTCAAACAACTGTTCCCTAATCATCCACCAACCCAAAACAACGTCCAGACCTTGACTGACAATACCCATGAACATAATATTCAAACAGTCAATACGGTCTCGCCCCTCATTTCTAACCAACCTCAAGAGGTGAGTTCATCCATCAGTCCATCACATGTGGATGAACCTCTTTCTCTGGTTAGTTCTCCCTCAACTTCTCTCATTTTGGAGGACGCCTCGACCTTACCAGTACAGCCAGTTTCACCATCTTCCTTCTTGCTGCCCATGGAAGACCCAACTTTTCCTACTCCTCGACCACAAGTGGAGGGCACTATCATCCCTGCCCTTTACCCGCTTGAGGAGCTTCATTCTCTAGTTTATTCTCCACCCAGGGAAGAACCTATCTCTCCTTCGTCTCCAACTAAACATGAACCTGTCACAACCTCACCATGCTTTGGGGCCGAAACTACCATACCTTCAGTCCCACAACCGTCGGCATCTTCTCAAGAGCCTAAACTTCATCCCGCACCTTCTCAGCCATTTTCCTGACTAGTGGAGAGACTCAAACTTCTCCCTTCTAGGAAAGTGGAACATCAGGGATTGTGGGACCATCTCACAGCTCTTCAACAAGCCCGGGCCCTCTCATCTCATGCTGCTAATCCTCCCATGGCAGAACCTCCTAAGACTATCAACAAAAATTAGATTTCTGCCTCTAGACCATCTACATCTCCATCAACCTCATCAAAACCAAAACCCTCATCTACTCTGCCTAAACCTATCAAATCGCTTGGCGTTTGCCCCGTCTCCAACCTCACTCATCCACAAGTGAAGGTGGACTTAAACCAAACTTCAACTAATAGTAGTCTTCAACCCAAATCACAAAAGACTGCCAAACCATAGAGGCGAATGCCTCCTCTTCTATCATCATTGCCCTCCATTTTGGGCCCGCATCCTTCAACCTTAACTAGAATCCTTCCCACTTCAACCTATAATCAAAATCAGTTGCCTCCTTTGCTTCCTTTACCGACCACTAGCCTACCCTCTCCCAAAAGGGCGGTACCTCTCATGAAGAGTGTACCGTCTCTTCCTGTCATTGCACCATCAACCCAGAAGGTGGTACGAAAGCCTCCTCCAACTTCGCCCAAGCAAAAGTCACCGACATCGCATACATCGATGAGCACGGATCCTTTAGTGGGTTCATACTCTTTAATCTTGCAACGACTTTTGGAAACTTCTAGCATAACTCTTCCACCCATCAAGCCTTTCCAACCTCTCAAGTCTAAACCCTCCTGGTTCGATGACACGAAGATTTGTTTATATCATCGTACACCAGGACACGACATTGAGACTTGTTGTGCCCTCAAGGCTGTCATTCACCGTTATCTGGAGAAAGACACTCTTCTCTTTGAGGACACTTTCAATCGACCTCTGACTCTTTCTGATAACCCTTCTACCTCTTCAAACCCATCTACATCTCATCAACCGATTACAACTCCTTCATCACCTTCACCTCCCATATTTGAAATCAATGCCATTCACATTACCACTAGGTCACAAAAGGACAAGGCAAAAGAAAAAGCCGCCATTCCTTGGACCTACCCTTTTGTCAATCCACCTCAATTGCCTAAGCCTAAGATTTCTATCCTTGGCGCGCCTCAACCCTCCTCTTCTTCTTCTTCTTCTGGACCAATCCACGACTCCATGTTGAAACAGCTTCACCAGACGCCTGTGAAGATGTCCCTCTACGATCTCATCCAAACCTCGCACCAACATTGTCAGGCCCTCATCCAAGCCCTACAGGCAACAGAGGTCCAACTCGAGGACCCCCAACCACTTGTTGCCCTTGTCCACTCCTTAGCCCTTGTTGCCTCCATTACATTTAGCGATTCTGAGATTCCTACATCCAACACAGAAGATCAGGACGCTGCCCTCTTCATCACTGCCTATATCGATTGGACACGCATTAAATGCATTATGATTGATGGGGGCGCTAGCATCAACATCATCTCCACCCATGCCTTTGATCAGTTGGCTCTTCCCAAGAATTGCATCTCTAAAACTGACGCAATCTTGCGCTCTTTTAATGACACTACTGCCACGACCATTAGCACAGTCATTCTTCATATTCACATTGGTCCACGCATAGTCCCAGAGCTCTTCTACATCATCGAAGGAGAGTTTCAATACAACATCTTGCTGGGCCAACCCTGGATCCGTGCCATGTCCTGTGTCCCCTCCACCCTGCACCGTTGTGTGAAATTTGAACATGAAGGACAAGTCCACACCATTCCTGCTGACCCTTCACCCTTCAAAACATGCAACACCACCTACCGTCCAAATGATGTCCTCATCCCTATCAAGCTGTTAACCCTAGCACTACCTCCATCTGTGGAAGCTTCGACCAGTTCGCAATAGGCAGTCGCCCTTACACCTCCCCTTCAAGCAATGACCATAGATCCCATGGAAGACGTCTTCCAAAGACTTTCATTGGGAGAGTATCACTTGTTGGCTTTAGATATGTTCCAAACTCCACAAGAGTATGGACGTCTTCATCACAGCCCCAGCTATGACCATCAGATAGGGATGATCATACCTTATGGTCCCCCTCACCTCCGCACTAACCTCATCTATGGGGGGCTTAATCAAGCTCCTATTGACGGTAATCCTCTTTCTTCACCTCAACCTTTCACATCAGACTTTTCATTTCTTAGCAACCCCGCTTTTGCACACACTTACCTTTATAGGTGTGCATGGAAGGGTTTTGGTTTCGGATGCTATGAGCAAGGCTCCCATCAGCCTATCCAACCGCTCAACGATGACGATGCCAAGAAACGATATGGTCTGGGATATCATGACCCTACTCAAGACCCTTTAGACCTTTGTCCTAAACCAATCATTGACCAATCACCTCCACACTCACCTGTTTCGCCCCCTTCACCTACGGAGTCAGTGGTTTCCATTCCTCCTAATTTTTATTTTTTTTTTTCCATAAACACCATCTGCCTGGACCCCTTAACTTATCAACTCAATGGGGTGTCCAATTCTCTCCCTCTCATTTCCCCCAGCATGATCGAAGATGAGTTGGCAACCATTCACACTATTCATTGTGTTGACGATGACGCCATTCTTTCTTACATGGGTGTTGACGATTCTTTCATCCAGCGCTCCCTCCCTTCTGAGACCCAGGTTATGTTAAATGAATCAACCATTGACATCAACCTTCCTTCTTCTGATGTTCCTTATGTCTTAAAGATTGGCCAATCTTTAGACGCTCAGGAGCAGCTCGACTATACCCATTTCCTCTCTGACCATAGCAAGGCCTTTCCCTGGACTTACAGTGATATGCCTGGCATCGACCCCACCATCGTTACCCATAACATTGTCACCAAACCAGAGGCTAAGCCTGTCAAGAAAAAGCTTCGAAAGATGCATCCTCGCATTGCCCTCCTTGTCAAAGAGGAACTTCAGTGCCTCCTTTCTGTCTCCTTCATCCAGCCCATCGATTATCCACAGTGGGTCTCTAACATCATCCCAGTCACCAAGGCAACTGGGGGGATTCGGATCTACACAGACTATCGTGACCTTAACTTAGCCTATCCTAAAGATGACTTTCCTCTTCCTAACATTGACCAGCTTGTTGATCTTATGGCCGGCCATGAGATGCTATCTCTTATGGATGGGTTTTCAGGATACAATCAAATCCTGATTGCTCCAGAAGATCAGCACAAGACTACTTTCATTACCCCATGGGGGACTTTCTGCTATCGAGTCATGCCTTTTGGCTTGAAAAATGCAGGTGCCACTTATCAGCATGCCATGACCTACATTTTCCATGATCTCCTCCACAAAATCATGGAGGACTATGTGGATGACCTGCTCAGCAAGTCCAAGCTTCATTGTGACCATCTAACCATTCTCAAAATCATCTTTTCTCATCTTCTTCAATACAATGTTCGTCTTAACCCCAAGAAATGTGTCTTTGGGGTCCTCTCTGGCAAGCTTCTCGGCTTCATCGTTTCCTTTCGTGGCATCGAGATAGATCCCACCAAGATTCGCGCTATCCTCGAAATGCCTCCACCGACCAATCTCAAGCAGCTTCATAGTTTGCAAGGCAAGCTCCAGTCCATTCGTCGTTTCATCTCACAGCTTTCTGACCGCTGCCAACCTTTTCATCATCTCCTTAAGAAGGACGTCTCTTTTACATGGGATAAAGACTGTCAAGAGGCTTTTGAGGCCCTAAAACATTATCTCGTCTCTCCACCAGTCCTCATTCCACCTAAAGATGACCAATCTTTCTACCTTTATATCTCAGCCACTCATCATTCGTTAGGTGCCATGATCACGCACCGAGACGAACATCACCGTGAGCAAGCAGTCTATTATATCAGCCGCACACTGGTCGACTATGAAACTCGGTATACCCATATCGAAAAACTCTGTTTGGTGTTAGTCTTTGCTGCTACTAAGCTTTGCCACTATCTTCTTAGTCACAAAACCTTTGTCATCACCCACACTGACCCTCTCAAGTATATGCACTCCAAGCCATATCAGAATCAACGTATGGCTCGGTGGCTCATGCTGCTTGCTGAGTTCGATCTCAAATTCATCCAGTAGAAATCTATCAAGGGGCAAACCATCGCTGATCAACTAGCAGATGCCCCTCTTCCTGACAATCAACCTTCGTAGTGTGAATTCCCTGATGAGTCTATCACTGTGCTTTCCTCCGATGACACCACCTATCAGATGACTATGTTCTTTGATGGTTCCAAATGTCAACTAGGTGGGGGTGCTGGGGTTATTCTCATCCCACTTGAAGGGGAGCCCATGCCTTTGTCTTTTAAACTCGACTTTGATTGTACCAATAATATGGACGAATATGAGGCCTTAATTTTGGGACTCCAGACTGCCCTCTCTCTCAGCATCAAGTCCATCAACATCTTCGGCGACTTGTAGCTTGTCGTCAATCAGGTTAATGGTTCATACCTCTGTAAAAATGAAATTTTGTAAAGGTATAAAAACCGTGCTGACATTCTCCTTGCATCTTTCGACCATTTCCTCCTGCAGACTGTTCCTCGATCCATGAATAAGTTTGCTGACACCATGGCTTCTCTCGCTTCACATATCCCATCTTCCTCATCTACATCCAGACTTTTTGTCACGGTGGGTCATGTGCCGTTGCCTTCATATATCTCTTCTCACATTCATCATGTCAACACTATAGACCCTAGCCCATAAGATGCTTGGTATAAGCAACTTGTAGACTTCTTATCTTTCTCTGGCATTCCTCCCAACCTCTCTAGTAATGCACGACGAGCTTTTATCAAGCATACCACTCGTTATACCATACTAGGGGGTCTTCTCTATAAGCGAGGCTTCGACAGCCTCCTTCTTCATTGTCTCACCTCCACTGAAGCATCCCAAGCCATTCAGCAAGTCCACGATGGGATTTGTGGTGGACATTT
Source organism: Torreya grandis (assembly GCA_037957365.1). Classification (NCBI taxonomy): domain Eukaryota; kingdom Viridiplantae; phylum Streptophyta; class Pinopsida; order Cupressales; family Taxaceae; genus Torreya; species Torreya grandis. The sequence goes on from JARHVA010001953.1 coordinate 621,533, forward strand.
CAGTGGGAATTCAGTTGCCAAGCGCATCCTTCGTTTGGGCTATTATTGGCCTACCCTTCATCAAGACTATAGCGACTATGTTCGGCATTGCATCAAGTGTCAGCAGCACTCTAACTTGCTTCATCTTCCTAGTCACGCCTTATAAATCGCTCAGGATTTCTGGCCTTTTTCTCAGTGGGGTTTAGATCTCATTGATGAGATTAACCCTCATTCGTTTCTTCATCATCAATCCATCATCACAGCCACTGAATATTTCACCAAGTGGGTGGAAGCTATTCCTCTCATCTCCACAAAAGCCGACAAGATCGTCAACTTCATCACCACCCATATTATTTGTCATTTCGGTGTCCCTCATAAAATCATCACCGATAATGGCAAGTCCTTTAAAAACAAAATTGTCCAAACATTATGCGACTCATTCGGCATCAAACTCAATTTTTCTTCGCCTTACTACCCACAAGTAAATGGGCAGGCCGAGGCTTCCAACAAAATTCTCACCAAAATTCTCATGAAAGTGGTCAGTGACATAGGCAGGGATTGGCACATTCACATTCCCTTCGCTTTGTCGGCTTATCGCACTAGCATTCGAACCTCTACGGGTGCTACCCCTTTTTCTCTCGTGTACGAAACAGAAGCTGTCTTACCTCTCGAAGTACAGATCCCGTCTCTCCGCATTTCTCTACATGATATTCTTTCCAACGATGACTTTCATCAAGATCGCTTAGCTCAACTTGAGTTACTTGACGAACGCTGTCTTGCTGCCCTTAATCATCTCCATGTCTATCAACATCACATCAAATGCACCTATGACAAAAATCTGCGAGAACGAGATTTCAACATCGGAGACCTCGTCCTCAAAGAGAATCAACACGTGACCAATATGGAGCGAAGTAAATGAGGCAAGTTTGCTCCTAATTGGCTCGGACCTTTTATTATCATGCACAAGTATGGATCAGGGACTTATCGTCTATCTTCTCTTGATGGATGCCCAGAACCTGAGCCTCTTAATGCGTTGCATCTGCGACCGTTCTATTGTTAGTCGAGTATTCATCCACTTGACACTTAACTTGAGCTCGTCCCTTGAGTAATCCCCATCCTCTTAATCCTACTTCCTTTCAACCCTATTCCTCTTAACAATTCCTATAACCCTTTTATGCTGTATGGATGCTTTGTCCTCATAAAGGGAGCCCTTGACCTTCTATAATCTTGTCCACGACTCACATTTCTGTCAAAACAAATCAAGATGTCACAATATCCATGGTCACTATATCAATATCAAAATCAAAAAGCAGACTGCTCCCTCGAAGGATAGCTGTGCTATCATTGCTGTAATTAATAGACTACTCCCTCGAAGGACAGCTATTCAAAAGCCCTCTTATTAAACAAAAATATAGACCACTCCCTCAAAGGATGGCTATGACTAAATCTGGCAATAAATAGCACTATTTTAGAAGCTTCCCACATTGATCAGCTTCACAACTGACCACCAAGCAAATGACATCTCTATGCAGGCTTCCCGCATTAATCAGTCTGCGCCCAAAAAAAAAAACAAAAAAAAAACAAAAAAAAAAAGAATGAGTCATGGACTTGACTTATAGTTGTCTTAGGGTCTCCAATAAAAAGGGGCATAGTTATTTCTACTCTTAAAATGGGTTACCCTCTTTTTTCCTCCTATCACCTGCTCAAGGGACTTCGAGCTCACTTTAATGTCGAAGTGATTTGATTACCGCTCTAACATAACTATGGTCAACGATGTCACACATGAATGGGGCTCTTGGTTCTCATAACCCCTATCTATGCTATCTTTTTGGTCCTTGTCAATGAAAGAGCAATATGCCTTTTACGTATCTTTCACTTTGGTCACATTTAACCAAACCTTTTTCAACCTAACCTTTTCGTATAGTTTCTATGGACACCAGTACACATGGAAACTATCAACCAGACTCAATTTATGTTAAGCATAAACCAATACTTGCTGAAGCATAAATAAACCTTCATTCATTTTTAGCATACATCCATCACGACTATGGAAACTTGCTAGGGATGAAAGCCTTTCGACCAATTCTAAAGAATACACCATCTGTAGCATCATCTTATCCTCATCTTCCCCTCATCATTTCGACACTTGACCACATCCAATCATCAACCAATCTCTTCAATTTGTCCGAACTACATTGGTCTGAGGCCCTATGACCAGGGCTATGTAGGCAGCACTTAGATAACACATCCTCTGAGGTTAGCTCGACCACCCCCGTTTGTTCGTCTCCTTGATGGACAAACTTTCTCTTCTATAACTTTGATCAAGACCAATCATTTTCTTTGACCATTCCTCCCTTTTAGGGAAAACTACATTGGCCTGAGGCCCTTCACACAAGGGCTATGTAGGCAGCACTCAAATCACATGACATTTTCTGGGGTTAGCTCGGCCACATCCTTTCATCCATTCCTCCCCTCGCCCACCAACCATTAGAGATCATGCCTGTCTCCTCTGACCTCGACCACTTCCAAGACATTGTTGCCTTGGTTGTTTTTGCATGTATGCTATCTCATGACTGGTTAGCAGAATTATGCACAAACCTTTTTTTTGGACCCTCACAAGTATCGGATCGCAAGCTGGTTGATCCACACTACTTGTGACCTTTTTCGTGTTTTTAGGAGCACTTCCTGAGCCTGGGATACCTAGAACGTGACGACCCATTTGGAGCTTCAGCTTAGATTGAATAACCCGATCAGTAGACGACTAAATACTGGGGCCTAGTTATTTCAATTTTAGCACTCCTCGACCCTTGACCTGCGATACTTTTGACCTGACCATCTCGTGTAGTGGTATGCACGCAATCACAACTTTTGCAGCGTTCGCCCTCACCCCTTTTTCATCCACTCTTTATCAAATCAGCACCCGATTCCCAGTTCCCTTCCCTCGACTCCTACTTTAAGGGGGAATACCTCATCCATAATCAGGGCAATCACTCCTATTTTTGTCTTACAGTTCATCTAGAACAACCAACAAGACAAAAAGGGGCAAATGTAGACACCGAAATCATGTCAACTGCCCTGGTCATCCCCCGTCTTATTCTTCTTCGCCTATTTAACTCTTGTCGATCACTTTTTCTACCAGCCTTGACCCTGGCAGCATGTAAAAATGAGCACAGAGCTAAAGCTAGACTCTATCCCCATTGTGCATCTATCGACGACGATCGTTACCCGGCCGATGTCACTGACGTCGGTCACCTATCGGCCGACGTCGGCAATCCTGCCGATGTCGGTCACCTTACCGTTATCCATTATCAGTTATCATTTGATTCCCAATTGATTTCCCAAATGGTTATCGAACCGTCTCTCGAACCGTCCCTTGCCTTCATCAGCATCCGCCAATCAATCAATCAAGGGATCAATCAATCAATCCATCGAGCCCAAACTCTGACATTCACAGACTCTTGCAATCAACACTCTCATGATCAACCAACTCCGGCATCAACCAATCTGTGTTCGCTTCAATTCGGTACTACATAGACAACTTCAACAACATCAATCATGTCTTCGCACTGTGACAGGTAAGTATTCTCATCTATTTATTTTTATCTTTGGTTATTGCTTGCTTGCTATTTTCATACTCTATATTATGTCTAGACTCGACCTTCTGCAAATCCCCAGACCTTGTTTAAACTCGACCTTATCCTGACTAGACCCTGTCCCAACTCAACCAGAACCTATCCAAAACCTTGCCTAGACTCTGTCCTACCTTTGTCTCGACTCCATCAGACCCTATCCCAACCCTGTCAAGACCCTATCCCAACTCTGTCAGACCTTCTGCAACTCCTTCAAACTCTGTCCAGAACCTGCCCCGACCGACGCCGGTCACTACCCTGATCGACGTCGGTAGTTTGACTGACGCCGACACTTTCCCTAACCGACGCCGGCACCACAGAGACCGACGCCGGTGACTGTGTAGAATAGTGCTGCTTATCAGGTACGCATTTTATTTTCTATCCTTTATTTCTGTCATTTTATCTTTTATATCTACTTCAGTTCAATATTCTATATTTTTTTATCAATGGGTTAATATCCTTCTAGGAAGTCTTCGTACTTCCAAGATCGGGTGTTCACCTGATAGCCCACCATATCCTTTGACTAACATTTTTCCGTGTTTTAGTCTTTTCTTCTTCGCAGGTGTCATTCCTCCATAGCCAAAGAGGAGAATCTTCCAACGTCTGATTTTGGTGCGCATAACTTTATCAGGTACTTCTAGCCTTGACCATTTCTTTTAGTTTCTTATTTCTTCTTTGAATGTAGAAAGCAATTTTGCATAGAAACAATATGGAATGTCTATCGTGATTCCCCTTAGCTTGGAAATCCCTAATCTTTAGCTGATCAAACAAATTGAGATTGAAGAAAATGGCCCCATGTAGGTCAGACTCGCAAAACTTTTGGAAGTTTAAGAAAAGAGGGATATAGCCCATGATTCACTAATCAAGCATCAGGGAATGGTTAAGGACTATTTTGATAAAAGGAATTCGAATCCTAATTTTGAGGTGGGCTTGATTGTTTTGAAATGGGATGCACGAGCCACCAAACCAGGTTAGCATACCAAATTTGAAGCACTATGGACTGGCTCGTATAAAATTTGTGCGTGCAAGTAGAAGAATTCTTTTGAGCTAGAGTCAATGGAAGGAGAACCTGAAGAGAACAAAATCTATTTGAAACATTTCAATTGACTTAGGTCTCTCATGTATTATAGTTAAATAATTTCCCTTTCTCACATTGTTTTTTTTGGTTGTTTTCCCACTTTTTTTTTAAATAACTATTTTAAACACATGTCGATGGCTCTTTTGAAGCTATAATTTTCACAATTTTGATCTAGTGGGAGGTGGAGTTTTCTTTTTGAGCAGGCTTAAAAGTCCTGAAGGTTGCCAATAATTGTAGAGTAAATTTTTACTCTACGTTGCTTTCAAATTTTTAGTTGAGCACTGTAGTTTTGGTTCCCGTATACCTTGGTCATAGTGACAGAGTTGGGGCAGAGTGCAAGTTCATTTTCTATGCAAAAGCTCACTAAGACTTGGGGCCTTAGGTGTGACTTGGGGCCTTAGGTGTGACTTCAAAAGTATGCAAAAGTTACTAGGTGTCACCATCCATAAGAGTCCAATATGTGTCCCAAATGATACTACAACACAGCCAGAGAGAAGTGGAGAGAGCCGCGTGTCTTTGATGAATCAGGCAAAAAGTTCCAGGTGTCATTTTTTGGTGTCATCTAAGTAATAAGAGGACTTTTATAAAATTGACTGTCTCTCCCATTTCAACATAATAGAGTGTTTCGTGTATCTATTATCAAAAAGCAAAATGGAGGGAAAATCATTTGGAGTTAATTTGAGTAGATGGAATAGTTTTTTGGGTAGATTTTTGGAGCCCCCAAGGCATTGAAAGCGTAGTCTATTTTGTCCCCTGTGAGTTAAGAGCAAAGTAGAATTGTGTGGGAAAGGGAGTGATGGAAGGAGACATTTGAGGCTATAAAAGAAGAAGAATTGTAAAATCAAGAGAGGGGGGATTTTATAGTTTTAGACTTTCTAGATTTTTGACCAGTAATATCATTTGCTCTTGTCTCAACTTTCTTGAGTTATAAAGTTGATATAACTGTGCACATTTCTGTGCCTTTTATGTGGCTGAATGAATTAAGAAGATTGAGCTCCATGCCTTGGTTGATGTTATTTGTGTCATTTACAAAGATAGTTTATACTGTAGATTCTCTGCAATTGTAATTAGGAATGCCATTTGCTTTTGTCTCATTTTCTTAAATCAAAAGTTCTACATAATTGTAAATAATTTCTATGCCTCTTATGTGATTGGAAGATTCTATTAAGAAGATTGAACACTATGCCTTTGTTGACATTCTCTGTATCTCAGCAAAAGAATTCCCTATTGTGAGCTTCTGTTCCTGTTATTCTAATATTTTACACTGATCATGCACTTGTCTGCTCTTAAATGTAATTAAATCCTATAATAGTCTCACTATGCTCAAGTTAGGATTGGGATTACACTTAGGTGCATTGCCATAATTAGGTTTCAATTCTTGCATTCACATTTTTGTTTAATCTCCTATCCTTTTTCCCCAACACTGGATAGAAAAAGAAGAGACCAGCTTCTCTAAAATCTAGAGGTTGTTTCAAGCCGTAATGTCCCACAACTTGAAACTTCCCATTGTTGATTGATTAGGATCAAGCATAATTTTAAATCATCAACAATTCCCAAAATAGTTAAATCATTTGGTAAACCCAAATTACTTTAAATAGTGTAAAAACCTAGTCCTAGATGTTATTAAGGTTTTTGTCTTTTGTTTTCCTATTTTAAGTGGTTGTGTTAGGGTTTTTAGACCTGATATGTTCTACCATAGTATCCCTCATACAAGTTGCATTGACAAATTTGATGGATAAATAATATTATTTTCCTCCTCCTCATCTACAAGATGGTGATAGCTACTTTCCCTCTAACTGGGTCTATGCTATCACTCTTCCAATAGGTGAGGCAACCTATACTATTGTTCTAAATGTCCATACTCAACCATCCATCCTTCAAACCCTTCACTTCCCATATATCCCATTCAAGATGTGTGCTTGCATGTTCAATAAAAAACAACTAGGGTTTGAACTAGTGAGATTCTAGGGGATGAAATTGTTAGAATGAGTAAGCTAATTTTACAATTATAGAATCAAAATTAGTTATTATGTGAAAATGTCATATTATTCAAAAATTAGATTACATGTATAAAGTATTCATAATATGCTAGTGTTCATCATATATATGCATCTGCACCTAGTAAAGATGTGCCTAACATTGTTTCATAGCCAAATCATAATGTACAATGCAATGCATCTATTGTAATTTATTCAAAAATATTATAAGGTTCCAATAAGAGTTCAATTGAGGTACTAAGGGAAATGATTAAGAATAAACCTCTACATCCAATAGGGAGATCTAGATACTATTATGCATACCATAGAATGTATGGCCATCACATAGATTCATGTTTGGAATTGAAACAAAATATATAATAGATATTTACTAAATGAAGACCCTATACAATATAAATCAATTAATAAATCCATAGTGATACAAGAACATATTCAAAAAGGGTCAAATTCAAAAACATTGCAAAAGTGGATACTAAAGCATAACTCATAACAACAAAAAGTTCACAAATCATAATTAAAGCAATAAGTAGTACATCAAGCACATCTAAAGCAAGTGAAGGATAAAAATATACCTATCCAAAATGAGATCCCAATTTTAAAGTAGTATAGGTTTGGTTAGAAACATCTACAATGGTTTGATTATCAAGGTCAAGAGTTGGTTAAGACTGATTAAGGCATCACTAATATTATTCTAGAAATTGATAATTTTGGTCAACAAGGTTTTGGATCAATGGAAAACACTAAGGAAAATCTTTCATGGATATAATTTATCAAGGGTAAAGATCTAGATGCAAAGGTAATGTTACAAAAGGATCAAGAATATAAGTTTTAAAAGCATCAAAAGTTCCTTCTTGGGTCTTCATCTTTTCATTATGCACACATAAGAGACCTTTAAATTCATTTTCATGTTTTATACTTCAACCCAAGACCTAAAAATTCATGATCACTCTTGAAAAAACCTCTTACACCTCTATCAAAACTCAAGTGAGCTCTATCACGTTGAAACTAACTTTGACCCCTCATTAGGCCATACTAAGTCTCTTTGTATGTTATGTCTTAAACTTCTAGTGACACTTTAGACCTTGAATATACCTTAAAAAATCTTGCAGTACTCTCAACACCTCATACCAATGTCATACACCCTCATACCATGCTCACACAAGATCACAAGCCTCCAAACCTCATCATGATGCCTCATCATGCCACCTAAGGTCTATGAGAAGACCACTAATGAAGGACTTACCCCTTTATATTTTTCTAAGAGTCATGTGATTGACTTAATATCTTTCTCACATTCTCTAACACTTCATTGTACACATTCGAGCTTATACACATCTATATCACCTCCATCATACTTATATTGGCATAAATTTAATATTACCTATGACTTGTGTAGTATCCATAGACATCAAAAGAGGCATGGGATATTCTGTCCATAATTTATGAGGTAAAGAATCAAACTAGAATCTAGTATCTGAAATCACTTCTTCATACACTTAGTATAAATTTATGAAAAAAGGTTGAGGAGTTCTTACACTAGGTTGCAGAAATGTGAGTAGAACTTATTACACTTAGAGAAAATATTGAGGACAAGATGTTGGTTCTGATCACACTGAGAGCTCTCCCATCTTAGTTTTGCACATTTGTTATGATATTTAACATTACCAAGAAAGTAGTGTATTTTTAAGAACTAGTCAATTTTATTTAACAAGAGGAAGTAATTCAGTCCATGCATGAAGAATTTGAGGACAAAGCCTTGATATCCAAGTAACAGGGTCCAAAATTCAAGAAGGGACCACTGAGGTAGCCACAACAACATCAATAATAATATAAGACTAAAAATTTGAAGAGGTGGTATTACATTTTCAAAACACACATGCACAATACTCATCATTACTAGTATAATAGCTTGGATCAAGGCTAATCCAATTGAGAGGGCTTATCTAGTAAAGAAGATTCATAGAAATCTAAGAGACATCCTTGAAAATGGAAATAAAAAGGGCATGTAGTAACACAAAAGATAGAGGGGAATGCATCTAATGATGAACTATTAGAAGAAGTATCATATGGAGCCCATGATGAGCGTGTACTAGTCTCCTAAAACTTGATAGTAGTGATCAAAATCTAGTTAATAGACTCTAGTGCCAACAACACATGACTGGATGTAAGGAACTCTTTAATTTGATAACAACTCATCCAACTAGAGATTAGTTTTAATTGATGATGATAAAGAGTATGTTTTAAAATTAATTAGATGTGTCACTATTCCTCTTAAGATAAGACACTATGTTCTCATAAAGTTACTCTATGTCCTTAGTTTGACAACAAATCTCTTATCTATCAATCAGATTTTGAATCACAAGATAAAAGTAGATTTTATAGGTTAGCAAGGTGTCAAATACTATTTAATTTCCTAAGAAGGTTATGTTCTTGATAAATCCTTCTTAAAAGATCATTTAGTTTCCTTAGATGAAATATTAACCAGTGAATTTGTACTCGCTACCTCTATAATAAAATCTACTACACTTTGGCACTACCGCTATGGGAATATATCTATTGGTTCCCTCTTCTAACTTAGTTATAAGGAAATGGTATGTGGAATTCCTTAGCTTTCCTATTCTTTTCCAATATGTTCTAGTTGTCTTGTAGGAAAACAACATTGGGTTTTATTTGAGCCAAGTTCCTCTCATGCCAAGGAATAACTTGCTATGGTACATATTAATCTGTATGGATCTCTGCTAGTATCCCTTTGAGTATTAAAGTAATTTCAATTATTTATTGATGATTTTTCTCATAATAATTGGGTGTTATTTCTCAAAAATAAGAGTGAAGCCCTTGCACATTTCAAGGCCTTCCATCAGCATGTTGTTACATAGTCTGGGAAGTGACTTCAACTCCTCTGCTCAGATTAAGGTGAGAATTAATATTAAAAGAGTTTTCAACATTCCTAAATCAAAATGGCATCAATAATAACCTAATTAATCCTTATACACCTCACAAAAATGGAATAGAAGAAAGATGCAATTGTTCAGTCATGGAGATGGCTCTTTGCATGCTATCCACTACCAAGTTGATGGCACAATTTTGGGTAGAAGCAGTACAGATGGTTGTCTATCTTCTCAATAGAGAACCAATAAATATATTGGTAAAAAAGAGATCAAAATAGGTATAGAGTGGTCATAAACCATCAATTTCCCATTTTAGAGTATTTGGATGTACTCCTTATATGCATGTTCTAGATAAAAAGAGGAAGAAGATCGAACCAAAGACCCTCCAATGTATTTTCTTTGGGTATAGCACTACCTCCAAATCATACCATCTCATGGATCTTGAGATGAAGAAGATTTATGAAATTCATGATGTGGTCTATGAAAAATCATCATTTGACTCATTGGCATAGAAGGAGATAGACCAGACCACCTCTCACAAACTTTTCCCATAGTTAGATGAGCATGAAGAAGGTGAGCTACAAGAATGAGAATTTTTCATTGATTTTGGTAATCTATAAGGTAGTTCTTCATCAAATTAGTAGCTGCATCAATGTCCTAAATGGATATATTCCATAATCAAAAACTCACGCCTGAGCTCTCCTCCAGACACTTCCTTAGGAGTTTAAACAAGAAGACAAGTGAGACATGAAGTCAATCTTGCACTCATGAGTTCAGTAGTTGATAACACCAAACTAAAGACAATTTGAGAGGCCTTAATTCAATCTCAATGGAAAAAATGCATTGATGTTGAATATGATGCCCTTATCAAAAATAGGATGTGGGAACTTGTTGATCTACGTATAAGAAGAACTCCATTAACTACAAGTGGATTTTCAAAATAAAGTATAAGGCAGATGGATCCATCAACAAACATAAAGCAAGACTTGTTGCAAAGGGTTATGTTTATCAAGAAGGCATTGATTATGAGGAGACCTTTTCACCCACTATAAATATCAAGACCATCCAAATTATTTGTGCACTAGTAGCATAATATGGATGGAAAATTTAGCAGAGGACATCAAGAGTTTTTTCCTGAAAGTTGATTTGAAAGAAGAAGTATACATGAAAAAAATAGATGATTTCATTGATGAAAAACATCCACATAATGTATGTATCTACTTAAGTCACTTTATGGAATTAAAAAAGTACCTCAATCATAGTACATAGAAATAGATGATCACTAATTATAACATGGTTTCATTCGTAGCTCCTCTAATTCCAATTTATTTATCAATAAGGTAGGTACAAATATTTTCATTCTTGTCTTTTATGTGGATGATCTTATGATCATTGGTAGTTCAAATGATCTTATTGATGTAGTAAAGAATGAACTAAAGAAATCCTTTGATATGACTGATTTGGGGCTACTACATTACTATCTTCGCTGGGAGATATGGCAGAAATAGAATCACATTTTTATCTCCCAGATGAAATATGCCAAGACACTCCCAAAAAATTACATAATGTTAGATTGTAAACCTCTTTCAACAATGATGGAGAAAGTTTTACAACTCTCTCTATTATAGGATTCCCCTCAAGTGGATTCAACTCTCTACAAATAGCTTGTTGGGAGTCTCATCTATTTGACCTATACTAGACTATACATATGTTTTATTTTGAGCTATCTCTCCATATTTATGTAGGAAATTAAGAAATATCATCAAGTTGCAAAAAAACATGTTTTGAGATATGTCTAAGGTACACTTGAGTATTGTCTAGAATACAAGAAGAATAGTCGGTTCTTCTTTTAGGGATACATTGACTCAGACTATGTTGGATCTATTGATGATAGGAAATCTACATCAGGATACATTTTTCATCTCAGATCTAGACCCATTTTTTGGATCAATAAAAAGAAATTAGTAGTTTCTCTCTCATCCATGGAGGCAAAGTATCATGCCACGCAAGGATCTATGTGTGAAGCAATATAGATACATCACATTCTATCTGATATGGAGATTCTTGAAGATCATCCACCCATTTGATTCTATGACAATCAAGGTGTGTTGAAGCTTGTGAAGAATCTAGTATTTCATGAATGAACCAAACACATTGAAATTTAATGTCATTACATTAGAGAACAAGTCTTAACCACCACATTTAGCTCTAGTACTACCTAACGGATTCACAAATTGTAGATATACTCACCAAGTCTCTTGGCAAGGTGAAATTTGATCTATTTTGGAGGTACATTTGTAAAAAAATGTAATAAAAGGGGGAATGTTGGCATAAATTTAATATTACATTATTATAGTAATTATTTGTTATGTTAGATTTATGATTAGCTTGGTTAGGTGTTATAGTTATGTAACTATTTTTTAGTTTTGGTTCATTTCTCACTGTATATATACATCCTTTTGGTTATTTAAGAGAACATTGAAGTTTTATTTTTTCTCAGTCTATACAAGCCAAATTCATGCTCAAGAACTTAGTCCATTCACATAGACCTACTAGACACCATACCTTTTTGAGATATTCTTGCCATTTTAGATGCACTCTAAGACTCATTCTCATGCCAAACCACCTTTATACACTATTTCATTCCTATAATCACTCATTTCACCAAGATTTATTATTCATGCCTTTACCAAGACAAGACTAGGTTCATAAAACACCATGTATCTTCATAAGATCACTTCTAGGACATCAATGACACTCATAAACATTTAACACTAATGACAATATAAATGTCTCAACACACAAATAGGAATAAACCTCAACACTTAGAAATATTTTCCATGGCCTCCTACTCATCCATCATTATTCCTCTTTAAGAATTGATCTTTTTGGGCATATTCTAAACCTAGTCTCTCATGTAAATAAACATATTATTTAGCTCTAAACTTGTGTCTTATCTTCCCTCTTATTAGCTTCATCCAAACTATACCTATAAATAAAATCAAATAATTAGATAAACTATAATTCTCCTTATGCCTTTGAGGCATAGTCCACTACTTCTCCTTGGTTGTATACTGCTCATTTTGCCAAGCATCATAATGAACTCTAAATGGTTCATCCTTAAACAATGCATCCTTTAATAACTTGATTTGATCTTCACTTACTACTACTTCTTCCTCATTCATTATTTATTATTCAACTTTAATATCTTTAACTTTCACATTTACAACCTTAACATTAGACATTTATATGTCTTACAACTTATCCTTATGTTCTTAACTACACCTTATTTTTATACATGATCTTGTCTTAAATACCATAACCTCATACCATAAATCTATGTTTTATTTTGTCACCTGATTCACCATCTCCTTATAAAACTTTTGAGTATCAAATTTATCTTTTTTATTCATTACTTTATATACATTAGAATATGAATTATTATCTTCGTAAATTGGTTCTTCTTGTTATTCTTCATGATACATGTTGGTATCCTCTTTTACATACTCTTGAGTGAGGATCATTTTTTTCTCATTCAATATTTTCTTCATGGGTGACTTACCTACTTGTTTTCCTTAAAGTATCAAGACTCTATATTGAACCTCCCCTTCATATTGGTTTCTTTTGAGAACTGTGTTTCATCTTCTTATTATTTTACTCAATCATATGGAAAATTTAAGGCCCAAAATTATATTGGTCCTCTTGTACTCTCATATTTATATGAACTCATCTACATGTTCCTTATTACCATCACTTAATTATGTTTCCACACCACTAAAACTGAACTCATTTTAAATTGGGCACCCCAATGGTGACCTATAGCTTCTAAGAACTATAAAATTTTAGTCATCGCCTTTTTTTCAATCACCAACTTAGTTACAACCTTGATTTCTTATTCACTTTTTTTCTTGTCTTTATATTTCTTATCTACATCTTCACTCTTGTTTGGATGTAATTAAAAATTTTCAACCTATTTGTTTACTAGTTCATCTTGGTTGTTCCTTTTCTCACTTTTTTTTGTCATCTTCAGTTGCTTGACATATTTCTTCAACCTTTCTCTTGCACTAACAATCATTTATTCATACCATTCATCTATTTTATACTTTTTAGATTGCCTCCATATCTCTCTATCATATTTTCCATTCTAAAAAGTAGATGTTTACTAATTCTCTCCACTTGAAAACATAGACAAATTATTAGTTTTAAAACTTGAAGGCTCATGTATCTCTCTTGATGCTTAAATCATTAGCATTCTTCCTCCTTTCTTATATTCATCTTTGAATTCACCCTCTTATTCATCACTAAGAGTGAATCCTTCTTCTAGATATTAAATGGACACCTCTTCAGCATTCTCCATGATCATTTATCTTCTCCAAATTAATGTTAACCTTCTTCCTCATGCATACTAGGCTGCTCACTCTTCCAAAACCTCTTCATTTCTCTCTTGAGTTTATTGAAAAGTAACTTCTTATTTCTCTATTTTCTCATAGATTTCCTCTTTCTCTTCTTAAAAATTATCCCTATAGGTGATTGAACTTCTTTCTCTTCATGATCCATCCAAACCATGGGTTCTCTTCTTCTTGTATTTGCTCTATCATGAGCATAAATTTATTCAACTTCCCTAGAGTTTACCTCAAATCTCTTATTTATTATTCCAAATCTAACTCTCTCTGTATCTCATCATATTTCATTTTTTCCTTGTAAAAACCCTTCTTAATCATGCCCTTCATTATTTTATACTCATAATATATCACCTCATTTCAAGTCCTTCTAGCTTGCCTCTTTCTTCTTATCACCTCACTTAGGTACCCTATAGGTCTTCCCTTGAGACCTTATCTTACCTTATCCTCACTTGGGATTTATCTTTCACCTATTTATGCACCATTATAACTTCTAATATCTACATCAAATTCTTATACATTCATCTCTTTTATTTATTATTTATAACTCTCTTGGGTTACACTATTACTTAATGGCCATAAAGTCCTAAAACATGATCTTATTATTATAATTACAAAAACAAAACTTCTTAAACCTTTAAATACCTAAAATTTCATAAATAAATGTAACTTCTTACCTTAGGACCTCAATCTTCTTCTCAAATCCAAATATGATGCTATGATCTTACCTCTTGCTCTCAACACTTTAGATTTTACCTGTATATTGCTTGTTTTATTCATTCAATATCTCCTCTTCCCAAATAAATTATTGATCTAAACCAATAATATGCATATCCCAATTCAAACATACTAATTTGATGCAAATGAAATAAGATTTTACTTACCTTTTACATTGATCTAGCTCTTCTCCTCTACCTTTGATCTTTCATTTATTTCTCTTGATCAACTATACCCTTCTTATTTTTAAGCCTATTTCTATATAAAAAATTATTGTTCAATGAAAATATATTATTTATATCATTACTCTTTTTCCACTAATTCTCATCTATTTACATACCCCTTTCATTTCTATTTTGTCCATACTTGGTTTAAGTTGCTCATCATAGGCCTAAAAAGCCTAAAACATGTTATCAAGGTTAATACTTCCTTGATAAAACCTATTATGGAATTTACCTATACATTATGACTTATTACCATATCCTAAATAGTTATCTCAAACTATGAATAATTACTCTTCATGAATACCATTATTTCTTATTAAGGCATCTATCCTCTTATATCCCTCATAACACACAAAGTTCCTTGGTTTAAACAATTAATAGGGGTTGTTAACAAAATAAAAATAGTTAAAAATACCATTTTACACATTTAATCTTCACAAAATATTTTATGACACCACTCTCAATGTAAGCTACCTAACTCCATCAGTCTCTTCACTAATTAGGTCTCTTTAAGCACCTAACACATACTGAGTCCTGTATTTCATATAGAACCCTGCTCTATCCACTCAAATACATTATATTATTTAATTTCATGATAAAATACCTTATATTACTATGTTTTAAATTATTTCAAGGGTGTAGTCTCAAGATATTTTAATTTCACCATCAAAACCCTAGTTTAGGTTATCTCAACCCTACATATGGCTGAGAGACTAGAAAAATGATTTTTTTGATTTTTTAAATACTTCAAGAATTATTGATACCTATATAAGGTTTTTTATAGATATATTCACCTATTAAAATACCTTTAAATTCTACAACAATCAATAAAATCTTTAAAAATGCTTACTTACAAAATTTTGGGTTGTAAATATGATTGTATACCCTTCCAAGATAGTTTTTTTATTTGAATCTTAATATTTCATATATTATGAGCTTTAAATAATTTAATTTACACCATATATAACCTAATTTACACAATATCACCATGTAAGTAATGGATTCCTTATTAGGATTCACTCCAACATACCCAACTAGGCTATATAATAACATGGTCTTCTTTATCTTGCCCAAAATGTATATGAAGACCTTCACTTTCATATAAAAATATATCCTCCTTATTTAAACCTATAAAAGGTTTGTCTTAACCTATTAAACCTTCAAAAATTTAACTCTAATCTTCACAAGATTATAAATTATAGAAACCTCCAAATTACCTAGACAATTATAGTCTACCTTAACTTTCTCATACTAGAATGCCTCCAAAAACACCATAATTCAATCCTAAACATAACTATTAATGATAAAAGTCTTACATGAACTTTATGTACTTTAAATATTTATACACATCCCAATATGAAATGCTGAATGAAGAAAAGGGTTTATACAACACTCTTTTTGTTTTAACCTTTTAGGGTTTCACTTAATGCAATCCTATATTGTTAAGGAACTAAGCATATTGTTAATCTAAAATGAAAATTGGAAATTATTGATTTAATAAAATTTCTCAAAGTATCAAGTGAGAGGATAAATATACTTATCTAGGAATAAACAAACTTCTACATGGATCAAGAAAATGGAATAGGTTATAAAAATAGGTAGACTCCTTTCATCTTTTGACTTTTCATTGAAATATGACCTTGAATAGAAGCATCATATCAAGATAGTATCACTATATGGCACTAATTTCCAATTATGGAACTAGTTTACTTCTTTTATATACTAATTAAAAATTTTATGGAAGTTATGTGAGGTTTTATAGGTCATATTGGTGGTTTTGTATCATTTGAGGGCTCACTTATGTCACTATTTTGGCTTAATATCTTTTAAAACCCTAATGAATACCTTCACACATGAAATAATAAATGGATCAAATGCAAAATGAACTAAAAAATTAGGTTGTGGGATATCACGATCATGTAAATCAAAACCCCTATTATCTTATTTACTACCTATATTAACCAAAATGCTAGGGGTCTCAGATAGTATGTAATTTTACCTTAGGAAATGTGTACCATCAACTTGCACTATATGCTAGAATGAATTTTAATTAAGTCCTTCTTTGATAAATCATGTAATGTATAAGCATGATGACTGAGTAGTATGTAGAGTATTGAGTTGTATTATTAATTGATTTTATGTAATAATGTGCCAAAATAGTAAGTGCTAGATGTAAAATTCCTTGTGAGTCTCTTTATATAAAATAAATTTGTTTTGAATATAATACCTTGTTTATTGGCTAGAAAGTCATAAAAGAGGGATAAAAACATAAGAGAAGGCTCACAGAAGGGTTAAGACTCAAGCATAGTATAAAAGGCTTGTTGAACACTAGAGTAATAATTAAAGACTAACACCATGTGGTGATACTATCCTAAAAGTGATGTCTATGTCCTGAGGCTTAAATCATAACTAAAATTAATAAAGACAGGTTAGGGGACCTTGTGATTCAAAAAAGGTGACTTATGAATGTTGGCAATGTCATAAATAAGGAAAAATAAGACATAGAAAAGATAAAAAATACTTAAATTGACCATGCAAACAAAGACTATAATCATCACTAAGACCTTCATGTAAAATGGAAAAAAAAGACATAGTACTTATGGTTTCTTGACCAAATTTGGGTGTTTGAACTTCCCCCCTTTATTCTATTAATGCAATGAAATGAAATTACTAGATTAAAATAAAAAGAGGAACATGTACCTATACTTACCTATGTGAATGTGATATTGACTTTTCCTACTTCTTAGTCAAAGAAGTGGATAAGAACTAGAGTGAAATATGTGAAGATAAAACCCATGGTGTGGATTCCCCATGTACTAAATTTGGGAATGTAAATTTAATGTGTGGAGAAACAAGGCTCACTTTCCCCCACTCTAATATTTGGACTAAATTTGAGTATGGAAACTAAATGTGTGAAGACACAAGGCTCACTTGACCCCACTTTTATATATGGACTAAATCTGAATATGTAAATTGAATATGTGGAGAATAATTCTCAATTTCCCCACACTAATATCTATACTAAATATGAGTGTGTGAACTGGGTCTAGTGGAATGCTATAGATTAACTACTATAGATGATCATATAAAAATTAGGATCAAGGACATGTGCTCTGAATCATGCCCCTAATCTTGATATCTAAGCAATGTAGTTGTGCATCTAAATATCTAAGTAAACTGGTATACCTAAGTCAAAGCTATATATCTATGTATCTATATCTTTGTAAATTTTATAGTTATATATTTAAATACCTATGTAAACTTATGTTTCTATATATCTAAATATTTGAATACTATGTATCTATATGTCTAAGAACCTTTGAATATAAATATATGTGTAGACTTATGTGTTTATATATTTGAGAACCTATGAATTTGAGTATCTATGTAGACTTATGTGTTCATATATCTTAGAACCTATAAATCTAAATATCTTTGTACACTTGTATGTCCATATATATATATGAACCTATTAATCTAAATATATGTGTATATTTATGTGTCAATATATGTGTATAGTTGTATCTGAATGGACTATGTATCTATGTAGACCTAGGTATCTAAATTTGTATGAAAATCTATATGTCTAAATCCATTTATGTATATTTATCCCCCTTTTGGTGCAAGAGATGAGACTATGATGAGGGTATGTAACCAAAAGTGGTAATGATTAGTTGTAATGGTGTTAATTAGTAGGTGTTAGGTTGTTTTAAGTTTGAATAGTATATTTATTATGGTAGAGTTGACAATTGAATGTGTAAATAGATAGACATTTTATCTATTTTAATTTGAATTATATTGATATCATTTTTGTCATTTTTTAGAGTTTAAATTTATTAAAATATTGATTTAACCAATATGGAGCATTGCATATTCATGTCAAGTCCCATGTGTAAGAAAGAGTTTTCAAATTGGAGCTATAGTTCTAGAGATATCATGTTGGCAAGGGATTGGTATTAGTTGGTGAAATTGGTGCATAAAGTTAACTTTAATAAGGTGGCATTGGGTAAGTATGTCTTAAATAGGTTATTTGATTCATTTTGAAATTCATTTAGAGCATTTGAGTTGAGATAAATAATGTGTCTGAGTGAGATAAATATGTCAAGGAGATGAGGATCTAGCTTGACCCACTATGAAGAGGTTAAGGCACAAATTTAGGCTAGGGAGGAGGCTAACCTAGTAAGGAACCCAAATTATTTCTTATTTTTATTATTTATAATATTTTTTACTTTTTTAACTAAAAATATATGAGTTTAGGACCTATTTTTTGAAAATAGCACTATTGTCTTTGTTTGAGTGCTATTATCTAAGACCTGGCACTAGTGTCTAGGATGTGGTGATATCATCTTGTATGTAGTGCTAGTGTCTAACAGATCTGAGTTTTGATGTTGATTATTGTTAACTAGTTTTTAATGTGTGTTATTATATATTAGTTTTAAATTTTTTTTGCTAATGCCTAATTTAGTTATACTTTTATAGGTTGATGTCTATATGATGGAGTTTCATATTGGATGGATGATAGAGACACTATAGGGTCTACCTTTGGTGTATTTTGAGATGGATATGCTCAAGAGAGAAAGTTTGAGAAATGTAACATTCTATAGCCCATGCCCTAGAATAATCACATGATGATTTCATTATGTGAGAGATGGGATGTAAATACATGCACTTTATGGTTATTGACTAGGGAGATGACCATTACACTAGAGGATGTGTACCAAATTATATGATTACCTATCTCTAGTTAGTGATCTATACTAAAAGATAATATAAGCACTTAGATCATACAATAATATTCATGGTATTTCTCTACTATGGTAGTAGGGAACCATTGCATAAGGAGTCATAGTAACATATTATTAACGTTGATTTTTAATTTTGAGGTTCCATAACTGCATAAGTTCTTAGCCATTTTTATATCTTCATTTGTAACTATAGATGGGAGTGGGGTGTCAATTTTTTATATGATGCACAAGATAGTGAAAGATTTAAAAGAGCACAGTATTATGTATTCTTGGGGTTAAACAATGTTATCCCACCTATATAAGGACTATATAATTTCATATAAGACATGTTTGATGGAATGATTGGAGTATCAACATTGTTACATTATTGGGAATATGAGCACATAACTATGATCAAGATGGTGGTACATGTACAAGTTGGTTGGAATCATCCAAAATCATTTTCATAGAGGTGCATAGGGATGGGTCATGTGCCTAGAAGGAGTATTATGTAGTGCCAATAGTTGCTAGATAGTTTGATAATGGGGATATTATCTATTGGCCTTATAGGGGATAACAAAGATGGTCCAATGATGATACTCATTTGATATGGATTTGAGTGAGTTGTTGGATACATAACTATTCGGTCAATATATATGAGTGGTATCAATAGATTGGGTCACACAATAGTTTAATGTAGTTCAAGATGTGCCCCTAACACTAGTGATATGGTTGAGGAGTTACTAGGCCCTTGTGAGACTAATTAGTAGGATGAGGCCATCTATTATTGAGTTATTTCCTATTCTATTAACAAAGTGGGATCATGACATTGATATATTAGATATAGATGATTTGTGAGTGACTGATGCCTACATAGCCTAGTAGAGGGATCACAGATGGGTATCTCTATTTTTTAAGAGGTGGGATTATTGTATAAGATGTACTAGAGGTATATCTCCTTAGGGTTTTTATGGTAAGTTAATATAATGTGTTTGCATATTCTTTATATAGTTGATTATGTCTTTATGTGATTAAGAATTTGATGTATTTTGTGTACATGTGTAGGTTCAGATGATGATGAGTACTAGGAGACCACCATCAATTCATCCCTTCATGAGTTGACATGTCATATTCCAATGATGTTATGGAGGATGGATTGATAGAGAGGGCCATAATGTGGCTGGTGTGCATTCTCATTTGTTTGACCGAGCTAAAATAGCTACTACAACATATAGGTGAGAAATCTTGGATAAATATGAGGCACATTTAGAGTTTCATTGGTGCACCATGCTTGCACCTAATACTCTAGGTGTGGATAGTAGTCAGATAGTAGATGACTACATACATCTTTAGTGAGAGCATGTAAAGTGTAAGGTTGAGTTGGGTATGTACCATGAGAGAGAGTAGATGGAGTCATCAATATAGGTCACACAAAGAGAGTAGGGCCTCTAATTCTATCTTTGATATATCTGAGAGTGAGAGTGAGGGAGTTGGTCCTAGTATTCATGTCTACATCATTGAGTGGACTATATTTGTATTGAAACTATAATTTGAGTTATACATATATAGATGTTTATTGTTCAAATTGACATTGTGTATATTGGTATTTGGATCTAATTACATTATATATGTTGATGTGTTTAAATAGTTTGATTGTTTAAAATGATAATATTTGTATATTGTTTTTATTGAAGTAAAATTAATGAATTTGTATCTATTTTTGAATTTTTAGGCATATGTGTAGTGGATTAGGATTTTGTATTTATTAGTATAGGATTTTCTTATATTTTGTAAGATTGATGCGTATAGATCATATGACTATGGTATGCCCTATCTAAACCTAGATGGAATGGATAACTAACAACAATATTGATCATGCTCTATCAGTGTAGGAGACTCTAAGGCTAGAACTATGTGTGATACACTAATGGTGGGTAGATGTGTAGACTATGTTTCAAAAATCTTGATTGGGTGATGTGCTAAAACTATACTCTTATCTATATGATTTATATCAAATATATTAATTGGTGTACAAACTTAAGATGTGTTCTAATTTATGTAGTTATTTCCATATATCTTTATTTTTGTTTGAACTATCATTGTGTCATTAACTCTATAGTTGTTCCATATACCTTTATTGGTGTTTGAAATTTTTTCATGCCCTTACCTCTATAATTATTCCCATATATATTTATTGATTTTTGAACTACTATTGTACCCTTAGCTTTGTATTCATTCCCATATATCTTAATTGGTGTGCATTTTGTAGCTATGTTTGGATCTCTTTGAACTGGTTTGCATCTCTACTAAAACTATGGTGTATGAGACTACTCATAAATAGGCATCCTAAAAACCACATGTCTCATAAGATGGGTAACCAATGGTTCCTTAAAAGGAACATCATAGGATAACTCTATTATAGAGGAGTGTGATCTAGGAGAGTGTGGAGAATAAGATCTTGGTACCCCTTATGTAAATGATATAATACCTTGATTGACATACTGGTCAATGCAAGTGCAAAGTGCATAAGAATGATCATCTGAATGTCCATTTATTTTTTGCAAATTACAATATGGATTATCTTTTACCCTATGAAAATGGTGTGGTGGATGATGATTATTAGGGGAAAGTGTTAACATCTCTCTACCTAATAGTGTAATCAAAATGTCATGAGACCTAACCCTCTCTGAAAATTGTATAACCCCTCTATGTGTATCATGTGTTATAATCACCATAGGAGGTGATTTATAAAGTGGTTATTTAGCCTTATTATGTATATTTATCAGTTATTTATATTCTACTAAGTTCTTAAAATGGAAGTGGAGTAAGATCTTGTACCATATTAGATGATTGTCACTCTGAGGGGCCTATATCTAGATTTACCTCTATCTATGTAACTACTAGTCCCAATTTTAGCTCTAATATTATAGCTATGTTACATAGATGTCAAAATAATTTTGATGTCTAATATAATAATCTCTTCTTAAGAGGAAAGATTAAGCCTCCAGAAAATATGTACTATACCTCTAAATCTATCAGTTGATAAATATGTTGATGCAAACAAGCTTTGAATCTTAGAATGTATTTAAATGTTGGATCTATCTCACCCTAATGTATCATGTGTGACTTAGGTCCCTTATTGTGTATGTAATGCATGAAATACTATCTCTAACTCCTTATATGTGTTTAGAGACTCACTAGGGATTGTATGCTGGAACTAATTTAGTGCTTCCCCATATAAGGACTTTGGAAACAATTGAAGTAGATTAAAATTATTAGTAACATGTGCCATGGCTTTCTCATAAGCTTGGAGGTGCAAGTATGGATCTCTATGCCCATAAAATATAGGTAAAACTAGTATATAAACATTGTGTGGCAACCTTGTAGTTGATATTCTACATGGAATAGGGTTGCCATTTATAACATTAACATCATCTCGAGATTGATATGTTTTATTATCCAATGTGATATGGTTTACTTGTTTTTGAAAAGCACCCATGGCATGCATCAAGTAAATTAACACTTGTGAAGGTATATTATCATCATCAAGGGGTTTATTTAATGCTTTAATTTTGTTGTTCATCTTAGCCATTGGTACATTGTATTAGAAATATTTCTTATAGAGGGTTGGTTTCCTCTTTGTAACCTTTAGAGGTGTGATAGTTAGGACCTAGTTAGAGGTAAATGATCTACTAGCCTTTTTTAGGTTAGTTTTTGAAACAAGTTATATTATAGTAAGGGGGTTAAGGGAGATGTGTTGGTATCTTTTATATTTTTAAGTTATAAATATGTATCGCATACTACTTGACTAAAAGGTAATTTATTCTCTAGTAAATGTAAATTATGAAGATAATAATAAATTCGTGTGAGCGTGTATTTTTACATGTGACCTAATATTTGGTTTAACAATAGAAATAGGTTAAGTAGGAGAAGAACTAGAATGTGTAGATTATATTTCCTCTTGATTATAATGACAAAAATCATCATTATCCCATGGTTTATCAAAATCAAAAATTAATTCATTTGTAAAAGTAAGATTAGAAGAAGTATCATCTACATGCTCATTAATAGAGAGATAAGGGGAAGATTTTAACTTTTTAATTTTATGAAATGTGTCATCATGTGTAGGTGTAATGAAATGAATTTATTCACTAACTATGTGTAGAATAAAAGCATGATTATCAATTTCAATTTTGGAGGCAAGGGTAGAAGAAGTATTGATCATGTTTTCTTTTTGAATATTATGACATATAAGAGAAGATTTAGATGCATTTTCATTATCAATTTGTTGTAAAGAATCATTAAATTAAGCTTGGATGTGAAGGAAGATGATAAAATAATGTCATCTACCTTAGTTTGTGCATTACCAAAAGATGTAATATCATTCGTACATTCTTAAAAAACTTAACTGAGAAGGGTAAAGAAGATTCATTATTCCTATCTACTTAAATTAAATCATACAAAAGTGTATTTCATGTATTGCACTTATATTGGTTTAATTTAAATAATGAGGTAACAAAAGTATTTAAAAATACATGATCACATTGGAATAAATTACTACCAATAAGAGATTCTTTTGGCATTATATTATTAGTTTGATTTTGAGGAGTAAGAGAAGAGTGAGAAGAACAATAAGATGATGTATCTAATATATGCTCATGTGCATTTTCATATTAATCCTCATATACATCATTATAAAAATAGTCATCATCATTATAAATCATGTCATTATTATTCTCTAATGTGCATTCTTGAAAATTAGTCTATTCATTGTTATAATCATGAGGTAAATTTAATATTTCATCAATTGGGTGAGGGATAGAAGATTTTTTAGATTCCATTTTAAATTTTCCAAAGAAGATAATGTAAATAAGGAATAACAAATACACAAGAGGTTACATATAACATAATTATATGTGAAACTTGAGAAATTTTGAAGCAAGTGCGTAAGAGAAATTAGGGTTGTAAGTGAAACCCTAATTATGAGTATTTTTATATATAGGGACCTAGTATGTGGATCTAGGGTTTTTAATTAGTGTTACATTGAAATAATTTAAATTTTATTAAATAAATGAAACCCTAATGTAGGATTTATCAAATTATTTAGGTTATGGAGAACTTTTAAAAAATAAAAAATTATAAATCTAATTTAATGTAAAAATTTTAGGAGAAGGTAAACCCTTAGGAAAATGAGGGTTTTGAGTAATATTCAAAGTTGATTTCAAAACATGTTTTAACCTTTTAGTGTTTCATTTAATTCAATCCTATATTGTTAAATGGTTGAGTATATTATTAATCTAGAATTAAAACTAGTGTCTAATTATGGTACTAATGTCCTTTTATAGAGTATCTAAAAATTTTACGAAAGTTTCAGTTGGTTATAAAGGTCTTGTAGGTGGTTATGTGTCATTTAGGGGCTCACCTATGTCACTATTTTGGATAAATATATTAATAAAACTTAATGAATACTTGCACACATGAAATAAAAAATGGATCAAATGCAAAAAGGAAAGGAAAAATTGGGTTTTGGGATATTACAATTGTGCATAGTAGAACCCATGTTATCATGGATGTTACCTACATTGACCCCAATGATAGGGGTATCATATTTCATGTATTTATCCCTTAGGGAATGTGAACCAACAACTTGTATGGTATGCTAGAATTAATTTTGCTTAGTCCCTTCTTTGATCAAGCATGCAATGTCTAGGTGTGATTACTAAGTAGTATGCAGAGTATTGAGTTGTACTATTGATTAATTTTATGTAATCATGTGCCAAAATAGTAAGTGTTATAGTTAAAATTCCTTGTGAGGCTCTTTATATGTAATTAAGTTTGCTTTTAATATATTAACTTTGTTTGTTGGCCAACAAGTTGTAAAAGAGGGATATAAACATAACATAAAGATCACAAATGGGTTAAGACTCAAACACAAGAGAAAACATCCATTGGACATTAGAGACATAATTAGACACTAGTTCCATGTGGCACTATTGTCCTAAAAATGGTGTTAGTGTCCTAAGGCTTAAAGAAGCACTAAAATCAAGTAAGATAGGCTAGGTGTGCCTATGACTAGAAAAATGTGACTTATGACTATTGAGAGTGTCATAAATAAGGAAAAATAAGACATAAGAAAGATCAAAATGACTTAAAATGACCATGCAAATAAGGACTGTAATCATCACTAAGACCTTCATGTGAAATAGAAAAAAAAAACCATAGTACTTATGGTTTCTTGACCAAATTAGGGTGTTTACACTTTCCCTAAGAAGAGAGAGAAGACCCATACTAAATATAAATTACACTTCCAAATTATAAATTGCACTTCCAAATCTGAATGGGCATATTTTAAGGAAAACAATGTCCTTAAATTTTATAACATATTCTGGAGTGGACTCATTCTCATTTTTTATTAATATTTTAATTATTCCAATGGTAACTTTGGTAAGGTATATTGATGAAAATTAGATAAGAACACATCTTCAAGTTTTTGGAATGTTGACAATGAACCATTTGGGAGGCTATAAAACTAATTGAGGGCCTCTAATCTTTGATAGAAGGCCTTGAATAGTAGGTGCCCATATTTAACATAATGTTCAAAGGAATGTTTATATTATTATAAGTGAATAGCATGATCCCATGACCATTGAAGTAGGATAACTTAGGCATGATGAAATTGGAAGGGTAAGGAGACTCAAACACTCAAGTAATATGTTTTTCATTTAACATATTTTACTCAAAGGTAGCCTCATGGGATGAATCTTTTAACTTAAGACTATGAACTTTTTTGGAACATATCCTATGGTAGTCATGATGGATAACATATTAGAAGAAGAGAGTGATCAAGATGTTGAATATTTTATTAGAGGTTGTAAGCTACCATCAATACTAAACATAAGAATGAGAGACTATTAATCACCTTCTAAATGAGGATCATCACATGGTTGTGTAATATTTGGAAAAGGAGTATTCATGACTAAGAGACACCTTTATCATTTTGGATGGAATGAACGTTGATATTTTCATCATTTTAAGTTGTTATGTTTTTTGAATTTTTTTAATATATAATAGGAGTATGGGAAGGAAATTAACTTGTAAACACATGATATTTTTTAGCATAAAAGGCAAATGAGGGAGGAAAATAAATATTTTTGACTTCATTTTCAACACTAGGAGAGGGAATAATGCAATTTTAACTTTTAGTTGTATCTAATGTACTTGGAAACTTAATTATATCTTGACATAATGTATCTAGTATAATCATTTTCTTTGGACATTCACATTGATTTTCATTTTTCCACTCAATTAAGGGAGGAGAGGAAGTAGTACATGCATTTTTCACATTACAATTTTTAAAAAGAGAATTATTTTCACTATTTTCATTTGAGTGAGCCAAAGAATGGATAAGGTTGTCAAGATTCTCATCTCTTAGATAAAAAGGCACAAACTCAATTTATTCAATAGTTTCATTATTTGAAATAGGTAGGGAAATTTCAATTTTTTACCATTTACATCATTGGTAAAACAATAAGAACATTTTATTTTTGATGAATCTAAATATTGTACAATAATTTGAATTGCAACATTATGAATGCTAATTTATTTCTTATCTATGGTATTATTTAGGTGCAATGAACTAAAAAAATGTAGTGTGCTTGAATTTTTAGACCCTTAATCATTGGAAAGAGAAGAAACAATTGAACTAGTATCTACATACCAAAGAGGAATATCATGATATTCATAACCATATGAAAGTGTATTATAATCATTACCATGTTCATTTAAAATTGTATTTTCATCATTAGTTATTTTGTTGGCACAATTATAAGAAAAATAAGATGTGTTAACCTAGGTTTGATTTGTAATAAGATATTCATAAACAATACATTTTTCGTTAAAAATATTAAATAAATGACACAAAGGGTGGATCTTTATGGGGACTCATGTAATAAAATCCATAATAACTTTAACTTTGCATCCAAACACAAAGAGAAAAAGAAAAATTCTAATACCAAAGACATAAATAATAATTCCTTACGTGATTCTCATGAAATAAATCAAATCTAAGAAATAAAAACAAACACTTGAAATAAATGTTAGAAAGAGCAAAAAAAACCTATTTGTAAACTAGGGTTTGGTTCAACACATAGAGGACGGGTTCACTAGAATGTTTTATGTTATTTGGGATTTTACACAAACACACTTAAGAAAAATAAAACTATTTAAAACAAGTAATATTATATTTAGATTCACATTAAAATATAGCTAATAATATAAATTTACCTAATCTAGCATATATAATAAATACAATGCAACCAACGGATAGAAAAAACATATCTTATTCAAAGTTAAAATATGTATATGACATTGATTTGGAAGGGTATAAATCAAGTTCTATAATCTGTTCACTCTATTTTTGGCTAATTTTCCCTACATGACACTTACATCGACCATAGATAGTTGTGTCAATGAAAATTTCCAACATTAATGCATGTTTCTAGCCTAAAGTATGAACAGGGGTGGATCAAAACTTATATCATACATGCATTATCACTATGTGCCTTTTTGTGCCTTAGAATATGTATGTTTGTTTGTGAGATCCAACCAATATTTAAAATTGTAACATTATTATCTATTGACAATTTTGACCTCACTAGTCAAAATGTCACCCATACCATTCCAAACTTTG
This sequence comes from Torreya grandis, assembly GCA_037957365.1. Lineage (NCBI taxonomy): Eukaryota > Viridiplantae > Streptophyta > Pinopsida > Cupressales > Taxaceae > Torreya > Torreya grandis. The sequence continues at coordinate 649,858 of JARHVA010001953.1, forward strand.
CATATCATGTTAGTTTATCTTGTGAATCAGTGAGTTAGTCTTGAAAAGTCATTAAAATGATCAATAGGAACTAGACTATCTTAACATCTCATACAAGAATTAATAGGTTAGTTTGGTTGTGTATTTAATAAGTTATTGATGCCTAAATATGTATCAGAGGTGCCCAAAGTGTTCAAGAACACTTCTCATTTTAGAATTTTAAGAATTACACACATGATTTATAGGTTGTGATAATCCTATTATCTATTGATGGAATAGAGGCAAATCAAGTGGATTGTTTCACAATATTTATAATGTTTGGTGGTTTGGAGACATCATGGCTAAATAGTTAATCTATGTAAAATATGAAGTAATCTATGCTAAGAATGAGGAATTATGATCAATAACTAATCTAAATACTAATCTAAGATGGATATTTACAATGAATATTAAGATAGAATGATCTAGTTTAAAAGAGGCAAAAGGAAGGGTAGGGTAGAGAAGAAATGGTGTTGATCTTCAAGCCAAACATCATGATAAAGTTCAAATATCATTTAGGCATGTACTAAACCAATGTATGACATGAATTATAATAATCTCAAATCCTATCACACATCAAGAAAACATCTAAGGAATTTGGGAAATAATGCAAATAAGAACCATGTTCACTTTAAAGATTTACCCCTACAAGAAAATAGCATTGTCCCAAATGAAAGAAGAATAAGAAAAAAAATGTACCTATTGTAGGCTCAATTTTCACCCTTGGAGGGGGTTCTTCATTATCCTTCTAATTGAGCTACATAATAGGCACAACTCTAGGCTATATGTCACCTATGATGGGGTTTAACCTTTGGAGAAGGCTGACTTCCTCTTGATGCTCATCTAGACTAATGCTAAACTAATGATTCACATGGAAAAGGGTTAGAAAGAGGATAAGGGATCCTAAGAAATATAAAAGGGTGATGCACCAAAGTTAAATGGACACTCATATAATCTTGAACACACACTAGATCAACAAAAGACAACTATGGCTTTCTCAATCTCATAATATCACTAGTTACATAAATGTTTCATAGAAGAGGTTCCAAGTAGAACAATAATCTAGACTTGCAAGCTAGCTTGAAAACACCTTCAAAGAGGTAAGAATAAAGACAACAAACTAGGAAGAATATCCTTCAAAAATTCACCATACACAAGCATACTAATCACTAATTAAAGATAAGAGATAGGCAAAGAGTTGATCCTATTACTTTAAAAGGTAGTTCTTATAATATTTTGGTAAGGTTTAACCATATAAAATGAGAATACTTCTTTAAGAGTCTCAATAAGTATCCTTGTCCCAAAAAATAATGATAAAATCTATGAGCTGAGAACCTCCATAATGGGAATGAGACCAGGATATATAGGAGAAGAGAAAGATAAAGAATGTGGGAGCATGTCATCAAAGAGGGGGCACACCATCTTGGGTCACTACTTGAACTTAAACTACCACCTTTTTATCTAATGAAATCCTTTACACCTTTTTTACCAATCAGGACACTACACATGGCTTACCAAGTTGAAAAGCCCCATAAGTCCCTGAGAATGCATTGAATGCCTTAGATATAGTTCCCAACACTAGATGTTTTATTTGATCCTTCATGTCATATCTTACTTGAGGACAAATATTCATTCTCATGGATTTAAAAAAAACATGTCCTTGTGTATTTAGGTAGTTGTTTGTCAAAAATGTGGCCATGTTGAAGGACAAAGAGCTTCTTTAATAATCATAGACAACTACTTTTGATTGAATCTAGACCAGATCCTTTTTATAGATGGAAAACCAATCTCCTTTATTAGTTTCCTTGTAGTCACATATATCAATTTAGACTTATAGACTAAATAGAATTTTTTATCTCCATTAGGTCCAAAAGACCTATTTTTTCCATTGAGCATCTATAAAAATTGAGGGCTCATAATGTATAGGTATCTTTTAAAGAATGGTAGACATAGTCACAAAATGGACCCTGTATGCTAAAAACATTCAAACCTAAGATCTATATTTAACCTTAATGGAATCCTTTTATATTATTTATACCTAAATACATAGTTATGGCCTTTTAATGGTGCTAAAAATCTTTAATGGTGGTAGAATTACCTTGCAAGACCTATTTGCCTTGGTTAAAAATTGGTCTTTATCTTTGACTTTGTCCATCAAATATTGCTTGGACCAATTAAAATGCTCCAACCTAACTTTACTCTCACTAGCCTCACAAATCCTATTGAATGATTGACTTACATTACACTATTGGATCATCTTGGTATGAATGAACATGGTTCATTGATTCTCTACTAGCTTAAATGTGATCATGCCACTTGTCAATCACACATTGATCTTAGGATCATGTAGTTAGTTTTTTAGCTTACATGTTTATGACACATGGTAGCCTCTTAATATACATGAATTTTTGACTCATATCACATTGTTATATCATAATTTATGAATCAGTGCTTATCCTCTATCTTAGACCCACCTCCTTGTTAATGAACACACATTATTAGATCTCAGCTCAATGAACCTGCACCATTAGATCTTATCTAAATTTTACCTATTTAAGGGTTTTAACCTAGGGTCCTTTTGACCTATTTGACCCCAGTATGAACCATTGGATCTATGTTGTTAGTATGCAAGATTTTTTAGACACTTGGATCTTGATTAAATTTAAACCTGTTAAAGTCTTTTTGAATCCAAATAATCATTTTATGAAGCTCAAACTTGACACTTATGTGAACATCCTACCCTAAAAGTTTAACTTTTAAGCTCCATAAATTGATCTAAAATCTTTCATAGACATAAAATTTTAGACAATGTTCCTGGCATAAATACCTTCATGTCACTATAATATCTTGGTTGCCAATGCTTTTTGAGTGGACTTATAAAACAAATAAGTGAATTGGTCCATTTTTTCCTGCATGACATCTTGGTGATGATCTGGATCACTTAGGCTTATGCTCAACCTTTTTGGCTAAATTTCTAATACGTTAATGAGCTTTTGGGGCTTGTACAAAATGTAACTCATGCTTTTGAATATTATGACCAACATAGAGACCTATTTTCCTAAATTTTAACAAACTACACTTTAAGTGGACTTAAAGTGTTTTAAAAGCTTTACAAGCTACATGATCTCTTTGGTCCACTCATTCCATATAGAATGTTTGTTTATATACTCATCCATTAGTAACCTGATCCATCTAGGCACAAGTTTTGTATATGGGATAAAAATGACCAACATCTTTGGTGACTCACAAAGAAGCATGTCTGCTATGCTTGAGAACCTACTCCATTTTGCCTTGACTAGTCTATTGAGAGTATGGAATCCCAAGTCTTCTCTCAACTAATCATAAAGATAACATAAGGATATCCTTATCTGGAACCTTTCTTAAAGCAGCAAGATCAAAATAAATATAATAATAAAGTACCCAAGGCACTTATTAAAAAGGAAACACATAGTAGAAAAGAAATATGCACAAGGCACTTTGAGGAAAGCATAAAATCTATTCTAACATGTACAATATGTTACAATGGATGTAATGCTTCTAATAACAATGCTAAAAATTAATGTCATTTATTGGGATGTGTAATACCTCTCAATCTTGTTGGTCAAGCTAAAAATCATTGTGTTCCTTACATCCATAGATTAAATAAGGACCACTCCATAATATATCAAACTTAGTATGGTTACTTAGTTTATCCTTATTTGAGATCCATTTAAGGACTAGGTCCCCCTCCTTAAAGCTCCTTTCTATAGCTCTCTTGTCAAAGGCCTTTTTGACTTGAGATTGATGTGACTCCAAAATTTTCATAGCAAGGCCTCTAGTTTCTTTCAATTCCATAAGCTCTAACATCCTCATATTTATGGGCTCATCCTCCATCAACTCAATCTGATGGGCCAACTCTAATGCAAGTAGCTCAAGAGAGATAGGAAGTTTGTCTTCCCTTCCATACATGAACATATCAAGAATTTCCAACGGTATTTTTAGGAGTTATTATATCAGTCCATAAGGTTGTCTTGAGATTGGTGTGTCATGTTCTCTAATTCTCTTCCATGGACCTCCTAATGATCCTTAGTAAATTATTATTTGTGGGATTTTCTAGTCCATTTCCTTTAAGATAGTAGTTGGAAGAGGTGATGAAGTAGATGCCCAGTTTGAGAGCCCACTCACTTCTATTCATACCAAGGAAATCCAATGTATTATTTGAAATTATGGTGGCTATGACACCAAACCTAGTCACAAGGCTATCATAGAAGTTTAGAACTATACCTTCATTTTCCTCCTTTAAAGCAAAGGCTTCCATCCATCTATGCCCCACATTTAATGGTGGATTGATCATTCTTATGAATTTTAACCCCCATTACATGAAGGATTGCTACACTTAAATTGGATTGAGTGGAAGGGATGCTATTTTTTGCTTTCCTATAAAGAAGGCACACTTTTGGAATTTTATAACCCATGTATGAGCATTATTGAAAATATTGGGCCAATAATTACCATCCTTCATTACCTTTGTTGTGGTGGTTCTAGGTGAAAAAATCCCCCCATAGGTCCATCATGGAACTACTCCAAGAGCTTGGTATTTTGGTCATGATCGATGCACTTGAGGAGTACCCCATTGAGGTCCTTTATAAAAATAACACAATAAACTAAAGCATAAGGTATATATTGAAGCCTAAAATACCTTTTTTTGGCTATGTCCAAACCTTAAGGGCATTCTCTTATTGTTAACAAATGAGCCATATCTTGAAGCCAACTCTTTTGAAGTGGAGATGCACCTACTTATGAGTTTTATTGGGTCACAAAAATAGCTTCCTTATCTTCTTATAGGTCATTTACCATGTTCTCACACAAGCACTTTCTGCTGACTAGCTTGGTGGCCTTGATATCTATATCATATTCCATGACCTTTGTGATATAGCCTACTCTCTTCTCATTCAAATCCATGTTGAGGAGGAAGTCCCTAACTCTAGGATGAGACCCCATAAGATGCATCCTAGTGTTGGAGAGCATGGGCCTAATCTTATTGAGGCTTCTCAAGCCTACAATAACTTGCCTATCAATTAAAGTGTACCTCACCTCATATCCTTCCAACCCTTGACTAAAAAGGGAAATTGGATGCTCTATTATTTCATCATTCTTTTGCATCAACATAACTGATATGTTGTTAACATTGGCAAAGGTGTACAAGATGAATTCCTTAAATAAATCAATATTTATGAGTGAGGGGGCCTAATCAATGGCCTACTTGATGGCCTCAAAAGATAAATTGCCTTTATTAAACCAAAAAAACACTTAGATGTTCTTTATCATGGTGGTGATAGGTTTTTCAAAGTTTTCAAAACTATGTATAAACCTTCTCACAAAGTTGATCTTCTTAAAGAAGCTCTAGGTCCCCTTCTTGTGCTTTGTCAAGGATAAAGCTAAGATAGCACTTACTCTATCAGGGTCAATAAATAATCCTTATTTTGAGAAAATATGACCCATTAGTTTGCCTTCATACACAACAAACACATATTTCCTGATATTTAAAGAGATCCCATACTCTACATCTTTGGAAAATTAGCCTCAGATGGTCCATGTGCTCACTAGCTTTATTAGAGAAGATTGTGATGTCATCTAAGTAGACTAGTACCATTTGATTTAGTATACCTTTGAAGGCCATACCAATTACTCTTTGAAAGGTTTACCCAACATTGGACAATCCAAAAGGCATCTTTTGGTAAGTAAATGTGCCCCACTTGGTGGTGAAGGTAGTCTTATAGTAGTCCTCTTCTCTCACTAGCACTTTGTTGTAACCTAAATACCCATTCAAGAGAGAGAAGTGTTTTTAACTAGAAACTACTTAAATGAGTTTCTCCATGGATGGTAGAGGGTAAATATCCTTCAAAGAGACCCTATTTAGAGCCTTAAAGTCTACACATAGTCTAATCTCCCCATTCTTCTTCCTGATAGGTCCTCGATTAGCTACCCATGAGGAATGCTTAATTGTGAAGATGATCCTAGATTCAATCATCTTGATTAATTCCTTTCTCATGAGCTCTTAAATATTAGGGTTTATGGGCCTCTACTTCTACTTGATAGGCTTTACATTAACCTCTAGCTTTATAGTGTGTTGGGCCAATTTGGGGTCAAAGCCTCTTAGGTCACTATATCTCCAAGTAAAGATGTCTGCATATTCCTTATAAAGCTCTATGAAAGGATGTGTTTACACATACTATTTTTAACTTTTATCACTTACTAGTGCTTTACATATTATAGGAACCCATTGAGACTCAATCTCTCTGAGTGCATGCCCTAAGGGTATATTAAGAAAGGGGTGGGTAGACCTTTGGTGCTTTGGATGATTATTGTCCTTTATTACCACATTATTACCAATCTAACCAACTCTTAAAATGATTCCCTAAGCTATTACTCCTCCATAGCACACTCCTCCAGTATTTTTCTCTTTCCTTCCTCCTATTCTTTCTTTAATTCCTTATTGGACTATTGACTATACTAGGTCAACCATGGTTGACCCTATATAATTTAGGGGTAATCTTCACTTTTTGGGTTTGTTAGCCTTTCAAATAACCTAGATTAGACCTAGTGAATTATCTTTAAAAATATACAGGGTCAGCCATGTCTGACCCTATACAACCAACATTTTAGGAAGGATTTAGGGTGATATCTACCTATAAATACAAGATCATTTCTATCATTATTATAATATTCAATCAAGATTTATTATTCTCTCATGCTTCTTTACAATCTGATCTTACACCATTCTTTTTGAGGAGTCTTAGATTAGGGTTTATACTTAGAGAGTCTAGTCTTGTGGATAAGCCTTGGATGCTTTGGCCTTTTTTGGTTATCCTTACAAACCAAAAAAACCTCTTATGAAGTGACTTTGGCCAAGGGAGAGATTGAGTCTTAATGGGTTCACATTCAGGTAAGTATATTCTAACTTTGTTCTCCTTTCTTTAGTAGATAGAAGTAGCATAAGTGTTGGCTCAAATAATATTATTCTTCATATTCCATGTATTATGGTATTATTCATATTTAGATTAATTGAGAATCTCTTATACATGTTTTGATTGATTATAACCCCTTTGTTGTGCCACAAGCTTTGGTGTGCACTAGATTAGATTTAATTTCTTGTTTAGTAGACATAAGTGAAATATCAAACCTTAGGACTCTTTTAGGGTTATTGCATGATTGTGTTAGATTGTAGGCTTTAGAATCCTACCTCACATGGTGTATTATGACAAGTGATCCCCTAATTGAGTTTAGCAAATCCACATATTAGTCATACTCTCTCTTAAAAAATGTATTCCCAATCAAAAGTATAGGTATGCTCTATCTTCTCTAAGAAATGATTGATTTGTAGACATGATGCATTTTTTATTACATACATTTTGGTGAACCTGACGTGAATCCTATCCCACCATTGGTTGGATTGTCTTCATGTTTCCATTTTTGTTTCTTTTATTGTTAGCATTAGTATTCACTTTGGATTCATCTTCATATTACATTCTGGTAAACCCAATGTGAAACTAACCCTTGCAATATTTATTTCATTTTCTTTCATTCTTTTTAGCATTCTTTTTATCATATTAGATCGACTCTATCAACCCAATCTAATCTTTGTACGTAGGTTTTTAGGAATAGGGAATTGATCAACTTAGATGACCTAGTAAAGGTTTCCAAACTTATAAACTTCTAGTTCAAGCTACTAGGTCAACTTAGTCAACCTTATCCAAAAAAATACTACATTGACCGTAATCGACCTTATACATTTTCTAGATTCTACAATAGGTCCTTACATAGATTGATTGACCTAGTGCACTCAGTTAATAGGTTTCACCAACATTATTCAAGGTTATTGATCAAAAATATTCATTATCTGCATCTTTAATCCACCAAGTTTCCTTTATATCTCTTTGTCTCTTTCTTTTACTATCTTTCCTTTCACCGTTTACAAATAGGCCCTGCATAATCAATTAGATCGACCCTATCGACCCAATTCTATGTTCTATATGTTATCTAAAATAACTAGGTCAACCCTAACCAACCCTATGCATTTGTAGACCTTACTTCTATAATACATGTTTGGCTCAGTTGACCTTGTTCTATATTTTGTGCATATAGTGTCAACACTATACCTTGTTTCAAGTTGGAATTAATCTCTATATGATAGTAATTAGTTCACACCTTTCTTTTTTTATTGCTTATATGCTTAGAATAGTTCACATAGTTTAATTAGGGGGTTTTTAATTAAATATTTAATTTCACTATTTCTATTTTATGCACACATATCCAAATCACATAATCTAAAAAAACACTTTAACATTTATCTACCCAAGGCTAACCTACTTCGATTTCATCACCAAGGGGGAAGCTGACTTAATACTCTAGTCAAGTATAAAATGTGGTTAATGGTATATTCTAGATAATCATCTGATACCCTTATCATTATAGTGTGTGAAGTGAGGGGGTAGGCCCTAATACCAATCTTGTCTCATTTCTACTATAATCCCTTTTAGCTCAAACTACCTAAAACCATCCTTAGATTGTTATCTACTTCATTACCTTATAGCCAACTTCCCATCACATTTAAAAATAATTTTTTTTATAATCTAATAAACTTCTTAGGATTAACCAATTAGTTAGCTCTTTATTTTTTAAGTTGATTGCTTGCTCTTTACTCAATTGTGTGTGCAAAAACTTGTATTAGCTAGCATTGGTACAAGGTTTTGTATTATGTCTCAATTAGATTGGCCAATAGTGTTCCAATTGACTATTTATTTCCTTTAATCTCTTACTTTCTTAGATTAGCTACAAAAAAAATTATCTTGCTTTAGTTCACAACTTGTTACAAACTTTCTCATTTTCCCTATCTATTGTACTAGGTTGACCCAGTCGACCTTATACCTTTTTTAACCTCTATGCATTGTATAGGATCAACCCAATCAACCCTATACTATTTTTAGCCCTTTTTACCACTTTTTCCTATATTTATTTACTATAATGGATTGACTTAGTTGACCTTGTACTATTTTTAGGCCTTATTTTATATGCTAGGTCAACCTAGTTAACCCTATGCTATTTTTTCCTTTCCCTATTCATCAATCTATCTCTCTATTTCTCTAATTTTGTATTATGTTAGTCTCTCTTTAGTTAGAATTAAGTCTCCTGTTAAAATCTTCTTTTATAGCTTGAATCCATTTAGATACTATATGGGATGTTCATTTCTCCCTCTCTTTTCTTCCCAAGAGCACCATCACTCTTGGGTCACTTTTTCTCCTCCTTCATCAATGAATTACAACATGTTTCAAATAACACCTCAATATTAATTTGATGGATTTTATCCTTTCTAAACTTACCAAGAAACTTCTCATCTTTAAAATATTCAAACTAATGTAGGAGCAATTGATACAAGTTTACTTAAAAATCTCACTAGTAATCCTTCTTCTAGAAATCCTCACCCTAATACCAATTTGGGGAGTGTTCCTACCAACAACAACCCACCTCCTGATACAACTCGGCTTTTAGCCAAAGTCATCCAAAAAATGAATTTTATGCACAATTCTAACACCAACCAAATGATGTAACTTCAACAACATCTAATCAATGTGGCTAATCAATCTCCAACTATGAATCCTCAAGCTAATCCTAGTTTCATTCCTCCACCTCTTTGAGATGCCTCACATAATGCTATTATTCAAACCATAATGAATAACAAGATGCTTCAAACTATTCAAAATGATCCTTTATCCCCCTTTATTATATCCATTGATATTGGTAACATATCTCCAACTATCAAATATGATGATACTAAAGACCCCAATTCATTTCTCAAAGCCTTTAACAACCTTTACAAATAATGGATCCAAACTAATACCTTTGCCGCAACTAAACTCTTAATCAAAAATTTACTGGTGATGTATCAGAATGGTATAATCAACTTCCCCAATATTATATTTGGCAACTTGAAGATTTGGTTAATCTTTTAGTTAAATATTTTTAACATAATGATCTTCAAAAAAAATATCTTATCCACTTCATCAATGCTAAGCAATCTCCTAATGATTCAACTCATGAATTTATCAAAAGATGGAAATCTTTATCTCATAAAGCCAATCATAACATGACTAATGATAACTTATTCAAACTCTTTATCATAGCTTTAACTTTCACTCTCCAATATAAGGTTCAAACCTTTGTTCCCCAAACACTTAATGAAGCTCTTGATCAAGCTAAATGTCAAGACTTTCTCATGAAGCTATTCGAACCTAATCCTAAACTTAATAAAGGATATTTACAAACATATAATACTATCAATATTAATACTCTTTAAACCAAATAAGGAGTTACCAAAACTAATATTATCATACACCTCTTTCAATTTAGCAAATGAAATAATTTTTACCACCCTCAAAACCTTTCATCTATCCAAATGCTCCTCGTAAGTGGTATGACCCCAATCTATTTTGTTGGTTCCATGTTGAAATTGGGCATTCTCATGAATCTTTTAGAGGGATAACTAAATTTTTTGTCTCTTATATTCTTGGTGATTCATTCAATCATGAATCTATGATCAATCTTCATCATCAAGAGTACTTTGTTGCTTTTCAAAAATGACAAAATTCTAAAGCCGCTACTTCAAATAACCAAAACATTTCTCCTAATAATCAATCAATCAATCTCTAAGTATGTTTGTGTCATTGATGTTGATTATGACTAATAATTTAATAATTATCAATATGTCAACACTGCTAAGGTCAATTACCATCATAAATTGACTCAAAAAAGATCTTGTTACTAAGCTTAAAAATCCATATTTGGAGGAACAACTTCTTAAATATACTACCACTACAAATCTTGATTCAGAAGCACCTAAGGAACAAATTCCTCCTTTTGATCCTCCAACCACATATATTCCTCCAAATTCTAATTTACCTCCTAAACCTCATGATGGTTCTTCTAAATCTTATTGGAACTTTCTTGAAAAACTTAACTCTATGCCTTGTAAGATTCCACTTATGGAGTTGTTTTGCACTTCACCCTATCATTGTAAATTCCTTATGCAACAACTTTAAGAGATTGAAGATCCATCTTCCATAGATGAAGAACCACCTTCTATCGATTCTCAACCTATCAAAACCAATACCACTGAAACCATATATCCTTCTAACAAGCCATCTATTGAATTCCTTGAAGAAGACATGATCAATGATGTAATTATTTTTCATGTTGATGTTCTGCCACTCTTTATGAAAGTAGCCATTAATACTAATCTTAATCAAAAATTTCTAGTTGATAAAGGTTCATGTATTAATGTCACATCTTTATGTCTTATATAAAAACTTCATTATAATAAGGATCATCTTAAGTAAACCCATCTTACCTATCATGGTTTTGATAAGACAAATCAAACTTAGTTGTATTTGTCTTCTATTAATCATAAGACCTATGACTATTTGAACCAAAATTATGGTCCTTGTTCTTATTTTAACTTATAACATACTCTTTGGTCATCCATAGACTCATCAAATGAGGGACATTACTTATTCTTGTAGTCAATGTATTAAACTCTTACATAATGGAAAATAGTGTAAGCATGAAGCCAATCCTAACCCATAGAGTATCCAACTACCTAATTCTAAATCACAATATCATGTTCCTACAATTCCTAAGATTAATAGTGATCCTTTACCTAAGCTCATCAACATGAATCCTAATTTATAGGTTAATCTTGTAGATTTTGATGATGATGAGCCCAATGATTTACAACATACTTGAAATACCACCAAGTTACCTCCATACATTTCACAATGTCTTCCTCCTTCTCTCTTATCAAGTGACCATATTATTCCTTTCATAGATGAGATTATCAATTTCCCCCCTCCATTCAATTCTCAGGATCATTCTCTACCACAAGATGCCTTCACTTTCAATTATTTTGGAATGAATAAACTAGTTTAAGATCCTCTCATCATGTCTCCTCATACATTTAATAATATTAGGATTTCCTCTTCTTAAACTACCCCAGATTCTCAAGCATGTACGATTTCTCCCACATATGATGAAAACTATATCATGGCCCAACATCAATCTAGAGACTTGGATGTCTAGCATTATCAAACTACCTTATCCCAAATTCATGATTTTAATCAAGATTTTCATCCCATTTTTATGGATCATACCTTAGATATTGAGGGTCATGTGCCTCCCATTAATCTTCCTCTTATTGATACTCCTTGGGTGGTAGAGAAAATTATACCTTCTAAATATTTGGAAAATTTTACATCTCCTTTATCACTTTTAGATCTAATCATTATATATTATCCTTCTCATATCACCAAATCCACCAACCCACCAATCTCTTCTACTCCATCTACTTCTACTTTTAAAATTACACTTGACGCCAAGGCCACCGATGTTCATTAGATATATTCTGAGTCTGATGACCATGGCAATCAAATTTTATATCTTGAGGTAGATGTTGAGTATTATGGTCCTCTTCCTACCTTGCCTAGTGATGAAGCTATTCTTTAGTTAATTTATGCTTGAGAACCTCAACTTCCTTGGTAGGATCATAAACTTGGAAATTTAAAAACTAAAACTCCTTGCTTCAATAAATTTTTTGCTAGCATTGGTCCTAAAGCAAATCCAATTTCTAACTTACCTAATACACCATACCACTTTCAATATGGTAATGCCATGATTATCAAAGAAACCACTCATATTGAATATGGTAATCCATCTTGTCCTTAACCAATTAATATCTCTCGTGAACTCTTACCTATTGAGCATGATAATTTTAGCTTATTATTTGATAAATATCATGAATATTTTACATGGTCCTATAAGGACATGCCTGGCATTGACCCTATCATTGTGGTACATAACATCATTACCTATCTTGATTCCAAGCTAGTATGTCAAAAGCAACAACATTTTTTCCTAAAATTTTAACTTTATGTCATAAGGAAATCATTAAATTACTTGATAAATTTATTAAACCAATGGATTATTTTGAATGGGTTTCTACCACTGTTCCCATTTATAATAAAGTCTCTATGTTCATTCACATTTGCATTGATTTATGTAATATTAATCTTTCTTGTCCCAAGGATAACTTCCCTTTACCTTCAATAGATGCCAACATTGATTCTATGGCTGGTTATGAAATGTTATCTCTTATAGATGGCTTGTCAGGCTACAATCAAATTCATATCATCCCTGAGGACCAACATAAGACTACTTTCACCATGGAATGGGGAACTTATTTCTATGTCAAAATTCCCTTCAACCTTAAAAATGATGGATCTATTCACCAATGAGTGATGACTCACATCTTTCATGATCTCATCCATAAACTATGTGGATCATCTTATTACTTAATCCAAACATCATAAAATTCATCTTTCTAGTCTTATTATAATCTTTGACCATCTCCTCAAATATAAAGTTAGACTTAATCCTTACAAATGTGTCTTTGGAGTCACATCTAGAAAATTGTTATGATTCTTAGTCTCTTTCCATGCCTACAATGGACATGTATTTATCATCACCATTACTAAATATTTTACCAAGTGGGTAGAAGCCATGCCCATTTTTAACATCACTATTCCTACCATTTCAAAATTTATTCTTAATTAAATAATTTTCCACTTTGGCATTCCTCCTACTATAATTTTAGACAATGGTGGTAATTTCAAAAATAAACATGTTAAACAAATTTGTAACAAATTCAAGATCAATCACAAATTTTCCATGCCCTATCATCCGTAATACAATAACCAAGCTGAGGCCACTAATAAAATTATAAAGAAAATTCTTCAAAAGATAATTCATGAAACCTGCATGGATTATCATATTCATATTTACCTATAATTTAGGTGTATTGAACTAACATACGTACTACCACTGGGTCAACTCCATTCTCTCTAGTCTATGGTTCTGAGTTAGTTCTTCCTTTAGAAGTTGAGTTTCTTTATCTTTGCATATCTATTCATAGTATTATTCCTGATGAAGAATTTCATGAAGATCTCCTTCATGCCCTTGATCTTCTTGATGAACATCATCCTTCTAATTTACAACATAACCACTAATACAAGGCTCGCATTGCTAGACAACATAACAAACATGTTAAAGTTCACACATTTAATGTTGGTGATCTTGTCATTAAATTAGAATAAACTCATGATTAAAAAGGTAAATACACTTAAAAAGGGTTGGGCACTTATTTAGTAAGAGATATTCTTCATCCAAGCACCTACTACCTACAAACCAATGAAGGCCATATTTTCAAAGAGCCCACTAATGTGTAATTCCTCAAAAAGTAGTTTGCCTAAACATTTCCTTCTATTAATGCTTTCTATCTACATCTATCTAACACTTTTTATAGGTTACTCAAGCACATGTATCTCCCTCTACGACAAGTTCCTTCCTTTCAAAAAAATTTAGTCCTCCCTTTTGGTCTTTTAGTTTATTGATGTACCATAGTCTTATTTATCTTCTTACATTTTATCTTATTTTTTGCACCCCTTGGGTTTTTCTTTTGTGAGTTGAAGTGTAAGACCATGGATAAGACCTAGAATTCCTCACAAAACCATCATCTCTTAATTATTTTTCACGTACTTTTTTCTTTCCAATTTTGTTTTGGCACCACTTATGTTTCTCTTTTTATGAGTTACAGTGTAAACTGTGGATAGAACCTTATGTCCCTCACAAAACTACCATATATTTTCTTTATATTTTCCTTATTTTATGAATTTTTCGTTTAAGACTATGGATATAACCCAACCCTCCTCATAAAATTACCACCTTTTCATGTTTTTGATACTTGTTCTCAACTTTAGCTTTTACTTCTTTTGCTAGATGAAATCTACACAACAATCTATGTTAGCATGTTTTCCTCCTTTTTCCTCATTCTTATGATAAGGAATCACACTTTATTATCATTGTATCCTTTTTTTTCCTTTATCAATTTTTTTTTTAATTTGAATTAATTCAAATTTTTCCATGTGTCATTCATCTTGATTTCCCCTTTCTTTTACTCCTCATTGGATAAAACAAGGTCAAAGTCAAGATAACACTTTTATTTTACCTAGATTTATGAGACTCTTAGACCCCATGCTCCTTTAAGTTCTCTCTCTTAGAAACCTTGTCCCAAGTATTCAAATTAAATTCATATTTATCACCCATGTTTGGTTTTCTAAATCCATATGGAAGAGGAATTAAAAAATCCATCAAGAATGTTAAAATCCAAATCATTTGAAATAAAAGGTAATGATATCTAAAAGGCAACATATAAATCTCAAAATTCAAATTCACACCAAAAAATGTGATTACAGTCAGATTTCCTATCTCTAATTGAAGCTCAAACTCCTCAAAATCCATAGTCAACCTCACATAGAGCCAAGGCCCTTTAGGGTGTAGAAGGCTAGCATATTGGAATAGGGGAATTCAAAAAACTATATGGTGTTACCTACTTTCTCACACAAGTACCCAATCCTCACAATAGATTGATGGCTCTGTAAGGGGTCCTGAGGAATGGGGAACACATTGTGGGTAGGTAGGTCCATTTTAATTTTCATGTATATAACCTTCACGGGATGATATATATACTCCATTTGTTGACCTAAGACTTGTGTGGCTAAGGTAAATTCTTCATAGTCCTTAAGGTTGTAAGGCCTTTTATTTTGATAAACCTAATTTGAGTGTCTTAACTTTGATAAAGAGTTCCTCTACCTTAGTTTTTCCTTCATTATCCCCTCCACCCATTTCATTTCCCCCCTTGATATAAAAATTGTGATTCTAAATCTATTTTCCATTATTCTTTAATTCCTTCTTCTTCATCTCTTAAAAACATGCTAGCACTACTTTGTTTCAGTTTTATCTATCCTTAGAGTAAAACAACATGTTTGAGTAACTATAGATTATTTCCTTCCTTTACATCATAATTTTACATTTACACATTTATTTTACTTTCCTTTTACCATTTTTCATTATTTTATTGTCTTGTTATTATAGACGCTTGAGTTTTTACTCTTTTTCCATTATTGAGTGACATTGGCTTGTTACTTCTCACTTGAAAATGTTGTTTTCCTTTTTGTGAATTCTTTTCCATTATTGAGTAAGATGTGGATTGTTATTACTCACTCGTCAATATTGTTTTAGCATTTTGTTTCTTCTTTTTATCATTGATTTGTTTTATTACCATCATGATTGACATGTATCCTTGGTTTAACTTCTTTAGTTTTCTTTTCTTACTTAAGGATAGCTTGTTTGAGTTTTTCAATCTTTAGTAGCCTTGGCTTTTTAGTTACTTGATTTAGTCTTGTTTTTGAATTGGTAATTTGGTCTAACATAGCACTTGTCACACCAGCTTACCAATTTTCCCAAGTACATCCCATCCTCATAGCACCAACTATCTTATATTTTTATGTGTTTATTTGTTTTTGCTCTTTATTTTTGTATTCTTGGGTTTGTTGAAATTAGTGTATATGCCCTCCATAATAAAAAATAAAAACTCGATAGATAACCATCCCATGATAAATGTAAGTCAAGGTACACATTACATTTAATTTTTAGTTATTTGCTTTTGAGTCATTTACTCTCAGTTATTCATGCTTTAAAATACTATAACTTTTTTTTAGCATCAACATTGTGTGTTACTATGTTATTTCTTGAAGCACCATCCCTTGTTACACCTTAGTGACATGTGATGATATTTGAGTATGGCATATGTATACACATAATATTTTTAACTTTTATCACTTACTGATTCTTTACATCTTGTAACAACCCATCAAAACTCAATCTCTCTGAGTACATGCCCTAAGGGGTGCACCAAGAAAGGGGTGGGTAGACCTTTGGTGCTTCACTAGATTTTTGTCCCTTATTTCCACATTATTAATAATCCAAATCTTAAAACAATTCCCTAAGATATTACTCCTCCCTTACACACTCCTCTAGTATTTTCCTCTTTATATCCTTCTTTTATTGCTTTAATTCCCTTTTAGACTATCAACTATACTAGGTCAACCATGGTTGACCTTGTACAATTTAGGGCTATTCTTTACTTTTTGGGTTTATTAGCCTTTCGACTGACACAACTCAAACCTAATGAATTGTCCCCCAAAAAATATAGGATCAACCATGACCAAATATATATAGTCAACATTTAAAAAAGGATTTAAGGTGAGATATACCTATAAATACAGGATAATTTCCATCATTATTAGAATATGCAATCAAGAGTTATTATTCATTCATGCTTCTTCACAATTTTCTATTCTACCATTCTACTTGAGGAGTCTTATATTAGGGTTTCTACTTGGAGAATATAGTCTTGTGGATAAGTCTTAGATTCTTTGGCCTTTCTTAGTTTTCCTTACAAACCACAAAAACCTCTTTCAAAGCCCCTTTTGCTAAGGGAGAGATTGAGTCTTGACAAGTTCACTTTTAGGTAAGTATATTCTAAATTTTTTCCCTCTCTATAGTAGATAGAAGTAGCATAAATGTTGGTTCAATTAATATTACTCTTCATATTCCATGTATTAGGGTATTATTCATACTTATATTAATTGAGATTTTCTTATACATTTTTTGATTACTTCTAACCCATTTGTTGTGCCATAAGTTTTGGTGTGCACTAGATTATATTTACTTTCTTATTTATTAAACATAAGTGAAATATCAAACCTTATAAATATTTTAGGGTTTTTTTATTGTGCTAGACTGTAGGCTTTGGAACCCTACCTCACATGGTGTATTATGACAAATGATCCCCTAATTGGGTCTAACGGATCCCCATATTGGTCATGTTCCCACTTAACAAATGTAACCCCAATTGGAGGTGTAGGTATGCCCTATTTTATCTAAGCTAGGATTTATTTATAGATGTGATACATTTATGATTTCATAAAACATGACTTTCAACTTTAGTTCTTACCTTTCCAAGCTTGGAGAGATTTTTTTCAAATATAAGAATTATTTCATAGTTCTTTTCATTAATTGACATCACTATTTTATCCTTCCTCATATGGTCTCCTTCATGAAAGATACCTTCTAGGGTGACTAACCCTTTAGGAAGATTATTGGTCCTTAATTGAACAACATGCTCCTCATACTAATTCTATATTTTTCCTTAGTTGATGGAGGAGAAATCTACTTCTTGATGTAATAAACATGCAATCTATTTGTCACTATCAAAGACCTGTCAATGAGATTCATTATCTGGCACTGATGGTCTCATTATGACTTTAACATGTGGTTTTACCTTGGTCTTTTTCAATTTTTTGGGGATGTCAATATGATACCCCATAGTTGCTAGTCTATCAACATGTTGATTTTTGCCTCTTGGCACTAATTGGATATTTAAGGCCTCAAAGTCCTCAATTAGGTCCCATGCTTTATGTTTATAAGACTTCATTAATGGGTTCTTAATGGCATTCTAACCTTTGACTTGGTGTACAACCAATTCATTGTCCCTATAGACTTGAAATTACTTAATCCCTCTCTTACTATCCCAATGAAGTCCATGGATGAGACCTTTATACTTTTTTACATTATAGGAGCAGTTGAATTGGAACCTATATGAAGAGAAGTACTTATAATTTGAAGGGTATGTTATCATAACACCTACACCCACCCCATGCTTTCTCATTGAACCATCAAAGAAGAACTTCCATAAACCACTAGGATATTATTGAGGCCTCATGAGGGATGACATATAGTGGCTTTTTTCATGAAACTATTAGACAACCAAGTCCCTTTCTTCAACACTCTCTAAGGGATCTACTAACTAGCTATCATTCCATGGGTCATCCAAGAACATGTTTGATACCTCTTCTGGATGAGTATTAAACTCTTAACCTACTACAAATTCATCCTCATCAATGATGGTGTAATTTATGTTAACCTTATCTAGTCTATAGGGATCTATGTGTAATTATGTAATGGGCTCAATTTTTATTGACTTTTTGGCCATATACCTTGTTTTAAATGCCATATATGACCTATCTACTACAATGTAGCCTCTAATTTTTATAGCAAACTCCCTAGATAAGCATAGTATAAAATAAGGAGGTACATACAAGATTAATACATCTTAAACCATTGTGACACTAAAACAAGTGTGGATGGTCATATTGAGGTCTCTGATTATACTAGATAGCTTGGTAGAAGAACCATCAAGTTATATTACTCCTTTAGACTAGGGCCCATATTTTAGACCAAGATAATCAGCTATGGACTTTAGAATTATCAAGGCAATAGACCCACTATCCACTAAGAAATTATACATGAGAGATTTACCAATGATCACTAAGATGTAGAAGGGAGGAGGCTTAACTACTTTACCTAATTTCCCTTCACTATGCCCTTTAGTTGCATTGGTGAGAGCCACATTTTCCTTACTTGGTGGCTTGTCTACAACATTAATCCTTGACAATATTTATTGAAGGATGTCTACTTAACCATGTATGGAGATCATGTCCCACATTGACACATTCACATTGGACCTTTTCATCTTTTCAACAATGTTGATGGGTGAACCACCAACCTTTTCATGTGCTTTGAGAGCCACCACTATTGTTTTTTGAACTTTTGAGCTTTGGGACAAAAATTATTCCCTTAATTATGATTCTTTAGAGGTACTATAACCTTTAGAGTGACAACAGGTTCATTTGGCTTTGTCAAGAAGGAATAATGATAGGAATCTTTTTAACTACTTACTGGTTACCATCTATGTTCATTATTTTAAATCTTGTATTTATTACCATTGGTATGTAAGTTTGGATATACCTAGCATGTTGGTTGAGTGTATAACACTCTTCTTATTCATTATTCATAATTATAACACCTAACTACCCTGATCCCTGATCATTGAGGTCATCAAAGTCATCTCTATGTTTTGGGCTATAAGAGCTTAGTTATACCCAAAATTAGTAGATTTCTACCATTTATAATTAATGGATTGGTTGAGTTCAATATTTGGGACAATATGTTGCCCAAAAGATTGATTCTAAGGCATGGTACCTTTGCTTCTTGAGCCACATTATTTTGAACTGGTACTAAGGTGTTTGAAGTGATATAAATATTAGGATTATATTTATTCTACCTATTATAGCCATGTTGCCCTTGTCCTTAGTTGTGACCTTGGCCCTGGACTTGGTATTTCCCTTTGTATGGTGGCTTATTTACTTGAAAAGCTTGCTACAAAGGTTGATATAAACCTTGATAAGGCCCATTGAAAGCCTACTACCTCTTAATGTTTACTATCTTATTTCCCAAGAATTGAAACATGCTCTTATGATTTTGGAAGTTATTTTGGTCTTAGGAATCACTAGATCCACTAGTGGAAACTTTCCCTTATTTTGGTGCAAGTAGTGCAACAATTTTTGGTGTAACAAGAATGACATAAAGTAAAGGGATAGTAATAGGAGGTGGTCTAATTTTAGGAAATAAGGGTATTGATGCTTTGGGTGTAAGCTTTCCAACTTGAACTAGATACTTTTCTACTTTCATGGCCACCTCATAAGCATCTAAAAGTATATTCCTACCATAGATTGGATCATCACTAATATGTCACTTTTTAAATATTTAAATAATATATTAAAAAAAGTTAGGGGTTAGTCTAACTAAGATAGGTATTATGTCCCAAGTTTTTTGGAACTTGATGTTGAAGTCTTGCATTAATTCATGAGGAGCTCCCCTAATGGTAGTTAGTTTTTATGCAAGTGACAAATGGTAACTTTTGTCCTCAAATATTTTACACAAGGCTTCTCATAATTGGTCCCATGTTTGAATGGAATTAGCACCAAGGCCTCTATACCAATCTAAGGCCTTTACTTAAAAATAAGTAGCTAATAACATAATAGATATATTTTCCTTAGTGATATTATGGATATTACAAAAATTGGCTATGTGAATGAGGTTCTCAGAAGGTGTCGTAGCTTGGTCATTAGCATAATAAGTAACACTTTTAAGGGATATAATTGGGATATGATCATATTGGGTAAGGGTTAAAGGATTTTGGCCCTTAAAATCCACAAAATATCTAGGGACTACCATGGATATGAGAGGGTTTAATAAATATCTTCTTAAAAGTGTAGGCCTTAAAAATGACCTAGGAGTAAAGGTTCCTTGATATGGATGTGTATTGGCAAACCTTAATATTTTTTCTAAATTTAAAGGTAGTTCAACAAATTAAAAGGGAATACCTCTTGAATCTGACCTTGTTGTCACCTTTATAATGAGAAATAGCTACTACTATGCACCAAATTGTTGATTATTCCTTGGGAGTTGTTAGATGTTGTTTCTTAGGAGCTTAATTGTTATAAATTTGATCAAACTAGCATCAAATTTGATTAATCATCCTTTTGGACTATGTCCCATCGGGCATGCCAAAAATTGTTGTAAGCTCAATATTCACCCTTGGAGGGGGTTCTTCAAGCCCCTTTCAATTGATCTACACAATGGGAACAACCCTAGGTTGTGGGTCACCTATGATAGGGTTGGAACTTTGAATAAGGATGACTTCCTCTTGATGCACACCTAGACTAATGCTAAACTAATGCTTCACATAGAAAAGGTTTATAAAGAGGATAAGGTATCCTAAGAAAGATAAAAATGGTGATGCATAAAATTTAAATTGACACTCATATAAGTTTAAATACACACTATATCAGTAAAAGACAAT
Organism: Torreya grandis; assembly: GCA_037957365.1. Classification (NCBI taxonomy): domain Eukaryota; kingdom Viridiplantae; phylum Streptophyta; class Pinopsida; order Cupressales; family Taxaceae; genus Torreya; species Torreya grandis. The sequence goes on from JARHVA010001953.1 coordinate 671,567, forward strand.
TATGGCTTGATTAATCTCATAATCTCACTATTTGCATAAATGTTTCATAGAAGAGGTTCCAAGTAGAATAATAATCTAGACCTACAAGTTAGCTTGAAAAAACCTTCAAAGAGGCAAGCAGAAGGATAACCAACTAGGAATAATCTCCTTCATAAATTCACCATAAATAAGCATACTAAGTATTGATTAAAGATAAGAGATAGGCAAAGAGTTGATCTTATTACTTCAAAAGGTAGTTCTTAAAATATTTTGACAAAGTTTAACCATATCAAATGAACATGCATTTGAAAGAGTCTTGATGAGTATCATTTTTTGAAAAAAGAATGATAAATTCTAAGAGCTAAGAACCCTCATAGTGGGATGAGAAAAAGATATATAAGAGGAGGGAGAGAGAGAGAGAGAGAGAGAGAGGAGAGAGAGAGAGAGAGAGAGAGAGAGAGAGAGAGAGAGAGAGAGAGAGAGAGAGAGAGAGAGAGAGAGAGAGAGAGGACACACCATCCTAGGTCATTAGTTAAACTTAAACTACCACCTTTTTATCCAGTGAAATCCTTTCCACCTTTTTTATCAATTAAGACATTGCACATGACTTACCAAGTTAAAAATCCCCATAAGGCCTTGAGAATGCATTAAATTCCCATAGCTATTGTTCCAAACACTAGACCTTTTATTTGATCCTTCATGACATCTCTCACTTGAGGAAAAAACTTTATGCTTATGAATCTGATAAAAACATGGATTTGTGCATTTTAAGTGGTTGTTTTGTCAAAAATGTGGCCATGCTAAAAGACAAGGACCTTATTTAATAATCATAGACACCTAACTTCAATAAAATCTAGTCCAAATTACTTTTATAGATGGAAAACCAATCTCCATGATTGGTTTTCCTATATTCACATATATCAAAGCAAATTATAGACTCCATAGCCTTTTTATCTCTATTAGGTCCAAAAGACCTATTTTTACCTTTGAGCATCTAGAGAGAGAGAGGGGAGAGAGAGAGAGAGAGAGAGAGAGAGAGAGAATATGGGAGCATGCCATTAGAGAGGGGACACACCATCCTAGGTCATTAATTAAACTTAAACTACCACCTTTTTATCTAATGAAATACTTTCCACCTTTTTTATCAATTAGGACATTGCACATGACTTACCAAGTTAAAAATCCCCATAAGGCCTCAAAAATGCATTGAATGCCCATAGCTATTGTTCCCAACACAAGACCTTATATTTGATCCTCCATGCCATCTCTCACTTGAGGAAAAAACTTTATGCTTATGAATCTGATAGAAACATGGATTTGTGCATTTTAGGTGGTTGTTTTGTCAAAAATGTGGCCATTCTAAAGGACAAGGACCTTATTTAATAATCATAGACACCTAACTTCAAACAAATCTAGTCCAAATTCTTTTTATAGATGAAAAACCAATCTCCATGATTGGTTTTCCTATAGTCACATATATTAATTCAAATTATAGACTACATAGCCTTTTTGATCTCTATTAGGTCCAAAATACCTATTTTTACCTTTGATCATCTAGAGAAATCAAGTTACCATTATGTACAGGTCTCCTTTAAAGAATGGCTAACACAATCACATAATGGACCCTTTATGCTAAAAAACTTTGAACTCAAGGTCTATATTTAATCTTAATGGAATACATTTATATTATTTATACCTAACTACATATATATGACCTTTTAATGGTGCTTTAATGGGATTTAATATCAGTGGAATGAACCTATAAGACTTATTTACCTTGGTCAAAAACTGGTCTTTAGGTTCAACTTTATCCATCAAATATTGATTAGACCAATTAAAATGCTCCAACTTGTCTTTACTCTCATTAGCCTTGTATATCTTATTTAATTCTTGACTTCCATTACACCATTAGATTATCTTGGTATGAATGAATGAAGTCCATCAATTCTCTACCAGCTTAAACATACTCATGCCACTTGTTAATCATGTATTGATCCTAGGATCCTATTGTTAGTTTTTCATCTTTTGTGCTTGTGCCATATGGTGGTCTCTTAAGCTCCTTGAATTTTTGAATCATTTCACACCATTATATCATAATGTATGAATTATTTCTGATCATCGATCTATCTCAAACCCACCTCCTTGTTAGTGAGCATGCACCATTAGATCTCAGCTTGATGAACCTACACTATCAGATCTTGTCCAACTTGTATCTCTTTTATTGATTTAACCTAGGGACATTTTAACCTATTTAAACCCAATGTGAACCATTAGATCCATGTTGTCAATATTTGAGCTCACATAAACCATTATATCTTAATCAACTTTAAACTCATTAAGGGATTTTTAATCCAAATGGTCATTTTTTAAAGCTCAAACTTGACACTTACGTGAATGTCCTACTCTATAGGTTTAACTTTAAAGCTCCATACCTTGAGATACAAAGCTCACATAGACATAAAACTTGTAGAGCATGTTTCTAGTATGAATAAATCCATGAAACTATAGTATCTTAGTTGGAAATGCTTTTTGAGTGGACTTAAAAAATACACAAGTGAACTAGTCTATTTATTCCCGTGTGACATTCTGGTGATGGTTTGGCTCACTTAGGCTTAAGCTTGACCTTTTGGCTAAATTTTTAAGGCTCAAATAAGCTTTTGGGGTTTGTGTAAAACTTGTCTCATGCTCCTAAATGTTATGACCACCATGGAGACTTGTTTTCTTGAATTTGGACAAACTACACTTTAAGTGAACTTAAAGTGTTTCAAAATATTTGTAATCTAGATGATCTCTTTGGTCCACTCACTCCATCCATAATATATATTCATTTATTCATCCATTAGAAACCTAATCCATCTGGGTACAATCTTGGTATGTGGGCCAAAAATGGCCAACAAAATCTAAGAAATTCTAATTAACCTAGCATTAGAATGAGTTAATAACTCTAAATTCAAATGTACACACCAAGGATTCATAATAACCATTTGAATCTTGATTTGAGAATAAAAAGTTGAAATAAAAGCCATGATAACAAAAGATACAAGAAAATTTGGACAAACTTTGCATAATTCCTTTCTTATATTAATTGCTCAAAGTTTACAAAGTATTTTTGTCTCTAAGAACTCCCTCTCCCTTTTACAATTGACAATACCTTTTATATAGAGTGTTAAGGAGGTATGTCAGTCAGGCATGCCACATTAAAATAGTAAATGTTTCTTGGACAACTATCCCTTACAAATTTATAGAATTCTCTAGACACTTCATAATGAATTGACCTACAGGAAATGTGTTTTACAAAGTTCACATGCCTTTATAAAAAGAATATTCTCTTTCAAAATATTATACATGTTAAGTTACAAGAAGAATATTCCTAGTCCAACTAACTTTGGGACCTTCTATTGAAATTATCTATCTTTACATTAGGAATTTTATTCTATAATGTTTCTCCTTAATTATCTCAAGGTAAAAAATTGGTTTCATGAATATCTCCTTCATTTGACCTACTAAGCTCTTGTGATATTTATCTACCCTGCTAAATGTCCCTTTGATTTTTTTGGATTCATTAATATTTTCCTTTGTAGTTAGAATCATATTCATGATCCTAATATTATCAAAAATAATCTTCCCTATGCTTTGGTTTCTTACCCATTACATAAATTGGTAAGCTCTTTGCTTAAACTCATCATTTATAATTAGACTAGCTAGACCAAGTGTAGTAGGATCCTTGACTAAGCTTCCCCATGCGTGTAATACTCTATCCTCCAATTATTTGAGTTCATTTAAAATATCTCCCATCTCCTAAGACCATTTGATTACATCCTTTATCTTGTCTACTAATATAGCCATACCCAATCTTAGGTGATCTATGCTTACTATTTTGAAACCATGGATCTGATCGTCTATGAGGACATTGATAAAGTCCTTTACCTTTTTGTTCAAAGATTTCCACTAGCTAACCTAGCCTGTAGCTAAAGTTCCAAGCTTATTTGTTGCATATTTTTAAGATCTTATGGTATTTGAAAAGCTAAAAAAATCATCCATGGTGGTCTTGAATTGTTTGATCATGATTTATGGAACTGATAAGATGGCTTGTTCTTTTAAATTCTTATTTTGCTATTATAGGCCTTTAAGGGATAATTATAACTACTCTACTTGTCCTTGGGGTAGATCTATGATATTTTCATTAAAAACACTTTTTTAGGCTGCCATTACTACAATTTCTATTAAATTTCTCACTAATGACTATAATTCAGCTCTGGATCAAATTATCTTTGCACAGTTGACAATCCACTTCTCCTTGGCTCAGTCATAATGTATACAGGAATAAATTAGCGCTTCCATACACTTTTAGGGATTTTTTGGTGTTTAACCAAGTTTGAATGGAGCTTTAATGGCCTATATATGATCAAATTACAATATTCATGACTTATACTACATTTAGATTTGTCTATTTATACCTTTGCATCCCATTGGGTCCATAAGATCCTTAGTTTAGGAATTTTCTACTTATGTGGCATCACCATGACATTCTGCTCATTTATCTCTAAAATATGACCATTTGTTGTATTAATACATATGTCACTTCCATATTAGTTTTGATCCTTTTAAAAATTTCATCTCAACTCACACCATCGGATTTACTTGCACAAATCAATGTGGTTCATTGATCTCGATCCTGGGAGTTAAATGCCATTGGTTGCCTCTAATATGTTTTTATGGCTATGACACATGTCATTACCATGTTTTCTCTAAGATACATTGAAAATTACACTTTTATTATGCACTATTATATCATCCTCACTAATCAAATGTGTGTTGCTACTCTTTATAATATGCTCAAGTTTTAACTCAAGACCAGGGCTTGACTTTTCAATGTTGATTATGTATTGTTAGATCTTGTGGGTATGAATCAATGAGTATTATTGATCTATAAAAGATGCCTAGGATTTAATTTGTGAAATGCAATTGTGATACTTGTCATCTCTATATTTTTTCTAAGCTTCATTGAAAATTCTATGTTGATATTGCACCATTAGATCATCTTCATATGAGAAAATGAGTACCATTGGATCTTGATCTGAGAGGTGGACTACCATTATCTACTCAATATTATTTTAAAAAAATGGTGACACATGTCACCACTTCACTTGTCCTAGAACTTAATTGAAATCTTGACTTGATATACCCTGTTAATTCTCCCTCATGTGAGCAAACATAGATTGTTGATCATGTGGACAAGAAAGATATTTAAGTTAGAGCTTGGGAATAATATAAAATTTAAGCTAAAGTCTTGGACCAAGGTTTTCATTCATATTAGTAAATATGAATAAAGCTTTAAGCTAAATTATTAATCTAAGTTTAAACATATTAAAGTGACCTTGTGAATTATAAAAGACTTGGCATAAAGTTTTATCCTAAGTTAGAAACATAATAAAAAGGACCCTACGTTAGTTTTTACTATTGATCATGCATTGTTTGATCTTGCCTAGGGTGAATGCACATCATTGATCAAAATCCTTGAAATATTGACCCCATATCACACTATTATATTAACCTCACCTGAGTAAATCTAGGTCATTGATCCTACAGACAAACATAATGTTTAAGTCATGCTTGAGAATTACATGCAACTTAGGGTAAAGTCTTAAGACTAAGTTTTTTAATTTGTGTTAATAAACATGAATTAAAACTTTAAGATTAAGATTTTAAGCTAGGTTTATAACAAAGGGATCATGTGTTACTATTGTAGGATCAATTTTCACCTTTGGAGAGTGTTCTTCAGTCTCCCTCTAATTGAGCTACATAATGGGAAAAACCCTAGGCTATGGGTCACCTATGGTGAGGTTAAGCCTCTGGAGAAGGCTAGATTTTTCTTAATGCTCACATAAACTAATGCTTCATATGGAAAAGGGTTAGAAAGAGGATAAGGGATGATAAGAAGGATAAAAGGGTGATGCACCAAAGTTAAATGGACACTCATATAAACTTGAACACACACTAGATTCACATAGAACAATTATAGCTCACACAACCTCATAATCTCACTAGTTGCATAGTTATTTCATAGAAAAGGTTCCAAATGGAACACTAATCTAGACCTACAAGTTATCTTGAAAACACTTCCAAAGAGGCAAGTAGAAGGACAGTAAAATAGGAAGACTCTCCTTCACAAATTCATCATACATAATATACTAAGCACTGATTGAAAATAAGAGATAGACAAAGAGTGAATCTTATTACTTCAAAAATCAATTATTACAATATTTTGATAGGGTTTAACCATATGGAGTGAGCACATTTTTCAAAGAGTCTCAATGAGTATCCTTGTCCCAAAAAAGAATGATAAATTATAAGAGCTGAGAACCCCCATAATGAGAATGAGACCGGGATATATAGGAGAAGAGAAAGAGAAAGAATGTGGGATCATGCCATTATAAAGGGAACACACTTTCATGGAGTATTAATTAAACTTGAGCTTCCAATTTTTTTATCCAATGAATGCCTTACCAAGTTGAAAATACCCATAAGGCCCTGAGAATGCGTTGAATGCCCCTACATGTAGTTTCTAACACTAGACCTTTTCTTTGATCCTTCATGCCATCTTTCACTTGAGGACAAAACTTCATGCTCATGGATCTAATAGAAACATGGCATTGTGTACTTTAGGTGACTATTTGTTGAAAATATGGCCATGCTAAAGGATAAGGAGCTTCTTCAATAATCACAAACAACTACCTTCAATCAAATCTAGACCAAATCCTTTCTATAGATGGAAAATGAATCTCCTTTATTGGTTTTCCTAAATCCCCTTACATCGATGTAGACCTTTAAGATGTATAACTTTTATCTTGATCTCTATTAGGTTCATAAGACCTATTTTTTACTTTTGGCATCTATAGAATTTGAAAGCTCATTACATACAGGGATCCTTCTTGAAAGAATGGCTAACACAACCATAAAATGGACCCTATGTGCCACAAATATTCAAACTAGAGGTCTATATTTAGCTTAAATGGTGCCCATTATATGTTCTTTATATTTGACTACATGACTATGGCCTTTTAATATAATTTTATTGATCTCTAATGGTAGAATGATGACCCTATAACATTTATTTTCCTTGGTCAAAAAATGGTCCTTATCTTCAAATTTATTCGTTAGATATTGCTTAGGCCAATTAAAATGCTCCAACCTATCTTTACTCTCATTGGTCTCATAGATCCTATTAAATTCTTGACTGACCTCACTCTATTGGATAATCTTGGTATGAAATAATTTGGTCCATTGATTCTTTGCCAACTTAAACTTGCTCATGCCACTTATCAATCACACATTGATCCTAAGTTCTTATTATTAGTCTATGATCTTACAAACTTGTGCCATGTGGTGGTCTCTTGACCTCCTTGAATTTTTGACTGATCTTAGACTGTTGGATCATAATTTATGAACTAACACTAATTATTGATTTAGCTTAGACCCACTTCCTTATTAGTGATCACACACCATTGGAGCTCGAATTGATAAATATACATTGTCAGATCTTATCCAACTTTTATCTCTTTAAGGGATTTAACCCAAGGACCCTTTTACTTATTTGACCTCAGCATGAACTATTGGATCCATGTTTCCAATATGCAAGCTCACATGGACCATTGGATCTTGATCAACTTTAACCTCATTAAGAGCATTTTGAATCTAAATGGTCATTTTATGAAGCTCAAACTTGACACTTGCATGAATGTCCTACTATATAGGTACCACTTTGAAGCTTCATAAATTGGGATAAAAAGATTACACATATATGAAACTTGCAAAGCATGTTCTTGGCATGAAAAACTCCATAGTGTTGTAATATTTTGGTTGATGATGCTTTCTAAGTTGACTTATAAAATAACTAAGTGAATTGGTTTATTTTTTCCTATGTGATGTCCTGGTGACAGTTTGTCTCACTTAATCTTATGCTTGACCTTTTTCATGAATTTCCAAGGCTCAAATGAGTTTTTTTGGCTAATGTAACACCTGTTTCATTCTTTTGAATGGTATGACCACCATGGAGACTTATTTTCTTGAATTTGGACAAACTATATTTTAATTTAACTTAATGTGTTTCAAAATCTTTGCAAGTTGCATGATCTCTTTAGTCTAATCATTCAATCTGTAACCTAATCCATGTAGGCACAAGATTGGTATGTGGGCCAAAAATGGCCAACATTTTTGGTGGCTCATAGGGAAGCATGCCTGCTATGATTAAAAACCTAGTCCATTTTGTCTTGATTGGTCCATTAGGCATATGGAGTCCCAAGTATTCTCTTAACTAAGCATGAAGATAAAACAAGGCTATCCCTATCTAGAACCTTTCTTGAAGCAACAAGATCAAAATAAGTAAAAAAATAAAGTGCCCAAGGCACTTATTGAAAAGGAAACACATAGTAGAAAAGAAATATGCACAAGGCACTTAGAGGAAAACATAAAGCTATTCTAACATGTATAATATGTTATAAAGGATGCAAATCCATTCAATAATAGGGATTTAAATGAGTTCCATTAATTGGGATGGGTAATATCTCTCCATATAGTTAGGCAAGCTAAAAAGTGTTGTGTTCCTTACATCCATAGATAAAATAAGGACCACTCCACAAACTATCAAACTTGGTATGGTTGCCTGGTTTAACATTATTTGAGTCCCATTTGAGAATTAGGTCCCCTTCCTTGAATCTCTTTATTGTATCTATTTTTTCAAAGGCCTTTTTAACTTGATCTTGATGTGACTCAAAAGTTTTCATGGTAAGGTCCCTAGTTTCTTTCAGTTCCATGAGCTCTATCATCCTCACATTTATGGGCTCATCCTCTATTAACTAAAGTTGATGGGCCAACTCTAATGTAGGTAGCTCAAGAGAGATATGTAATTTTACTTCCATTCCATACATAAGAGCATATGGAAAATTTATAATGGTAATTTTAAGAGTGACTCTATCAGCCCATAAGGCTATCCTAAGCTTGGTGTGTCATGTTCTCAGATTTTGTCCATGGTCCTCTTGATGATCCTTAATAAATTATTTGTTATGGACTCTACAAGTCCATTTCCTTGAGGATAGTAGTTGGAAAAGGTCCTAAGGTAGATGCCCAGTCTAAGAGCCCACTCACTTATCTTCATATTAAGGAATACCAATGAATTATTTAAAATTATGGTGGCTGGGACACCAGATCTAGTCACAAGGCTACCATAAAAGTCCAAAATTACACCTTCACTAGCTTCCTTCAAAGAAATAGATTCCACCTACCTAGTGAAGTAATCAATTGAAGTGGGCACCCATTTATTCCCTACACTTGATAGTGGATTGATCATCCCTATAAAGTCTAACCCCCTTTCTATGAAGTGTTGTTCCACCTGAATAAGATTGAATGAAAGGGATTCTAGTTTCTACTTTCCACTAAAGAGAGCACACTTCTAAAAAAAATTTACCCATGCATAAGCATCTTTGAAAAGATTGGGATATTAATAACAAACCCTCACCACCTTTGTTGTTATGGTTTTAAGTGAAAATTGGCCTCCTATAGGTCCATCATAGAACTATTCCAAGAGCATGGTCACTTGGTCATCATCTATGTACCTAAAGAGTACCCCATTGAGTTCATTTCTAACAAATCACCATCAACTAATGCATAAGGTATAGATTGAATCCTAAAATACCTTATTTTAGCTTTATCTAAACCTTGGGGGCATTCTCTTATTATCAAGAAGTGATTCATGTCTTGAATTCAATTCTTTTGAAGTGGAGGTGCACCTGCTTGTGAGTTATCTTGGGTTACCAAAATAGCTTCCTTATCTTCCTGGAGGTCATTTACCATGTGATCACACAAGACCTTGCCCCTGACTAGCTTGGTGACTTTGATTTCCATGTCATATTTCATGAAATTTATGATCCATCTTACTCTCTTCTCATTTAAATCCTTGTTAAGGAGGAAGTCTGTAACTCTAGGATGAGACACCATAATATGGATCCTACTATTGGAGATCATGGGCCTAAACTTATTAAGGCTTCTCAAGGCTACAAGAACTTGATTCTTAATGAAAGTGTACCTCATCTCATTCCTTATAGCCCTTAACTGAAAAAGGTAATTAACTGATCCATTCCTTTTGTCATTCTTCTACACTAGCATATTTAATATGTTTTCAACATTCGAAAAGGTGTAAAAGATGAAATCCCTGGATAAATTAGGATTTATGAGTGAGGGGGCCTAGGTAATGGCTTGCTTAATAACTTCAAAGGCTACCTTGCCTTCATTAGACCAAAAAAACACTTGGATTTCATTTGTCATGATGGTGATAGGTTTTACCATGTTTAAAAAACTAATTATAAACCTTATCACAAAGTGAATCTTCTCAAAGAAGCTTTGGATCCCCTTCTTGTGCTTTATCAAGGATAATGCTAAGATGTCACTTACTCTATCAAGGTTAATGAATAATCCTTATTTTGAAATAATGTGACCCAATAGCTTACCTTTGTGCATAGATAACACACATTTATTTTGATTTAAAGATATCCCATACTCTCTGCATCTCTACAATATCAACCTCAAATGTCCATGTGCTCACTAGCTTTCTTGGGAAAGACTGTGATGTCATCCAAGGAGACCAGTACCATTTGATTTAGCATCCCTTGGAATGCCATGTCCATTGCTCTTTGAAAGGTTTATCTAACATTATATAATCCAAAATTCATATTTTGGTAAGAAAATGTGCCCCACTTAGTGGTGAAGGCAATATTGTATTGGTCTTCCTCTCTCACTAGCACCTAGTTGTAACATGAATATCCATTAAAGATAGATAATCATTCTAAACCAAAAAATACTTGAAAGAGTTTCTCCATTGATGGTAGAGGGTAGTAATCCTTCAAAAATACTATTAAGATCCTTAAAGTCCACACATAGTCTAATATCCCCATTCTTCTTCCTGACAAGTACTAGATTAGCTACCTATGAGGAGTGCTTTATTGGGAAGATGATCCTAGATTAAATAATCTTGGTTAATTCCTTCCTCATGAGATCTTAATTCTTAGGTTTATGGGCCTTTTATTCTACCTAAAAATATTATCATTAGCCTCTATCTATATAGTTTGTTGGGCCAATTTGGGATCAAAGCCCCTTAGGTCACTATATCACCAAGCAAAGATGTCTACATATTATTTAAAGATCTCTATTAAAGCATGCCTTTCAGTTTTAGTGCTTACCTTTCCAATATTGAGGATATTATCTTCAAATATAATAACTCTCTCATAGTTCTCTTCATTAGTTGTCATCACTGCTTTATCCTTCCTCATATGGTCCCCTTCATGAAAGAGACCTTCTAGGGTCACTATCCCTTTAAGAAGCTTATTGTACCTTAATTGAACAAATTACTCCTCATACTGATGCTAACATTTTCCTTAGTTGATGAAGGAGAACTTTACTTCTTGTTGTAAGAAACATAACATTTGTTTTTCATTTTCAAAGACCTACCAATGAGCTTCATTATTTAACACTAATGGTCTTATTTCCACTTTAACATGTGGTTACACCTTTGTCTTTTTTATTTCATTGGGGATGTCAAAATGATCCCCCATAGCTACTAGTTTGTCAGTATGTTGATTTTATCCTCTTGACACTAATTTGATGTTGAAGGCCTCAAAATCCTTAATTAGATCCCACACTCTATGTTTTTAAGACTTCATTAAGGGGTTATTAGTGAAATTATACCTTATAACTTGGTACACAACCAATTCACTATCCCCATAGACTTGTAATTGCTTAATCCCTCTCTTAGTAGCCCATTTAAGGTCATGAATGAGACCTTCATATTCCACTACATGGTAGGAGAAATTGAATCAAAACATATATGATGAGAAGTACTTATCATTTGAAAGGGATATTAGCATAACACCTAAACCCACCCCGTGCTTGTTCCTTGAACCATCAAATAAAAAGTTATATAGACCACTAGGATATTCTTGATGCCTCATGAGTGATGGCATGGATTGGCTTTATTCATTCAAATAGTAGACACCTAACTCCATTTATTCAACACCTTCTAAGGGGTCTAAAAATTGGATATCATTCCATAGCTCATCCAAGAACATGTTTGGTACCTCTTTTAGATGAGTATTTATCTCCTTACCCATTACAAATTCATCCTTATCAATGATAGTTCAATTGATGTTGACATTATCTAGTCAATAAGGCTCTATGTGGAATTGTGTAACGGGCTAAACTTTGATTGACACTTTGGACCCATACCTTGTTTTGAATGCTATATATGACCAATATACTACAAGTTAGCCTCTATTTTTTTTAACTCCCTGGATAGGTATAGTGAGAAACTAGGATGTGCAACCAAGATCAATACATCTTGAGCCACTGAGACACTATGACAAGCATGTAGGGTCATATTGAGGTCTTTGATTATACTAGATAGATTATTAGAAGAACCATCAAGTTACAATACTCCTTTGGACTAGGGCTTATATTTTAGACCAAGTTGATCAATTATGGACTTTGGCATTACCAAGGTAATGGCCCCACTATCCACTCAATAATTGTGCACCAGAGAGTTTTAAATGATCACTAAAATATAGAAGGGATGAGGCTTGACTACTTTATCTGATTGCCCTTCATTTGGTCTTTTGGCTGAATTCATAAGGACCACATTTTCCTTTCTTGGTGGCTTGTATACAACTATTATAACATTATTTTCAAACAAAAATTCTTGAAGAATGTCCACTTAACTAGGCATAGAGAGCATATCCCACATTAGCACATTCACATTAGAATTCTTCATTTATTCGATAATGTTGATTTTTGAACCACTAACCTTTACTTGTGTTTTGGGAGCCACCACTATTATTTGTTGAACTTGTGAGCCTTAGGGCAAAAAAATATTCCCTTGATTATGATTCTTTGGAGGTACTAGAACCTTTGGAGTGACAATAGGTTCATTTGGCTTTGTCAGTGAAGGAGTAATGGTAGGAAGCTCTTTGAATGCTTCCTACTTACCATCCATGTTCCTTCTTTTAAATATTTTATCTTCTTCCACTAGTATGTATGCTTGAATAGAACTATCCTACTAGTTGGATGCATAGCACTCTTTCATAACTGACCATGGTGGCATCTAGCTAGTTTGGTCCCTGATTAGACCCTTGACCTTATGGAGGCTCTTTTACTTTTTAATCATAGGTACCTATGTATTTTGGTCCATGAGAGCTTGGTTGTACACAAAATTATTAGCTTACTTCCATTGATCATTGAAGGCTTGGTTGAGGTCAATAATTGGGATAATATGTTGACTAAAAGATTGATACCAAAGCATGGTACCCTCTACTTCTTAAGCCACATTATTTTTAACTAGTATCAAGGTGTTGGAAGTGATAATAACATTACGATTGTATTTATTCTACCTATTATAGCCATGCTGCCCTTGTCCTTAGTTTTGACCTTAGCCCTGACCTTGGTAATTCCCTTTGTGTGGTGCCCTATTTGCTTGAAAATCTTGTTGCTAAGGTTGATATGAACCTTGATAAGGCCTATTGAAATCATTTTGGCTCTTTAACATTTACTAGCTCATTTCCCAAATATTGAAACATGTTCTTGAGCTCTTGGAAGTTATTTTCGTCTTGGGAATCACTAGATCCACTAGTGGAAGCTTTCTCTTTTTTGGTGAAGATATTATAGAAATTGTTGGTGTAGAAGGAATGACATCAAGTGGAGGGATAAATATAGGAGGTGGTCTAATTTTAGTAAATAATGGTAGTGGTGGTTTGGGTGTAAGCTTGTGAACTTAAACCAAAAAAATTTATGTTTTGATGGCCACCTCATAAGCATCTGAAAGTATATTCCCCCCCCATATATTAGATCATCAATACTATATCACTATTTAAATCCTTCAAATAGTATAAAAAGGCAAATTTAGTGGTTGGTCTAATTAAAACTAGGGTTATGTTCCAATTTTTTTGGAACCTTATGTTGAATTCTTACTAACTTCATGAGGATCCCTCCTAATGGTAGTTAGTTTCTCTAAAAGTGACAAATGGTCACTCTTGTCCTCAAATATTTTACACAAGGCTTCTCTTAATTGGTCCCATGTTTGAATGGATTTGGTAGTAAGGCCTCTATACCAATCTAGGGCCTTTAATTTAAAATAAGTAGCTAATAACCTAATATCTATATTTTCCTTAGTGACATTATGGATATTGAAAAAAATGGATATGTCCAGGAGTTGCCCAGAAGGTATTGTATCTTGGTCATTAGCATAATAAGGAACACTTTTAAGGGATATAACTGGGATAGGATCATATTGATCCAAGTTTAAAGGAATTTAGGCATTAAAATCCATAAAGTATTTAAGGGATGCCATGGATATATAAGGGTTTAATAAAGGTCTTCTCATAGGGGTAGGCATTAAAAATGACCTAGGAGCAAAGGTTCCCTTATATGGATATGTATTGGAAAAACTTAATATTTTTGTTGAATTTAAAGGTAGTTCAAAAAATTCAAAGGTAATACCTCTTAAAGTTGACCTTGTTGTCACTTTTGGCATGAGAGAGAGATACTCCTCTGAACCAAAGTGTTGACTATTCCTTTTTGAGTCACCAAATGTTGTTGCTTAGGAGCTTAACTGCTACAAATTTGATCAAACTAGCATCAACTTTGATCAATATTTTTTTTGGACTATGGTCCCATTGTGCATGCTAAAAACTATTGCAGTCTCAATTTTCACCCTTAGAGAGAGTTATTTAGGCTCCCTCAAATTGAGATACATAATGGGAATAACCCTAGGATGGGGGTCACCTATGGTGAGGTTGAACCTCTGAAGGATAACTTCTTCTTATGATCACATAAACTAATTCTAAATTAATGCATCATAGGGAAAAGGGTTAGAAAGAGGATAAGGGTTCTTAAGAAGGATAAAAGGGTGATACACAAAAGTTAAATGGACACTCATATAAGCTTTAACACACATTGGATCAACATAGAACAACTATATCTCACACAACCACACAATCCCACTAGTTGCATAAATATTTCATAGAAGAGGCTCCAAATAGAATACAAATCTAGACCTACAAGTTAGCTTGAAAACACTTTCAAAGAGACAAGCAAAAAGATAGTAAACTGGATAGACTCTCTTTCACAAACTGACCATACACAAGCATACTAATCACTGATTTAAAATAAGAGATAGGCAAAGAGTTAATCATATTACTTCAAGAGGAAATTCTCACAATATTTTGATAGGCTTTAACCATATCAAGTGAGCACACTTTTTAAAGATTCTTAATGAGTATCCTTATCCCAAAAAAGAATGATAAATTATAAGAGCTAAGAACCCCCATAATGGGAATGAGATCAGGATATATAGAAGAAGAGAGAGAGAGAAAGAATGTGGGAGAATGCCATCAGAAAGGGAACACATCATCCCATATCATTAATTGAACTTGAGTTGCCACCTTTTTCTCCAATGAATGGCTTGCTACCTTTTTGATCAATAAAGATGTTGCACATGGCTTACATGGCTTACCAAGTTGAAAATACCCATAAGTCCTTAAGAATGCATTAAATGCCCCTATCTATAGTTCCCAACACTAGACATTTTTTATCCTTCATGTCATCTCTCACTTGAGGACAAAACTTCATGCTAATGGGTCTAAAAAAACATGGCTTTGTGAATTTTAGGTAGATTTTTGTCAAAAATATGGCCATGATGAAGGAAAAATAACTTCTTTAATAGTCACAAACAAATACCTTTGATCAAATATGGACCAGATCCTTTCTATAGATGGAAAACCAATCTCCTTTATTGGTTTTCTTGTAGACCCTTAAATCAATGCAGACCTATAGATTGCATAGCTTTTCTCTTAATCTCTATTAGGTCCATAGGACCTATTTTTTCCTTTTAACATCTATAGAAACTAAGAACTCATTAAATATAGGGATGCTTCTTGAAATAATGGTGAACATAGTTATAGAATGGACCCTATGTGCCACAGATCTTTGAACTAAAGGTCTATATTTAACTTCAATGGTGTCCATTTTATGTTCTTTATATCTAACTATATGGCTATGGCCTTTTAATGGCATTAGATTGAGATCTAATGGAATAATGATGAACCTGTAAGACTTATTTACCTTGGTAAAAAATAATTCCTTGGCTTTGACTTTATCCATCAAATATTACTTGGGAAAATTAAAATGATCCAACCTATCTTTACTCTCATTATCCTCACAAATCCTACTGACTTATTTACTTTATTCACACTATTGGATCATCTTAGTATAAAGGAACATCATCCATCAATTCTCTACCTACTTGAACATGCTCATGCCACTTTCTAATTGCACATTGATCCTAGGATCCTATTGTCAATCTATTAGCATCTGCACTTGTGCTACATGGTGGTCTCTTGAGCTTATTGACTTTTTGACTCATCTTGTATGATTGGATTATAATTTATGAAGTAGTGTTGATCATTGATTTATCTCAAACCCACCTCCTTATCAATGAACATGCACTATTGGATCTTGGTCTAATAAACTCACACTATTAGAGCTTGTCCAACATGTAGCAAAAAATGGATTTAAACTAAGGACCTTTTTGAACCCAATACAAACCATTGGATCCATGTTTTCAATATGAAATATCACATAAACCATTATATATTGATCAAATTTAAACTCCTTAAGGGATTTTTGAATCTAAATGGTCATTTTATGAAGCTCAAACTTGACACTTGCATGAACGTCTTACTCTATAGGTTTTACTTTGAAGCTCCATAACTTAGGCTAGAAAGATCACATAGACATGAAACTCACAAATCATGTTCCTAGCATGAATAACTCTATGGTACTACAATATCTTGGTTGGTAATATTTTTTTAGTGGACTTATAAAATATATAAGTGAATTGGTATGTTTGTTCCTACATGACATCTTGGTGATGTTCTAGCTTACATAGGATTATACTTGACCTTTTTCATGAATTTTTAAGGCTCAAATGAGTTTTTGGGGTTTGTGAAAAACCTACTTCATGCTCTTAAACATTATGACCACCATGGAGACCTATTTTCTTGAATTTGGACACATTACATTTTAAGTGAACTTAAAGTGTTTCAAAAGATTTACAAGCTACATGATATATTTAGTCCACTCATTCCATCTAGAACATTTGTTCCTCTACTCATCCACTAAAAACTTGATCCATCTGGGCACAAGCTTAGTATGTGGTCCAAAAATGGCCAACAGTTACTTAGACCAAGCTAGTAGATAAAAGGGACCAAGGGTCATGGGATATAAAAGGGACCAAGTATGAATTTTAGATAAAGGTTTGGTCATGTTAATAAACATGACTAAACCTTAGTATAAAAATTAAAACAATTCCATGGCATATTTAAAGTGTTACTGCATAAATTTTTCCCACCAAATTTGAATTTAAATCAAAGAGCCTAAGCTAGGGCAATTATAAAAAGGGTTTCAAGAATCTTAAACATGTATTTAATTTGATTTTCAATATACCAAATTTTATTAAAAGACCAAATTAACATAAAATCATGAAACCTAGACATAGTCTATTCAAGAAGAGCTCCATTAAACCTACAAAATACAAAGATCTAATGTATTAGAAAATTTAGACAAGATTAAACCAAAATCCTGAATAAATGTGTCAACCAAACCAAGTGTGGATGATCTTCAAATAAATAATATGTGAAAACATGCTAGTGACACTCTAATCAAGTGAATTTTTAACTTTAAGGTATAAAATTACATAATTTGACACAAGGGTCCCCATTTTTTAGAAATGGGGGTATGTTAACCTCAATACATGGAGAATTTTGGGGGAACATAACAATATGTTAGAATTTAGAGACTTTGGTTTAGACTAATGATTAGGTTATTAATTCCATTTGATCAACCACCATTATTTAGGTTAGTTCATGGTTAAAACAAGTCTTTCACATGTATAATTGGGTTCAAACATCAAAATGTAGCCATGTTATATGTGTGCTTCTATTCCACTTATTGTTTGTCATGGGATTTAGAGAGAAACTTCTAGATTTCATGACTTTAACCATTAACACTAACTCATAACATGTTTGGATATTCATTAAGAACCATGCTTTAGCTTAGGAAAGGCTTGGGCATTGATCTACTACTAGATATGCATCCATATCCCCAATAGAGATGCCTTTGGATCTACTTAAATCTTTTCTCCATTGTCATCCAAGTGTCCATATCCTCAATTGAGATTACTAGAATCACCTTTGCTTAGAAAGTTATTTGAATTTTGCAATAAGTTCCTATATTTTTTAAATCATTTTTGGCTTTCTAGCAAAGGTTGGGAACCATGTTAACTAGGTTTAGGGGTTTGGTCAAGCGTTTGATCTTCAAAAAATCATCCTTAGTTCTAAACTTTATCCCAAGTAATAATGTTTATTAAGTGCAAGTAGTACTATGTTCCAATAATTCAAGCATTCACCTACATATATAAACCTAATCAAAATCAAGTTTAGATCAGAACAAGGCTTAAAATTTTTAGGGAACAATTAGCCTATTCATTAGTCTTTACTAGTCTTCCCAAAATTAAAACATCAAGATCACATTTCAGATCCATGGTTAACCATTGTCTAAAGTTCATACCTATATTATTGAATTGTGGATTTTCTTGAGAAACTAGATAAAACTTGAGCTAAAGACTATCTTGAAAATACTTGTTAAAAACAAGGATCAAATCAAGAGAAAGTAAATAAATATGTATAGGCACTATATAAAAATAAGGGATAAGAAGGAAAGAATAAGAAAAAAATTAATTTAAAGCCCTACACTAACTCCATAAAGAACCTACCTCCATGATCAAATAGAAATTTATTTAGTTTACTATAGAACCTTAAAACATGATTGTTTCCATTCAATGTCCTCTTCTTGTGGATAGGAGCAATTGTATTCTTGTATCTTTTATATGATGTAGCTTGATTTCCCAACTCCATTCTCAAGCACATAGATTGAATATATGGATCCAAAACCCAATCATATTCCTCCCAAATTATTCTATCTTGCATCAAGAGTGATAATTCTAATTCATCTATAGATTGATAATGTCTTATGTCATATGTACTCAATAATGGTATCTTACCTATAATTCTTAGACTGATGTCTTCATTAGGTTCTTTAGGTGGAAATGGACTATCAATATTTGGACAAAATCCTTCCAAATCATCCCAATAGGCCTATTCATCCTAATCAATGGAGTGAAACTCATTTGTGATCTTACTATTAGAAATGGGTTGATCCCATATTCATAACCTTTTGATAGAGTCATATAAAAATTCTTGATTTGTTTCATTTGATTCGTCTTCATCTTCTATGTAGAATGGCATCTCTTCTATCTAATTGATTCCCACCTCATCTTGCTTTGGGATCTCTACAATATCATTGCCTTCTTATAATACTTCAATTTATTTCAAAAAAATCTTAGTATAAATATTTTCACTACTTAGCTTCTTCAGGAGTATCCTCAATTTTAGTAATGTCCTCATATGAATTGTCTTCACAACTATCTTTTGAAAAGAGGTCAGCTTGTATCTAATCTTGTTCATGGGGATTCTCATCTTGAATGGTTATTCCTTATTCTAGAGCATCTTAATGTTCACTTTATTCTTTTAATGGAAAATCAAAATCCCATTCCATGAATGATCTAGATGTCCTTATAAATCTAGATGTCCCTACAATATTATCTTCATTAAACACAGGCTCATATGTATCCTTTTCATTTTTATATGCTTCAAAGACATTAAAATTATCAGCTAGATATATATCACAATGATTCATTTTATGTATGTTCTTAGATGACCCATTACCACTACTATCACGAAACCTATTTGAAGGTCCATTAAACCTATTCAAATCTTCCCATTTATTTCTTACTTATTTTTACAATTGAAGAAAGTCAGTGCTTAGTTTTTTAACCATTTTTAATATTAAGTAATTTGAGTTTCTTGGTGCCTCAAGGTTATGAACTAGGTTATTACTACTAGTTTTGGGCACTAGGGTTCTATGATTTTATGGATGAAGTCCACTAGTAGTGCAATTCAGGAACCTAGGTTTTGGTCAAGATATGGATGACTCAAGGGCAATTGGTTCAAGATTGATGTATGATTTAAGGTAAACACACTCTAATTTTCATTAAGAAATATATTTAGTGTTGGTAAATTGGGTTTGATATTTGGGATGGCATATGCAAGCTAACCTTGAGGTTCCATTTAATCATTGATTATTATAGCTTCAACATAAGCCAATGTTAAGGTGTTTATGACTCCAATAGACCTCTTAAGAAACAAAATAATCATGGGATCTAAAACATCCTTATAAATATCTAAGGTTATAGCCTCATTATGTCTATAAGGGGCTATGGTTCTATTAAACATCTTCTAGAATCTAGTGTTAAAGGCTCTAATGGTCTTATTGGAATCTCTCTTAACAGTGATGAATTGTTGATACATAATGTGTAGACTAATGATTTTATTAAATTGATCAATAATTTTTTTTATTAAATTCATCCCATCTAGCTATATAGTTATCTATAAGGTTAAGGAACCATTCATATGCAGCATCTTTTAAATTAAATGGAAACATTTTACATGTTACATCTTCATGAACAACATTTAAGAGTCTTAAAGCAGCCTTAAAGATTTTAACATGTTTTTCAATTGTGACAAGACCATCAAGACTAAAATAAGGCAAATACCTTTCAATATTTCTTGGAAAATCATGTACTATACTTGTCACATTGATTGAATAACCACCTATCCAACTCGTACCTTGAATACATGAGCACTTTGAACTAATGAAGAATGTTGGGACCTTATGAATTTTCTCTCACCTCATTTGACCTAGATTTATATGAATTTATATAGAAAAAGGAGGCACTTCTCTCTTTGATCCTTTGTAATTATATTTTGTGAACTCTAAAATATGATTCATTAAACTAATCTTTGTAAATAATAATGATTAAGTTTGCATGTTAAGCCAATTTTACACAAATACATGTAAAGCATGACTCTATTTTAATAAATAATCTCAAAGATACATCTAAAATAATGAATGAGAGGGATATTTACACTTATAATCTTGAATAAACCTAGATATGTGAATAATCAATCAATCTTTGAACAAAATTGATATTACTAACCTTAAACATGGGAAATACACAAAGCTTGAACTACCTTTACATTAATATCCATGGATCTTCAAAGAATATCAATATTTAGTTAAAGGAAGCCCAAAGACTAGTCTAAAACCATAAATATCAATGATATTTACACACTTATGATCAAAATAGCACAAATATGCAAATAATGCATTGCTCTTTGATCAAAATACACCAAATTTAGCAAAGATTCTACAAATTCACAAAGATCTAACTAAAGGCCCTCATTATAGAACCAACTAAGCTCCTCCTGTTGATGCTTGAATATGTATCAAAGGTGCCTAGAGTGTTCAAGAACACTTATCATTTTATAATTCTAAGAATTTAGTGCATGAGTTGTAGGTTGTGATAATCATATTATCTATTGATGAAATAGAGGCAAAACAAGTGGATTGCTTCACAATATTTTTAATGTTTGGTGGTTGGGAGCCATTATGACCAAATAGTCAATCTATGAAAAATATGAATTAATAAATGCTAATAATGGTGAATTATGATCAAGAACTAGTCTAAAGACTAATCTAAGATAGGTATTTATAATGAAAATTAGTCTAGAGTGATTTGGTTAAAAGGAGCAAAAGGAAGGGTAGGGTAGAGAAGAAATGTTGTTGATCTTCATTGTAAACATCATCAAAATGTTCAAATATCATCCAAGCATGCACTTAACCAATGTATGATATGAAGTAGTGTAATCTTAAATACTATCACACATCAAAAAAACATCTAAGTAATGTGGGAAATAATGAAAATTAGAACCAAATTCAATTAAAAAATTTACCCCTGTAAGTAAACAACATTAACTCAAATGCAAGATGAGTAATAAAATGAAATGAACCTAAGAAATTCCAATTAACCTAACATTGACACAAGTTAACAGCTCTGCATTCAAATGTACACACTAAGAATTCATAATAACCATTCAAATCTGGAAGTCAAAATAAACAAGTGAGAGACAAGCCATGATAACAAAAGACACAAGAAAATTTGGATAAACTTTGGGAAATTCCTTTCTTATATTAATTTTTCAAATTTGACAAAGTAATTTTGGCTCTAAGAACTCCCTCTCCCTTTTATAATTGACAATACCCCTTATATAGAGTGTTAAGGAGGTATGTTAGTCAGTCATGCCAAATTACAATAGTACATATGTCTTGGACAACTATCCCTTATAACTTTCTATAATGCTCTAGACACTTCCTAATGAAATGAGCTATAGGTAATGTGTTTTATAAATTACACATGCCTTTACAAAAATAATATCCTCTTTTCAAAATGTTATACATGTTAAGTTACAAAAAGAATATTTGTAATCCAACTAACTTTGGGACCTTCTATTATAGTCTTCTATCTTTCCAGCAGGATTTTCATTCTATAATGTTGCTCCCTAATTAAATTAAGGTAAAAAATTAGTTTCATGAAGAGCTCTTTCATTTAACCTACTAAGCTCTTGTGTTCTTTATCTACCCTGCTTAATGCCTGTTTGATGTTTCTAGATTCATTAATCTTTTCCTTTGAAATTAGAATCACATTCATGATCTTATTATTATTAGTAGTAGTCTTACCTATACTTTGGTTTCTTAACCCTTGAATAAATTGGGAAGTAATTTTATTTAACTCATCATCTATAATTAAACTAGCTAGATCAAGTGTAGTAGAATCCTTGACTAAGCTTCCCCATGTGTGCATTGCTCTATTCTCCAATTATTTGAGATCATCTGAAAGATCTCCCATCTCTCCAGACCATTTGCCTACATCGTTGATCTTGTCTACTAATATATCCAAACCCATATTTATTTGAGATATTCTTACTATTTTGAAACCATGGATTTGATCATCTATGAGGACATTGATCAAGTCCTTTACCTTGTTGTTCAAAGCTTGCCACTTGCTAACCTGGCCTATAGCTAAATTTCCATGATTATTTGTTGCATCTTGTTTGGATCTTATGGTCTTTGAGAATTTTATCAAGTCATCCATGATGGTCTCAAATTGTTTGGTCATGTTTTATAGAATTGACAAGATGGCTTACTCTTCTAAATTTTTATTCTATTATTTTAGGCCTTTAAGGGTTACCTTTAATTTCTCTACCTATGATTAGGCCAGCTCTATGACATTTTCCTTAAAAACACTTTTTCAGGCTATCATTGCTACAAATTCTATCAAATTGCTTAGTAATGACTATAATTTAGCTCTGGATCAAATTATTTTTGCATAAGTTACAATCCACTTCTCCCTGGCTTAGTCACAATGTATATAGGAACAAATTAGGGATTTTGTTTATTTTAGGGCTTCTTTGGCATTCAAACAAGTTCATAGAGAGATTTAATGTCATCTCTATGCTCAAATTAAAATCTTCATGACTTAGACTACATTCAAATTTGTCTATTTATACTTTTTCATCCCCTTAGGTCACAAGATCCTTAGTTTTGTCATTTTATACCTATGTGGCATCACCATGGAATTTTATTCATTAATATTTAAAATATTACCAATTTTCATATTAGGACATGTGTCACTTCCTTATTGGTTTTGATCCCTTTGAAAATTCCATCTCAGCTTGCACCATCAGATTTGCTTGCATGGATCAATGTGATTCATTAATCTCGATCCCAAGAGTTGAATGTCATTAGTTACCTCTATTATGTTTCTTATGGTTTTGACACGTCATTACCACATTGAAAATTCCACTTTGATCATGCACCATTGGATCATCCTCACCCAAAAAAATGTGTTTCATTGATCTTTCATAAGATTCTTGAGCTTTAACTCAAGACCAAGGCTTGACTTTTCAATATTGATTACGCACCATCATATCTTGTGGGTATGAATCAATGCATACCATTGATCTTAAAAATATTCCCAATATTTAATTTTTGGCACAAATTTGTGCCACTTGTCATCTTTGTATTTGTTATGAGCTTCATTAAAAAGTCTATATTGATCTCGCACCATTGGATCATCTTCATTTGAGTAAATGCATGCCATTGTATCTTGATCTAAGAGGTGGAATTATATTGGCTACTAAATATTATTTTAATGAAATGGTGACCCATATGACCACCTTTTTTACCCTCTAGCTTCATTAAAATCTTGACTTAATATGCCCCATTAGATCTCCTCATGCAAGAAAATGTAGACCATTGATCATATGGACAAGAAAGATATTTAAGTTAGATATTGGGAATAATATAAAACTTAATCTAAATTTTTGGACCAAGGTTTTCATTCATATTAATAAATGTGAAAAAATATTCAAGATAAATTCTTAAGATAAGTTTAAAACATATTAAAGTGACCTCATAAATTATAAAAGACTTAGCATAAAGTTTTAGCCTAAGTTAGAAGCATAATTAAAAGGACCTTGCATTAGTTTTTAATATTGATCTCACATTTTTGGATCTTTTCTATGGTGAATTTTCATCTTTGATCAAAATCCTTGACTTATTGACCCCATCTCACACCATTAGATTAACCTTGCCTGAGTAAACATGGGTCGTTAATCTTGTAGACAAACACAACGTTTAAGTTATGCTCAGTAATTACATGAAAGTTAGGGTAAAGTATTAAGACTAAGTTTTTTTATTTGTGTTAATAAAAATGAATTAAAACTTTAGGATTAATATTTCAAACTAATTTTACAACAAAGGTACCATGTGTTACTTAGACCAAACTAGTAGATAAAAGGGACCAAGGGCCATGAAATATAAAAAGGACCAAGTATGAATTTTAGACTAAGGTTTGTTTATGTTAATTAACATGACTAAACCTTAGTATAAAAATTAAACCAAGTCCATGGCATATTTAAAGTGTTCCTACATAAATTTTTCTTATCAAATTTGAATTTAAATCAAAGGGCCTAAGCTAGTGCAATTGGAACAAGGGTTTCAAGAAGCTTAAACATGGATTTAATTTGATTTTCAATAGACTAAAAGTTATTAAAAGACCAAATTAACATAAAATCATGAAACCTAGACATAGTTTATTCAAGGGGGCTCCATTAAACATGCAACCTATGAAACATAGATATCTAATGTATTAACAAATTTAAACAAGATTAAATTAGAATCCTGAATAAATGTGCCAACCAAACTAGGTGTGGATGATATTCAAATAAAGAATATGTGCAAACATGTTATTGACACTCTGATCAAAAGAATTTTCAATTTTAAGGTACAAATTTGCAAAATTTGACATAAGGGTCCCCATTTTTTAGAAATGGGGGTATGTTGACCTCAACATAAGTATACTTGGGATGTCGACCAAAGTTGAAGAATTACATGAAAGTGATATATTTTGTGCCATGAATATCCCCTATAAGTTTTATGTCTTGGTGTGTTTCCCATATCAAGATATAATATTTTAAAAATGATCTATTAGTGTGATACATTCTATGGGAATTCAAATTAAAACTACCAAAAATAACCTTTTGTATTAAAAGTAGAAGTAATCCATAGGGCCACTAAGTGTCACAATCTTGGAAGCTCGAATAGTAGATCAATGGCATGCGGGAAATATTTGGGGTCAATGAGTCAAGAAATATGAATGGTTAGCATGAGGTAAAAAGGTCATAGGATCCTAATATTGAATGTGGGTATGTCATGTGTCACAATCATGGTGGTTTAGTGAATCAACATTGCATGTTTGATCAAAAAGATCAAGGATTGACAACACACATTCAACCATGTAATCAAGAATGATAATGTGAATGAATTCAAGAAGTCAATGAGCCCAAGTTGCATATAAGGGCACCATGTCGTGTAATCATGTTAACTAGATTAATGGATAATAGGGCCCATAAAAGGCACATGGGGCTACCAAGTGTCATAATCTCAAGTGCAGATCAAAGATCAATAGTTGACATTAAATTCAAAGCTAAGAGACTCCCAAGGGGATCTATGGAGAAAACTTGATCAAGTTCTAGGGGGCATAATATGAAGACACGTGTCCAACACAATGGTCATATTTTAATTATAAATAAACAATGTGGTAGGGAGATGCCACATGGGTAGACACATTAGATAAAAATATTGTGTGAACCCATGGGTTACTGAATTAAACACTTCAAATTCATCATGCCACCATTAAAGCTCAATAAAGTTACCTCAAGAGATTTTATCACCACTTATACTATCAAAACATAGTCATGTCCATGGATATGAAGGTTTAGGAGTTTTACCCTTTGTGAAAATGGTATATAAGGATAGTGGAGCTGAAGAGAACCATGAGAGAAGGTATCAAGAATGTCAGATAGAAAAAAGTTCTGAACCCTATGTTTTAGTGTAATGGATAGGGTCACGTGGATAGAACATGATGGAATTCATGTCTATGATGTAATATGATTTTGATCAAGAAAGGATTAAGTCAGATATAGTTGTTAACAAGATGGGCAAGCCCTATTGTGGCTTTTGAAACACTTTAAGATCATTATAGAGGCCTCAATGGAAAATTATGACCATTTCAATAGGGTCATTATGTTTGTGGACAGTGTCATAATATCTTTAAGATGGGAAATGTCACTTTATGATATCATGCTCAAAATTAACATGTAGTGCTTATTATGCACCAGTTGACAGGTGAGTTACTAGCACCTAGTTTTTTAGGGGAT
The DNA here is from genome assembly GCA_037957365.1 of Torreya grandis. NCBI lineage: Eukaryota > Viridiplantae > Streptophyta > Pinopsida > Cupressales > Taxaceae > Torreya > Torreya grandis. The sequence goes on from JARHVA010001953.1 coordinate 698,380, forward strand.
ATTCTTAAGTGGCTACACATGGAACCACAAGGTAAATGGCCCAAGGTGATGGAACTAGCAGAGTAATCAACCAAGGCTCTAATGTACACTCTCCACCTTAGCATGAAGATGCTTATGTGTGGTTTAAATCCAAGATTGATATAGTGAAAAGGAGACTTATGATTTTTTCATGCCCAACTTATGCCAATTTTTGTAATTAACACCTATTTGATGCAATAAAATATTTAATTCCTCCATTCACAAGTTGAATTGAAGTGTGTCTTATGAATTCATTGATGTGGTTAAGTGAATGTATGCTTTTCTTTACCTCTATCTAAGTTTTCTCACCTTCATGAAGTTTTTTATAGCTTTCAAAGGTCATTCTAAGTGTCATAAATAGATTGTTGATTGGTTTAGAAGTGGAAAAGACCTGAGATCTGCCCTCCATGCTAGATTGATAACTAGTTTGTGCCTTTTTGTGAAATAATTATGTGGAAAATAATCAAAGATTGAGTGAAATGCTATTTATAGGTTTTTAAAGTGTCTGATAATGTCTTTCATATACAATTATAAGTGTTTAAAACAATTGGTGCATCACCTTCCTTTACATGTTTTCATGAATTATGTTCATTGTCTTTCCCTTTTCCAAGCAAGTGATTAGTTTAGGTGTATATTCAATATAGCCAACCATATCTAGAGGTTATTCTTAATTTACAATCACCCAAACTCTGATAATATCTAAATTTTTAGTTGAAGAGAAGATTTTCTTTCATTCCTTTGAATAGGGTGCTCTTCAGATTGACAAAAGTTTTTGGCATGCCTAGTGGGACCCATCATCTTTGTAATAGATAAATTTTGGAGCCAAAGATATGTATTTATAGTAGAGTAATACATCCATGATCATCAAAATCTAAATATTCTTTAGGTTATAGATTTCATAGCATCATCCAGGCAATTCTTTCATGCCAAAGGTTACCATTAGGTTAGCTAGTAAAGGTATTCCTCTTGAGTTTATTGAGTTGCCTTATAATTCATATAAAAGATAAAGTTTTACTAGGAAAAAAACTTATTCTTAAAGCCAATATTTATCTCCTAGTCATCATATTATCCTAAGTAGTGTAATTCCCACTATCTACATGGCCATCAAAAACCAAGTGTTTATTTCATTAAATAGAGGTAGTCCACTAAATTTAGCCTAATTTGATGACATTCATATGTATAATATTAATAATATCCAATTATTCTCAATACATTATCAAATAACTCCTATTGAGCACATCCAGGATGTTTCCAACCTTTGTTCAGTACATAATGTTGTATAAAAAAATGTATCTATTAGACTGCTTATGCTTCCTTCCAAGGAAAATAACTATATTGGTATAAAAATATCCAAATGAATTACATTAATACCTAGGATGAATTATTTTTAGCCTTAGTCAAATGATTTGAGGACAAATCCAATCACCTATCCTTAGTTAAACAACTGACTGCCATAAAGAGAGCCCCTCATGAGTTTATGTCTGATTTTAACCTTAGATTATAAAAGACATAGACTAGGATACCCATGTTGATTAGACCAACCCTAAAATATGCTCTTTTTTACTATATAAAATCCCTAAACTCTAATATTAGTGTGAAGATATATTCAATGCGTGGTATTACTTTACCATATGCTTATGAGGTTGTAATAAGGGTAGAGAATAATTTGATACAACCTGGTAAGATTTATCAAAGGCATTTAATGATTATATTACTAGAGTTGAATTCTATATAAACCCCTAAAGTTCATCAAATTCCATCATTATATCATATTCCATCTCTTAACGATCAACTTGCAGCGCCTTCTAGTCAAGATAGTGTGAATGGTGAGCTGAAAAGTTTGCTACAATTTTTTGGAAATGAAATAATGTAACTCAAGAGATAGAAACATAAAGATAATAGGCCTTATCAAAAAAAATTAGACCACCTATCATCCCTTCAAATATCAAATGCCTCCTTATCAAGGGTTTAGAGAGAATAGACCACCCTGCCTAGTATAAGGAGCAATAACTCAAACTAAACCATATGCAAATCTTGATCATTATGCACCTTCCACTTCAAGGGATATTATTCCAAAACCAAAAAAAAATAATTTTATGTAATATTAAGTTTATAAACACTCCAATCTCAATATCAAGAGACAAGTTTGGTATCACAAGGAAAGACTCAAAAATTTTAATGGAAGCCTAATTCCATTAATGCTAATTGGAAAATGGATGATCATGTTACTTTTAATTAGGGTTGTGAGACTAGCACTTAAAGTGATCAAGTTATAGTTGTAACTAGAGCTAAAATAAGAGCCATTAATGAGTCTCAAGATGTGATAAATGATTCAAGTATTCCTAATGATGTTTATAAGAGTACCAAAGATCAACTTTATTCCCCTCTAACACAAAAAAATCAAAATTTTGAGGTTGAAAAGGTTCATCAAGTACCTCTAGTTAGGTTCATGGTTTGTAGTGGGCTAGGAGGATGAAAGTCAACACCTTGTAGGTTTATGGTGATAGTGAACTTATAGCTCAAAAAGTAAGAGGTAATAATGTGTGAAAACATTTTTTGTTAATATATTATAAATATAGAGTATGGGGCTTACTTGAGGGTTTTAAAGCTTTTAACATTTAGGCAATACCAAGAAATCAAAACAAATATGTAGATAGGTTGGTTGCCATTGGGGCACAATTTAGTATCCCAACTGGTATAAAAAGTGAAAAAACATTAGTCACACATTAAGGTGGTTGTAATTCCTTATATTATGGATAACCATGAGAATTATTGAGTGTTTGAATATTACAATCAAATTGTTAGATTCTTGTAATAAGAGGTTGATTTTTCCTAAAAAATCCAATCAAAGTTCTTGTAGTAATATGTTGACTAGATTGTGCAACTAAAAATGAATAATTTATCCAAGGCATTGGTCACACTTGAGAACATATTCACTAGTGATGATGTGTTCAGAAAGGAAAATTAATCTTTGTCAACAAAGGAAGAACACTATGCTAATGTCAAGATTATAGCTGGTAAGAACTTGAAGCTGGGTAAAGTATTCACTCCTTCATAAAAGGAAGATTTCATTAAATTATGTGAAAGTTTTGTTGATGTGTTGACATGAAAATATAGTGATCTCAAGGGATTTGGTCCAAATCTAGTTCATCACACCATTGAGTTAGAGGCTTAAACTAAACCATTGAGATAAAGGCAAAATCCCATCAATCCAAATCTTGAGTGATGTCCATTTTTTTTAAATAAATTTTACCACATCAAAATTTGCTTTATATTCTCCAAAAAAATGGTGAATATTATCCATAGTGAATTACAACTCATATATATTATGGAAAATATCATCCAAATTGAATTTCCTATTATTTAAATACTTGGTAGTTTTCCTCTTCCCTTATAATGCCTTACTAAGGGATAATCATCCATAGAATCCTTATATATATATATATATATATATATATATACATATATATATATATACATATATATATATACATATACATATACATATACATATATACATATATATATATATACATATATATATATACATATATATATATACATATATATATATACATATATATATATATATACATATATATATATATATATATATATATACATATACATATATATATATATACATATATATATATATATGAGACTTTCAAAACTTTAATCCACATGTTTTTGATGTTGCATAATACACTGTGGCACATTGTATTCTGAAATAAATTACTAATAGCTTAATTCTTATGAAATAAATATGGTAGAAACACCATCTAATCCCTCTCACAATCTTTATGTATCTACTTTTATAGTCAGATAAAATTATATCTATAGAGAATATTTACTGAAAATAAAAAAAAATATATTGGCTCACTCCCAAAGCATAATGGGTGCTTTACAGCTATGCAACATACAACGAAGTCTCTTATTATTCTACCAACCTATTTTCGGCATCAGAGTTCTCATGGCTTGAACAAATATGGAAAAAATATTACATAAATTGCTTTTTTGCAAATATACTTTGCTTTATAAGATGTATACTTATCAATTTGAATACCAAGGCACTATAAATAAATGCAAATAAGTATATTCTATCTCTAAAATTATTTGATGTCGATAATTTGATGCCATAACTTTATTTATAAAATATTTAGATTATTCACCATTACATGCAAAACAATTCCCATCACCAATCATGCCACACACATGCTATTTGATATTCTCTTGTTTATAAAATCTTCAATTCTCAACTTAGAACATGCAAACTACTACAAAACTAGCTGACACTATGTAATTTGACAAAATAATAATAGGATAAATAGGAGTCCAACCATGCAATAATTTTGATCTTATAAAATCATCAAATTTATTGAATAGCATGTAAATTGTCTACCCATTGAATGACACCTTCCACCAAATAGAAAAATAATAATAAATAAGCACTAGTTCTCTTTAGTGTATCAATTGCTTTCTTTGATGGTAACTAGAAGTTTCTTCTTATTCCTCTATGATCAAACCTGATTTCACACACAGAAACAAATGTACTTACAAAAAATATTATTTTATTAAATATCTTAAATAATATATATTTTTAAAAACACACACTCAAAAACCAACCCAACAAAATAATATACTTCTAAAATTTATATTGGACTTTTCCCCCTTTTTACCTAGAATAGAACTTATCCGTTGGTTGGAACAGATACTAAACTTAAGCTTTTGGATATAATTATTTGAGGTTTATTTATTAGTCTGACACTATCTATAAAACTTACTAATTCAAACATTCTAGATCCCTTACAACTACTGCCACCCAGATATCCAACTAAATTTTAAATCCCACCCCTTTTTTAATTTTTTTCACATACATAAAATTTAAAAATATGGACAATAAAATAATTAATAATACCCCTTTAAAATGCACCTACATCAGACCACCAGGGTATAAAAATGGATTACTCATGAACTCTTATTCATGATTTTCTCTACTGTCACACCATACCTATTGATTTTTGAAGCTGACATCCAAGTTAAATCCTCAACTAGATGATATTTCCATTTTACCAAATAATGGTACTAGTGTTTGCCTCTAATTTTCTTGATAGTTTTTTAATCCAAAATAGTTTCTAGTTGTTCTAGTGGTTTCTTTGGCAATTATTGCTTACATGGAATCTCCTATTTTACTTCATCTTCAAAAATCTTGTCTTATTCCTCACCTTTCCTATAAGGATATATGTTAGAAACATTAAATATATGTGAGATTCCAATATCTATTGGAAGCTCCAATTCATATGCATTTGTTGAAAACTTCCTAAGGATTTTATAGGGTCCAATCTTTTTCAATTTCAACTTATTGTATTCCCCTCTTGGGAATCTTTCTTTTTTCAAATGAGCAATTACAAGATCTCCTACTTCAAATTGTAATTCTTTTCAAATTTGCTCTTTGCTTATACTTTCCTGAATTACCTATAGACTTTGTTTTACCATTTATTGAAGTTCCTACATTGCTACTACAAATTCTTTCACTTTAACACTTTTTTTCTCCTATTTACCTATATTTCTCAATTCATAAATTCATCTAAGATGCATTCCATATAAAATTTGGAAAGGAATTATGCCCGTGCTTCTATTTGGAGAATCATTATATGTAAATTCTTCTTGTGCTAAAACTTGATCCCATTGTTTGGGATGATCACTTACCAAGCCTCTCAAAATATTTCCCAAGCTTTTATTAACTATATCAATTTGTCCATCTATTTGAGGATGGTATGTAAAATTTAATGTCAATTTTGTGCCTAACTTCTTCCAAAGAGTCCTCCAAAAAATTTTAAGGAATTTTATATCTCTATATTAAAAAATGTTGTTATGTAAACCATGTAATATTACTACTTATTTAAAAAATAAGTCAGCTATGTGAGTTACATCACTGGTTTTATAACAAGGTATAAAATGAGCCATTTTTGAGAATCTATCTACTACTACAAATATAGAATCATTCCCCTTCTATATTTTTGGTAAACCCAAAACAAAATCCATACTTACAGAATCCCATGGTCTATTAGGAATGGGTAATGGCTAATATAACCCTGTATTCTAACTTCTTCCTTTTGCAAGCTAGCATATTCTATAGTTTTCAACAAACTTCCTTACATCAGTTGACATACCTATCTAATAATAAAAAACATTTACCTAGGATAATGTTTTATCCTATCCAAAATGTCCTGCAAGGCTGCCACTGTGATTTTCTTTGATGATATTTTCTCTCATAGATCCTTTTGGGATACAAAGATGGTTGTGTTTGAATAGCAATCCTTCTTGAAACATGTGATCCATCCAAGGACTTCTATCCTTTCTTATAGGATCTTTTAAAGCTTCATATGATTTTTTGAAATCTACATCATTTTCATACATTTCCTTTATTATGTCAAATCTTGTAACATTCACATGTATTTCCTATAAAACCAAATTTCTTCTACTCAAAGCATCAACAACCTTGTTATATTGGCCACTCCTATGTTTAATACAAAATGAAAAACTTTGAAAAAATTCCACCCATTTAACATGCATTTGATTTAATTAATTTTGGGTTTTGATAAATTGTAAGACATGATTATTAGTAAATAAAACAAATTCTTTTGGCATTAAATAATGCCTCCATTTCTTCAAAGCCTGCACTATAACATAGAATTACTAATCATAAGTTGAGTATTTATTTTTATCCTAATTAAGTTTCTAAAAAAAATAAGCCACTGGTTTACCTTCCTAATTTAGTACTTATCCTATAGTAGTTCCACTTGCATCACACTACATTTAGAATAACTTACTAAAATTAGTTAGTGCCAATACAGGCTGCTCTGTGATCTTCTACAATATCTAAACACTTTTATTAGCTACTCTAGTCCATCTAAATCATTGATTGCTTTCATTAATTTTTTCAACAATAGGAGCACAAATATTGCTAAATTTTTTGATAAACTACCTATAAAAGCTAGCAAGGCCATGAAAAACTCTTACCTCAAATGGATTCTTAGGTGTAGGCCATTCTTTTATATCTTTTACCTTGTCTTTATCTATCTTTAACCCTTCTTATGAAATCACAAAACCCATATAGACTAACTCTATTTTTAAAAAAATACACTTATTAAGGTCGATCAGTAACTTTTCCTCCTATAACCTCTTCAAAACCAATCTTAAATGTTTAAGATGCTCATCTCTTGATTTAGTAAAAACCAAAATATCATCAAGATAAACAATAACAAATTTACCTATGAATGGCTTAAGTACCTCATTCATAAGCCTCATAAAATTACTTGGGGCATTTGTTAACCCAAATGGCATTACCATCTATTCATACAAACCATCATTTATTTTAAATGATATCTTCCATTCATCTCCTTCTCTTATTTTGATCTGATGATATCCACTTTTTAAGTCTCTATTTGGAAAATATCTAGCACCACTCAACAATCTATTAGATCATCTATTTTTGGTAAAGTAAATTTATACTTGATAGTAATTTTTTATAGCCCTTGAGTCTATGCACATTTTCCAAGTTCCATCTTTTTTTGGTGAAAGTATAGTTGGATCTACACAAGGACTTAAGCTTTCCCTCACTAGTCCTTTATCCAATAACTCCTAAACTTACCTTGTGATTTCTTCATTTTCTTTTGGATTCATCCTATAAGCTACTGTATTTGGAAGGTTAGCCCCTAGTATTAAATTTATATGATGGATAATACTCCTTTAAGGAGGTAAATCATCTACTACAATATCCACAAACTCACTGAGCAAATATTTAATTTTGAAGGCAATTCATTCAACTTAGTAGTAGTGATTACAGTCTTTGGCTTATCAATAAGATCATAACTTACCTCTTCTTATTTTACTTGCTTTAAGAATTCTTTTCCACTGATAACTAAAACCTTTAAATTTTCTTCCATTACCACATCATCTTCTTTAAGAGGTGTTAGTATGTGCTTCTTACCATTTTTTTCAAATGTATAAGTATTCTACATGCCATCATGTATATATTTCTTGTCATACTACCAAGGCCAACCTAAGAGAACATGACAAACATCCATAGGCATTAAGTAACAAATACTTTCATCTTTATAACTCCCTATTTGAAATTCTACTTTGTATTGTTCATTAACCAAAAACTAATGACGTTTCTATAACCAAAACACTTTATAAGGAGTTGGATGACTCACATTTTACAAGTTTAATTTATTTACCCATCTCTGTGGTTAATAATAATATTAGTGTTACCACTATCAATAATTACCTAATAAAATTTACCTTTTGCTCTACAAGTGGTTCTAAATAACATTTTCCTTTAATGTGGTTATTTTATTTCTTTTGTGGATTTCAACAAAACCCTTTTCATCTATGTTGGCTAACAGATTTGTCCTTATATAAAGATATTTTATTTTAACTTCGTACCCTTCTCTGAAGAAATAATAAGTTAAACAACAAATGGGTGAACTATCAATATTAGTTCCCCTTTGAATTAAGGTACAACTCCCTTTAATATTTTCAATGAATTTAAATATTCAGATACACTTTTAACCAAAAAGTGTTTAAAGGTAGACTAATATCCATACATCATTAATTATGAATATGAGATTTTATAACAACAATAGGTAACAAAATACACAGATTATATTTTAAAAAATAATTAAATAGATAAACATATATATTTCTAAGCTAGTAAAGATTAAAACACATATAATGAATTGTCTAATGGAAGAGTAATCACTATATGAAAGAAGGTTTTGCATAGAAAACCCAACTTCAAATACTCAAACACACAGATCAAGTATGCAGTATTAATTATCCTTTTCATTCACAGATGAAAATGTTTCAAACAAACATCACATATATTACTAAAAGCAATGGTTTAGTTCTCTAATTTTCTAATTCCTTCCTTTTTTTCTATATTTTCTATGTCCCCATATTTTTACAACAAAAAATATATATCGTTGCCTTAACTCATCCATATTTTAAACTAAACTAGAGTTAAAGTAACTCTGACCCATATGGGATTTAGTTTTTACAAATTAAATAAATATCAAGTTTTGAATAGAAAAGTAACTAAATAACTGAATAAAAGAGACTATGTAAGTAAAATCATTGTTAAAATGATGGACTAGGATCTCTAGATTTGTTGTGTTCAGTGGGGTAGACACGTTGAGCTTTCCATTCTTGAAACGCTATAACGAACTCCTAAATTTTTGAAAGATTGGAAATGCCGACATGTTTTATCCTTGCTTTCTAGATGTTTTATTCCCCCCAAAATTTTCCCATCTTTTTTATGTGCTCTGAGAGTGTGTCGATACAACGAAAAATAAGTGACTCTACCTTTAAAATTTGAGAGAAGTTTTTAGTTGATAAGTTGTCACTTTCTTTAATGAAGTTAATCTTTTTCGTAAAGGATTGAATCATAACATTGATGTCCTTCTCTATTTTTCCATCATCTTTTATGTAATTGATATCAATGCTCTATAGATCATGTTGTAATGACTGAATGAATTCAATTATTTCTTTGATCATTTTTGTGATTTTGAATCATCCTTATCTGGATACTAAATTTCTTCATTCAACATTCTTCTTACTTGCATATAATATATCTTCATCGAGTCCTGTCAAGTTCTTTTTTGACAAAAACTTTGTTATCCCATATTTTTGCACTTCATCAATATGATTCATCACACTCATCCATTTTCTTTCCTCTTTTATCCAAAAAGCATTCTGAGTCTTCAAATATTCAACAGTGATTGTGGTTAGATCATATACATTCTTCAATTTATAAATGTATTCTATACCTTTTAGGATGATGCCATCCAACGAACTATCAAATACTTTGGTAATCATTTTGCCTCTATGTATTTGACACATCATCCTTTGATTGACATGATATTTTAGATCAAAAGACATGGGCATTTGGTAAATTGGTTGTGGATCTGGACTATGAATGGCATCAATATACTCTACCATTGACTGCATAGTCTATTTTAACTCTCTTTTATCCTTTTCATATTTCCAAGTTATATTGACTATCCTTTTAGTAGATGTTTCTAGATGATGCACATCAGCAGCATGTGATGTAGTCCCAAGGTCTACCTTTTCAACTATAAAATCTTGAACTATAGGATTTTGAATTTCTTCATTGGTTCTTAGATGGGTTATCTCTGCATTCCAATTCCCTGTGTTTGGGTCAACATCTACTCTGGATGTTTTTTTTAACTTTTTTGATTTAGGAGCTTTCCCTAAACACTTGCTCATCATATCTTCCAAGGGTAAAGAAAATGAAACTAATTTCCTTTTATGACTGATTGAACTTTCCAGCCATTTAGGTTCAAAAGCTGAGGCTTCTCTATTAGGATTAAGTTGATCAAAAGGTACAATTAAAATAATCATCAATTTAGTAGAATCAAAAGGAATCACTATCTATTGATCATTACTAACCTCTTTCGCTATTGGTGAATCAGATTCTTTATCACCTTTGACTTCTCCTGAATCCTCTTCAAAATTCAAATCCATAATCACTTTTTCAGAAATTTAATTCTTATTCTTGCTTTGAGTCCTTGACCTAATGGCACGAAGAGGTAGGGTAGTTACAAGGGCCTTCTCAGATTCTTTAATGATAGGGTCCCTTCTATTTTTTGACTTGGAAGTACCTACATCACAAATAGCAATAGGCTAGTTAGATGAGCTTATTGAAAATGGATATTCAATTATTGATGTATATTGATGGGAGACTATGTTTTGAGCTCCTCCCAATTTTTTCTTTCTCATCCATTTTTTAGTTCTCCCTATCACTGGAAGGGTCTTGACCTCAATTCTATCTTCCTCACTTTTATCCCAGTCAATTTATAGAATAGGTGATTATTTTGTTTGCTCAAATTGTGGATTAGTCACCTGTTTATCATTGTCAACAATTCTAGAAATGTCCATGTTTAATTTAAGCGTAATTATCTACCATAGGGAAAACTTGGACCACAATCTTCTTTTGACTTCAAATTCATCTAAACAATCCTCCCAATAATCCTCTAATTGAGGAATATATGAAAATGATGTTCTAAGATCCAAGTTATCTTTGGCAAAACCTTTGCTGTCAAATTGTGGTCTGGCTATGAAGTATTGTAAATTGAATTTCTTAAGATCCAATTCTAAATTCAAAGCATCAGATGTTGTTTTGCATGAATAATAACCAAGTTTAATAGGAAAATATACACCAAATTTATTTTTTGTTGGGAATTTTTAATCTACATGTGCTAATTGCCTACAGACTTCTATTAGCACAAATCAGTCAAAAACATACCTGGGTAACCTCAAGGGTTCACCATAAAAACCCCCAACTCTAATATAAGTGAACCTAGAAAATCAAATGAATAAACTACTATAGATATTAATTAACTACATAGCTTCATCAGATAACCTCTTATTAATGTTATTTGATAATTAAAAAGTCACTTTCCCAATAAAAACATCATTAACCTTCCTATAATCCTCATAGCAGTTATGCATTTGTAACTGTGAGTAATAATCATAAATTTTACTATCTTCAACTGAGGGTGAATGAAGTAACCCTACCCATTGTCTCATAAAAACTAGGCAATAGAGGAGGTATGAAGACATATAAAATTATCTATTTCCTAAACAATTACTTAAATCCTGATGCAAACATTCAGCTATAATTTTTTCCCAATCCAAATATTATTATTCTTAGAGGATCACCTATATGAAGAAGTACATCTAGTCTTCCCAATAATATGCATGAGCATTGCCTTTGAGTCTATGTAGTAATACCATGATATCTTGTACTTCTAGAATCATATGATTTCTTGTTAATAGCCTAAGTAGTCTTGAACCTCCTTTTTGGATTTTCAAGAGATAATTCTTAGCAATCATGCTCTTGTAAATTGTTTTATTCATTAAAAAGTAACCATATGAAGAAGTAATATTAAGGTAAAAGTATGGTTCCTTGGGAGGGATTTTCATCACAAACATTATGGTTTGTCTATTGATATGTAGTAGAACATTACCATCTATAGTCCTAATGCACGTATTTTGAGGTTCATATCTATTCATGCATTTAAGGACTAATTCAGGTCATTGTATAGCCATGGGAAAGGCCATAGCTTCAACTAGGCCACTTTTTACTATTTTCTACATCATAGGATTTGATAGAGGATTTCTAGCCCTTTCCTTAAAATCTTCCAAATCATATTAGACCAGAGAGGTGTCCCCAATTTCAGGTAGAGAACATATGAGACTAAAGCCATGCTCATAATCAAGACAAGTGGATTTCATGGCTATAGGTTGGAGAATATAATGAAAAGAGAATGTTTTGAATTTTTAAATAATGCTGCAAACTCAAAAGGATCCTTCTTTCCAACCAAGTAAAGGAACCAGCTTACAGTTAGAGTGAAACTCACCTTAAATTTATATAAAATCACTATGAATTCAAGTAATCAAATATCTTATACCACCTATGTTGTTCTCCTTTGTATCACCCAGTATGCTTGTTTGCTAAATTTGTATTATTTTCTCTTGATACAGATTTTTACTAGATCAAATGATAAAATTGGGACAATACGCGCTAAATATGCTTGATAAGGCACACATTATAACATATGCATTAATGGCAATCATATTTTATGCATGATTTTGATGTGTAATGATTATCTTTAGCCTTGTGAAAATTCAAAATTTTCATTTTATAATGAGTTTTTAGATATATTCTCCTCTAAATCTCCCACTAATTTTAACTTAGAGAAAGCCTCGGGGTGAGATGAGAGTATAATCATTAAACCATTGAACTTTTTGAAAATGTGGCTCAACTTCAGGGTTCAATGATATGAGATGAACTACACAAACTGACCAATAGTCATATGATCTTTTTAGAAACTTCAAATTTTGAAACATTAAACTATTGAAATTTTTAACTCTGCTACATAGGTTTAAATGTTAGGTTCAATTGGTAGGTTCAATGATAGGTTCAATGATACATTAATTTGTACAAGGGAATTGAGTGAATACGACTCTTTACAAATCATTGAGAATTAAAATTTTGAACCATTGAACTTATTGAACTCTGCTACATAGGTTCAAGTTCAACCAAAAAATTCAAAATCAAAATTGAAATACACAAAGGGACAAATAGTTCACTTTGAGAAATATTGAACCATTGAACTAATTGAACTTTTGAACTTATTAAATTCTTGAACTTAGAAAACGGTTTAGGTTTAAAGGTTCAATTATTTTAAGAATTTACACATAAAAGGTGATAAGTGATTGAACTTATTTTATGGCAAAATTCATGAAAATTTTGAATAAGGGAAACTCCAAAGGTAATATTGGCTCTGACTGGGGAGTGTATTTTATGGAAAATTGTAGAGAACTCAGAAACTCTAGTTAATGTATATCAAAAAAAATAAATGGAAGAAAAGGAGAAATACAAACCAAAAATGGGAAAGGAAAACACAAAATACAACAAGAAAGGAAAAGGTTATGTAAAAAATAGGGGATACCTGTTTCACATTTGGTACAACATGAGATCCTATCCATTATAGGACAGAGGTAAAATAGTCAACTTCACCTTTTTATCAAGATAGGCTGGAAGAGCAACTAGTGCATCTTTATTTTGTCTAAGCAAAGAGATTTGTTTCCCATCCATAGATTAACATCTACCAAATGTTTTTGTAAGGGTTAAGTCTAAGGCTTTGGCTATAGAAGAAGGCATTATATTATCAGAAGAACTTGAGTCTATGATATAATTGCTGAGTTTATGAACATTTATGAACAAGGAAACATAAAATGGGTTGGGTTTCATATCAATTATATAAGGAGTATCAGCAGATAAATTGATGGTCATTTTAGAAGTATAAATAGATGATTCAGGTGGACAATTAAATAATTAGGCAATGGGAGACTCAGTATTAACATTTAATTAAATTTTAGGTTCAACTTGTGTAAGACCATTTTTGACATATTTAACCAATTTATCAAGTTCTTTGTGTTTCAACCTGAAGTATTTAGTAGGGGATATTTGAATTTTTATAGACTTACAAAATTCTAAAATATCAAAAGAAGTCTCACAATCATTTTTGTGTAATAATTTGCTTTCTTGTGTCTTAGCATCAAAAGTTTTAGTAAAGGGTTCCTTACCTTTAACAGACACTTCTTGAGTATTAGAAAATCTCATATTCTTTTGACTTCTAGTAAGTACATCATATGAAGGATCTTCAGGAGTAACTAATATTTCACCTCCTCTTTTTGAATCATACTCTAGGAAGTGTATTTTAGAGTCGCCGGGTCTCTCAAAGCTTCTTTTTTCTTCAGTAATCTCCCCTAAGAAATCCTTAGTAGTAGTCATTTGAGTATATCTAAGCATTTTTGGACAAGAATTTACATCATTATCAGTAGTCAAATGAAAGATACACATGTTATTTCTGTCAATAGTCAATCTTGGTTGTGTTGATTCAAGTGGTAATGTCTTACCAATATTTGCTTGCTAATTTATCCTACCAATATCTTGATATGGTTGTTGGAAAGCAGTACTAGTCTTAGGTAATTGTCTTTTTAGAGCAATCATAACATTGACTAGCCTTTGAAGTATGGGATCTGTAGAGGATGAAGGATGAGCATCAGGTACTTAGACTTCTTTTTTCCATTTTCCTACCATAATAAGATCATCTTCCAACTCAACTACCAATGATTATGCATCTGTTAAATTGACAATTGCACCTCTTCTGAGATGAAAACTTATATTAGGAGGCATATAATTAATAAAGAAACATTTATAGTTCTTAGAATTTAGTCTTTTATTAGTAGGAATCTTGTGCACAATTCTATTAAATTTGGCTATAAATTCCCTCATGGATTCATGTATCTCCTTGAGCTGAGTCAATTGAGCAAGAAGGGAATTTTCATCTTCTGTACTTTTGAACCTATTTTCAAATGCAATTTTCATATCATTCCAACTTGTGATTGAGGAATCAGTTAGATGATAAAACCATTGTGCTAAAATATCAATTAGAGTTTGCATAAAAAGCCTTGTGGCTACATCTTGATGTTGTACACCTAACACACCACATGCCGCTGTAAAGGCACTCATATGTTCCTCTGGTGATTGTCTTCCATCTCCATTAAATTTGGGTAAATTTTCCATTTCATTTTTAGGCAAAGGATTCAGTTTGGCCCCAAAATTTAGAGGTCCTATAGTTTCACCCCAAGGTTGGGCCATTGGAAGAAAACTTATGGCAAAAGGACGATAGTACCAAAAAGAGTTAAGGCTTGATAGATAGAGGATGTAGAGGTATTTGGAGGGATAGAAGGTCTAATTATATATTTTATAACATGGGTGGAAATATAAGGAAAATTTAGGCTTTGTAATGTTTGAAAAGTAGAATCTTCAATTCCTTCTCTTCTCAAAGACCTTGTGTACCTTTTGGAATCTAGCTTATGATATAGTAATTATTAACTTCAATGCTACTCTTAATCTTTTCGCACTTTAGGGGGTTTAATTTCTTGCTACATTTTTTGCTTGTCTTCTTCTTTGCCTGAGTAATAACAATCTTATATTATCAGCCAATTCTTCTTCTTGTTCTAATATTCTACTTACCAATCTATAATCATCAATATTCTAACGAGAATGCCAAGAAAGAGTATTTAACTAGATAATTATATCTTCTTGTTCATCTTGAAAACCAATATTAGGTTTTAAAATAGGAATTATATTTTCGTGAGGAATCACCATTGTTGGCTCATATTAAGGTGACCAAATAAATTTCATTCCCCAATAGAGTTGCCAAAAAAAAATTGTTGGCTAACAAATTTGTCCTTGTATAAAGATATTTTATTTTAACTCCATACCTTTCTCTCAAGAACAAATAAGTTAAACAACAAATGGGTGAACTATCAAGATTAATTCCCCTCTAAATTAAGGTACACCTCCCTTTAAGATTTTCAATGAATTTAACTATTCAGATACACTTTTAACTAGAAAGTGTTTAAAGGTAGACTAATATTCATACATCATTATGTTATGAATATGGGATTTAATTATAGAAATAGGTAACAAAATACATAGATTCTATTTTCAAAAATAATTAAATAGATAAATGTATATATTTTTGAGCTAGTAAAGAATAAAACACATATAATGAATTTTCTAATGGAACAGTAATCACTATATGAAAGAAGGTTTTGCACAGAAAACCCAATTTCAAAT
This sequence comes from Torreya grandis, assembly GCA_037957365.1. Classification (NCBI taxonomy): domain Eukaryota; kingdom Viridiplantae; phylum Streptophyta; class Pinopsida; order Cupressales; family Taxaceae; genus Torreya; species Torreya grandis. The sequence continues at coordinate 714,644 of JARHVA010001953.1, forward strand.
ACTCAAACACATAGATCCAAGTATGCAGTAATTAATTATCCTTTTCATTCATAGATGAAAATGTTTTAGACAAACATCACATATATTACTAACAATAGTGGTTCAGTTCTCTAATTTTATAACTCCTTCCTTTTTTTTTGTATTTTCTATGTCCCCATCTTTTTACAACCAAAAATATATATTGTTGCCTTAACTCATCCATATTTTAAACTAAACCAAAGTTAAAGTAACTATGACCCATATGGGATTTAATTTTTACAAATTCAACAAAGATCAAGTTTTGAATAGAAAAGTAACTAAATAACTAAATAAAAGAGACTATGTAAGTAAAATCATTGTTGAAGTGATGGACTAGGATCTCCAAATTTGTTGTGTTTAGTGGTGTAGACACATTGAGCTTTCCATTCCTAAAATGTTGTAATGAACTCCTAAATTTTCAAAATATTGGGAATGCTAATGTGTTTTATCCTTGCTTCTAGATTTTTTCTTCCCTCTGAATTTTTTCCATCTTTTCTGTGTGCTCTAGGAGTGTGTCGATATAGTGACAAAGAAGTGACTCTACCTTTGAAATTTGAGAGAAGTTTTTAGTTAATAATCTATCACTTTCTTTAATGAAATTAATCTTTTCCCTAATGGACTAAATCACAACATTGATGTCCTTCTCTGGTTTTCCATCATCTTTTATGTAATTGATATCAATGCTCTATAGATCATGATGTAATGACTAAATGAATTCAATTATTTCTTTGATCATTTTTGTGATTTTGAATTGTCCTTATCTAGATACTAAATTTCTCCATTCAACATTTTTCTTACTTGCATATTATATATCTTCATTCAGTTCTGTCAAGTTCTTTTCTGACAAAAACTTTTTTATCCCATATTTTTCTACTTCATGAATCTAATTCGTATGCTCATCCATTTTCCTTCCTCTTTTATCCATACAACATTCACAGTCTTCAAATCTTCAATAGTGATTGTGGTCAGATCATATGCATTCTTCAATTTATGAATGTATTATGTACCTTTAGGGATGATGCCATCCAACCAACTATCAAATACTTTAGTAATCATTTTGCCTGTGTATCTGATCTAGCATCCTTTGATTGATAGGATATTTTAGATCAAAAGACATGGGCATTTGGGAAATTAGTTGTGGATCTGGACTATGAATGGCATCAATATACTCTATCATTGACCACATAGTCTATTTTAACTCTCTTTTATCCTTTTCATCTTTCCAAGTTCTATTGACTATTCTTTTAGTAGACACTTCTATATGATGCACGTTAGTGGCACGTGATGCAGTCCCAAGGTCTACCTTTTTAACTATAAAATCCTAAATTATAGAATCTTGAATTTCTTCATTAGTTCTTGGTTGAGCTATCTCTACATTTTACTTCCCTGTGTTTGGGTTAACATCTACTCTGAATGTTGTTTTTAAATTTTTGGATTTAGGAGCTTTTCCTAAACACTTGCTCACCATATCTTCCAAGGGTAAAGACAATGGAACTAATTTCCTTTTATGACTGATTGAACTTTCCATCCATTTAGGTATAGAAGTGAGGCTTCTCTATTAGGATTCTGTTGATTATAAGGTATAATTTAAACAATCATCAATTTAATAGAATCAGAAGGAATCACTATCTATTGATCTATACTAACCTCTTTTGCTATTGGTGAATTAAATTCTTTATCACCTTTGACTTCTCTTGAATCTTCTTCAAAATTCAAATCCACAACCACTTTTTTAGAAATTTAATTCTTCTTCTTGCTTTGAGTCCTTGACCTGATGGCATGAGGAGGCATCATAGTTACAAGGGCCTTCTTAGATTCTTTAATGATAGGGTCCCTTCTAGTTTTTAACTTGGAAGTACCTGCATCACAAATAGCAATATGCTGGTTAGATGAGCTTATTGGTAATGGAGATTCAATTATTGATGTATATTGATGGGAGACTATGTTTTGAGCTCCTAGCATTTTTTCTCTCTCATCCATTTTTTAGTTTTCCTTGTCACTAGAAGGGTCTTGACCTCAATTCTATCTTCCTCACTTTTATCCTAGTCAATTTCTAGAATAGGTTATTATTTTATTTGCTCGAATTGTGGATCAATCACCTGTTCATCATTGCCAACAATTCTAGAAATGTCCATGTTTAATTTAAGGGTAATTATCTACCCTAAGGAAAACTTAGACCACAATCTTCTTTTGACTTCAAATTCATCTGAACAATCCTCCCAATAATCCTCTAATTGAGGGATATGTGAAAATCCTATTCCAAGATCCAAGTTATCTCTGGAAAAAATTTGCTATCAAATTGTGGTATGGTTGTGAAGTATTGAAAATTGAATTTCTTAAGATCCAATTCTAAATTCAAAGCATCAGATGTTATTTTACATGAATAACATCCAAGTTTAATAGGCAAAAATATAGCAGATTTATTTTTTGTTGGAAATTTTTAATTTACATGTGCTAATTGCCTATAGACTTTTATTAGCACAAATCAGTCAAAAACATACCTGGGTAACCTCAAGGGTTCACCATCAAAACCCCCAACTCTAATATAAGTGAACCTAGAAAATCAAATAAATAAACTACCATAGATATTAATTGACTACATAGCTTTATCAGACAAACTCTTATTAATGTTATTTGATAATTAAAAAATCACTTTCCCAATAAAAACATCATTGACCTTCCTCTAATCCTCATAGTAGTTATGCATTTGTAACTATGAGTAATAAATATAAATTTTACTATCTTCAGCCAAGGGTGCATGAAGTAACCCTACCCATTGTCTCGTAGAAGCCAAGAAATAGAGGAGGTATGAAGACATATAAAATTATCTATTTCCCAAACAATTACGTAAACCCTGATGCAAACATTCAATTACAATTTCTACCCAGTCCAAATATTATTCTCCTTGGAGGATCACTTGTATGAAGAAGTACATCTAGTCTTCCCAATAATATGCATGAGCATTGCCTTTGAGTCTGTGTAGTAATACCATGATATCTTTTACTTATAGAATCATATGATTTCTTGTTAATAGCCTAGGTAGTCTTGAACCTCCTTTTTGGATTTTCAAGAGCTTATTCTTAGCAATCATGTTCTTGTAAATTTTTTTCTTCATTAAAAAGTGACTATAGGAAGAAGTAATACTAAGGTCAAAGTATGGTTCCTTGGGAGGGATTCTAATCACAGACATTAGGGTTTGTCTATTGATATGTAGTAGAACATTACCATCTATAGTCCTAATGAACCTATTTTGAGGTTCATATCTATTCATGCATTCAAGGACTAATTCAAGGCATTGTATAGCCAAGGGAAAGGCCATAGCTTCAACCACACCACTTTTTACTATTTTCTACATCATAGGATTTGATAGAAGATTTCTAGCCCTTTCCTCAAAATCTTCCAAATCATATTAGACTAGAGAGGTGTCCCCAATTTCAGGTAGAGAACATATGAGACTAAGGCCATGCTCATAATCAAGACAAGTGGATTTCTTGGCTACAAGTTGGAGAATATAATGAAAAGAGAATGTTTTGAATTTTTAAATAATGTTGCAAACTCAAAAGGATCCTTCTTTCCAACTAAGTAAAGGAACTAGCTTACAGTTAGAGTGAAACTCATCTTAAATTTATCTAAAATCACTATGAATTCAAGCAATCAAATATCTTATACCACCTATGTTGTTCTCCTTTGTATCACCCAGTATGCTTGTTTGTTTAATTTACATTATTTTCACTTGACGCATATATTAACTAGACCAAATGCTAAAATTGGGACAATACATGCTAAACATGCTTGATAAGGTGCACATTTTGACATTTGCATTAATGGCAATCATATTTTATGCATGATTTTGATGAGTAATGATTATCTATATCCTTGTGAAAATTCAAAATTTTCAATTTATAATGAGTTTTCAGATATATTCTCCTCTAAATCTCTCACTAATTTTAACTTAGAGAAAGCCGCAGGGTGAGATGAGAGTATAATCATTGAACCATTAAACTTTTTGAAAATGTGGTTCAACTTCGGGGTTCAATGATATGAGATGAACTACACAAACTGACCTATAGTCATATGATCTTTCTAGAAACTTCAAATTTTGAAACATTGAACTGTTGAACTTTTGAACTCTGCTACATAGGTTCAAACGTTAGGTTCAATTGGAAGGTTTAATGATAGGTTCAATGATAGGTACAATGAGTAGGTTCAATGATACATTAATTTATACAAGGGAATTGAGTGAACATGACTCTTTACAAAACATCAAGTATTGAACTTTTGAACCATTAAAATTATTACACTCTGCTAAATAGGTTCAAGTTTAACCAAAAAATTCAAAATCAAAATTGAAATACACAAAGGGACAAACAATTCACTTTGAGAAATATTAAACCATTGAACTAATTGAACTTTTGAACTTATTAAACTCTTGAACTCTAAAAAAGGTTTAGGTTTAAAGGTTCAATTCTTTTAAGAATTTACACACAAAAGGTGATAAGCGGTTGAACTTATTTTATGGCAAAAGTCATGAAAATTTTGAATAAGGGCAACTCCAAAGGTAACAATGGCTCTAACTAGGGAGTGTATTTTATGGCAAAATGTAGAGATCTCAAAAACTTTGGTTACACAGACTAAAAAAAAGAAATGGAAGAAAAGGAGAAAGAGAAACCAAAAATGGGAAAGGAAAACACAAAACACAACAAGAAAAGAAAAGGTTATGTAAAAAATAGGGGATACATGCTTCACATTCAGTACAACTTGAGATCCTATCCATTATAGGATAGGGGTAAAATGACTCCATCTAGATATTCCAATTTAAAAGAATTAGGACCAAGAACCTGATGAATTTTGAAGGTCCTTTCCAAAGTGAATCAAATTTACCATGTGCTCCTTTAAGTTCTCTCCTTCTATCACATAGCAATACTTCATCTCTTTCCATGAACTTTTTTGGTTTAGTTTTTTGGTCAAAAATCTTTTTATCCCTAGTTTGATGAGTAGTAATATGATCAACCAGTTCATTCCTCTCCTCTTCAATCTTTAGTTAAATACATAACTCTTTTCTCTAAAGAGTCTTGAAAGTACTAATATTTAATAACATTATGTAATCTAGCTATAGATAATTGTAGAAGCAATGATAGTTGTGTTCCTATTCCATAAACTAGCTCAAATAGTGCCATTCCTATTGCTCTTTTTGGTGTTACCCTGTTAGCCCAAAATGCTTCATACAATTTCTTATGCCAATCTCTGGGGTTATCACTCACTAATTTCTTTATGATGGTTATCAAATTTTTATTACTGGACTCTACTTGTCCATTTCCTTGAGAATAATCATTTGATTTGTGAGAAAGAGAGATATTATGTTCATAGCAGAATGAAGTAAGCTCCATTAAAGAAAAAATGGTAGCGTTATCTGCCATAACCTTCTGAGGAACACCAAAACGTACCATTATATTTTCTTTGAGAAAATCACATACCACTTTTGAAGTAGTTCTCTTCATAGGGATTGCTTCAACCCATTTCATAAAATAATCAGTTGCTATTAGAATGTGTGTATGACCAACACTTGAAGGAGGTGAAAGAGGACCAATGAAGTCTAATCCCCACTATTTGAAAGGTTCTTTAATAATGACAGGTCTTAGAGGTAATGTTGTAAGTTGTGGTCTTCTTGAGAATAATTTGGATTTTTCATAGTTAGCTACCCATTTATATGCATCTTTGAACATACCTAGCCAATAATAACAATTTCTAAGGATTTTGAAAGTTGTGACTGAAGAAGAGAAATGTCCACCACAGGATTCATTATGAAAAACGTCCAATAGTTTAGATTGTTCTTCCTTATCGACACACTTCAAAAAGGTTCCATCTAATCCTTTTTTGTATAGGACATCACCCCAAATCACATATTTTGTTGATTTTAACTTTAGGTTTCTTTTATCCTTTGGGGATAAATGACTGGGATAGTCTCCATAAGTAAGATAGTGTACCATGCTTAGGAACCATGGATCTTGTAAACTCACCAATAGAATAGTATGAATTTCTTCTTCTTCCTCTTCTTTACTTTTGACTATCAATTTACATAAACCTTGACCTCTAACTAATTTGATTGGCCTAATCTCTAGGTCGTATTCTTGAATTTTAGCAACCCATGTTGCTCTATTGTTTATCCCAACCTCTTGCTGAGTCAGAATGTTTTTCACAACTGAACTAAGAACAAATACAACTGAATTAAAATGAAGTATACAATATCTGAATTGTTTAACAGCCTTCACTATAGCAAAAGCTTATTTCTCAGATAAAGAATATTTAATTTCATGTTTCTTGAGAGGAACACTCATAAAGGCTATTGGGGCTTCTACATTTACTTCATGTTTTTGTAACAAGATGCCAGACATGGTATGTTTTGAAGCATAATAGTAAATAAAAAAATATTTTTGGAAATTGAGATTTATCAAAGTAGGTGTTTGTGTAATTGCTTCTTTAATATCTTCAAATGATTTCTTAGTAGATTCATTCCATTTGAATGATTGTTTTTCACTCATCATCCCCACAATATGTTTCATAATTTCAACAAAATTAGGAATGAACCTTCTGAGAAAATTAATCTGACCAAAGAAAGATTTAACTCCAATCCTATCAGAAGAAAGACTTAACTATTATATTTCTCTAACTCTTTCTGGGTCAATTTTGATTCCACCTTTTGAAACTATGTGTCCTAATAATTTACCTTCTATAACATAGAAAACTAACTTCTTAGGATTAAGAGATATCCCATGACTCAAGCATCTTTGTAAGATGGTCTACAGATCCTTCAGATGATCTTCTCTTTTTCTAGAGAAAATAGTCAAATCATCAAGATATATAACAATAATTATATCTTTCAAATATTTAAAGGATGAATCCATCACCCATTGAAAAGTTGCACCAACATTAATCAAATTTAAGGGCATACGATTATAAGCAAAAGTTCCTCAAGGTGTAGTGAAAGTAGTTTTATGTTGGTCAGTCGTAGCTACACTTATCTGATTATAACCTAAGAACCCATCTAACATGGACATCATTTTTGACCTAGCAACAGTTTGTAAGATGTGATCCATCATAGGCAAGGGATAATTATATTTTAAACTAGCTTGATTCAAATTCCTGACGTCAACACAAATTCTTATTTCTCTATTCTTTTTTCACACTAGAACAATGTTTGTCACCTAGGTGGAGTGATGAATTGGATAAATAATCCTATCCTTTAGCATCTTGTCAATCTCTTTAAAGATAGTTTCAACAACTTTTGAGTTATAATTTCTCAACTTTTCCTTGAAAGGAGTTGAATTTGCTTTCAAAGGAATATGATGCTGAAACTGTCCACATCTAAAATCTTTAAGGTCGTCATAGCACCAAGCAAAGACATCCTTATACTTAATCAATAGATTAATTAATTCATTTTTATCCTTTGGTAAACAACCCCTATCAATGGAGATCCATTTTAGGTTAGTTTCACTTCCAATGTTGATTTTATCATAATCTTCTATTTTGTTAGGACTCTGGGCATGTTTATTTTTAGTATATTCATCTTGTCTAGTGAACAAATGTTCTAGAAAGACCAGTCCTTTAGGGATTTTATTTCCTTTTAATTAAATTACATCATCTTATGGATTGATCTCTGGGTCAGGAGTGAATTCCTTACATTTTGTTTTTGAACCTTTAAAATAAGTCCCCAAGAACATATCAACATTCTCCAAAAAAAATTGATCAATTTATTATTCTCAAAAACATGCCAATTTTCAGCATTATCCTAGATATTAGGATGATAGATTAATTCTATTCTATATGAATCCTTTTCAAAATTAGGGTGTGGGAGAAGAAGAGAAGCTGATACTATGAGAGAATCTGATCGAGTGATCTGGTCTTTGGGAATTGGCTCAATAGAAAAGGCATCTAAACATTCTATCTCATCCCAAACTTTGTTTTTGTAGTGTCTTAATCTATCATTCTTAACTAAAAAAATACCTCTCACTTGCTTGAAAATCAATTCAGCATCTCCTTTTACCTTGAGAATTTTTATACATTTTCCTTTAGCTTCATTTAACCCAAGCAATAAAGCTTCATATTCTATAGTATTATTAGTGTTTTTAATTTCAATCTTCAAAGAGCAAGGAAAATTTTTACCTTCATGTGAGATCAACACAACTCCTGCTCCTGAACCAACAGTAGCACAACTGCCATCAAATTCCATAGTCCATAGATCATCTGAATGAATAGACTTTGGGATAGATTCTTATTTTAAACCCTTAGAGGAGAAAAAATAGTTGCCAAATTCACATTCTTTAAATAGAATCTAAGACTTAGGCTCATCAGAAGGATATACCATAAACATGCATTTAAGTTCATGTTCCAATTTAACTTTCTACTTTCCCACTAGAATTGTAACTTCTAACCAATCCAATTTAATCTGCCCTCCCAAATCTTTTAAAAAAGTCTTGCTCAACAACATTCCATAACTAGTGGGGATATCTTCTACCAAGATAGTCAACTTCACCTTTTTATCAGGATAGGCTGGAAGAGCAACTAGTGCATCTTTAATTTGTCTGAGCAAAGAGATATGTTTGCCATTCATGGAGTAACATCTACCAAATGTTTTTGTAAGGGTAAAGGCTAAGGATTTGGCTATAGAAGAAGGCATTATATTATCAGAAGCACCTGAGTCTATGATATAATTACTGAGTTTATGACCATTTATGAACAAGGAAACATAAAATGGGTTGGGTAACATATCAGTTGTATAAGGAGTATCATCAGATAAATTGAGGGTCATTTTATAAGTATGAACAAATGATTAAGGTGGAGAAGTAAATAATTGGGCAATGGGAGACTTAGTTTTAACATTTAATTAACTTTTAGGTTTAACTTGTGTAGGACCATTTATGACATATTTAACCAATTTATCAAGTTCTTTGGGTTTCTACCTGAGGTATTTAGTAGGGGATATTTGAATTTTTATAGACTTACAAAATTCTAAAATATCAAAAGAAGTCTCACAATCATTTTTGTGTAACAATTTGCTTTCTTGTGTCTTAGCATCAGAAGTTTTAGTAAAGGGTTCCTTACCTTTAATAGACAATTCTTGAGTATTATAAAATCTCAGATTCTTTTGACTTCTAGTAAGTACCTCATATGAAGGATCTTCAAGAGTAACCAATATTTCACCTCCTCTTTTTGAATCATACTCTAGGAAGTGTATTTTAGAGCCACCAGGTCTCTCAAAGCTTCTTTCTTCTTCTTCAATAATCTCCCCTAAGACATCTTTTGTAGCAATCATTTGAGTACATTTAAGCATTTTTGGACAATAATTTACATCATAATCAGTATTCAAATGAAAGACACACATGTTATTTCTTCCAAGAAGGGATTCAATAGTCAATCTTGGTTGTGTTGATTCAAGTGGTAATGTCTTACCAGCATTTGGTTGCTGATTTCTCCTACCAATATCTTGATATGGTTGTTGGAAAGTAGTACTAGTCTTAGGTAATTGTCTTTTTAGAGCAATCATATCATTGACTAGCCTTTGAAGTATAGGATATGTAGAGGATGAAGGATGAACATTATGTACTTGTACTTATTTCTTTAATTTTCCTACCATAATAAGATCATATTCCAACTCAACTGCCAATGATTGTGCATCTGTTAAATTGATAATTGCACCTCTTTTGAGATGAAAACTTATATCAGGAGGCATAGAATTAATAAAGAAACATTTATAGTTCTCAGTAGTTGGTCTTTATTAGTAGGAATCTTATGCACAATTCTATTAAATTTGGCTATAAATTCCCTCATGGATTCATGTATCTCCTTCTTGAGCTGAGTAAATTGAGCAAGAAGGGATTGTTCATCTTCTGCACTTTTGAACCTATTTTCAAATGTAGTTTTCATATCATTTCAACTTATGATTAAGGAATTAGTTAGATGATAAAACAATTGTGCTGCAATATTAATTAGATTTTTCATGAAAATCTTTATGGTTACATATTGATGTTGTACACCTAACACACCACATGCTGTTATAAAGGCACTCAGATGTTCCTCTGGTGATTATCTTCCATCTCCATTAAATTTGGGTAAATTTTAATTTATATTTTTAGGCAAAGGATTTAGGTTGGCCCCTAAATTTATGGCAGAAGGAAAGATAGCACCAAAAAGAGTTAAGGCTTGATAGATAGAGGATGTAGAGGATTTTGGAGGGCTAGGAGGTCTACTTCTAGATTTTCTAACATGGGTGGAAATATAAGGAAAATTTAGGCTTTGTAATGTTTGAAAAGTAGAATCTTCAATTCCTTCTCTTCTCAAAGACCTTGTGTACCTTCTAGAATCTAGCTTATGATATAATAATTATTAACTTTGATGCTACTCTTAATCTTCTCACACTTCAGGGGGTTTAATTTCTTGTTACATTTTTTTCTTTTCTTCTTCTTTGCTTGAGTAATAGAAATCTTATATTATCAGCCAATTCTTCTTCTTGTTCTAATATTCTACTTGCTAATCTATAATCATCAATATTCCAATGAGAATGCCAAGCAAGAGTATTTAACTGGATAGTTATATCTTCTTGTTCATCTTGAAAACCAATATTAGGTTTTAAAATAGGAATTATATTTTCATGAGGAAGCACCATTGTTGGCTCATATTAAGGTGACCAAGTCAATTTCATTCCCCAATAGAGTTGCCAAAAAAAAAATTGTTGGCTAACAAATTTGTCCTTATATAAAGATATTTTATTTTAACTCGATACCTTTCTCTCAAGAACAAATAAGTTAAACAACAAATGGGTGAACTATCAAGATTAGTTCCCCTCTAAATTAAGGTACAACTCCCTTTAAGATTTTTAATGAATTTAAATATTTAGATACACTTTTAACCAGAAAGCATTTAAAGGTAGACTAATATCCATACATCATTATGTTATGAATATGAGATTTTATAACAACAATAGGTAATAGAATACACAGATTCTATTTTCAAAAGCAATTAAATAGATAAATGTATATATTGTTGAGCTAGTAAAGAATAAAACACATAATGAATTTTATAATGGAAGAGTAATCACTATATGAAAGAAGGTTTTGCACAAAAAACCCAACTTCAAATACTCAAACACACAGATCCAAGTATGCAGTAATTAATTATCCTTTTCATTCACAGATGAAAATGTTTTAGACAAACATCACATATATTACTAATAATAGTGGTTTAGTTCTCTAATTTTCTAACTCCTTCCTTTTTTTGTATTTTATATGTCCCCATCTTTTTACAACCAAAAATATATATCGTTGCCTTAACTCATCCATATTTTAAACTAAACTAGAGTTAAAGTAACTCTAACCCATATGGGATTTAGTTTTTACAAATTCAATAAAGATCAAGTTTTGAATAGAAAAGTAACTAAATAATTGAATAAAAGAGACTATGTAAGTAGAAAACATTGTTGAAGTGATGGACTAGGATCTCTAGATTTGATGTGTTCAATGGGGTAGACACATTGAGATTTCCATTCCTAAAATGCTGTAATGAACTCCTGAATTTTCAAAATATTGGGAATGCTGATGTGTTTTATCCTTGCTTTCCATATTTTTTCTTCCCTCTGAATTTTTCCCATCTTTTTGTGTGCTCTGGGAATGTGTCGATACAGTGACAAAGAAGTGACTCTACCTTTGAAATCTAAGAGAATTTTTCAATTGATAAGCTATCACTTTCTGTAATGAAATTAATCTTTTTCATAATGGACTAAATCACAACATTGATGTCCTTCTTTGGTTTTCCATTGTCTTTTATGTAATTGATATCAATCCTCTATAGATCATGATGTAATGACTGAATGAATTCAATTATTTATTTGATCATTTTTGTGATTTTGAATTGTCCTTATCTAGATACTGAATTTCTCCATTCAACATTTTTCTTACTTGCATATTATATATCTTCATTCAGTTCTGTCAAGTTCTTTTCTGACAAAAACTTTTTTATCCCATATTTTTATACTTCATGAATCTAATTTGTATGCTCATCCATTTTCCTTCCTCTTTTATCCATACAGCATTCAAAGTCTTCAAATCTTCAATAGTGATTGTGGTCAGATCATATACATTCTTCAATTTATGAATGTATTTTGTACCTTTAAGGATGATGCCATCTAACCAACTATAAAATACTTTGGTAATCATTTTGCCTTTATGTATATGATCTAACATCCTTTGATTGATAGGAGATTTCAGATCAAAAGACATGGGCATTTGGAAAATTAGTTGTGGATCTAGACTATGAATGGCATCAATATACTCTATCATTGACCACACAGTCTATTTTAACTCTCTTTTATCCTTTTCATCTTTCCAAGTTATATTGACTATTCTTTTAGTAAACACTTATATATGATGCATGTCAATGGCACATGATACAGTCCCAAGGTCTACCTTTTCAACCATAAAATCTTGAACTATAAAAACTTGAATTTTTTCATTGGTTCTTGGCTGAGCTATCTCTACATTTCAATTCCCTGTGTTTGGGTCAACATCTACTCTGAATGTTATTTTTAACTTTTTGGATTTAGGAGATTTCCCTAAACACTTGTTCACCATATCTTCCAAGGGTAAAGAAAATGGAACTACTTTCCTTTTATGACTGATTGAACTTTCCATCCATTTAGGTACAAAAGCTAAGGCTTCTCTATTAGGATTTGAATGATTAGAATGTATAATTGAAACAATCATCAATTCAGTAGAATCAAAAGGAATCGTTATCTATTGCTATACTAACCTCTTCTACCATTAGTGAATTAGATTCTTTATCACCTTTGACTTCTCCTAAATCCTCTTTAGAATTCAAATCCACAATCACTTTTTTAGAAATTTGATTCTTCTTATTGCTTTGAGTCATTGACCTAGTGGCACGAGGAGGCAGGGTAGTTAAAAGGGCCTTCTCAGATTCTTTGATGATAGGATCCCTTCTACTTTTTGACTTGGAAGTACTTGCATCACATATAGCAATAAGCTGGTTAGATGAGCTTATTGGGAATAGAGATTCAATTATTGTTATGCATTATTGGGAGACTATGTTTTGAGCTCATTCTATTTTTTGCTCTCTCAGCTATTTTTCAGTTTTGCTTATCACTGAAAGGGTCTTGACCTCAATTCTATCTTCCTTACTTTTTTCCTAATCAATTTCTAGAATAGGTGATTTTTGTATTTACTCAAATTGTGGATCAGTCACCTATTCATCATTATCAACAATTCTATAAATGTCTATGTTTAATTTAAGGGTAATTATCTACCTTAAGGAAAACCTAGATGATAATCTTCTTCTAACTTCAAATTCTTCTGAACAATCCTCCCAATAATCCTCTAATTAAGGAATATGTGGAAATCTTGTTCTAAGATCCAAGTTATCTCTAGCAAAACCTTTGCTGTCAAATTGTGGTCCGGCTATGAAGTATTGAAAATTGAATTTCTTAAGATCCAATTCTAAATTCAAAGCATCAAATATTGTTTTACATGAATAATATCCAAGTTCAATAGAAAAACATATGCCAGATTTATTCTTTGTTGGGAATTTTTTTATCTACATGTGCTAATTGCTTGCAGACTTCTATTAGCACAAATCAGTCAAAAACATTCTTGGGTAACCTCAAGGGTTCACCATCAAAACCCCCAACTCTAATATAACTGAACCTAGAAAATTGAATGAAGAAAGTACCATATATATTAATTAACTACATAGCTTCATCAGACAACCTATTATTAATGTTATTTGATAATTTAAAAGTCATTTTCCCAATAAAAACATCATTGACCTTTCTATAATCCTCATAGTAGTTATACATTTGTAACTATGAGTAATAATCATAAATTTTACTATCTTCAGCCAAGGGTGCATGAAGTAACCCTACCCATTGTATCGTATAATCTAGGCAATAGAGGAGGTACAAAGACATAAAATTCTCTATTTCCCAAATAATTACTTAAACCCTAATGTAAAAACTCAACAATAATTTATGCCCAATCCAAATATTGTTCTCCTTGGAGGATCACCTATATGAAGAAGTACATCCAGTCTTCCCAATAATATGCATGAGAATTGCCTTTCAGTATGTGTAGTAATACCATGAAATCTTATACTTTTAGAATCATATGATTTCTTGTTAATGGCTTAGGTAGTATTGAACCTCCTTTTTTGAATTTCGAGAGCCAATTCCTAAAAATCACACTCTTGTAAATTGTTTTCTTCATTGAAAAGTAACCATAGGAAGAAGTAATACTAAGGTCAAAATACAGCTCCTTGGGAGGGATTCTAATCACTGACATTAGGGTTTGTCTATTGATTTGTAATAGAACATTACCATCTGTAGTCCTAATGCACCTATGTTGAGGTTCATATCTATTCATGCATTAAAGGACTAATTCAGGGCATTATGTAGCCATGGGAAAGGCCACAACTTCAACTAGGCCACTTTCTACTATTTTTTGCATCATAGGATTTGATAGAGGATTTCTAGCCCTTTCCTTAAAATAGTCCAAATCATATTGGACCAGAGAGGTGTCCCCAATTTCAGGCAGAGATCATATGAGATTAGGGCCATGCTCGTAATCAAGACAAGCAGATTTTATGGCTATAGGTCAGATAATATAATGAAAAGAGAATGTTTTGAATTTTTAAATAATGCTACAAACTCAAAAGGATCCTTATTTCCAACCAAGTAAAGGAACTAGATTACAGTAAGAGTGAAACTCATCTTAAATTTATCTAAAATCATTATTAATTCAAGCAATCAAATATCTTATACCACCTATGTTGTTCTCCTTTGTATCACCTAGTATGCTTGTTTGCTGAATTTGAATTATTTTCTCTTGATGCAGAATTAACTAGATCAAATGATTAAATCAGGACAATACATGTGAAACATGCTTTATAAGACATGCACTCTGACATATGCATTAATGGCAAGCATATTTTACATGCAATTTAATGAGTAATGATTATCTATAACCTCATGAAAATTCAAAATTTTTTCTTTATAATGAGTTTTCAGATATATTCTCCTCTAAATCTCCCACTAATTTTAACTTAGAGAAAGCCTCAAGGTGAGATGAGAGTATAGTAATTTAACCATTGAACCATTGAAAATTTTGAAAATGTGGTTCAACTTTGGGGTTTAATGATATGAGATGAACTACACAAACCGACCAATAGTCATATGATCTTTCTAGAAACTTCAAATTTTGAAACATTGAACCGTTAAACTTTTGAACTCTGCTACATAGGTTCAAATGTTAGGTTCAATTGGTAGGTTTGATGATAGGTTCAATGATAGGTTCAATGAGTAGGTTCAATGATACATTAATTTATACAAGGGAATTGAGTGAACATGACTCTTTATAAAACAACGATTATTAAACTTATTGAACTTAGCTACATAGGTTCAAGTTCAACTAAAAAATTCAAAATAAAAATTGAAATACACAAAGGGACAAACAGTTCACTTTGAGAAATATTGAACCATTAAACTAATTAAACTTTTGAACTTATTTAACTCTTGAACTCTGAAAAAGGTTTAGGTTCAAAGGTTCAATTCTTTTAAGAATTTACACACAAAAGGTGATAAGCAATTGAACTTCTTTTATGGCAAAATTCATGAAAAATTTGAATAAGGGCAACTCCAAAGGTAACAATCAGTAATGTTTCTCCTATCTCTAGAGCATCTTCAAGAGGAGATGATCTTATACTTTTTGCATCTTCAGCTTGGGTAAGATGAACATTTCCATGACTTGTAGATGGATTTTTAAGATACTCAAAGGACTTATGTCTAAATTTTCCACACTTAAAACATCTACCAACAAATCCTCTACCTCTATTTAAAGGTATTATACCTTTGAAAGGATACCTACCTCTTGGAGTAAATTATTGTCTCTAAAAGTTACTGTTAGCTTGAGAGCCACTAAATTCTCCTTGATGTCTTTGCAATTGAATTCTTCTTCCTTATTTTCCTTTTCCTCTATAAGTTCTACCTATGACCCTTACATGTTGAGGTTGTTTCCTTATTAAGTTTTATTTTATTTTTAAGGCATATTGGTATGCCTCTTCCACTAAATTTTGAATGATAAGACTCATTTCATCCTAAATGGAGTATTTTAAGCCATTTGTATACCTTGACACCTTTTTTACATCATCTTCAACATGCACTACTCTTATTTTTAGTCTATAAAATTCCTCGGTATATTATTTTATAGACATTTATTTTTGTTTCACATTTTTCAATTTTATAAAAATATTAACTTGATAATATTTAGGCATGAATTTACCTTTTAATTTGGAAACCATCTGTCTTAGCTCTTGATTTTTGGATTTCCTTTTCTTCTTCTTTCTTCTTTCACTCCATCGCACCACAGGGATGCATGACTCTTCAATCTAGTCATAGCAAATTCAACCTTTTTATCATCATCAACTCCTTCATATTAAAAATATTTCTCCATTAAATTGATCTAGTTGATGAGCTCTTCCACATTCAAGTTTCCCTCATACATGGGAACCTCTATTTTAGGCTTTACACTCACACCCATAATAGTCTAAATCATTATTTCTTCTACTATTTCTTCCTCTTCCACCAATTCTTCTTATGGCAGTTCCTCTTCTCTATCACTAGCTTTAGCCATGTCAGTTCCTCTTCTCTAAACCATTTCTAGATCCTTTAATCTAGCCATAAGATTTTGTATTTCTTCTATTACTGCTATCTATCCATTAGCTTGTCCTAGTTGCCTCCTTCCTTTGCCTCTTTCTCTCATCACCATATTGATTTTAAAACCTTTTGGATATCTTTATTTTATACAGCATGTTACTCTGATACCAAAAATTGATGTCTAATTATTTTATTAAAAAAAAATTACTAGATCAAACTTTGCTTTACATTCTCTAGACAAAGGGTGAATATTTGAAAAAAAATCTGCCAAAAAAAAAATCTTACCCTTACTCTAGATAATGCAAAACAAATATTTAAATCCTCTTTTTAATTTAAACATGAAACTTATATCCCTTTATCCGTAGTGAATTTTAACTCATATATATTATGGTAAATATCATCCAAATTTAATTTCCTCTTATTGAAATACTTGATAGTTTTCCTCTTCACTTATGATGACTTGCTAAGGGATAATCATCCATAGACTCCTTTCTTGATTTTATTTGATATATATATATATATATATATGAGACTCACAAAACTTTAATCCACCTATTTTTGATGTTGCACAATACACCATGGCACCTAGTATTCTGAGCTAAATTACTAATATCTTAATTCTTGTGAAATAAATATGGTAGTGACACCATATAATCTCAAAATCCTTATGTATTTACTTTATAGTCAGATCAAATTACATATATAGAGAATATTTACTCAAAATAATTATAAAAATGAATATTTGATCACACCTAGAGCATAATGGGTGCTTTACAACCACGTAGCATACAAGGAAGTCTCATATTATTCTACCAACTTGTTTTGGGCATTAGAATTCTTGTGGCTCAAACAAATATGAATAAAATATTAAATAAATTAATTTTCTATAAATATACTTTGCTTTACAAGCTGTATACTTATCAATTCAAATACCCAAGCACTCTAAATAAATGCAAATAAGTATATTCTATCTCTGAAATACTTTGTTGTAAATAATTTGACACTACAAATTTATTTATAAAATATTTAGATTATTCACCATTACATGAAAAATTATTCCCATCACTAATCATACCACACTAGAACATGCTATCTGATATTCTCTTATTTATAAAATTTCAATTCTTAACTTACAACATGAAAACTACTATAAAACTGGTTGGTTCCATGCAATTTGATAAAATAATAACAATATAAATACCAGTCCAACTATGCAACAATTTGGATCTTATAAAATCATCAAATTTATTGAATAGCATGCAAATTATCTACCCACTAAATGACGCCTTCCACCAAATATAAAAATAATAATAAATAAGCACCAGTTCTCTTTAGTGTATCAATTACTTTCTTTGATGGTAACTAGAAGTTTCTTTTTACTCCTCTATGATCAAACTTGAGTTCACACATAGAAACAAATGTACTTCCAAAAAATATTATTTTATTAAATATCTTAAATAATATATATTTTTAAAAACACAGACTCAAAAACTAACCCAAAAAATAATATACTTCCAAAATTTATATTAGACTTTTCCCCCTTTTTACTTGGAACAAAACTTATCTATTGGTTGGAACATATACTAAAATTAAGCTTCTAGATATAATTATCTGAGATTTATTTATTATTTTGACACTATCTATACAACTTACTAATTCTAACATTCTAGATCCTTTATAACTACTACCACCTAGATATCTGGCTAAATTTTAATTCCTACCCCTTTTTAATTTTTTTTACATACATAAAATTTTAAAATATGAAAAATAAAATAATTAATAATACCCCGTAAAAATTCACCTTTATTATTGAGCCTTTGATGAGAGCTAAGATTCATAACCTCATAGAGTCAACTATTATATTTCGAATCAAGTACTTAACGTGGGTGGCGAACCTTGTTCTAGTATGGAATAATAATGGTGAGAATAGACTATGTGTTGACTTCCATGATTTGAACAAGGCTTCCCTTAAAGACCACTATCCATTACCATCTGTAGAATAAATTTTACAGCTAGTTGCAGGTTTAGAGAGGTTTTGTTTTTTAAATAGATATAGTGGTTACAATCAGATTTTGGTCAAGGAAGAGGACCAATTCAAAACAACCTTCACAACAAAGTGGGGGACATTTTCATATAGAAATATGCCCTTCAGTTTATCCAATACTGAAGTAACCTTTCATAGAGACATGGATATGGCATTCTAGGGCCTTCTTAATAGGTTTTTTCTTATTTATTTGGATGACATAACAATATTCTCAAACATTGTAAGTGAGCACATGGTATACCTCAAGCAAGTGTTTTAAAGGTGTAGGAATTTTGGGGTATCTTTAAATCCCAAAAAGTGTGTCTTCTCAGTTCATGATGGTAAGATCCTTGGGAATGTGGTTTCAAAATATGGTTTGAGTATATATTATGAAAGGATAGGTTTAATTATTTCACTTTCCTTTCCCAATCACAAAAGGGCTTTACAAATATTTTTACGGGAAATCAATTTTATAAGAAGATACATTTCATATTTTTCCACTTTATCTAATCCACTTACAACCATTATAAAGAAGAATAAGAGTTTTAGCTAGTCCAAGTAAAGATTAAAGAGTTTAAGGGTATCAAAAAAGCTATAGCTAGTGTTTCTACACTCATAAATCTAGATTTCACTAAAGATTTCATATTGTACACCTATGCCAAAATGGATGCCATTTCAGGCATTCTTATGCAGTAAAATCATGAGGGCTTGGAGAATCCAATATCCTTCTTCAATCAAGGCTTAGAGGAGTATGAAATAAGGTAATCTTTCATTGAAAATCATGTACCTTTAGTTATAATATCTCTCAATAAGTTTATATACTTTTTGTCTAATAATAAGATACACCTAATGATTTCCCATCTAAGCATTAAGGAGTTCCTTTTGAACAAAGATATAAATGAGAAGAGATCTAGCTAGATGACTAAGGTAATGGAGTATGATGTGTAAATTAAGGTTACAAATTTGATTAGAGGCAAAGGACTTTGTGAGCATTTAGCCCAAGACTTTCAAGAGGTAAATGAAGTGGTTTTGGTGTCAAATGATGAAGAGGTTGAAGTTGGTTATACCTCACCTTCCAGCTGGTTTCATGACTTGGAAAGATATCTCCAAGATGTTATTTATCCTTCTCATCTCAATGCTTCAAAGAGAATATATTTCAGGTTGAAATCAAATCCATTTATATTTATTTATTGTGTTTTGTTCAAAAAAGATATCAATGGCATGTTGCTAAGATGCATAAAGACAATCCAAACACATAAATTGCTTGAAGAGTTCCATTATGGACATGGTGGAGGACATTTTTCCATAAGGACCACAACCCTCAATATCATGAGAGGTGGATATTATTGTCCAAGCATATTTAGTGATTGTCATGCATGGGTTAGGAAGTGTAAATAGTGTAATATGTTTAATAGGAAAAGTGAAACTTGTAGCCTTACCTCTTCAACTAATTGTGGTAGATTTATCCTTTATTTAATGGGGATTGGACTGTATTGGTCTCATAAACCCTCCTTTAATATTAGGACATAAATAAATATTAGTTGCTATAAATTACTCCACTATATGGACATAAATAGTATTATTAAAAGAAGAAAATGAATCCAATGTTCTACATTTATATGAAGGTTTGGTTGCTAGATTTAGAGTTCCTTCAACCATTATTTCTAATAATGCTATGGACTTTATGGGGACTAGGATCAGACAATGGGTTGTTCAACATGGTGTCTATCTAATCACTTCATCAAATTAATATCCACAAGGTAATTGCCTTGTTGAGTCCATAAATAAGAACTTGTTAAATATCATAAGAAGGACTATTGAAGTTAATTATAGATTATGGCATCTCAAGTTGAAATTAGTTCTATGGCTAATAGAATCACCTACAAAAAATCAATAACCAAGTATCCATATAAGTTCGTATATGGTAAGGGAGCAAGGTTACCTATTTATCTTGAGTTTCCTACTTTAGAAATAATGCATCAACTTGAGTTGTTGGAGAATGAACCAATGGAGATTAGATATGCTGAGCTTATGGAGCTAGAAGAGGTTCAAAACTAGTCCATATTAGCCATGTAAATCCACCAAGCACAAATGAAGAGAGCCTTTGATAAGAAAGCTTCTTCAAGAAGTTTTAAAGAAGGAAATTTGGTCTTTAAGTGGTATAAGGATAGAAATAAAACAAGAAGGCATACTAATATTTACTCTCTTTGGAGTGGTCCATACATAATCTATAGCTACAAATCCCATAATGCCTTCTAACTTGAAAATATGGATGGTGAGCATCTTCCTATACTAGTTAATGGGATACATCTGAATCATTACTATTGAAAATCGAGGTTCCTTGTACGTAATTAGTTTTTTTATTTTCCTCCAATTTAGATCCTAGCACATTAGTTTATTTGTGTTTTGTTTTGAATAAGTGATTTATTTGCACACTTGCTTTGGTTAGATTAGTTTCCCTATTTTATGTGTTTCCTTCCTTATCTTGGTGGAATAAGTTTTCTTATTTTTAAGTCAAGGTTACTTATACTCATGGATCATATTTTTCATTATTTATGATTCCAAAGGTCATGTAAATAGTCTAGTTATCAAACATAGTAGGTATGCTTCCCAGTTGAGTCACTAAAATGTTGAAAATTTTGAACTCACATGTTAAAATGTCACCCCTACCATTCAAAACTCTGCATATCATGCTAGTTTATCTTGTGAGTCAGTGAGTTGGTCTTGAAAATTCCTTAAAATGATCAATAGTTACTAGACTATCTTAACACATCATGTATAAATGAACATACTAGTTTGTTTGTGCATTTAATAAGTGTACTTGGATATTAACCAAAGTTGAATAACTACATGAAAGTGATGTATTTTGTGTTTTGAATATCCCCTACAAGTTTCGTATCTGGGTGTGTTTCCCATATCAAAATATAAGCTTTCAAAATTGATTGAGCAGTGTGAGACATGGCTAGGGAAGTCAAATTAAATCTACCAAAAATATCTATTTGTATTAAAAATAGAAGTAATCTATAAGGTTGCCAAGTGTCACAATCTCAAAAGCCTAGATAGTAGATCAATGACACGTGGGTGATAGCTAGGGTCAATAAGTCAAGAAAGATAAATGGAGAGTATGAGTTCAAAAGGTTAGAGGATCCTTAGATTAAACATGAGGCTACCATGTGTCACAATCATGGTGGTTTAGTAGATCAATTATGTGCATTTGATCAAGTAGATCAAGGATCGATGATACGTTTTCAACCATGAAATTAGGATTGATGGTGCATATGAATTAATAAGTCAATGAGCCGAGGTTGCATGCAAGGGTACCATGTGGTGTAATCACATTAATTAGATGAATTGAAATTAGGGCTTATGGAAGGAACTCAAGGCTTCCAACTATCATAATCTTTAGTACAGATCAAAGATCAATGATTGATGTTGAGTCAAATCTAGGAGACTCTCAATGGGATCAATGGAGAAAATTTTATCAAGTTATAGGGGGCATGAAATGAATACATGTGTCAAAAGTGATGGTCATATTTTAATTAGAAATAAATAGTGTGGAAGGGAGATTCCACATGGGCAGACATGTCAAATAAAAAGATTATGTGGACCCATGGGTTACCAAAAAAACACTTGAAATGTAGTAGACCACCATTAAATCTCAATCAAGTTACCTGAAGAGACTTCATCTCCACTTATACTATCAAAGCATGGTCAAGTCCATGGATATGAAGGTTTGGGATTTTTACTCTGTGAAAATGGTATATAAGGATAGTGGAGCTGAGGAGAACCTTAAGAGAAGGTGTCAAGAATGTTAGATGGAAAAAGGGGTTTTAAACCCTCTGTTTTAGTGTAATGGATAGGGACACATGGATATATCATGATGAAATTCATGTCCATGGTGTAATGGGAGTTTGATCAAGTAGGGATTGAGTTAGATACAATTTTCAATAGGATAGATAAACCCTATTGTGGCTTTTGGAACACTTGAAGATCACTATGGAAGCCTTAATGGAATATTATGACCATTTCAATAGGGTTATTATGTTTGTGTACAATTTAATCATAGATTTAAGATGAGAAATGGAACTTCATGATATTATGCTCAAAATGGACCTACATTGCCTATTATGCACCAACTAGTAGGTGAATTACTGGTGCCTAATTTTCTAGGGGATCGTCTTGAGTGGCTACATGTGGTGACCACAAGGAAAATGGCCCAAGGTGATGAAGTTGATCAAATAATCAACAAAGGATCTAGCATGCACTCTCCACCCTAACATGAAGATGCTTATATGTGGTATAAATCCAAGCTTGATCTAGTGAAAATAAGGAGACTCTTATGTTTTTAGCATGCCCAAGTTATGCCAATTTTTATACTTAACACCTATTTGATGCAATAAAAGATTGAATTCCTCCATTTACAAGCTGAATTGAAGTGTGTCCTATGAATTCATTGATGTGGTTAAGTGAATGTATGATTTCCTTTACTTATATATTAGTTTTCTTACCTTCATTAAGTCTTTTTTATATTTCACATGCCATTCTAAGTGTTATAGATAGTTTGTTGATTGTTATAGAAGTGGAAAAGACCTAATATTTACCCTCCCATGATAGATTGATAGCTAGTTCATGCATTTTTATGAAATTCTTATGTGAAAGCTAATAAAAGAGTGGGTGGAGTGATATTTGTAGGTTTTTAAAGTGTCTGATAGTGTGTGTCATGTGTAATTATAAGTGTTCAAAACAATTATTACAATACTTTATTCTACATGTTTTCATGAATTATTATAATTTTATTTCCCTTTTCCAAGAAAGTGATTTGTTTAGGTGATATATTTAAGGGAACCAACCCTATCTAGAGGTTCTTATCACTTTAGAGTCATCCACACTCTGAGAAGATCCCATTGTTTTAGCTAAAGATTAGGTTTGCTTGCATTCCTTTGAATAGGGTGCTCTTCAAATTGATAACATTGACTATGACCTCATGTAACTTGGTAAAAATGGGTTAGCATGTGATTCAATCTAACCCTATTAACCCCTATTTTTTCTAAGTTTTATTTACCTATCCAATACTCCAATGAGGGACTCAGACTCACATGTGTTTCTCCCTCCTAGTCATGTGTGTGTAATTGTAATTGTTCAACTATATAATATTTCTCATATAGTAACCCTTGGTGCAAATAATACAAGTGTGTAGTGACCTTTTGAGTACTTCAAATATTTAATATAGTATTATAGTGTAATTTGATAGCTTGGAATATAAAGTATCTACTAATTATAAACTTGTTTGATCAAATTCTATAGGTAATATAATTATACCATAACCTTTGTATATATAGGGAACCATTGATTTTGAATTATGACCTAATGGAATGTGAAAATATGACAATAAGATGAACAAAAGAGATAAAACAAATGGTCACCAAGTCAAATATACAATAAATTATAAAATAAGTTTAGACACCTATATCATAATTGGGAACTTGCATCGATGCAAGTGTCTAATATGGACACAAGTGTTTAGAGTCTAAAAAACATAGGGATAATATAAAACATAGGTGGGTATCCTTAGGATACACTACACAAAACACAATTTACAACATATGGTCCCATGGGGAAAATAAATCAAGTGAAATAAGATGGAACCAAATAGGTCCACATGAGATTGTGCCACTAGATATCTATCTTCTAGTTAAAATATGTATATATTCAAAAGGATATGAAAACATGCTATGAAACTAAGATTGTACCAAATTTGGGTGTCTAAAAATGGTTAATAATGGTTAATTATATTCTATTGTAAATATTTTTAGACTCTATTAATTGTGGGTAACATATATTTATTAATCTAGAAGTGTTATACTAAAGTGTATGCTTATGAATATGGTCAAGTAGATGCAACCACCTATTATGTTGAGTTATGGCTGATTATACTAGAATATAACATTTATTGTATCAAATCAATTGAGTGTTGAATCATTAAAACTATTGTTAATGCCTTTACAAATGATATTATGTGTTGGAATTCACTATTCACTGCCCCAAAAGTCCAAATTTTTATAAGTTGGTTTTTGGAGTTCATGAAAAATACAATTAAGTTACCACCACATATATCAAAATGGATTCCTCTATATCTTTTATCAAGATAATAATCCCATACTTTTATCAAATATGATAGTAATAACCCACCCCATTAAAATTCTAATTAAGGTTTCTATGATGAAGAGTCTTATGAATGCAATTAATATGGGGTGCCTAATATTTTACACACATTATTATTACTCTCCCCTCAATATTTGTATTGAATTGGCATATCCACCAAAGAATTTTCTAATGATATCCCCCAATACCTTAACCATACATGCACCATTTCATCATCTTATTATGAATCATATATTATTTCCCAAGACCAATAGAAATATTTGGATGTGCTTCATTATCAAAATACCCTCTCTAAAATGAATGCTCTTAAATTCTATGTCAACTTAGTAGACCTATATTACTATTTTTATATCAAATTTGATTCAAGTGATGAATAAGAAAGTGTGTACATAGAAGGATATGTACATCTTATTAGTCTACCCTTGGAATAATCCAAATAAGTTTTCTAAAAAAATTCATATTTCACTTTTAAACCTCATTAGTGAACACATTCAGAAAATATTTTTGAAAATACATAAAATTTTGACTATATCGACTATGTCAATACATTTATAAAAAAATTAGAAAATTTTGACTGTATTGACCCATGAAAAATTATCATAATATAATTACATTAGTTAGGATGCAGTTTAGATAGGTTTAGACAAATATGATTATTGGATAAAAATATTTTGTAAGTAAATAAATTAAAAAATCTTGTTACCTAATCATTATGAACTATGAAAAAATCAAATATCTTAAATTTGATTGTATCATATATGTCCATGCAACTCAAAAAACATCAATTTTTAACTATACCATCCAAGTTGTAGTTCAAATAAGTTTATATAGATCTTGCTATATCATTCAAGCTAATATAATTCATAAAAATGCAATATCTATTGAATAAAATAACCAAGATGCAATTAAAAAAATTCAAACCAAACAAAATACCTCAGTAAAGTTGATACTATCAAAATAAAAATATAAAATCATATATTTATTACCACAGTTGATAGCGTTTACTAAAATTTAAAAATAACTCCTACATATCCATAAATTATGTTAAATGCCAAATTTATTGTTATGAGATAGATTCAAATATAATATGACAACAAATTTAATAAATACTATAGATACTGAAACTAAATATTTATAACATCTCAGTCTTGTATATTTGATATATATCAGTAAGGGCTCTACCCTTCAATTTTAGACCTCCCTGCTATTGAAAGGCTCACATTTTCCATTTTATTGTGCCTAAAAGCTTATATCTTAGTCTAATCTATATAATTTTCATGACATAGGTACCATGCACTACACAAAAATATTAAAACCTGATAAACATCATTTAATCTCAAATTCATATCTATACCTATTTTCTAGCACTTTGGACACTACCAGTGACAAAGGGACACTATCACTGATAGTAGTGTCTAGATCCTTATCTAGTGTCTAGTTTCCAATATTCATCCAAATTTAATTTTTTTAAAAACCTATGGGTTGGAATATTTAACATATTTAACACTAAAGTGATATATTTTCAAACATTTTGGTAAAATACAAGTCTTTACCTTTTCATTCCTTATCTAAAAAATACAAATAAAACACCTAGTAAAGATCAATTAATAAACTAAAAAACCAAGCTAATCTACCATATTTTTACATATTTGAATATCAATCATAAGACAAATCATATTAAAATTTTAAATAATTTAAATAGAAATCCATGAAAACTATTTGTCAAATTACAATATAGATCACTGCATGAATCTTCATATAATTTAATGCACCCTTGTGCACACACTTTCCCATGTATATGATATAACTACATAATTTTGAAGTGCTCCTTATAGTATTATATATGTATGTAATTCCCATTGATAAAGGTTTAGTTGGGGTTATCTTGACACCATGATCCCCCTAACCCATTTTTATCAAACTCGTTTTAAGGGTGAAGATCTAAGGTTTGATTAATTAGTAAAGAGTGATAGTTTGTATCCCATATATGATACATTAGAAAAAAGGTGATATAAAACCCAAAATAAGGAATTTGGTCATATAAAATTCCATTCATTATTCCATATGAGATACCTTTATCATAGTTAAATACTAATGTCGATGGTAGTGTCTAGATTTGATGGTCGTGTTTATGGGTATAAAAGTACAATTTTAAGAATTTGATGATTAATACAAAATAATAATTTTGAATAATTTATAAGTATTTATATTTCATATATTCTTTCACACATTAAACCTAGATAAGTGTCATTTCTCTTTAGTATTACAATCAATTAAACATCTTTCAAATTTATTACTTTCTATATTTAGCATATCTTGGTATTATAATTCGTAATATTCATTTATCTAAGTTTGAAATTAATTTTCCTATTACATATTAGTTTGTCACATTTTTTCATGAACTATTTCTATATTATTAACCCTATATCACCACATCAAAACATTAGGGTTAAACATTTGGTGAACCTAGCCTATGTGTCTTTCCATGCAACTCTTAGTATGCTCTAGAGTTTTTCTATTTTTTCTAATTTCTAAATTGTTAAAATTTATCTCAAAAATTAGATAAATTTGTAAATAAAAAGAATACATTAACATAATGGATTTTTAAAATGATTTTTTGTGCCTCTCTTATCAATTTCTCATTTCATTATTTAGAGCATTTTAATAGATATAATAGAACCTCTTATTCTTCCCAATCCTAAGGAGGGTGGTAGAAAATTTCCCTCTAATTAGCTTCATGTTATTCCTCCTTCATAATACAAAGGGGCCCTTCCTCAAACTCCTCCACCACCCATATATTCTCTTGATGATGGAGGTATGATTAGGAAATGCATGTTACCTAGGGTTTATATTGGTCAAGCCATTTTAGATCAACTTACCATCACCAAAGAGGAACTCCAAAATCAAAACCAATATTTGAGCTCAAAGCTCACATCACTACAAAATTAGTTTTCATATCTATAAAATTTAAAATGTGTTATTAATATGCATACATGTGTATCTTATACCAATGTTATTAACAATAAAGTATCATTATAAAATCAAGAGTTTAAATAAAATCTATTTTTAATAACTAATTTACATAATATGCAAAAGACTAATAGAAGTCCAAGTGAGATTCCAAGTGTGTTGTTTATACATAAGTTGATCACATTACCTCCTATAAATCATCTATGAAGAACAAAGTTTTATTTACAATATCATATAATGCATGGGCATCATATAAATCATTGTTTTGATCTAAATAATAAGTTTTAATGCATAGTTGATAGTGGTGATCCTACAATAGATACATATCATTATTTATTATAAACATTCCCAAAATAAATAAATATATATATATATATATATATATATAAATACAAAAACATTCAATTAAGTTAAAAAATACAAATACATTCAACATTCATTTATTTAATTAGCTCCTTTGCACTAGATAGAATATCATTTATTTATATATACACGTATGTTTCACATATCTTTAAGTGTGATACATGCATACCCAGACACATGATATATGCACCCATAGATGTTGGACCTCTCCTCTACCTACATCATATAATACATTTGGGGCATATCCTTCTTTGATAATGATTGATACATGTTACATATCCTTTATGATCATTTATACATTATCATGTTATAGATTACATATTAACACTTACACTCATCTATATCTATGCTCATATTTTTCATAGTGTACTTGATATGTTATATTACCTAACATTTTTTTTGTAAAAGCAAGGACTAGTATGATATGCTTATGTTGGTTGTGTATGATTCATTTATTTTTCACTTCCTGGAGTGTATTTCATTTCTTATTATTATATTCATTATGGAACATTTAAATATGTTCCTTTATTATTATCCCATGTGCCATTGTATGTTGATTGGGAATTGGAATAAGCTACCATATGGACATTTGAATATGTCATTCCTTTTGATTGTGTGACATTTGAATATGCCCCTTGTATGAGGTCTCCTTGGACCATTATTTAAAATTACTTTGAGTGTTATTGTGTGTGTGATTTATTATTGTTTAAGCTTTTATTATTTCTCTATATACATTTTCATGATCTATATCATTCATCTTTGGACTTGATGTGATTTCATACTATTATATTCATTAATATATCTACTTTGGCATGTTATCCATATTATACATGATGCATACACATATTTTATAGTTAACTTATCCTTTTTAGGTAAGGTACCTAATATTTTCTATCTTCATCACCTAAAATGGGGGTATATAAATGGGGGAATGCCATATAAGCATGACCATATTTTTCATAGTTTCTAATGGGGGCATGTGATTAAGACATGGCTTCCACACTTATACATTTTTCATAGTTTCTACATCTCAGTGGGGGTATGTCATAAATTCAAGAACTCCACACTTTCACACTTACTCATTATATATATTTGAGTGGAGGAATGTCATAAATACATGACCTCCACACTTGCATAAAATCTAGTGTAGTTAATGATTTAGATATACACTTGGGTCAGAATCTTATAAATTGCAATAATTTTACATAGATTTAAAATTGATTTTTTTTATATTTATTACACATATACTCTAGCTTATAAATATTACAAGTGCACATGTCATGATATTGCACCAAAAATTTAAAATTTTACCAATTATACTATTTACCAAGATGTATTGATTACACTAGGCTGTACTATTATTGAGACTTGTTTATTATAGTAGTTGGTTCATTTTATTAATTAAAGTGATTAAATTATTAAAAATTACCAAATTATAGTTTATATTGATTAAATTATCCAACCTAACTATATTTATAGGATGATCTAATTAAATCACTCACTTTTACTAGATTATATATATTCACACATGAATTATGCAATTAATATATAATGATCTCAATGGCCATGCCAAAACTCATCATTCCATTAGATACCATATAATATCCCTCTTAAATTCTCCAAAGTTCATGTTTAAACCTTTTCTATCTCCAATGCTTCATAAGGAAATATCTTTACCAATTCAAAGTATCAAGAGACAACATGGTTACATCAACACATAGGTATAATCCTTCCTTGCTCTCCTTATTTTCAAGCATTTAAATTATTTCAAATTTTAGATTATATGAATTAATTTATATTGTAACATGTTCTTAGATACAATTCATACACTAGAAAAATATATCAAAGTGGGATCAAACAAAGGCAAGGTGTGTTATACACACCCAAATAGGCATTCCTTTCTTTTAAACTAGTAATTATATCCTTATGCATTACTAGATTAACGGATGGGGGATGTAGAGACTAAAACTAAATATTTATATAAAATAAATCTTGTACATTTGAAAAATATCAATCAGGACTCTACCCTTTAGTTCTAGACCTCCTTACTGCTAAAAGGCTCACATTAACCTTCTTATTATGCCTAAATAGTTATCTCTTAATCTAATCCATATAATTTTTATGGCATAGGTCCGTTACACTACATATAAATATTAAAACCCAATAAAAATTATTTATTTCTAGTTTTAAATATGTATATAGTTTTTGCCTTTAGATATTACTAGTCACAGAGTGACACTACCACCAATGGTAGTATCCATATCCTTATTTACTATCCATTTACCAAAAGTCATCCAAATTTTAAATGTTTATAAACTATGGGTTAACCTATTTGTCTTATTAAACACTAATATGAGATATTTTCAAAAGGTGTGGTAAAATATAAGTCTAAGCCTTCTCATTTCTCATCTAGCAAATACCAAGAAAACACCTACTAAAGCTCAATCCATCAACTACACAACCAATTTTTATATCCTATTCATCCCAATTTTTAAATCAAGCATAAGAGTAGTCATATTATAGTTCTAAAGCATTCAAGGAGTAACTCATGAGTGATATTTATCAAATTTAAAGCTATATCACTGCATGCATATTCATATAGTATATTTCACACTTGTGCACACACTTTCCCACATATAGAGGATAACTACATTTTTTTAGGCCCTCATTATATTATTGGCTATGTAGGTAACATTCATTAACATATGGATATTTAGGGTCAACTCAACACCATCAACCCACTAACCCATTTTTTACAAACTCATTCTAAGGGTGATGAAGGATGAAAATCTAAGGCTTCAATAATTGGTAGAGAGTGATAGACTATATCATAGATTTGAATACATTAGTATAAATGTGATATAAAATCCATAACATTTAAGTTGTATGCATTGGTATCTAGTCATTATTTTGTACAAGACACCTACATCAGAGTTAGATGCTAGTATCAATGGTAGTGTCTATATCTGATGGTAATGTTCTTAGATACAAAAGTAAATTTTTAAGAATCTAGTGACTGGTTTAGAATACTTGTTCTACATACTTTACACCTATTTCCAATCCAAATATTCTTTCACATAGTAAACCTAGCTAAGTATCATTTCTATTTAGTATTGTAATCAATTGAACATATTTTAAATTCAATACTTTATATATTTATCATATCTAATTATTATATTTCATAATATTCATTTATATGAGTTTAAAATTAGTTGGATTCCTATATATTAGCTTATCATGATTGTGATTGAAATATTTTTATATTATTAACCTTATCTCACCACAGTAAAAATTTAGGGTTAAATAAAGATGTTTATATTGAGGTTGATATTTAATATTATGGACCTTTAACTAGTTTACCTAGTGACTACACTATTTTAGAACTCCTTCATGCAATGGAGCTTCAAGTTTCTAATCAAGATCATAAAATTTGACATTTTGAGCACACTCCTCTATATCTTCATAACTTTATTGCTAGAGCTGATACCAAAGATCCTCTCTCTAACTTGCATCCTACACCATATCATTTCTAAGATGGAAATTTCATGTTAGTCAAAGAGACTAAGGATGTTAACTTAGGTAAATTTTAATATTGGCATCATATCCTTATCTCTTATCTTTTTCATCTTAAATATGAGGTTAAACTTATGCCATGCTTTACAATTATAATATATCTTTCAATTTTTCATATAAGGACATTTTGGTAAGAAAATCTAGCACATCTTTTATAATATCATCACTTATCTCAATGCAACACCCATCTATCAAAAATAATGAGAACTCTAAAAGGAATGATGAATAGATCATTCCAAGCCACAAAATCTTAGATGACAACAAAAAAGAACATCACAAAAGGAGAGATTTGTAAAATAAAGGGTTTAAAACTGATATGTAGAACAAAGTATCAAGTATCATATATTACATCTAAACTTATTCTATGTTGTTACAAATGAGAAGCCTTATATATATAGGCAAGCATAAATAAGGAGAAAAACATCCTAACTAATGTGGGATAAATCCACAATGGGAAAAATACAAAAAACATAGTAAAATTGAGTAAACTAATATAAACCCCCCCCCCATAAAGTGAAGATAGTAGATTAAAATAGATAAAAAATAAAGTGACATCCACAATATGAGTCCTAACAATAAGGCTTGATCAGGTACTCATGTACAATATATTTATGAAGTGGAGAAAGAGAGAAAACCCATAGGAAATAAAACTCTCCCCACCAAAATGATCTAAAATAAGGAAGGAATTCATATGAAATCCCCCAAAGGATAACTATATTTGATACTGAAGTTATCAATACTCCAAGTTAGGCTCATAAGATGATCATTATCAATGTTTATATCCTTAGATATAAGAGTGAAGGAGATCCATCTACATCGAATACTGTTTCTTCTTTTTTCCAAATGAATAACATAAATGGTGTACTAGAAGTATTCCCATTCCATAATGGAAGATGAAGGAGGAAACAATAAAAATATCTCTGAATCATGTCAAATCTAAAGTATGGAATAAGTCTGGCAAGATCATGCACAAGAACTAGATGTTATGCCATGGAAGTGAATTATTCAAAATAAATACATGGAAAATTCATGGAAAGAATTTAGATGGGAAGTATAGTGTAATGCTTAATAAGTATACTCTCATTATAAATATTAGAGTCATCTAAAGTGATAATTTGTGGTCATTTAACATCATGCATAGGAACAAAGGTAGGTTCTATAAATAGACATCCCAAGTCCAAAAAAAAATCATTCCATAGAGGTGGCTCAAAAAAATAAGATTAATGTCCATCAGGAATGTGTCATCATAAGAAACTATAGTATGATGAGATATTACATCACTAGAAGAGAAAACCTTGCTAATAAGAGGAGAAAGAGATGGATAAGCATCATCCATATCACTGTCAAAATTTAAATCCTCACTAATAAGAGGAGAAGTAAGTGGAATAAAAGGTGGAGTAAGAGAGGGTCTATAAAACCCAAAAGGCTTAATATCCTCTTCAAAGAAGGCTTAAATATAATCCCAATATTATTTTTGTGGCATGGCATCTATAATATTAATTTGTAATTTGTCTAAATATTGAGGTGAATCAAGTGAAGAGACTCATTTTGCATATATGAAATCCAAGCAATATCTTCCTCATATATGAAGTTAGGAAGGTTTTTAAGTACCATTATCTAATAACCTTTTAGTTGAAGGTGTATCTTCACTTTAATTTTTTAAATACTATAATTTGAGTTGTTGAGGGGATCCATTGTAAAAATACAAGGAAAAAATCAGGAAGAAGAAAGAATGATACCCCGCCCCCCAAAAAATAACAACTCCCAATTAAAATAATAATAATAAGGAATAGATAAAACCCTAAAAATGTGTAAACCTCCCCTATAATTTGGAAATTTTTAATTGAGTGTGTTTTATAAGATAAATGACCCCAATGGATGGATAATCGAAAAACATAAACTTTTGAAAAAAATAGAATTTGATTTCAATTCATGGTTCAAAAGTTATAGCTTTTACAAGTTTCTCATCATTAAAATGGGTCAAAAATAAAATTACACCAAAAAATGCTAAATTATTGGATGATAATTTATAAAATTCTAGCAAATCTAGAAAAAATGGATTTGAAGTAAATTTTTAGCAAAGGAAAAGAACAATCTTCCACATAGACCAATCTTCCATGTTGATTGTTAACTTTAAATAATAAATCTGATCCTTTTCATTGATCATGTATAAAATAATAATAGAAAAATAGATTCATAGGGGAAAATTTAGAGCCTCATATCTCCTTGGATACTAATTATAATCCTTATTATGACCCTTTTTGGAAACATATTTTCTCCTTGGAATGTTTTTGTAAGGAGCAGTAATGGTCTTCTAAGGTATTTGCTTTTTCAGATTTGTTATATCATTGGTCATCTTTTACAAGAGTTATTTTGTTGAAGATTGTCATGAACTCTGTACTTTACTTTTTAAAAATTATTTTTTTAAATTACCTACCATAATCAAATCATCTTTGACTTCTATATTCAATGTTTGTGTTGAATCAAGGTGTACTACCCTAACTCTTCTCAATTGATATTCAACTTCAGGTAATTAAGAATTAATAAAGAAGTTTTTATTATCATTTTTTGGTATTGTAGATATAGTTATTTTATATAGTATCTTATTGCATTTAATAACAAAATATCTCATAGGTTCATAGGCTTCCTTCTTCATGTGTGTCAACTATGCTCAAAATCCATGGGTATTTTTAATAGGCTTGAATCTACCTTCAAATTTTGTTTTCATGATATTCCAATCAATAACAGATCTTGGGTCAAGGTGGTAAAACCATTACATAATATCATTCTCAATTGTCTCAATTAATAGTCTAATTTCCATATATTTATGTTCTACACTAATGACACTATAAGCTACATTAAATGCAGTGAGGTGTTCATCTAGGTGTTATTTTCCATAAAACTTTAGAAAGTTATTTCATGACCCTTTTGGGAGGTCATGTAACTACCCTAGAGACAAAGGACCAATAACATTTCCCCATGATACTTCCATGGTTGGTAAAACTACATATAGAGGAATGACAACTCCAAACAGGATAAGAGCTTGGCTTGTTAAAGTCCCTCCTTGCAACTATCTATTTTTCTTAGGAGTCAGAGTAAGAATAGTTGTTCTTTTAAATTTATTTGATGTTTAAGAATCAATTTAAAACTAGAATGTTTTTGTAACTGATAAAAAGGGTCAACTTCATGATTTGACTTACTAGCTCTAGTGAATCTCTTTTATACTCGTTTGAGAGAAAATTACTGGCATTAATGTATAGGTTGAAGTTGAAGATCTCTTTGAGTTGTCCTTCTTTGTTGTGCTCTTCACATAGATATTACTTCTAATCTTTATACTAAAGCAATCTAATATTCTTATTCTTATTATATTTCAATATCTCTTTGAAAATGCACTAAACTAATCCCATTATCCCAAGAAAATGCTCTCAAATCTGACAAAATATCTTCCTAAGTTTGATTTATCTAATTGAGATTAGGTTGAATAAATGGTCATGAGAATAAATTTTGGACACAAAAATTCTTTCATTAACTATATTAATTTCTCTTTGTTCGTATATTCTTACTTGTCTTCTTGAAGCAATTTTAAGATTCCTCTAGGTAATAACATCATGTTCTTATTCTATATTCAATTCTAATCTAACAATATTAAATTTATCGTCACTTATTTTATTGTCAAAATAAAATAATTGAAGGCTTGAATCTATATCTTCTTCCAAAGCTTCATCCCAATTTAAATGATGTTGATAGTTAACATTTTGAAGGCCTAAAATTGTCATGTGACACTTTTACTAGTTGTAACCAATTTGATAGGTTCTATGGGCTCTTCTATGTTCTTAAATCCTTTTGATTATTTGTGTGTGATCAATTTATTAATTCAAAATTATTAGAACAATTTGAAAATGAGATACTAAAACTTTGTTAGAATCCTATAAAATTTGTCTAATGTTCGACATAATATCACTTTGGGTTGATTGTTCCCAATCTAGGTCAAACTAGTGAAATGGTCCTTGAGATGATGGTAGAGTGATATGGACCAAAATAAAAAATGCAAGTAGCACAACATTTGAAAGTGTGCACTCCATGATGGAATCCAAAAATTATTGGCATGAAAATTTGTTTGGGGGACAAATTATTGTATTTGTGTCAATAGTATAGGGAATGAAGTCTCTCTCCTATTATAAGGTAGAACTACCTTTATTGAAAGCCAAAAACTACTGAAAAGGAAATATTTACAAGCAAAATTTATAAGTAATGGGATATTACTTTAACTTGAAAGTATGAAAAGGGATTTTTAGAAAGGAATGCATAAAGAGATAGATAAAGAAATAAAATGTTTCTAGATGATAAATTTCTTAAGTTAAACACTGAGACTTGAAAAAAGTATCAAAGGGAAAATTGACATCAAGGAGGAAATCTCTCTCATTAAATGGGTTGAAAAGACATATTTATATTCTTAGGAATATGAAACATACACTAGAAAAAATGCATATCCCTAATAATAGAGATGAGTAACTCTCTATATTTTCTAATAGAAATAATAAAAATACCATTTTTATTCCCACAAATATGTCCCTTATATTTGAAATATAATTCACAATTCCAAATGAAAAATTGTAACGTAATTTCCTAGTCTTAATAGTTTATAGATGATAGTAATAGAAAATTCAGAAATGAGGATCAAAAACATTGAATTAAGAAAATAGACATAATCCAAAAGTAATCACTAACATAAAGTTTAGAAACACCTCTTTGTATTGATATTCATGGAGGAGAATATCCAATCTTCATTTTACAAAGCTTTTCATAAAATTTGTCTAATGTTTGACATAATATCACTCTAGGTTGATTGTTCTTGATCTAGGTTAGACTAGTGAATGGTCTTTGAGATGATGGCAGAGTCATTTGGATCAAAATAAAAAATAAATGTAGCATAAACTTTGTAAATGTGTGCCCATGATGGGTGCCAAAAATTATTGGCATGAAATTTTTTTAGGGGTACAAATTATCATATTCATGTCAATAGTGTAGGGAATGACAACCCTCTCCTATTATAACATATATCTACCTTTATTAAAATCCAAAAACTACATAAATGAAATATTTACAAGCAAAATTTGTAAGTCATGGGGTAGTACTTTTAACATAAAAGTAAGAAAAGGGATTTTTAGAAAGGAATGTATAGAGAAATAAATATAGAAAAAAATGTTTTTAGACTATAAATTCATTAAGTTGAACACTGAGAATTGACAAAAGTGTCAGAGGGGAAATTGACATCGAGGAAATATCACTCATTAAATGGGTTGAAAAGACATATTCATATTCTTAGGAATATGAAACATGCACTAGAAAAATTACATAGCCCTGATAACTAAGATGAGTAACTATCTATATTTTCTAATAGAAATAATAAAAATATCACTTCTATTCCCACTGAGATTTCCCTTATATTTGAAATATAATTCATAATTCTAAATAGAAATTTATAACATAATTTCCTAGTATTAATAGTTTAAATATGATAATAATAGAAAATTTAGAAATGAGGATTAAATACATTGAAAAATTAAATAGACATAATAAAAAATGAATCACTAACACAAAGTTTAAAAACACCTCCTTGTATTGATCTTCATAGATTATAATATCCATTCTCCCTTTTACAAAGATTTACACAAAATATTTATATTTATAACCCATATTATGAGGTCCTAACTTGTATTTATAAGCCAAAATAGGTGGTTATGTTACAAAACCATCTTTCTACCTTTTTATACAGTTAAAAAAACATTAATGAAAAATTAAAACTTGAGAGGGTGCAAAAGTGTTTTGAGCACTTGAAACCACTTTAAAAAGCATTTGGTGTTTTTACACTACTTTCAAAAGTACACTATCAATTTTCACAAATTGAAAAAACAAGTTGGTAAAATTACAAAAGACACAATTTGCAAAAGTGACAACATACATTAGCAAGGTGAAATACAATGTGACAATACAAGTTAGGTGCAAAAATAAATATGAGAAGAAAACATTGAAATGCTAAGAACAACTTAAATCTTTTTGTTACTTTGTTGGCAACTCTTTCTCTTTCAAAAATTCATCAAATATCTAGAGAAACACCCTTATCAAATTTTCATCTAGACTATTTATATATTTATATGCAATGTCCATTGAGTATTTTAATTATTTCATCTCCTAACACTTGTTTTTAAGTCTTTTCACATTTAATTCAAAATTATTAGCATCGATTTGGTATTTGGAAAATTGATCAAGTTTCTCATGATTAAATGCAGATATGGGATTAACAACTTCCTTAATATGGTTTTTAAATTCTTCAATCATAGTTTCTATTGAAATAATATTTCCACCGTGATCCCTATCATTTATAAAAGGACATTTTAAACTTTTGACCTTTGTATCAATATCCATCATTATGTCACTCCCAAGTGACTTTACACTTTTGAATTTCTTTAGGCATTTTTGAAGAAATTAAATTTTAAATTTCATGGCCCAAAAGAATTCAATCTGATAAATCACTTATTACTTTTTGATGACTCCTTTTTCAATAAGGTCAAGAGAGGGAATTTTTGAGAATTCAATCAAATTAGGAATAAACTCGTCTTAGTTTTGTATTTCCTCTCTGTACCCACTTTCCTTTACTATTACCTACTCACATTATTACTAAACTTTAGAGACCATTGTTGTTGTAGTAAGAATTATTAAGGTTCTCTGATCAATGATCTTATCAATCTAATTTTTTATTGCATTACCCATTTGTCTTATCTCTTTCACTTTCTCAAACATCTCAACATAAAGACTTAAAAAAGAAATTATCAGTTGAATTGGTTTAATTAACTTTTATGTCATTGAATTCAATAGTTCCACCTTTTCTTTTGACTCATCCTTCATTTCTTGATCCTTATTCATTTTCTCAAAATTGGTGCCAATTGACAACTACACATCTCCCTTCATACCTTCTTTAGTATACTTACCAAAATTAACTCTATATACCTGATAGTCTTTAACTCTAATCTCTCATTTATCTTTTTAAACTACAATAATTTCCACTTCTACATATTTATATCATTTTTCATCTATTACCATTCATGAAATGGTTCTTGATTTATTTGATCTTTTTGAAAAAGGAATTGGTATTTTTAAAGTCCCAAAGTCAATCTCCTCATGTTCAACAACTTTTATTATCTTCTTAACCATCATGTATAACCAATTTGATGTTATTATGTTTGAAGAAGGAGATGAGGAAAAATTTGAGACTTGTGGGGC
Source organism: Torreya grandis (assembly GCA_037957365.1). NCBI lineage: Eukaryota > Viridiplantae > Streptophyta > Pinopsida > Cupressales > Taxaceae > Torreya > Torreya grandis. Next base: position 753,745 of record JARHVA010001953.1, read on the forward strand.
CAATAATTAAAGGGTAGAAGAAGGTGTATTTTAAATTTTGGTACCTTAAAAAGACATTTATCCTTGTTCTTATTTTCAAACTATGTCAATTGGAATCCTTAGAAAAGAGATAACAGACAATTCAAGGTTTACGAGAGAAGATGAATAAATAGGAGTGATTTATTATAGTGGGAAATTAGATGATATAGAATGCAACATGTCATTTGAATCAAGGAATTATTGGTTTGTATTCTCTATAAGCTCTTGATAATGTGGGAAACTATCAACTTGAATTTAGGAATTGAAGGATTAGGAGAAGAGGAGATATTTTCACCTAACCTATTTATCTTGAGCTTGAAAACCCTTCATAATGGAATGTCTTGTTGAATAGCTTCTAGATATCATACTCCCTCTAGTAACAAGTGTTATTCAATTGGACCTTGTTTATCTACTTTTTCTACTTCATCATGTTGTTTGTATAAGTTACAAAATCCATACTCCACATGAGGTGTAGGTAAATAAATGTTTTTAACACCTAATCCTTTACATATGAGCCACTTGAGATTACTTTTGAGTACTACCCTTGTTATACTTTTGAGAGAAGTAGATTCTTTCTTATCCCAATGGACTAATGGTAATGGTTTTGTTACAATGCCATATTTTTCAAATATGGGATCTAATGTGACCTCATCATCCACTAACTACTATGGTACTTTCATTATGCCAAATTTGACCAATTTGATTCATATTAAACCATGAATAGTCCCTAACTCTGACCATTTTATCATCTTCACAATCCATTTAATAATATTCTAAGTATGAGAGATGTTGGAATGAAGGCCCAATGTTATGTTTAATTAATCCCCTTATATCAAATGCATACTTCTCTCAAAAGTCTTGAGATTAAAATGAGGCATATATTTCTCCACTATTTTGGATTTGATCAATGACAGACAAGTGTACCTACCAATGTAAATTGGAAATTTGATGCTTATTTTATGTCGACCTATCAAAAACTTATGTTTCAATAAGTTGTCTTCTCAACTCCATTAACACCCACTTATCACTGACATAATATGGAATCATATAAGGAGAAATTTCATATCCATTGATCCTCAAATGGTTAGAAGTTAAGAATTATATGGACCAAGTCCCCCATCTAGCTATTTTTGTGGTAGATGACATTGATATCTTCATGTTGAAAAGATTTTTCTCAAATAACTGAATGACAAAATGAAAGAAATAATCATTCATCCTTTTGAAATTTTAGGTGATTTATTTCAATGTAATTTTGGGATAGAATTTGTATACTTTTATTTTCTTAAATTCATCCATTATAAGCAATCCATCAGAATATCTTCAACTAGCCACAATGTAGATAAGATAGGAAGTCATATAAGACTTTACTGTGACCTTCACTTCTATTAGTTGTTTATGGATTGAATCACTAATTAGTTGTCTCCAATTGAGATAATGCATATTCCTTTGAATGATCCAAATGAAATTGTAAATCCATCTCTAAAAATTTTTCATTGTTAAACTCCCCACTATTTTATGTAATAATGTTATTGTCATTTATTTCATTCTTGAAATAAAATCTTGAAATATTCTTTAGGATTAGTGTATAATATTTTTTTGGTTTGGTTAACCAAAATTTGTTTACTTTATTAGCATAAGAGACATTATTATCATCCCAAAAATGTTGAGAAGACTCAAAAGTCAAATGCATAAAATATTCCCAATCTGGAAGGTGTAATATACTATTTTATGTGTCTTGGGACCAAACTTGCCACCAACTCACCCTATTAATCTCACTTACATCATATCTATATTATAGTGCTCTTCGATGACCAAGATGAATTCAAGAAATTGCATAAAAATTAAAAAAGTTATAGCTTATGCCAATTCACTATTGAATATGCTTTGACCAAAGTCAGTTTTATGCACCTCATTCATTCTCTCCCAAAAATTTTCTAAATAAATATGACCTAGATTAATATCTTTAATGATATTCACATTGGATTTCAATTGAGAGAGAGTTGTCACACCCTAAAACTAGTATTTCATTCTTATTTTGTCTTTGCTCAAAATTACTTTTTATAGAGTAGAGAATGAAGACATTAAATTTTATGGAAAAAATTACAATTGAGAGATATTTTAAAAATGGTAGTTTATTTGCAAAACTAATAAAATAAAATAAGTTAAAATAGAATTGTTTATTTTAAAATGCACTATAAATCCATACTCATAGTATTTCCTATGCAAATTACTCCATATTCCTTTTCAATGCCCCCTAATGAATTTCACCACCTGTTTAATCACCTTTTTCCTCTACCATTTAGTAATAAATTAATCCAAAGCTTTGACATCCTATTTGATATGTTTATCTATGAATTTCACTTTTATTTAGAGTTTACAATTTGCAAAATATAAATAGAGCAAGTGTTAAACTTGGCTATTGATTTTATATTTGTTTCCCTTGGAATGTCATAAAATTGGAAGAGATAAACAAAACAAAGTTAATTATTCATCTTTTCTTTTTATTGTCTTTCACCCCTAATGGCAATTAAAAATAAATAATAATAATTCTAATCTTCTTTTTGTAGGATGAAATCAACCAAAGGAAAATTGATTTTCTTTCATTTAAAATTTTCAAATTTAAAACCCTCTTATGCATTACTAGTAATTAACCAAAGATAAATCTAGTCTTTTTTTACATATATCAAAATTTATAAATTAACAATTCTTCATGTAGTTCCCTAAACCTAAATCTATTATTATTATTCCTTTTTGGAATTTTTCACCTCATTCCATGGTTGTACAACCTTCTTGGGTAACAAAAGAGTAAAAATTTTTAATTTATATTTTCTATACACTTATGATCCTTTCCCTAGGCCATACAACCTCCCAACATTGCAATAGAAGAATTAAAAATTATAATTGTTAACTTGTCTCTTTCTTTTTCTTTTTTTAATTTCTCCTCCTTGGGGTATATGGCCTCTTTACATAGTAAAAAAAACACAATTTTATCAAAATCTATTATTTTCTTTATTTTCTCTTTATCTCTCCTTCCCTCAATTGGTCATACATCATGTTGTAGGCAAAAACAATTAAATATTTTTATTATCTAATCCTTTTGAGGTCATATGGATTCATTGACTTGGTTATGGAAGATTAAAAAAATTGATATTTCTATTCAAACTTCACTCCATAGTGTCACCATACAGATGTATGACCTCCAATGTGAGCAAAAACAAAATTCAATTATAGATCCTTTATGATTTTTAACCAATTCTTCTTATCTAAATGGAAGTATACATTTTTCTTAGCTAACAAAAAAAAGAATGAAAATTGAAAACTTATCTTTCACCTTCTTATGATCTACAAATTTATTTATTGTCTTTTGAATTACCCTTCTATGCTTATGATACCTCTTCTTGGTAGGAGAAAATAATAAAATAACTTCAAAAACCTTCCTTTACTCCTCCTTGGATCACATATATTCTTTCCTAGTAGACAAGACAAAATAAAAAATTTCTTCTTCCCTCTTATTTCCATGCTTCTTTTTATTTTTTCAAATATTATTTAGAGATTTTGCATACAACTTCAAAATCTTAGAACAGAGGAAGTTTATGTTAACATGACTCAAGAAATAACAAGATTTGTACAAATTGAGAAATAAATAATGACATTTGCATGCAAGTTAAAGAATAAGTCTTAAATTGACAATGACATTTACTTAGAATGGGGAAAGCAAATTTTAAATTATATAGATGAAGAAGTGGGAAAAGAAATCACATGATAGTGAAAAAGAAATATTTTATTTTCCCCATATGGAGAAGTGCCAAAACAAATTTTCTCTCCCCAGGGAAGAGGGATATTCAAAAGTAAATTACAAAATTAAAATAATTAAAAAATATTTAAATTGATTTATTATTTTTAATTTTAATTGCATCGCATGCAAAATCAAAAATGTAAGTTTCACGACTTAAAAAAGTATCAAGGCACTTTTGTACAACTTGGGGAAAGGCAAAAATCATTTTAACAACTTTTGAAAAGTTTAATGAACTTTTACAATTTGCAAGGAACGCTGATGATTTTTACATGGAAAAGCTTGAAAATGCTTTTACACAATTTGGGATATAAACTATTTTTCCCATAATTTTTAAAATTAATTAAAATTTTTAATTTTTCAAAATTTGGAAATTTTGAGATCAAACAAAAAATTAGCCAAAAATAATAATTTTTTTCTAATTTTAATTTTTTTTTAAAACCATGATAACAAACACTTACAACTCTGATACCATGAAAGGAATGATGACTATATCATTTCAAGCTATAGAATCTTAGGTGTTGACAACAAATAACATCGCAAAGGGAGATATCTATAAAATAAAAAGTTGTAAAATGATATGTACAACAAAGTAGAAATAATCATATATTACACATCCAAACGTATTTTATGTGGTTAAAAATGAGAATCCTTGCATATATAGGTAATGACAAACAAGGAGCAAAGCATTCTAACCAATGTAAAATAAATCCATAATAGTAAAAATTTAAATCACCTAGTAAGCATAAATAACCTACTCTAACAAACTCCATGAATAAGTCTTTAAGATTTGTCACAAATAATTTTTCAAACTCCTTGATGAAAAATTCATTAAACTTATATATTATTCTAAATGGGTCTCTGACATATATCTTGTTCATAATAAAGTTACAATGGTTATTCACATATGGATTAAATTTCATGATCTCAACTTAGCATGTTCTAAGGAAAAATTCCCATTACCTTCCATTGATTAAATTTTTTATTATATATTTGGTTATGATATGTTTCCCATCATGGATTTATTTATCGATGTATAATTATATTGATATCACTCCCAAAGATCAGCAAAATACTACTTTAATATAAAGTAAGGAATGCATTTATATGTTAAGGTGGATTTTGGCCTTAATAATGTTAGGGAAACCTACCAACATGTCATGGCCCACATTTTTCATGATCTTATCCACAAGATAGTTTAAACCTATGTGGATGATCTCATAAAAAATCTAGGTGTCATGAATATCATCTTTGTGACCCATCTATCATCTTTGAGAATTTGATCAAATCAAATGTTAAAATCAACCCCAAAAAGTGTGTCTTTGGATTTACATTTGGGGGGAAAATAGGGTTTTGGGTTTTTATATGGTGGATTGATGTGGATCCTTCCAATATCAAAGTTATTATAGATATAAATAGGTTAGCTTCCATCCCATGCATCTATAATTATCTCAATAAACTTTAGGAAATTCAAATATTCATTCCCAAATTATCTTGTAGAACTCATTAAATAAATTACATACTCAAGAAAGGTGTCAATATTGAATGTAATTATGCTTTCTAAAATTCATTTTATAGTAAAAATAAATCCCTACATAAACCTATAAATTTATTGTCTATGTCTGATGACCACCCTCTTATCATGTATACATCTTACACCCCCATCTCAATTGAGGCAATGCTTGAAAAATAAGATGAGTCTATAAAATAATATACCATCTATTATATTAGTCATGCATTGATTTATTATAAGACCCTATACACTAACATTCAATGTGATTATCTCTCTATCTATTTTTCTATTGAAAATCATGGCATTATGTGTTTTACCAAAAAAATTAAATCAATGTCTATATAGACCCTCTCTATCATTAATTCTTTATAGAAATTTCTCTTGATGATATAATTTTAAAATGGATGACTCTCTTAATCTAATTTAACCTTAATATCATTACATACAAATAATTCAAGAGTCAAGTGATTTCTAGTCAACTTAATACTTCACCTCCTCCTATCCAAAGACATTAAGAATACCCTTCTAGATGAAGACATCCTTTTCATTAAATATTCCAATCAAGCCAAAACTCTCAAATATTGTTTTTAAAATTTTACATTTAAATTTTAGGTGAAAGATGTTGAAGAAACTATAATTCATTCATGTAAATCTAAAACCACCAATAAAACCAATCAAGAATAACAACCTAAATACATAGTTGAATTCCATGAGAATACTTGGATACTCCAATTTTATAGGGAAAAGTGTTTTTAAGTAGTAATGGGAGGTTGTGTCCTTTTTTATCATTTTGGAAAGATCATCCCTATTAATTTTTTATTAAACATTGATGTTACCAACAACATGGATAAATATTAACCTATAACTCTTGATATGAAGGTATTTATTGATTTATACATGTCTTATTTCCATGTTTTAGGTAACTCCCAAATTCTAAGTTGTAAATTTAGTTTTTATTGCCAATGTAAAAGAGGTAATATGTGGAAATTACATATATCCTAACATAGAAAAATGATAAATATTATGAATCTATTAGCAACCTTGATAAATAATTTTCACATTTTACCATTGAGGTAATCCTTCTAGAAAAAAATGTTTTAACTAACTCTCTTGCCTCTTCAACCTCCTTTTTCACCTACATAAGGCCTTACATGATAACTGAAATATTATTACAATTAGGAAATCCCATGTATCTTATCATATAAAAATGATAATGTTATTTTCCATATAAACGTGTTAACAATGCAACAAAGCCATTGCTATAAGGAGTTATTCTACTTTATATAAAACAAAACATACCCTTTATAGATACTAAAATTTAATTTATATAGTATCTCATTATTTTATACTTGAAAAATACCTATCAAGTGTCTACCCTTCAATTTTATAGCTCTTTGTTACTAAAAGGCTTGCATTCACCATCTCATTATGCCTAACTATTTATCTTATGTCTAGACCCTATCATTTTTTATCACCTAGATCTCTTACACTATACAGAAAGCCTAAAACATAATATATATCCTTCACTATTAGTTTTGGTTCCTCAGTAGCTTCCTATCATATCAAACACATGCATTATACATAAGGACACTTGTTCCAATGCAAGTTCCCAAACTATTAAGTTTCTAGTCTTAAAAAGTCATTTAAATTGTAAATGTTTCAAAACATATGGGCTAGCCTATTTGTCTTGTTGAAACCTACTATGAGATATTTAAAAAATGTGTGGCATAAATACAAATATAATCCAATTCATTAATCATTTATAAAATACAAATCAAACACCTCTTTAAGCTCATTCAATCGATTGCATAACTAAGTTATACTACCCTAGTTTTTCATATTTTCTATTAGTCATAGGAGTAGTAATATTACAAGTTTTAAGAAATAAAATAACATCCCATGAGGATTATTTTTCAATCCAAAATCTAGATCATTATATGCCCTTGCATATATCACAATACACCCTTATGCACACACAAGCCAACATGTAGGGTAGAACTACATGTCTTAGGCCCTCTTTAGAGTATTAACTATGTAAGAAACACTCATTATATATGGGTCCTTGATTTCAACTCAATTTCATGAGCCCAATAACCCATTTTTGTTAAGGTACAAATACCGAAGATGAAGATCTAGGATTTGATCCATAAACATTTTTCTATAGCTTATGCATGTAAATAAAACATATCAATGAAAAGGCAACAAAAAACCTAAACAAATTTAGGTGGTCACTTTATAATATAGTGAGTATTTTGTCTTAGACATATCCATTGACATTAAAACACATGTGTTAGCATAAGTTTCTTAAGGTTGACACAAGTGTTCATGCTTCTTGAAATAATATTTCCAATACCTGATAGTTCGATCCCGATCTTCTTCATGCTTATTTCCACCTCTACATATCTCAAAACTTTATATGTATTTGAAAATAAGCTAAGAATTATATCTTTTTCATGTTTGTGCAATCAAATTACTATTTTTAATGTACTTTATATATTTACCATAACTTAGCATTTTAGTTTAGAATATTCATTTATCTTATTTTTAATTAATTAGACTTATTTAGAATAGTTCTATTCATCCTTGTGTATAAGATATTCTATGCTTTATCCCTCACCTAAGCATCTTAAAAAATGGATAAGCATTTAGTGAACCTAACCTCTATGTATTCTCAAGCAAATCCTATCTTCTTTTAGGGTTTTTATCCTTCTAAGGCTTCTAATTATTGTAGTTATTTATATTTTCTCTATCATTTGTATGCAACTTTGGCATAGTCCTAAATTGAGGGTATTCATATTAAACATCTTAATCTTCCCATTGGGCCACCGAAAATGTCTCAAGTTAATACCATGTTAAATTATACTAATAATTAGAGTGTCAATAATGACAATGATGAAAAAAATGAAAAAAATATTATATAAGATTAATTTACTCATGAGTATAATGAAACACATTAAAATAATGATCATAAAGAATCAAATCAAGAATAAGTTAAATATATTGTATTATTTTAAGAATGTATTCATGAAAATCCTGTATATCTCCATAATATCCTTAATACTATATTGGAAACTAAAAATAAAAATGTGTTAGTGAACAACCATTTATCTTAATTGTTAAAAACATCTAGGATATTAGATATGCCTATCACACATCCATTCCAAATTCCCTCCCATTGAGTACAACATTACCTACTACATCTAGTGGGGGAACAAGATATGTTTTCAAACCATTGTTTCCTAAATATCAAACAAATATTACCACATCTTCCATGGGAATAATTAATAATTTAACTAAATTACCTTTTTCAATACTTACATCAACATAAGTGATGTTGACATCCCCTTTGGTGGCTTCTCAAAAATCAAATATAAATTTGAATGGGTCTATTATGAAAACTCTTCTCAAAGTTATGAAAGATTTGGAAGCTAAAGTTACTAAAATTGAACAAAATGATTTTAAATACACCCATGCTCCTAATTAATAATATGTATTACATACTCAATTAGCACTTGAAATATTTCCCCCCCTTTTATAATTGGATTTTTACACCCAAGTTCATATTTTATGATATCAAGGGTGATCCTAAATAGAATCTCTGATATTTCTATGTAGCATGCCCTAATTGTGCTTTAAATAATAATTTTTTCACCAAATTATTTCCAAAAATCCTAAAGAACTATGATTTAAGATGGTTCTATGACTTACCAATCCAATTAGTGAGAGTATTCAAACCCATAGTAGATCAGTTTCTAGTAAATTTATTTATCAACATCACTAAAAAGGTTATCATATCAAAAAATTACTAAGATCAAACAAGAAAACAATGAACCTATTAATGAATATGTTTTAATATACAAAATAATTTTGGCCAAAATGACAAATCCAATGGCAAATAAAGAGATTTAAGACATATTTAATCAATTTTTTCTTGCCCCATTACATGAGTCCATTATTTTTAAGAAGTTTAATTTTTTTGATGACTGATGCCACATTGTTAGAGATCATGAAATAAAACTTATTTCATTGGAAAAGCTTAAGTATGTAGCAAATAAACCATTCACATCTACTACCAAGTTTCATATTAGAATGAGATATAATGTAAAACTTATATAACCTAAAAAGGAATCGACCACAATAGTTAATTTAGTAAAACAAAAACCTAATTAGATGATCTTAAACAATGCACCTAAGAGATAATTTACACAATTATCTGAGTCTCTAGATTTGTTACTTAAGAAGCTTGTGGAGTGTCATATCATATCTATCCCTCAGCCTATGAAGGTTGATATGATTTAAATTATACCAAAAGAATATGATAATAATTTATATTGTGAATATCACCAAGGCCCTAGGAATTCTAAAAATAAATGTTATACCTTGAAAAATAATATCCAAGATGTTCTTTATAGTTGAAAGCTTACTTTTGAGGATCCTCCAAAGGATTGAGGTTCACACCCTGGTGACCATAAAAACTAGAAGATATTTAACAATCCACTGTAAGATAATTCTAATAAATATATATAACAAAATGGAATATAATGCACATCATCCTCCATCACATTATGGACACCCAAAGGATGGGATATGAGCAAACTACCTCTTATGGTTTATATCCCTATTATTATAGTTGATGATAGTGAAATTATGGATGATGAATCAGATCTCCATTCATTATTTATTCAAGCATACTTTGGTCATCACTGTATACATCATGTTATAATTGATAATAGTGTTAGTGAGAATGTATGTACTATGGATTTACTTAAAAAATTTAGGATATACATATGATGATTTATACCCTTTGACCAAAATAGTTAAAGCATTCGATGGGACATAAAAACACATTATTGGTGAGATTTATTTACATTTAAAATTTGGTCTAACACATGTTTTTGATACCTTTTCAATTATACCATATATTATAGTATTTGATATGTTATTGGTATGATATTAGATACATAAACTATGTGTAGTACCTTCCATAATACATGGCTATATAAAATACATTAATATCAATAGGGTAATCATAGTTTCTAGAATTATATGTGAACATCCACTTAAACAAGATAAGTTTATTTCAAAATATATAATTATATAGCCTATTAAGGTAAATCATCCATGAAAGGGTAAGAACAAGAAATATCCTTTCCTAAGAAGCCCATACATTAAAGACCATTGCACCATAGATACATAGTGGATTCCATGGAATCCCCATCTACACTTGCATGGTCTACCTAGTTACTATGAGAATATAAAGATGTTATAATTATAGTTGCACCTAATAAATTACATATAACTAAATAATAGATTACAAGAATCCCTACTTATTCTATTACCTATTCATAGACACAAAGTCCTATGAGACATATGTAGAGTACCACAAATTTTACAGTTCTAGATATGACACCTATACATGATCCTTAATAGTATCACCAATTTTATGTACCATATTATAATTTTATAACTACATATGAGAATAACTTCAATGGGATCATATGATAGTTCTCTTTTATTATCAAATATTCTAATATATATATATATATATATATATTCAGTAAAATATAAAAACATTCAAATAAATTCCAAAATACAATAATATTATTCAATTTTCACATGTTTACTAGATCCTTTGCATGTATTTTGGTTACTTTATGTTAGTAAATAACATATTATTTATTTTCCAAATATGCATATATTTCATGCATACTTATGTGTGATAAAAGCATACTCCAGACCCATGATACATGAACATCCATATGTTGGACCTTTTCTCTTACTACATGGCATATTATGTTGGGGCCATATACTCCTTTGATCATGATCAACACAGGTTATATTATTTTATTATCACTTTTACATTATCATATTGAGCGTATATACTAACACTTAAACATTCCTGTACTAATGTTTACATCTTTCACATTATAATTGATATGCTATGTTATATGACATTTTTTGCTAACACATACATGTAGGGACAAGTATGATATGTTTATTTTGGTTGTTTATATTTCATTTTATTCCCATTATCACTTTCTTGAGTGCCTTTTTATTTATTGATTTTGAAACATTTGAATATGTTATTTTCTTGTTTACCCTTGTGCCTTAGTATGTTACTTTCCTCTTCTATTTATACATTTCAATATGTTATTCATTTGAGTGTTTAACATTTGAACATTCCCTTTATTTTTTGTCTCCCTAGACCCCCTTTTGTGTGACATTAAGTTCTCTTATGTGTGTGCTTGATTATTTTTAGAGATTATATTATTACTTTATATATGTTTCCATGATCTATATCATGAATCTTAGGGATTGTTTTGATCACATACTGTGAGCTTCATTGATATATCTTCTTATTCATGCTAATCATATATGTTACATGATTCATACACATATTATATAGTCATCTTATCCTTTTGAGGTAAGGTAAATACCAAATTCCACTCCCCTCACCTCAAAATGGGGGGAATATTATTAGGGTCATGTCATATAATCATTTTAAATAGTTTACCTAATTTAGATATAAACTTGGGTCATAATCTTGTATATATTACACCAATCTTTACATATTTAGGATAGATTTTTTTTTTTAATGAAAAATATTATACACATTTATATATAACATGTTATATTTTGATATATAATTCATATTTAGACACATTATAGTGCATGTTCCATGCAAGTGAACCAAAAAATGTAAATTCATATTCAAACTTGTGTAAACTTATTTACCAAGAAACACCATTTTCACTAGAAAAAACCATTATGAGTATTTATTATATATAATAGTTGAATTATTTTAGTAGTTTGGTTGATATTCAATACCCTAAATTTCCTAACACTACTTCCCCTTTTACAATTTGAGTTGGTTATACCAATTAACTTGGTATTTATTGTATTGTAACTTGAGTTGTGTGATTGAGATTCACTGATCTCAATGGTTGAGTCATAACTCACCCTTGCACTATATTGAGGTAATAATTACATTCCATTATCCATATTAAAATATCTAATATTAAATTGTGAACCACTCTCATCTCTTATGGTTCATAATGAATCATATTTACCAAGTAAAAGTACTAAGGGGAAATATGGTTGCATTGACATATAGTTGTACTCATTCCCTGCTCTCTTTCTTTTCAAGAATATTAATTTTAAAATTTAACATTATATGCATTTATTTATACTATATAATAATATTTGTGACATATATTAAACCATAAAAACACTCAAATTGGGTTCAATCAAAGACAAAGTGTGTTGTACACACAAATATGCATTTCTTTACTTTAAATTAGTAATTTCATCCTTATGCATTACTATATTAAAGGGGGGGAATGTAGATACTAATATATGATTTATATAGAATCTTAATCTTGTATAATTTAAAAATACTTATTAGGAATCTACCCTTCATTTCTATACCTCATTATTTCTGAAAGGCTCACATTCACCATCTCACTGTGCCTAATTGTTTATCTTATGCTCTAATCCTATTATTTATAATGACCCAAATATCTTACATTGGATGAAAAATATAAAACCAATATATGTTCTTCACTATCAGTTTCATATACTTAGTAACTTCCTATCTTTTCAAACACTTACATCCTACATAGAGACTGACATAACTGTCTAGATTCTTATCAAGTGTCTTGTCCTTGAAATTCATCCAATGAGTTAGCTCATTTGTCTTATTTAATCCTACCATGAGATATTTATAAAAGGTGTGGTATAAATATAAATCTAATCCAATTAATTGATCATCTATAAAATACCAAGCAAACACCTATTCAATCTCATTCAATCAATTACACAAGTGAGTTATACTACCATATTCTTCCCTATTTTCATATGAGTCATAAGATTAGTCATATTACTAGTCTGAGGCACTCAAATAAAACCCTATGATTATAATATTTCAAGATACTATTAAATCTCCAAATTTCACCCTAGAATGAGGTTGTTTAGGCCTTCCTTCAAGTATAGGGAAACATGGGAATATCCCAAGGTTTTGGGTGACCTATGGCTGGGCTAGACCTCTAGATTATGGGGCTAGCTCCCCTGGTGTATTTATTTGGCTCAAAATCAGTAAGAATTATTAATTTTGGGGTGAAAATGGATAGGATAATGCATAAAAGGAACCTAAACTAAAGTATGGTCATGCACCAATATAACTTATTCACTATGTTTGAACTCCTAACAACACTAACAAACTAATCATGAACTAAATCACTATCTCCTATGATCAAGTAAATTGACAATAATGAGGAGGTTACATCAAGTGTTATTTCATAAAATAATGAAATCAACACACTAACATGCTAACATCTTTAAGCCTAGATCTTAGGGGGAGCATAATGGATAAAATATAATTGAAAACCCAACTAAAATGCAAAGAATAAAAATCTTTACCTTTCTTGAGATCTCCAAAGGATTTATTTGTGGCTTACTCAATTTTTTCTCCATAAATATTTGGTAATGGAGTTTTATTCTTTACTCCTACTCTCCTTGGCACCATTGGCTTGTGGCTTATGCTTTCTTGATGGCTTAGCTTAATATTTTGGCATTATCACACTATTAATTTCAATCTTGATATTAATTTTGCATTATAAATTTACTCTATCCAAGTTCTTTTGTGAAGAGGTCTAGGCTTGTATTTATAGGCTTAGAAATTAACCCCAACTCAAAGTGAGTTAAGGTGTAGTTTAAGCATGGAATGAGTTCAAACCTAACCTAAGTGAGTCAATTAACTCTAGTAGAGTTAAAAGTTGTAAAAAAATCATGATTTATAATGAATAGGCATGGGTGAGATATTTTCAAAGGCTTGAAAACTCACAAATGTAATCATGAAAAGCTAGGATATTTCATATTTTTAAATTTATTTTTTTAGTAATTCATTAATTGCACATGGATAATTTAACTAGGATTTTAATTTGGTTTAGAATTTTAATTAATTATAATTAGGATTTTAGCATTTCCAAGATTTGATTTTATGTCCATGTGCCCCATTTAATAGGTCCACAGGCTAAATTGCATGTTATGATGTTGTAACATTATTAGAGATGAATATGTGAGAGGTTTTTGTTGTTTATGATAGGATACCCTAATTAGGGATGTCTCAATGAAGTTATGATATTTCTTGAATGATGCATAATAAAATTTGAGATGTTTAGTGATTCTTAGTCTTAATTTTTAATGTTTGGTAGGAATTGGTTTGAAGTTTGATCGATGGCCATTGGTGGCCAATTTTAGGTTTATATAGTTTTCTCCTATTTGGGAAGGCATTATAAGATATAAGCATAGTAATGTCTTTTCAAAGAATGAAAAGGTCCTATATGTTTAAGACTTAAATGGAAATGGATGAACTATAGGTTCCCCCTTGAGGGAGTGATTTTCAAAGGGGTTGAAAATTGTTCCCTCAAAAAGAGGAAATGAGTGAACCAAATAGATGAAATGGGGTGGAAGGGATTGATTTTTCCATAGGCAATTATAGTTAATGGCATATGGAGATACCCTAGTTGGGCAGACAAACAAGATGATTTACCCAAAAGAAGTTATAATCATCAACATATGTGGGATTAAAAAATTTGATGATTTTCCCAAAGGTGGTTATAACCATCAAAAGGGAAAATAATGATCTACTCATAAGTAGTTATAATCATTGGTTGGTTAAAAACATGCCCCAAGTGGGTAGATAGAGAAAATGTTTGGCTAAGGGTGGGTATAAGCATTATCATAATTAAAACATGCCCTAGTTGGGTACAAGAAAGATAATGATTTTTCTATAGGCAATTATAATAATTAACCTTCAAATTGATGGAAATATAATGATTTGCCCAAAGGTAGTTAGAATCATTGGTAATTCAAGTGGGATGGTATAAAATTATTTTCCCAAAGGTGTTTAAAATCACTAGTATCTTGATAGTGTCAAACATGATATGGAAGATGATGGCAAATAAGAATAGAGGATAAAGATGAATTTAGGCAACCTGCTTGTAGGGAGATGCTCGTTTGAACTAGCAGGGGTTAAAATTATTTTGTTATTTAATTATTTTATTTAAGATATGATTTGGATTAGATCAGGAATGATACTAGTGCCAAGGAGATATATCATTATTACATTATCATGTAGACTCCTAGAGCTATTTTTTATTGTAGCACATGATGGTAGGCATCATGATAAAAAACCATGAGGACTTGGATGAAATATGCATAAGGAATGACACATGATCCAATATTTAATGGAAAAAATACACCAATGATAAAAACCAAGATGATAATATTGACATATAAATATGTATGGATTCAAGAATAATTCACAAAGAATCACCCAATGAACGTACATAAACTGAATCAAATCATAACAAGAAAGGAAACAAATAGGAAAATAAATAGAAACACAAAACATAAACAATGGTTAATCAAAAATATTAATACAAATAACATGACACAAACAAGATGACAAATATTGACCCTAGACAAGAAGAGACAACAAAATAAACAAACCAAATGGGGGAATAAAAGAAAAAGAAGGGGTGGTTGAGCTGTCTCCAATTGCACTAAGAAAGTGGACACTACCTACATAGTTCCATGGATGCAATATCCAACAAAAACCTTGGGCCAAATTTAGTTATCCTAGGAAATGGGATATAAGAAAATGATGAGAAAGAAAACATGGTGAATGTGATAGAATAATATGGGCATGGGCTCATAAAATAGTGAGAGCATGGGATAGAAGGCTAATAAAGATGGGGAAACTAAATGACAAGTGGTTCTTGTGACTTAGTGAGGGTTCCCAAAATATTTAAGGTAAAGAAGTGGTCAATATTTTGGATTTTATAAATTGGTTTTACAAATGTTTTTGGAATTTTCTATGTATCTCAATTCAATCAAGAATGACGAGACACTCAATGATCCAATATTGTAAAATAATAAAAGAGTTCAAACTTAAAATTGATATCAAAATAGTGATAGTGTGAATTAGGGGTGACTTATCTAACCTCAATGTATATTTATCACTACCTACATAGTTTTAGGATGGTAACTCAAGTCACTATATTTCCATGTTATAGTAGAGGAATCTGATTAGCATAGTAGCCAATTCAAACAAAATAGGGAAAGTTGTCAAATGGAATAGTATGACATAGGCATGATAAGGTGGTACTTCAAGGCATGATAAATAATTATTTTCCTTAGTTTTCCCATAGTTGGTTATAACTAGGAAACAATAACACAAGTCATTGATACTAATTTTCCCAAAGGTGGTTATAATTAGTAGCACGATGGTGAGATGTTGATTTACCCAAAAGTGGTTATAATTAGGCATAATTGGTATAGAACATATCAAAAAATGAAGGATGAAACTACAAAACCACTATCATAATAATCTAAAATATGCCCATCTATTTTTAATACTAAAAAAAATTCTAAAACTTGGTTTGAATCTTCATGCTAAAAGTGGAGGTGGAACCAATAGAATGGAACCAAGGTCAAATAGGTTGGGTATGAAGGGTGAAAATAATTTGGTCAATAGAAAAGTTATGGTATAATGGAATATGGTAGAATGGAAAATAAATATAATGGTATGGTACAATGAATAATGTTAATATTATTGTATAATTAAAATGGCCCTCATAGACAATACACCAGGTCAATCAAACAAAGTAATGCCTGAGGTGTATAATGTTCATCAGCTCATCAAGTTCATCCTTGTCTAGTGTTGGAATCCTATATGATCCAGCATCAAAGTTTAGAATAATGATAAAAGGACATACCTAGTTGGGTTTGATCTTTCCTTTATGTTTCTTCTTGTCCATGGTATTCTTTTGGTTTTCTTTAAGAACAGGATCACCAATTTTAAATTCTTTATGTTTAACAAGCTAATTATAGTGGCCATAGAGTTAGTTTTGGTATGATTATAGGTTGTTGACTGTAGCCAAGCATTTCTCATCAAGTAACTCTAGCTCTTATAGGTGAGTTACTTGATAGTATTCATCATCTAGGACATTCTTCAAAGAGATGCATAAGGTAAATCAACCTCAATGGGAAGAATGGCTTCAGTGCCATAAATAAGTGAATACAGAGTGGATCCTATGGGAGTACAATGATTGGTGAGGTATGCCTAGAGGGAACAAAATATTTGGAGGTGCTAATCATGGCTGACATCATTGACAATATTTTTAAGGATGTTGGTAATGGTCTTGTTAGATGCATTAGTCTAGCCATTACTTTGAGGGTAGTATGTTATGGAAAAATGTTGTTTAATTTTATACTCAGCACATAATAATTCAACATCATTATTCTTGAATGATCTACCATTATTATACATAATGTTAGAGGGAATACCATAGTATAAAATGAGATGGTTAAAGATGAATTTGGAAATTTACTTTCCAATCATATAAGCGAGGGGTATATCTTCAACCCACTAGTGAAATATTTGATGGTTTTAAGGATATGTTTATGGCCATAAAATGAGGTGGGGTTTATCTTCCCAATGAGATCAAGGCCCTATGTATCAAATGGACATGGTGGAAGTATTGGTTTTAGAGTCTTGGTTGGGGTATGAATTATATTGGCATATTTTTGACATCTGTTATGCATTTTTACGTATGCATCTACATATGCATCCATCATTGGCCAATAGTACCTAGTACACAAGAGATTTTTGGATAAGAATACCCTAATGGAGTGGGATCCACATACTCCTTCATGAACTCCCTATAATGCTAATCTAGATTCTATTAAAGTTAAATAATGAATTAGAGTTCCATAAAAACTACAACATTATAGGGTTGGTCTGAGTAAGGTATAATGTGTGGCACGGTGGATAAAGGATTTGTATTATTTGTGGGATAGGTTAGGTGATAGTATTTATTCATTAATATAGGCATATATGTTAAAATACCAAATAGAGCTTGGACTAATATTATCAAATATCATTGTGATGGTGGAAGGTTCATGAGTTGGTGATAAAATATTTTGAATGAGAAATTGGTATTCTTTTCCATATCTATATGTCAAATCAAATATCTAATGGCAGCCATGGTATCTACTATTATGTTACTATCCCTTGGTATATGTTCAAATGGTATTAGTAATATGTTGTTTGAGAGTGTTAACCATGGCCTTGTATGGCACCAACTTATCATACTTGGCCTAAAAATGATTTATAACCTAATTAATGATTAACTAAGAATCATCGTAAACCATGAGATGTTTTATATTCTATTGTACTACCTATCAAATTCCTAAAATGAGTGTTTCATACTCTACCATGTTTTTGGTACAAGGAAAACCTATCCTAAATGACTTAGGGTTTAAATCCCCCTATGATGTAATAAATAAAAGGCTTGCTCCATATCTATGGGATGTCAATGATGCATTAAAATATAGCTTCAAGTGTTACTCCTTAAGAGGTTTTTTAATGATGGTCATAATGGATTCATCTATGAATTAGAATGTTACTATATTTTTATCTACAAGGGGTGCTTTAGCAATCTGACCTATAATAACTTGTCCCTTAATGGATTTTTCATTGATGTATTCTATCTAAAATTCACTTAAAATCATGATCCATTTGGCCATGTGGCCTTATAAATCTATTTTAAATAGTATATACTTGAGCAGGTCTACTTTTGAAATGACTATGATCTTATTGTTCAACATGTAATGTCACATTTTCTAAGCTACAAAGACCATAGAAAAATAGGCTTTTTCAATGGGCATATAATTGTGCTCATACATGACCAGTGTATGGCTTAAAGAGTACACAACATGTTATTTTCCATTATCATCATGTTGAGCTAGAAGTGCCCCTAGGGCTTTGTTTGTAGTTGATAGATTTCCTAGCATTGGTGGTAATAAAATAGGTGGATTTGTAATATAGTCCTTAAGTTACTAAAAAGCTTTCTAGAATTCATCATCCCAATAAAATTCTACCCCTTTATTTAATAAGTGTGTAAATGGGTGGTACTTTTCTACCAACTAAGATATGAAGCATGTAATAGATTGTATTTGCCATGCAAACTGTAGAGCTTCTTCAAATTTTTTTGTGGTGGCATTTGAGTTATGGCTTGTACTTTGGTTGGATAAACTTTAATACCTTGGTGAGACATAATGAAGCCAATAAATTTTCTATAAGTAACTCTAAAAACACACTTATTAGGATTGATCCTAACTTTATATTCATGTAGTGGCTCAAATATCCTCTTTAGTGTTGTTGGATGATTAGCCCTAGTCTTTGATTTACCGAGTATGTTGTTGACATAGTCTTCAACAATATCATGCATTATATCATGAAAGATGATGGTCATGGATATTTTATATGTGTCCCCAAAAATTTTGAGACCAAATGGCATAACCTAATAATAGAATATTCCCCACAAAGTGGTGAAAGTTATTTTGTATTGGTCTTCTAGCCCAATTTAAATTTGATTGTAACATGAGAATCCATTTATCAGTAAAATCATCTCATAACCCACTATGGATTTGACAATCATGTCAATGTTTGTTAGAGGAAAGTCATCCTTAGGGAAAGCTTTATTTATGTCCCTAAAATTAGTACAAATTTTGATTCCTTCTAGCTTTTTGTTGGGTACAACATTAGAGATCCACTATGAGTAGTTGACTGGTCAAATATATATCTCTTATAAGAGTGTTTCCAACTCTTTATTCACTAATAAAATAATGTGAGGATGCATCTTGCACAATTTTTGTTTTATAGGTTTATCATTAGGATATACCACAAGGTGGTGTACAACCAAGGTATGGTTTAAACTAGGCATGTTGGAGTAGGTCTATGCAAATATATCAAAAAATTCCCTCAACAGGGCTATAAAGACTTCACATTCCTCCTTGGTGATGGATGCACCTAATTTGATCCATTTTGGGTTTTTTGGAGTCTTATAGTGTCCTCTACTAGAAGGGTTGAACCATCTTCTAGAATGGCTGACAAATATTTTAAATGGCATGCAATGGTAGAGCCCTATATTTAGCTTGATTCTTCAATTTATCCTAGTCATGATGAATCAGAGTCCCGAAATGGTAAGGATGGCCATGTGACAAATATTGTTGGAAATTCTTAAATGATTAAATCAAAATCTTATTGTTCTTCAAGACTAACCTTGGACCCATAGGTAAGTTTATCATTGGTGGTCTCCTAAGTTATGTTTGAAGAAGGTTGAACACCCCTATATAATGGTGCTTTAAATAGGTTTTTACCACTAGACTGGCCTTTATCTTTACTATTTTCTTGGTTCGAAATCACCTCGAAGAGGTTTTCACTTTAGAACCTCAATGTTTTATTTAATTTTTTATGGCTAAGGGTGTTCACTTGTTCTTTAAAACAGGATTTAGGATCTAGCTTGATTAAAAACCCTTATTTGTGGTCTCCCAATAGAACATTATCCTTAGGCCTATAAAATCATAAAAGGCCTCATCATTCTAAAATTTATTGATTGGAACTATTGATTCTTATTAGACCTAGTCTATCAATTGAGGGTAATATAAGGGAAATAGATTATGGTAAATAACTAGTTTGAAGGTGTAAATGGCATTGTTATCAAACATATTGGTATTTTTTAGGTCATCAAAATGGCTATGATTAGACTCTACTTCACTATCTATATCATACTCACTACTTGTTGGCATTGCAACATGAATAAGGTGCGTGGGGTCACCTTCAAGTGGTTTAAATCTAAGTCCATATGTTCCTTTGTACCAAGTGGTAAAAATTAGCTCAAGTGGACCCTATTTATTTATCCTAAGACCTCATCCTTCACAAGCATGTTTTTCCATGATTTTGTTTGAAATGGGATACTTGGAATTTATATAATAGTTGGCTATTTTGGCATTATACAACCATGATTCATCATCTACAAATGGGTCCTATTCTTGGCTAGAGGTTGGTATGAAAATGATAGGTGCTATACTATGCAGTTTGAATTTGCCATTATATTGCCATTCCATACAAGTTAGTTTGGATTTAGGTCTTTTATATGACTTGAGGTTTAATGGAATCTTGAAAATGTAGAATGTATCATGTGTCAAATATTATCTTGGTCCATTAGATGAGATGGTATAATGATTAGATATTTTAGGAGGTAGCATGTGGGAAAGTGAATTAAGGTTATCATGGTTAGTGTAATTAGCCTCTACTAAATCAACAAGTGTTTATTTCCCTTTGTCCTTATTGAGAACCAAATTCAAGACAAAATGGTAGTTATAGATTTTTTACTCAACCTCTAGATGCTTAAAATGTTCATATGGCTAGAAATATCCATTAATGGTAACCTCCATACTTGAATGGGAGAAATTGATACACTTGTGTAATGTTGAAGTGATTGCATAAATCTCATGTATCTAAGGTCTACCCAAAAGCATATTATATGAAAATTAAGGTCTAACATATGGCATAATGTATCATGAATTAAGGGACCAATGATAATTGACAAGCTGAGGGTGTTTTGTGACTCTCATTATTCATTGTCATAAGCCTTAATCATGATCATTTTTGGTTGAAGATCAGCTCTAGTCAACCTAAGAAGCTTGATGAGATTTAGAGACACAATATTTAACCCTAATTCATTTTCTATGAGGTCACGTTTAAATTTGTGTCATGTTATGAAAACTTTGATATATAATAGATTGTTATGCAATGGGCCATAGGATGACATATCACTTTGGCCAAAGGTTAATTATTGGCCTAGAGCTAGATGTCAAACCAAAGCTTGAAATTTGTCTAGACATATGTCATTAAGAACTTGGGATTGGCCAATGAACTCTATCAAGATGTTTTTTATGGATTATAGATGTATGCAAAAAATATAAAATGGATATTTATGCATGCATTATTTTAGTTGTTCCATAATATCAAATGTCTTTTATTGCATAGTGGTAAATGGCTTGTTCTTAGCCAAAATGGTTGGTTAGATGGGTGAAGTGGCAGATGTTTATGGGCCTGACATGGTAATCTTTAACCATTGAGTTTTTATTACATAGTTAGGATTGGATATAGGACCGTTGTTGCTAATAAATGATGGTCGAGGGGGACCAGATATGATAAGTCTTGGTTTTGGTGTACTTATGCATAGTCATAAGTCAATAATGAGTTATCAATATGGAGTCTAAAATAAGTAATCCCTATTTTTTGGTATACCTGTATGAGGTCTTAGGTCAAAGAAGGATCATTGGCATGGGTTGGTTAATAGTAATTGATTATAAACCATTTTTTTAATGGTATTAGGTCTTGGATTGATGGAGATGGTGTTAATGCAACCTCTTGTAATATGACCTACAACCTTGTTATAGTCATGTGAAACTACATGGTAGGTGTATTGGTTGTTGACATCATTTTGGATTTAGTTTTATCAATTCAACTAACATTGTTGGTTCTGTTATTGATTGTGTTATTTTTGCCTCAACTATTGGTATTGTTGTTATTGATGTGTTGGCCATTGTTATTATTATTATTATTTGTTGTTATGTTGGGGGAATGGATTTTGATAAATATTGAGGTTCTAATTGGATGTGAAAGTTCCAAAATCTAATGTGATATCTCCATTTTCTAACATATTCTTAATTAAATATTTAATTTTCACACAATATTACAAATTATGGAAATTAACCTAATGTTACTCATAGAATTAATTTGGCCTATACCAATTTGGATAGTTAATGTCCTCAAGATAGTGATTTGTAATAGACCAATTAATTAGATTAGATGCAGTAAGCTTTCAAAACATAAATTCAATGGGTTCTCCAAGGTCACTAAAGATGTAATGAGTAGGTACAATTCTCCTTAGATAAGGGTTATGTAAAGGCATAGGTTGTTGCATTTATTATGTGGTCTATTTTATTATGCTTACTATGTTTTTTGAAGAGGTTATTGGTTATAATTAATTTGAATATGTAGCTTACACTGATCATATGATGTTTTCACCATTTGGATATGTCATGACTCAACATCTCCCATAACATTCTTGTTGCAATTGAACTACTTGGGTTTATCATAATTATTGTCCTAGGCTGGTTATGACACTTGCACTTGGACCTGGTTCTAATTTTGGTCATTATTTTAGTTTTGGTTTGAGATCTAATTTGATGAGGCAATTTTAATGATTATTTCATTAATAAGAGCTATTTTGATCAAAAAACCTTTATCAATGATATCCTTAAAAGAATGTACACACTAAAACTCCAGATGGTAAGATATCTCATTATGTAAATTATTGGTAAACACAATGGCTAGTTATATGTCTAGTAGACTATGAGTGAATCAGTTGGCAAGGGCTCTCCATCACTATAGATAACTTGTAAAACTTTCACCAACCTTTTGTTTCACTTGCATCAAATATAGAAAAAAAATCTCATGTTTGGGATTGTAGGATAAGTGTTTCAAAAAATTATCTGAAAGATCATCAAAGTTAGATATTGAATTCTTGGGTAATTTCAAAAACTATTCCAATGCTTGTACTACTAAACTCAGAAACAATAGTAGAAGGTCTATGTTTTTATAGCCCACTAGTTGGCGTGCAACAAATAATTCTATCAAATAGGCCTTGAAGTCACCTTTCCCTTTGTATTTTTCAAATTTTGTTGGTTTGTACCCTAGAATAAATGGTATCCATAACATGTTAAAATGGTAAGAACACATGTCATCTAAATTCAAATTCTTCCTTTTTCCATCTTAGATGGTAGAAATTGTATATTTCATTTGTTATAGTTCTTATGTGAGGAAACAAGAGGGAACATTAGCCTAAGGTGGAGGTTGGTCAATCACAAGTGGATTACTTTGACCAGGGTATAGTGGAGGCATTTATTGGGGAATGTTAGCTTGTCTAGGGAATTGACCAAGTATATGCATACATAGATTAGGGTGTGATTGTTTAAATTACATGCATTGATGTGCAATATTATATTTAGGATTGGGTATGTAGGCCTACTTCTAAGAAAATTATAGTTGAGATGGAAAGATATGGTTGGGATTGAAATACTATTCCTATTGAGGTTAATTAGGGACTTGTTATCGACTAGTCATACCTTGATTATTAAGGGGAACTTGTGAACCAAGGCCATATCATTGGGTTTATGGCACATTTAGTACAAAATCCAGGTATTTCCTAATTGGTACTTGTGGACCATTAGAGCCTCTTAGTTACATGAATCTTTGTTCAGAAGTAGATGCATGTTGAAGGTTCATCGTTATTCATTGACCAATACCTATAAGCTGTTGATTAGACATCATTTATGGTTGTATAGGCATGTTGGTCTACAATTGAAGAGGTATGTTTATTACTACTTGAAAAGGTGGAACATTAGTTGCCCCTATTAAGGTCGCAAGATGTTTTACCTCTACTGCATGGGTATGTTGGAATGTGCCTATTATTGTGGAATGTTAATCATCACTTATTTTGGTGGGGTAACATTCATCATATCTTATTGAGGTATGGCACTAGTCATTTCTTAGCTACTTAATACTTAAGGTTGGGTGTTTGAAGAAGAAATTGGTTGAGTATTAGAGGTATTTTTTTGTGTTTAGGAGGTATAAGTTCATATCCCTTGCATTTGTGTAATATTCATGGTGTTAACTATGTTGGAAATATTGTCATTGATGTCAAGGTCTAACATTATTCATGATAAAGGACCCAAAATTTAATGGTGTTTTTAATATTAATGAATATTTTTTTGGTTGCATATAAGTCAAAAGAGGGCCCATAGAGAAGTCAAAGAGTCATGGGGTAAGAGATGAAAGAGGAATGGGATGAATTTTCTCATGAAGAGTCATCTTGAGGAATTATAAGAGTCACCATGTGAAGACAAAAGAGGTATGGTGCATTTTTCCATGAAGATACACTTTGAAAAATACAAAAAAGTCACCAAGATAAAGATAACAGAGGAAAGGACAATTTTGCTTATGAAGGGTCACCATATGAATTTTCAAATGCAAGGATATGAAGGGTCATGCAAGTTTGGCACCATTTTCCATGAGGATTGAAGGGTCATAAAGCGTGAATGACAAAGGTCATTTGGAAAGATATAAATAAAGGCTTGAGAATCCATTTGTAATATGCAAGAGAGTGCATGGTTTGTATTTGTTTTCAAAGAGAGAAAAGTAGGAGATATTGTAGAGTTCTATCATTTGTTGAGTAAAAAACATTGAGAGATATTTGTGTTTATACATAAGAGGGGTTGGTGCTCCTATGGGTTAGTGCTCACAAATATTTGCAAGAGGTTGGTGCTCTTATGGGTTGTGATCATAAATAGTTTTTGTGTTATTTCTTGGCAAAGGGGTTGGTGATCCTACAAGTTGGTGCCTACAAACTTTGTATTTTGAGTTGGTTCTCATTCATATACTTGAGATTATTCTCCATGGTTTTTTCCACTTTGGGTTTCTACATAAAAATCTGGTCTCTCTCTCTCTCTCTCTCTCTCTCTCTCTCTCTCTCTCTCTCTCTCTCTCTCTCTCTCTCTCTCTCTCTCTCTCTCTCTCTCTCTCTCTCTCTCTCTCTCTCTCTCTCTCTTGTATGGTGCATTTTATTGTTTCAGTTTTATTACATATCTTGAATGTGTGATTAAGTGGTTAAAGAAAATAAATCAAATTAAGTAAAAAGATATATAATATATTGATTCACCCCCCTCTCAGTATATTTCATGCTTAACAATTGGTATCAAAGTAGGTTCCTTTTGAAAAAAGGTAATTCAATAAAGCATGATGGTTGGCTCACATGAAGGATTTTCTACAAATAAGGCACCTTTGTTTGATGGGATGAATTATTTTTTTTGGAGCATAAGGATGAAGACTTATTTGATGGCCCTTGGATTTGAAATTTTATAAGTAGTGGTGGAGTAATATGAAGAGCCATAAACACTTATAACTACTCTGATAGAAAAGAAGGCAAAGCTTTAAATGTTATTTTAGGGGGTTTATGTGAATCAAAATTTGTTAAAGTTATGCAATGTAAATCTTCTCATGAAACTTGGGTAAAACTTGAGAATATTTACAAAGGTGATGGAAAAGTTTAGAAAGCTAAGCTTTATACTTTTAGAAGATAGTTTGAGAGTTTGAAGATGGAAGAAGAAGAAAATATAGCAAGTTATCTTTTGTGGGTTGATCAAATAGTTAATCAGATTCAAGGTCTTAGAGAAAATTTAGAAGAATCAACTATGGTTTAAAAAGATTTGAGATATCTACCATTGAGATATGATGCAAAATTTTTGGAAATTGAAGAGATGAAGAATTTAGCCAAGCTAAAGATGGATGAGCTTCATGGTATTCTTACAACATATGAGATGCAGACTAAACAAGATAAACCCTCAAAGAGAGAAGTTGATTTCAAGACATCAAATAAAGAGAAGGATAAGATTCAAGAATCAAGTGATAGTTCTAGTGATGATGAAGATGACAATGGAGCTCTATTCATTCGTAAGCCAAAAAAGGGCATAGGTAAATATCAAGGAAAATTACCTTTTAAATTTTTTAATTGTGGAAAGATTGGACATTTTGTATCTAAATGCCCAAATAAGGGTAATGATGAAAATGAAGAAGGAAAGTCTACATACAAGAAGAAATTCAAAGGTAAATTCAAGAATGGATTCAAGAAGAAGACTTTGTATTTTAAAGATCTTATCTCAACCGAAGATAGTGGAGTCAATGATTCAGAAGAAGAAGAGATTCTATTCATGGCCATACATGAAGATGCCTTCAAAATAAAAATTATAGATGATCAAGAAGAAGAATAAGATGAAGCTAAATTGAATCTAGAAGGAAAACTCATTTATGCTTTAGAAGATTTAAAAGCTCTTGAAAATAAGAATCAAAGATTAAAGTTCTAGATCGACAAAAATGAAAAGGATTCAAAGGAAATAATTGAAGATCTACAAGCACACTTTTAAGAAACCAAGAAAAATGAAGAAGATCTAACTACATAGTTGAAAATATTAAGTAAAGAATGTCAAAGGTATGTTATTGAAATTTCTTCTTTAAAAGTAGATATTGAGAAAATAAATAAAGCAATCAATGATAAAGTAATTAATGATTCAAAATTTGAGAATAACACTAATATGTTGAATAAGATATTAGAAAATCAAAGATCAATGTTAGATAAGATAGGTATTGGATTTGAAAAGGAGAAAGAGGAGATCACTACTTTCATAGACAAGGAAAATGGAAAGAGGTATGCTGAAGCTCTTACAAAAGTTTTCAAGAAATAAAAAGGGAAGAAGTTAATAATACAGAGGACATCTCAAAAAAGAAGGCTAGAAGGAACAGAGCTACAAAATTCAGTCATGTCAGAGATACACAAACAGGTCCTATTTTTATAGTTACTATTTTTATACTAATGGATATGGTCATAAGAAAATAGAATGTTTAAAAAGGGCTAACAATTTTAGAAATAAGGAGAAGGAAATTCATACAAAGTCAAGTAGAAGTCACAACTCCTTTGCTCCTCTATAAGGTTTTAATGAAGAGGCCATAATATGTTACAAGTGAAACAACTTTAGACACATATCTTAGTACTATAGAAGTGTGTTTAGATTATTCAAGAAGGACCATAGTTTTAAGGCTCCATTCATCAAGAAAAAAGTTTAGATAGGTTCATGGCAAAAGAAACAACCTAAAAATTCTATGTTGGTGCAGATAGATTTGCATGCAAGAAATAAAGAAAAGCCATGGTTAATTGATAGTGGATGTTTGAGGCACATGATAGGAGACAAGAGCAAGTTCATAACCCTGAAGAATATCAATGGTGGCATAGTGGAATTTGGAGACAATACTACTACCAAAATTTGGAAAAGGTACACTAAGTTTGGATAATGGTATAACTAAAACTGAAAATATTTTTTATATAGAAGGTCTTGAGCATAATCTTTTGAGTGTAAGTCAAATGTGTGATCAGGGGCACACACTAAAGTTTTATGTAGAAGGTTTTGAAATTAGAAGAAAATATTTAGATGTGTTGATTGTAGATGCTCATAGAATAGACAATAATTTATATATGATATCAAACATCAAAGGTTAAAGATGTTGTTTGAGTTAGATTAAATAAAGTTGGCTATGGCACATGATAATGGGGCACATAAATTTTGACAATCTTGTCAACATCAGCAAGAAGCAAGAAACTATAAGTATTCCAAAGATTACAAAGCCATGTAACATGCTTTTTGAACCTTATTAGCATAGGAAGCAGGCTAGAAGGTAGTTCAAAACAAAATAGTACTCGACCACTCAGATGCTAGAGCTTATTCACACTGATCTATGTGGACCTATGAGAACTCAAAGTACTCAAGGTGAGAAATATTTCATGTTGCTTATTGATGGTTTTTCATGTATGACTTATGTTTTTAAATAAAAAATTAGATTCAAAGCATTCAAAGCATTAGTTGATAATAAAACCAGTTTGAAGATTAAGTGTCTAAGATCATATCAAAGAGGAGAATTCATGTCAAATCAATTTATTGAGCTTTGTGAAGACCATGGAATAAAAAGACATTATTCAGTAGCCAAAACTCCACAACAAAATGTAGTTAAACAAAAAAATAGAATAGTTCAAGAGATGGTGAGGACAATGCTAAATGAATCCAAGATAGTAGATAAATATTAGAGAGAGGTAGTTTCTATAGTAGTGCATATTCAGAATAGAGCATTATTGAGAGTCAATAGTGATAAGACTCCTTATGAGCTATGGAAATACAAACCAATAATAGTTGATTATTTTAGAGTTTTTGGTAGCAGATGCTTCATAAAGAAAATTAATAAAAAACTTGGTAAGTTTGAATCTAGAGCAGATGAATGTATATTTCTTGGTTATTATTTCAAAATTAAAACTTATACATGTTATAACAAAATAACCAAGAAAATTGTTGAAAGTGCAAGTGTCAGGATAAAAGATGGAACATAAAGAATTAGTGATCTAGTAGACATTCCTAAAATAATTAAAGATGAAGATTTTGAAGATTAAGATGAAGATGAGAAGGAGAAAAAGGACACCAAAACTCCATCCAAATATGTTCAGAGAAATCATAATGAAAGTGACATCATTAGGGATATAAATGAAGGAATTCACACTAGAATAATGATGGTAAGTGAATATGAGCAAGTTAATTTCTCTTTCTTATCCAAAATTTAGTTAGAATTTTTTCAGAAGCTAGACATGATAAGCATTGGGTTAAGGCTATGGATGAAGAATTAAATTAGATATAAAAGAATGATAATTGGGAGTTAGTGCCTAGACCAAAATATCATAATGTGATAGGAACAAAATGGGTTTATAGAAATAAGTTGAATGAAAATGGAGAAGTCACCAAAAATAAAGAAAAATTAGTATGTAAAGGATATGCTCAAATTGAGGGAATAGATTTTGAAGAAACTTTTGCACCAGTGGCAAGGTTAGAGGCTATTAGAATATTTCTTGCATATGCAGTGTTTAAAAATTTAAAAGTGTTTCATATGGATGTCAAATCTACCTTATTGAATATGAATCTAGAAAAAGATGTCTACATTGAGTAGCCTAAGGGATTTATTCTCTCAAATATTAGTAGCCATGTATGCATATTGAAGAAAGAATTGTATGGATAGAAACAAGCTCCCAGAGCTTGGTATGCAAGACTTGATAAGTACCTACAGGATCAAGGTTTCAAGAGAGGATTTGTGGATAGTAATCTCTACATCAAAACAGAATGTGAGCATTAATTGATTGTTGTGGTATATGTTGATTATATCATTTTTGGAGGAAATATTGAAAATATGACAAAATAATTTTTTAATAATATGAAAAAAGAATTTGAGATGTATATGCTTGGAGAATTGTCATTTTTTTAGGATTGCAAATATTTTAGTTGGATAAAGGAACTTTCATTCTCAAAGTAAATATGCCAAAGAAATGTTGAATAAATTTGGTTTTGAGGATTGTGCACCAGTTGGCACACCAATGTGTATAGGAAATAAGGTGAGTGAGGATGAAGATTCACCTGTTATAGATCAATCTTTGTATATATCTATGATTGGTATTATTTTATATTTGATAGCATTGAGGCTAAACATCATCTATGTAATAGGTATGGTTGTAAGATATCAGTCATCTCCAAAAAATATTCATGTTTAGTTGGTTAAGATAATATTCAAATTTATCAAGGGGACATTGGAATATAGATTATGGTATCCCATGGGTAGATATTTCACTTTGGCTACATATACATATTTAGATTGGGTAGGGTGCTTGGATGATAGAAAGAGTACAAGTGGAGGAGCTTTCTTCCTTGGTGATAGCTTAGTATTATGGCTAAGTAAGAAGTAGAATTCAATATCATTATCTACAGCTGAAGTAGAATATATTACAATGGTATTATGTTGTACTCAAGTTCTTTGGATGAAGCAAACTTTGGAAGATATCAAGGTAAAGTATGATTAAACTATTTCTATTTTTTGTGATAACATAAGTGATATTAATATTTTGAAGAATCCAGTGATACATTCAAGAACAAAACATATTCCCATTAGATATCACTTCTTGAGAGAGCAAGTTCCAGATTAATAGGTTAAGACAAAGTATATCAGTACTACAGAGTATATTGTAGATATTTTCACAAAGGCACTACCAAAAGACACATTTGAGTATCTGTGAGAGAAGCTGGGAATAATTTATTTTACTTCCTACCATTGAGGTTTAACATCAACTGAGGGGGACCTAAGTGTTATCTCCAAGTATACCCTTTTCCATTGATGTAAAAGGGGGAGAATAAAAGTTATAGGTACAAAAATAGGTATAGGGAATAGGTACAGGTTGCTATAGTAAGGGGGAGTTAATGTATGTTTTTTAGATGGTAGAATGTATAGGTTTTAGGATGTGGTAGTTTTAGTTTGAGGTTGCCATCAATGAAAAAGGGGGAGATTATTGGAAATATTGTCATTGATGTCAAAGGTCTAGCATTATTGGTGATAAAGGCCCTAGCATTTAATGGTGTTTTTAATATTAATGAATTTTTTTGGTTGCATATAAGTCAAAAGAGGGCCCATGGAGAAGTCAAAGAGCCATGGGGTAAAAGACAAAAGAGGAATGGGATGCATTTGTTCATGAAGATTCATCTTGAGGAATTACAAGAGTCACCATGTGAAGATGAAAGAGGTATGGTGAATTTTTCCATGAAGGGACACTTTTAGGAATATGAAAAGTCACCAAGATAAAGACAATAGAGGAAAGGATGATTTTTTTATGAAGGGTCACCATATGACTTTTCAAATGCAAAGATATAAAGGGTCATACAAGTTTGGTGCCATTTTTCATGAGGATTGAAGGGTCACAAAGGGTGAATGCTAAAGGTCATTTGGAAAGCTTTAAATAAAGGCTTGATAAGCCATTTGTAATATTCAAGAGATTACATGGTTTATATTTGTTTTTGAAGAGAGAAAATCAAGATATATTATAGATTTATATCATTTGTTGACTAAACAACATTGAGAGATAGTTGTGTTTTATACACAAGAGGGGTTGGTGCTCACAAATATTTGCAAGGGCTTAGTGCTCATAAATAGTTTCTATGTTGGTGTTCCTACAAATTGGTGCTTGAAAACTTTGTAATTTGATTTGGTGCTTCATATACTTGAGATTATTCTCCATAGTTTTTCCCACTTTGGGTTTTCATGTAAAAATATTCTCTCTCTCTCTCTCTCTCTCTCTCTCTCTCTCTCTCTCTCTCTCTCTCTCTCTCTCTCTCTCTCTCTCTCTCTCTCTCTCTCTCTCTCTCTCTCTCTCTCCTCTCTCTCTCTCTCTCTCTCTCGGTGCAAATTATTGTTTCACTTTTATTACATATCTTGAATGTGTGATTAAGTGGCTAAAGAAAATAAATTAGATTAAGCAGAAAGATATATAATATACTAATTTTCCTCCCCCATCTTAGTATATTTCATTCTTAATAAACTAAAGGTACATTTTTTTGTACACTATTTGTTTGTGCATTTACACCACTTTGGTCTAGATTAGACAATACTAGCATATTGTCCACTATGTTTGGCTCACTATTTTGTGTGGAAGTACAAGATACTTATTCAATGTCAAGGGCATTGAACATGTTTCCAATTGAATTACTTTGTGTGAATAAGTCTATACCCTAATTTTCTTGACCTATCAATTCAATTAAGACTCTTATTGAAGAACATAACTTGATAAGAGGATAATTTTACATGGTCATGTTGTTGAAGTTATGTGCCAAGTTTAGATAGTTTTGTTATGATGTCTACATCTATATGAAGTGGTCCTCCATGAGGCCTTTTCTTGTGACAATCATATGAGGTTCCTGATATGGCATTGGAACTATAGCATGAATATTTATAGAAGAGGCTTGTTTGATGTTTTGATTATAATATATATTGTAAGGCCTCTTACTAGACTTTGCAAGTTTTCATAGGGAAAGTCTACTAGAAATTTAACCCCTACCTCTGTGTCTTTGATTAAGAATTTGTCCTTGTTCACTAGAAAGTGACAATCAAATAGATAAGGGTCATAGACCGATGGCATTTTAACGTAGTATGGTTATTGTTGGACTTGTTATGTAACTAAAGGTACATTAGTTAGGTATTATGTCATTTATTCTTGGTCCTACTTTGAGTATGGAGGTATGCTAACCAAATAATGAACCAAAAGATCTAGGCTTTGCTCCCCTATTTTATAGTTATAATGTGTATAAGGATACATCTCACAAATGACATCATCTCCATAGGGGTCTTGAATAAATTCCTCTTGTCCAACCACATTACCATATCCTAGATTGTACATAAATCCATTACGTGTATAATGAGACATGGTTAAATCAATGGTGAATGTTTCATGATAAAATGTGTTAGAGTACTACAAACTATGAAAAATAATGTCTAAAAAGATTAAAGGTTCAAACTTGATCTAACTTGGTCAAAGGGATGGAGCCATATCTCCAAAAAGGTCTTGTTAAGACTTGGAAAAAATAGTATAATGCCAAAAATCTAAGGTTTGATGTCTCATAAAAATATGTCAAGTGGACGAACTAAAAAAAATTCCAAACTCTAGGTTCAAAGTGTTCCAAATAGGTCTAATCTAGTAACATAAAGGTTGATATGTCTTTTGGCCAAATGTGGTGTCAAAATCTAGGCTAAAATAAAGGCATGTGTTAGGACGTTTTTCCAAACTTGGTGTCAAAATATAGATTTAAAAGAAAGGGGTATTTAATTTAACAAACTTTGAATACTTTGGCATAGACTAGGCACTTGACTTTAGACATGAACTTGATCAAATTGGTATGAGGCATGAAACAAAAGGCACTTAGAGATAGACCATTTTTGCCCAAATAAAGGCATAAACAAATAGTTTTTGAATTTGGTTAAATAATTAACCTAAGTTATGTAACCCAAAAGAGAAAGATTGGTATCTATCCCCAATTAGACAAGGCCTAAATAAAAATCAATCAATGTTTGAATTCAAACTTATCAAGGTTAATTAAAAACTCAGCTTAAGAAAAATAGGATTTGATCAAACAAAAAGCTATATAAAACTGAATGGCATAACAACATTATAAAAATATCCAATAAGACACATGTGATTGGCTTAAATAATGGTAATTTGGACACAAGACAAGACAAGTCAATGAAACAATGCAAACAACATAACGATGTTATCTCTCTTTAAAAGATGTAAATAATGGATTGTTTCAAAGACTCCAATGCATAAACTTGAAATGATTTGGGTAGCATAAAATTACCCATTTCAATCAACTGACACACATTATGTTTTTGACACAAAGACTAAGGTAAAAGCACAATGTCAAACAAATAAAATAATGCCTCCTTAAATAACATAGTAGTTTGGACAAACAACTCATTTTGACATGGGAAGAAAAAAAAAGTTATAGACTCAAATACCAAACAATAAAGGAAAAATACCAAATACAACTAAGTAAATTATCCTAATCCCTAAAACGTATAAGGTTGCATTGAATTGTTGAAATGCATCTATATATGTGCTCTTGGAAGGATTTTAAATGTTAATCCAAATATAAAATTGCATTAAGTAGTAGGGTTGGTACACCCCCTTCTCCCAAGATATTTTATGATGACATGGACCTTTGAGTTACCCTAAATCAATAATATTTCCATGACAAGTGGGGTTTGTCTAAAACTTACAATTCTTGACCATCTAGATGGTCTTAAGTATGGCTAATACTAGATATGCATCATATCAATTGAGTTCATAATGATTAAATTACTATGTAAGAGTTTATTCCTTTGCATATAAATTTCATCCATTTATTACTTAGTGGAATCCCCAAGTTAATCAGACCTAACTTAGGTTTTCATTATGAAAAGAGAGGTTAGCCACTCAACCTCATGCTCTCATAGTATATATACCCTGATTTATATAATCTACCATGGAGTGAGGTTGAAATAATGTCAGGAGATAAAATCCTAGGTAAAATATTCCTTAAATAACTCATGAAGAAGCTATGAAATCCCATTCACAAGCTAAGTTTCATGAAATAAATGACTAAGTGGAAAGACTTTAGGGGTTGTTTTTAGATCACCCAAAAAATATGGGTTTTGGGGAGAGCCTAAACAAAATTCTTTCCACACCTTGGAATAGGCACAAATCGTAAGTGAAAATATGCTTTTGGTCACCCAAGTTCCATATAGGGTATGGGGGAGAGCATACACACACTCTTCATTTTACACAAATAAACAAACAAGTAATAAACACTTTCAAGGACTTCAAATATAAGTGAATGTTTATTCTTAGGCACCAAATGAAATGTTTGATTAAAGTCCTCAGCCCCTTAACTTAAACTTTCAAAACTTGTAATAATTTTCACAAAAATACTTTAACACAAATCACCTAGGTTATTTTTAATCACTTAAAACTAATTGTTTAAGGCTTATCAATTTATTTTAAGTACCAAAATGAAGTGTTTCAAACATTTAAATTTGTAAATTTATGTTCTAATCTTGTCTTGGCCCTACAAAAATTAGAGGGTTTCCTTTTGATTTTAATCACATTAATGGATGAGTAAGCAAGTTTTTAAAATACAACTCTCACGTTTACATAAAGCAAAACTACAAATACATAGAGTAAAATAACAACTTTTGTAAAACTGCAAGTGTTAGTATAATAACATAAATTTTGAAGAAATAGAGCATATCTTACAAAATCTCTACTCTAAATGAAAAAATTAAACTAACATGATAAATTCACAACTCTAAGAGTTAAGATATTATAACTTAACCATGATGGATAGCCTAACCATTAGTGGTTAGTTACAAGATCATAACTATTTAGGAAAAATCATGATTCATGAAGTCATAATCTTATGTTATTATGATGTCATGATCTTGTGATATCATGACTATAATGTCATGATATTATAATGTCACAATGAGCACCTATGGATAGAAAATTTTTAGTGTAAACCATGGTTGTTAAATGCAAAATTTCTAAAAATAAGACAAAATCATAACTATGTAAGTTGTGGTATTGTTGTCTAGAGAACAAATTCATGATTTTGAATAAAATGTCCTTTAGATTGAGATTTTCACCTTCCTTAGTCATCAATATAAAATTTTGACATAAAAAGCATTAGTAAAATTATCTATAAGGCTTTAAGATCAACTTTATGGGGTGCATGTCCATCAGGCATGCAGTTTGTGATCAAGTAATTTGATAATAGAGAGGAGGTTAGATCAAGTGTTAGTTCATAAAATAATGAAGTCAACACACTAGCATGATAAAATCTCTTAGCCTATATCTTAGTGGATCATAATGGACAAAATAAAATTAAAACCCTAACTAAAATGCAAATAAGAATAATATTTACCTTCCTTGAAAGCTCTAAAGGATTTGTTCGTGGCTTGCTCAGTTTATGCTTAAGAAATCTTTGGAAATGGAGTTTGTATTATTTTATCCTTCTCTAATTGACACATTATCTTGTGTCTTATGCTTGATTAATGTATTGGCTCAATACTTTATCATTATAAAACTATTTCTTTCAATCTTGCTATAAAATCTGCATTATAACTTAACTCTATCCAAGCTCTTTTGTGAAGAGGTCTAGGTTTATATTTATAGGATTAAAAACTAACACAAACTCAAGGTGAGTTAAGGTTTATTTTAAAAATTGAATGAGTTAAAACCTAACATAAGTGATTCAATTAACTATATTAGAGTTTAAATGTATCAAAAAGTCATGATTTTTAATGAATAGGCATGGGTGAGATATTTTGAGATATTTGCAAAGGCTTGACAACTCACAAATGTAATGATGAAAAGCTAAGATATTTCATATTTTTGAATTTCATTTTTTTAATTCATTAATTTAATATGTATAATTCAACTAGGATTTTAATTTGGTTTAAAATTTTAATTAATTGAGATTAGAATTTTAACATTTTCAAGATTTTATTTTATGTCTATGTGCCCCATTTAATAGGTCCATAAGCCAAATTACATGTTGTGATGCCACAAGATGATTAAATATGAATCCATGATATGTTTTTTTATATTACAATAAGATACCAAAATTAGGTATGTCTCAATGAGATTTTGAGCTTTGATGAATGATGCATACACAAATTTGGGACATTTAGTGATTTCTAGGCTTAATTTGAAATGTTTGGTAGGAATTGATCTAAAGTTTAGTCAAAGGCTATTGGTGGATAGTTTTAGGTGTCTAAATATCCAAGGATTCTATAAAGTAATGTTTTACATGAAGTTCATGGTTAATGTATATAAATTTTAGGTGATGGGTGGGAAGTCTATCTTGAGACACTTCTAACCAGCTTACACTCTAAATATGACCACTAACCTTTGACACATTATATAACCTACATAAGACAACTTATCATCATGTAGGTGTGGAAAGGACTTGAAAATGGAGAATTTATACAAATTATTTACATAAAAAAAGAATATACACATTAGAGACCAATCATGGAGAAGATTTAGTAATCTATTAATAGTCCAAGAGGTTTACAAAGTACAAATCTAGGAAGAGTTTCCTCATACCCAGGTGAGGGATATAAAAAGGCCTTAAGGCCTAGATAAATATAAGAATGAGGATAAAAATAGAGTTAAATTGGAGTGGAGGTGAATATAATATTTCATAAATTACCATAGTCAACTCTATCATCAGTTACAATAGTCATAATAGTCCCTTAAACTCCCTCTATGTGTTGGCCCTCAAATTGATGGTCTTGAATGAGTCCTTAGAAATTGAGGTGGAGTGATGGAGGTTGGGTAAAACATATGATAACCTCATTAAGATAATTTACATGCCTATATATGTTCAATTAATCTTATCTTGGTATTTAGAATTTGTAATTAGGCCCCCACGAGGCAATGAGCAACCCACTCTTCATTACATGTTGACTAGGCCATGAAACTACCATTTTATTCATAAAAACCATGGAGAAGTGTTATTATCTACCCTTGATAATTATTTACATATTTTATTTACCCTACATGACCCACTTTAGTATCCCTCTATGCCATCCCATACTTATTATTTCTAACAAAGTAGGTCAACTAGGCAATTTAGGCCTAGTGGTTTGACTATCTATTTATGGATGATTAGATACATTAATATAAACCTTATATCAGGTGAATAATCCTATTTAAAGTATTAAAAACATGTTTATACCATGATATGTAACTTATCAAGCAATATACACCTACAATTTTGTCAAATTAGGTGACTAGGTCACTTTCTCTTATCATCTACAAACTAGCTATTTGGTGTGGACTTTAAGAGACATTTTTGGGTATAAGTGTGAGAATTTTGTGTCTTATGAAGATGAAAAAAGTCTCAAAACACTCCCTTTAATTATTTTAAATTTCTCAAACAACCATGTACCTTATTTTATGCTTAATTCCTTGAAAAAGTACTATTTTTGATATATCTATATAGTATTCTTTACATACCAGTATCATGATTAGGGTCTCCTCTAAGTGGAATAGGTGTTTTAAGTGATTATTAGATCAATTAAATGTGTTTGAGTGAAATTATCTCCATTTTTTCTAGGTTAGGTTTATATTAAGTTTAAGGAGGGTTTTGGAGGTCTACCATCTTAATGATGGTTCATAAAGATCAGACCTCCAATCCCAAACTTATGGCCATAGATGTCTAGTCCATATACCACCCTAAAACTCCTAAAAATATTTGGGTCCCATGCACCTTTTTTGTGGAGATATGAATGAAATCTGGTGAACCTCGATCTCTCTTTAAGCCTTTTGGACATGTTTATAGTCTTAATAATGATTCGTAGAGATGGGCCCTTAAAACCAAGTCTTTCCTCTATTTATGTTTAGTAAATAAGGGTGCTCAACTCCTAATAATATCATTTTCCCTGAGTCCCTATGCTATAAAATATATAAGCATTTGAAAAGACAACTCGAGTTGATTACTTAGGACTATGTAGTTCAAGATGGTTCTAAGACTAAGATTGATAATTCCTTTTCATTACCTACCTAAAAAATCATTAATATGATCTATAACATAATTTTATACTTTTTAAGGCCCTATTTTTTCTTGGGGAAGGTCTGACATGTCACAAGGTGGAGGTAGGGTCTCTAGGCCTTAAGAATGGTTTTAGGCCTACTGTCCTATATTGAGTTTGATATCTTTGAATTTTCCTATAGGTGGTTTTGGTAATTTAAATAATAATAACACCATCCTTATCACATATTCTCAACCCTCTCATTTATCTCTAGCTACTTACACTATCATCTTTTTCTCCTTCTCTCATGATCTGCCTTGAAGGTCACTATTTATTATCAACTTGAGTGTTTGGAACTTCAATATTCTTTACCCTCTTATTAATATAGTTTTTAAGGATTTATACAATAACATATCATGTTTCAAGGTTGATAACATCCTTAGGGCCAAGCTCTCTTTCAACTCTATTTTTTACATACCCTGCATAGTCAGGCTTAGGGTTTGTGAATAACCCTGGTAGTCTGACCCTATAAGGACAACTTATGGGTTATTCTTTTAATTATATAAATTTAGTCCTTATTAACCATCAATAATATTATCACTTAGTTTCTCTACATGTTCCCTAACTTTAAACACCTTTCCTATTATATGTGTTCTTAGATCTTGTAGTTAATCCTATATGTATCAATTCTAGGCCTAGTTATGTCATTAATCCATTTATTTTCCAAGTCTAAGACTATTATCAATTATAAAACATTAATTCATATTCTCCAATTTATAATTAGGTGTCTTCAACCTTTATCCAACCTTAAATTAAGAAAAATATCCTTCAATTATATGCACAAGCCTATTTTAAGTATTTCTAGGCCTAATGGGCCATTAAACTCTTTTATTTCTTGAACTTGGGTTATTATAACTTGAAATAATCCATTATTACATATAACCTACCTCAAAAAAATTTAAAACCCTAATAAAACTTTAAGACTTGTATATATCCTTCACTTCTATAATTGGGTTTATAGCTGCCTAGTTTAAGCCTAAAAGAACTAAACTATTAAGATCCTTATTTCATTAAATGATTCAAGCACTCAAGGGAGGTTGGAAACTTTTATAAACAAGTTAAAATATCTCCTTACCTATATGCACTTTCTTCACCAATCATTATCCATCAAATTTCATATAAAAACTCAAGACGCTACCTATAGGTAGTGGTCCTGAACCATGATTGTATTATTAGATGAGAGGAAATATGTCTTCATACATGACCACTCTCTAATAATTAATAACATAAATCATCCTCTACATGGTTCCATTTAACCTTGTATCACCCCATTTTATTTTATACAATATGACTTATTCATCTAATCTACCCTACTTCTCATAGTCAACATGTAGGTGTTGTTTATAGGCCTCCTACCTATGTATACTTCACTTGAGCGATGATTTGATGCCTATTTTAATTATATAAGTGTGATAATGACATTTTTTTCTCTTATTACCTC
Source organism: Torreya grandis (assembly GCA_037957365.1). Lineage (NCBI taxonomy): Eukaryota > Viridiplantae > Streptophyta > Pinopsida > Cupressales > Taxaceae > Torreya > Torreya grandis. The sequence goes on from JARHVA010001953.1 coordinate 794,021, forward strand.
ATGAATATTATTCAAAACTTCTTCATACTATCATATTTCCCCAACCCTACAGTCACAACAATTATTTCTCAAAATCTAGGCTGAGTCACTCTCTTGGGGAGATTTAAGATGGTACTGACCTTGTCTATCCTATTATCTTAATATACATGCCCTTATTACATGTTTTTATGGTTATTCAATGATATTAAATATATTTTTCATATCATATCAATAATGATTATACTACTAGCTTAATCTATCTTGAAAGGCCTAAATTGATTGTGAGAGTGCTTACCTCTAAAGGGTTTGAAGATAAAAGTCTAATCCTTATTGGAATTTTTATCCTATCTATCATGTTACTCCATAGAATCATATGACTTATTAAGATCCTCAATATTCATTCACACCTTCTAGGTTTCATCTCAGTAGTGCTCCATTTGATTGGTCTACCTTAGGCCTATAGGTGATTATGGGGACTTATCTTTGCATAATAGGCTAGGGTACATGGTTGATTCATGTTGATCCTTGCCTTCCCATATTTGTACCTATATCCCATGAATTTTTCATAGGCTCTTATGATTTTTAAATTTTCCCTAATGTCTTAAACACCTCTCTCATGTGTATTCTTTTAGTCAACACTCCACCCTTTTAGCCTATATAAAGGCCTATAGGTGCTTAAATGAGAGTTACTTGGACTATGTAAGTGCATTGTTTAATGTTCTGAGGGTTAGGATTGTCTTTGAGAGGAATTAACATCATGACTCAGGGATGAGGTATACATATTTTTTGGGACAATATGATGAGACTATTCATCTACTTTGTTTTCATTTGCAAAAGTGATAAAAATATACGCATGATAGTCACTTTGGAGATATGACCTTAAAGGGGTTACTTGAACATCATATGGTGGATAATATATGATTTCAAGAGAAATGATACTTTAAGGGAAATAATTAATATACTATCAAACTTAAAACATCATCAAACATTTCCATTATATGCACTAGATACTCAACAATATGAGAATCTCTATTTGTAGTCTACAAATGGGGAAACATGAGGATTTGATTGTTATTACATACCTAGAAATGTGAACCAGGGATGGTAAATTCCATATAAGGACCATAAAGACCCATAAAACATACCCACAAACACAAGTTTTCAAAAAATCTTAGGAGTGCACCAAAACTGATGCAACTTTTAACTCATGCATAAATGAAGAAGGCCATTTGAGTGCCCAAATTGTTAATGTTTTCTCATAGACCATAAAATATGAATGTGTAGAAAAATGACATGAATTATAAGGTCAAGTTACCCCCTTCCTCTGTCCAAATTCTTGGATCTTAATTTTCTCTCTCCTATATGGAATGACTAAAAACCTTAAATCTTGTTTGGACTACCAAGGAGCTTGGTGGAGAGAGAGAGAAATGGTTTTGGCCCTGTTTTGAATCCTTTAGCCATGAAACTCCTTTGGGACACTTGACATGAGCTATTATGAAACCTTATGACCTCCCCTATATGTAACTAACTATACATGTCCATACAACCTATAAAAACACTTTAAAACACTCTCTTTTCTACATTTTCATTAGGTTTATAACCTTAGGATGCCATTAGAGGGTGTAGGGAGGGAAACCATAAGTCAAAAATCAATTTTAAATATGAGGTATTATAGGGGAGGTGAAGAGACACATTTTTCCCATGTGTGGGACCCATTTGATGAGTGTGAAAGTGGATTTGAGTATTGAAATGGACCCTTTATGTACATGAAACCATCCCAAATGACTTTAGATTATCAATGAGACCCTCTTAATACCTAGTGGCATCAAAACATCCTCCTTAAGTTTTATAGTGAAATTTAGACTCATATGAGGCATTGTAGGGTCATTTGATGACTTCTAAAGGTGAAATAAGGTTTTAATTAGGCTTGGATAAGTGTGTCATATAAAATAACATTAGGCATACCTTAGACCTCATTTCATGACTCAAAACAAGTATTAAACTCCCTTATATAGTTTTTTCAAAGTTTCCCTTCTTGAAATGGCTTAGACAAGCCTAAAACTATTAGGGTTAGAAACCTTAATCTTGTCAAACTACCTTAATTTTTTCTAAGAGACCTTAATCTTACCAGATATTACTTGTACTACCTTCAAGGCTTGATAAGTAAAATGATAACTCTTCCCTTAATTCAATGACCACTATTACCACCTGATACATCACCCAAGGACATAGGACAACCATGACATATGTTGATCTATGTATTAGGTTCTAACACAACATAAAACCTTTATCAATGCTAACAAGGTTCAAAATGAGACCAAATTAGGAATCACCATGCCATAAGATCACCATGTGAAATCTTGGGTGAGTATCATGAATATTTTTTTGGTTTTATAGGTTGATAGTTGTCTTGGGAGGCCAAACTTTTAACATTTTTGGTGACTCACAAGGGTTAACCAACCTGTTGGTCAAGAGAACCAATTAAATCTTAATGATAATGACAAGACTTCAACATGAATTTATGACTTGTATGACTACCTTATCAAACTATAAAAACTCACAAGATACAACAAATAAAACCAAATAAGACACATATAACACCTAAGAACTAACAAGACAAGACACCAAAGCAACAAGGTAGCAATTACTTACACTTGTGTTGACACTTATTGAAATAAGACAACAAACACTATAAACAACTAGCATGAAACCAAACACTTTTCTCCTATAGGATCAAATGGATTTTTTTTTTAATAACCATGGTACCATGAGGTCTATTTTTCATGTCTTTAATGGATTCCAATCATGTAATTCTCACTAAATGAGGACTTTTACTTACATCTAGAGACATTGGCATGCTCATAACCTTTTAAGAGAGAAATTAGATCTTTTAGTTCCACCCTCATGTACATGAGTTGGTCATGTGAGTCTATCACCCAATCATAATCATTCTATAATTTCCTTCCTTGCATCAACATTAAAATTTATACCTTAGTCATTAGATGCTCTTGATTCTTCATTCTCTCATGCAGTGATTCTCCTAAAAACCTAGCTAGTATGCCTTGTTTAGTATCTTCATTCTACTCTATTTGAGATGGTGGATTGTCAAGGAATTCAACCTCTTTGTAAGTTTCCAAGTATGTATGACACATGTCATTAGGCTCTCATTGATTTTGATTATGAGACTCAAAATGATTAGTTTCCATAGTGTTCCTTTTAAGATACTTCTCAAGCTCTTCATGGGGTAGAGGTGGATTATCTAAACTTGAACAAAAGTTCCCTATGTCCTCCCAAAAGGCCATCCCTTCATGATCATTTGAAAATACATGGATTTCAATCTCATTATTACCATTCACTTTTGAAGCATTCTATTGATTAATTATCTCTAACTCTCCCATATAATCATAAAAAGGCTCATGATCTACTACAACTTAGTCATTATCATCTTCTATGGATAATAGAAGCTCATCAACCCACTCAAGCTCTAGTTCATCTTGATTTTCTATTTTTAAACCTAAATTTCCTTCCTTAAGCTATAAATCATTACTGCTACCTTCACTTGAGACCTCAACCTATTATCCTATTCCACCATTCCAAGCTATCACATTGAGTTCTTCAATCTCACCTAAGAATTCATGGTACAACTACTAATAAGGTCATCTAACTCGATTGAAATATTCTCAGCTTCAACAATGGTCTCATGTAGTTTGTTTTAATGACTATCTTTAAGATAAGAATTTTCATGTTATTTGTCTTAATCTACTTCAACATCATTATATTGTGACTACTTTACCTAATCTAAATTTCATTCATGCTCACATTCTAGTCTATTAGGATGAATAAGGGTACCAATAGTGATCTTATAATCATAGATGCTTTTGGTATCCTTCTCAAAGTGTTCTTTAAACTCACATATATTTGTAACATGATCAAGCTTTTGAAGGATTTCCACCTCATTAACTAGTCTAGACAAATTATTTCCCATACTTTGATGCTCAAATTCTACCTTTAATGCATTTGGTTCCTCTACACAAAAGGAGATGGTGGGAGGGTAAGGCACTTCATTACATTACTTGATAGTTGCTAGAGTGCTCTTCCAACTTAGAGTCTTAGGAGTATCAAACTTGACACTAAATTATTGTTATTCCATTCTTAAATTATCTAGTCAAACTTGGATGTACCTTGATCCTCATTAATGGTTGTAGTATGAGGGGTAGATGGAGAACTTGTAAAACTTGATACATCTCCTAAACTAGCCTACATACATTTCTCCTCTTCTTAATTCTAAATATGTGTAGGAGAAAGTTCTATTTCAAAAATAGGAATAACATAGTCTAGGGTTTTGATCCATAAAGGCCTCCAAGCTGAAGTTATTATAGGCTCTTAAGAAGGCATGGGTAGATCTTGAAGTGGATATAGAGCACAAGGAGGCTGACTATAGGTAGGATGATGAATAACATTTAAAATTGAGATGTTTAGTGTATAAGACTCTAGATGAAACTTGGAGAGTGGTCTAGATCTTATTTTGAATCTTACACCATACCCAATCTTGTAGACCATGTAACATAAATCAAAGGATAAGTACCCCATAATCTTGGCCATAAAATCACTAGACAAAAATAGAGAAAAATTAGGTGGTAAATTTATAACAATAATGTATTTTGTGATTAAGAGCATGGGGTAAGCATGAAGGGTAAGTTGTAGGTATTTGATGAGGCTAAATGTCTTTTTAGTTGATCCATTCCATTGTAATTCAATGTTGGAAGTAAGAATTAACTACTTGCTCTATCATCATTTAGTGAATCCTCCACCCTCTAGGTGCTTGTACAACCAAAATCATGGAAGGGGACTATTGTGATTCACCAAGGGAAGAAAATGGGCCAAGCACTACTTTATTTCTTTGGGAGGCTATTTTTTACCAAAACAACCACCTCTATTGAGTAACAAGTTTTCAGCTTTATATCTTAATGCATTATTTGAAGGTGGTTAGAATAAAATACGTATAGTGGATTCTTCCTTGTGAATATTATATCATGGAATGTTTGCAATCTTAAAACATCCTCTAAAAATTATCTATGTAACTTGATTGTAAGAGGTTAGGTGCCTTTTATATTGTTTTTATGCAAGAATTTAAAGTTTATTAATTATTTATATATACTTATTTGAGGTGTATATGGTAAGAATCTTCATAATATGCCACATTTTATAAATATGGGTGATACAAAGATAGCACATTATTTCCCAGAATATTACATCATCAATTAATTTCTCATGATAAGATCTGATGCATTATGTTTTGTGGGTCATGTTAGGCATTCATGGTTATTATTTGGTCCTCATTAATTTATATAAAATAAATGATGGAACTAATCAAGATAACCAGGTTTGATAGTATTCATATGATTTTATGTGTAATCATAGGGAGGAGTAGGGTCACATGAAGTATGACTACATATACATACAATAGTAGTGAAAATTCTATATATTTATAAGGAAAGATATATAATTATATATCTTAGACATAAAATCATATGAATACTATCTTAGGTATTAATTAACTACTTGTTCTATCATCAAATAAAAAATTATAAACTAAGGAGTCTCCAATGATCATAGAGGTAAGAAAAGGAGATGGAGTGATTACTTTAGCTAGATACTCTTGGTTTGCAAGCACATTTTATTGGTGGACAAAATCTTGATGTTTGACTTTTTTTCTACCTAAGACATTATTTCAATCTATCATTTTCTTACTTTAGCTTCTCAATTTCTAAGCTCAAATCATCCTCAAATTATTTAGGTTGACTTGGAACATCATGATGTTTCCATGATGGATTAGGAGGATAAGGGGGTTACCAAGGAGGTGAATATGATTGATAAGGGGGGTAAGGTTCAAGATGTTGTTGGTGATAAATATCATAAGGCTAGCATAGTTGATAGGGATGCTAATAAGGAGGTGCATGACATAATTTTACCCCATATGTAGTAATAATACATCATAGAACATATGCACAAAAATGTGAATTATTAATGACAACTATTCTTACCCTTGGAATGATGACCTTATGATGCCTTATACTATGAAATATAACTACCAATCTACTAATGAGGTGCTTGAATATTATTTGATATGACTACAAGGCTACAAGTGAGTGCTCTTGAATTTGGTCTCACTAGGTGTGCTAAAAACTATTATCTCTTTAAACTACACCCTAGAAGGAGGTTTTTCAGACCTGATTTCAAGGTTAGGGAAACATGGGAATAACCTAAGGTTGTGGGTAACCTATGGCTAAGCTAGACCTCTAGATTATAGGGTTAGATACCTTGGTTAATTTTTTTATATTAAAATCACTAATACCTACTACTATTTTGGTGAAAATAGATAGGAGAATGCATAAAAATAACTTAACCTAAAGTATGGTGATGCACCAATATATCTTATCCACTCTATTTTAACTCCTAAATAATACTAATGAACTAATCATGAACTAAAGCACTATCTCCAAGGATTATATGTAATATTATTTTACATGAAGGTCATGGTGAATGGATACAACTTGGAGGTGATGGGTGGGAGGTATATCTTGAGACACTTTCAACTAGGTTACACTCTAAATATGATCACCAACCTTTGATACATAATAAACTTGCATAAGATAGCTTATCAATATGTAGGTATGGCAAAGACATGCCAAGGGAGAATTTATACCACTTATCCACATCATAAAAAGAATATAAACACTAGATACCAATCATGGAGAAGTTTTAATAGGCCATTAACAATCCAATAAGTTTACAAAGTGCAAATCTAGGTAGAGTTTCCTCATACCTAGGTGAGGTATACAAACAAAGGCCTTAAGGCCTAAATAAATAAAATTATAATGATAGAAATAGAGGAAAATTGGCATGGAGGTGAATATAATAAGTCATAAATAACCATATTCAAATCCATCATCAATTACAATAGTCATAATAGTCCCTCAAACTCCCTCCATGTGTTGGCCTTCAAATTGTTGGTCTTAAATGACCCCTTAAGAATTGAGGTAGAGTGATGGAGGATAATTAAAAAATAGTTTAACCTAATTCAAATCATGGACATTCCAAAATATGGTCAATTAATCTTCTCTTGAAAGTTACAAGGTGTAATGAGGTGAAATTAGGCCCCCAAGAGGCATTGAGCAACCCACTCTTCTTTGCATGGTGACTAGGCTAGAAAACTACCCTTTTATTCATAATGACCATGAATAAGTTTTATTCCTACCCATTAATCATTATTTATATGGTTTAATTCCCTTTCATGACCCATTTTATCATCCTTCTATTTCATCTCACACTTCTTGCTAACCAAGTAGGTCAAGTAGGCAATTTACATGTAGTGGTTTGACTATCTATTGATGGATGATCAGAGACCTAAATAGAAACCTTATAGTAGATTAATAGGCCTATTTCTAGTTTGAAAAATATGTTTATTCCATGATATGGGCATTCTAAAGTAGTATAGGCCTATAATTTTGTCAAACTAGGTGACTAGGTCACTTTTTCTTAGTATCTACAGATTGGCTATGTGGTGTGGACTTGTAGAGGCATTTTTGAGTAGAAGTGTGAGAAATTGGTGTTTGGGGAAGGTGAAAAAAATCTCACACCAATCCTTAAAATGATTATAAACTTCTCAAACAATCATGTACCTTGTTTTTTTCTCAATTCCTTAAATAATTACCATTTATGATAGGTCCATACAACAGTTCATAAAGACCAATACCATGATCAAGGTCTCCTCTAAGTGAAATAGTTGTTTTAAAGTTATTATCAGATCAATTCAAAGTGTTTGATTTAAATTGTCTCCATTTTTTCTAAGTTGGGTCTACATTAGGTTTTAAATAGGGTTTTGGAGGTATACCATCTTAATAATGGTTCATAAAGATCAGACCTCCAATCCAAAACTTATGGTCATGGATGTCTAGTCCATAAACCCCCTTAAAATTATTGAAAATCTTTGGGTCCATGCACCTTATGTGTGGAGATATGAATGAAATTTGGTGAACCTCAAGATCTTTATAGGCTTTCTAGACATGTTTAAAGTCTTAACAATCATTCATAAAGGTAGGCCACTAAAACCAAGTCTTTCCTCCATGGATGTTGATTACATATGGGTGCATAACTCATGTTAATATCATTTTCATTTAGTCCTTATGATATGAAATATCTAAGCATTTAAATAGACAACTCGAATTGACTACTTCGGACTATGTAGTTTGAGATGGTGAAAGACTAACCTTGATCATTCCTTTACATTACCCTAACTCAAACATTATTAATAAGACATATAACATCCTTTTATACTTTTTAAGGCCCTCTTCTACTTAGAGAAGGTCTGACATGTCACAAGGTGGAGGTGGGGTCTATAGACCTTAAGAATGGATTTAGGCTTAATGGCATAGAATGAGTTTGATAGATTTTAAGTTTAATATAGGTGGTTTGGGTATTCAAAATAATAATAACACCATACTTTTCATCTATTCCTAAGCCTCGCATTTATATCTAGTTTCTTAAACTATCATCTTTGTCTCCTCTCATGACCTACCCTAAAGGTCATTATTTATTGTTAAACTAAGTGTTTAAGACTTGATTATTCCTTAAACTCCTCTTATTATAGTTTTTATGGAGTTATAAACTCCTATGTCATGTTTTAAGGTTTATAAAATCATTAGGGAGAAGATCTCTTTCAATTCTATTTTTTGCATACCCTACACAATTAGGCTTAGGGTTTGTGAATAACCCTAGTAGTCTGACCCTTTAGGGCCAAATTATGGGTTATACTTTCAATTATTTGAATTTATTCCTTACTAAACATTAATTATATTATCACTTAGTTTATCTACATGTTCCCTAACTTCAAACACCTTTTCTATTGTATGTGTTCTCAGATCTTGTATTTAGGCTTATATGTATCATTTATAGGCATATTGAGGTCATTAACCCCTTTATTTTATGATTATGAGACTGTTATTAGTTTTGAAAACTTAATTAATATTCCCAAATTTCTAATTAGGTATCCTCAACCATTAACCAATCTTAAAGAAACCAAAAGATCCTTAAATTATATGCACATGCATGTTTTAGGTTTGTCTAGGCCTAATGGACCATTAGACTCTTTTGTTTCTTGAACCTGGGATCTTGTCAATTGAAAGCATCCATTACAAATTTTTACCTCCATTCCATTTTCTTCAACCTTATAAACACTCTAAGACCTGTAAATATCCTTCACTTCTAAATTTAGGTCTGTAGCTACATAGTTTAGGCCTCAAAGAGCTAAATTGTCAAGATAATTGTTTCATTCAATGAGTCAAGAATTGAAGTGATTATAGGAACTTTGAGATAAAATTAAAAATATATCCTTACCTCTCTTCACCATCTTCTCTAAGCATTCTCCATCACATTTCATATTAAAACCCAAGACACTGCTTGTAGGTGGTAGTCCTAAACCATGACTGTAGTATTAAATGAGAGGTAATATATCTTCCTACATGACCACTCTATATTAATTAATAACATAAATAATTATCTCCATGGTGTAATTTAACCTTGTATCACCCCTTATTATTGAATATAAAATGACTTATTCATCTAATTTTCCCTGCTTCTAATAGTCAGCTTGTATGTGTTTATAGGCCTCCTAACTATGTATATTTCACTTGAGGGGTGATTTGATGCCTCTTTAGATGAAATAAATATGTTAATTTAATTTATTTATCTTTTTAACTCTTTTATATTATTTATAACCTACTCATACTATGAGATTTCCCCAACCCTATAGTCATAACTAATGTTTCTCAAAATCTAGGCTGAGTCACTATCGTGGGGAAAGTTGAGATAGCACTGACCTTGTCTACCATGTTCTCTTAAAATTCATGACCATATTATATTTATTTATATATATTAAATCATATTTAATATATTTTTCATCTCAAATTAAAAAAATACCATACTACTTACTTAATATGCCTTAAAAGGCCTAAATTGACTATGAGAGTATTTATCTCTCAAGGGTCTAAAGATGATGATCTAATCCTTATTGGAATTATTTTCCTATTTGTCATTTGAATATTTAGATTAAAATGAATTTTTAGTCTCCTAAATTTTATTTCACACCTTATAGGTCTCATATTATTAGTCCTCCATCTGACTAGTCTGCCTTAGGCCTGTAAGTGATTGTTGGGACTTATCTTTGCATAATAGTCTAGGGTACAGGGTTGATTCATGTTGATCCTCACCTTCCCATCTATGTACTATATAACATGACTTTTTCATATTATATTATTACTATTAAATTTTCCATAATGTCTTAAACACCTCTCTCATGTGTATTCTTTTAGTCAACACTCCACCTTTTTAGCCTACATAAAGGCCTATAAGTGCGTATATGAGAGTTTCCTAGAATGTGTAAGTATATTATATAATAATATAAGAGTGAGGATGATATTTGAGGGGTATAAAAATAATTACTCAGGTATTGAGTTACACATATTTTTTTGGGATAATTTTATTACTATCTTTATCTACTTTGTTCTCATTTATAAAAGAGATAACAACATACGCATGATAGTCACCTTGGAGATAGGACCTTGAAGGGGTTAATTGACCATCATATTGTGGATCAGATATTATTTGGAGATAAAGGATACTTTAATATCCCAAATTAACTTACCATCAGACTTAAAACATCATCAAACATTTCCATTCTATGCACTAGAAGCTCAGTAATATGAGAAACTCTATATATGCTCTATAAATGGGGAAACATGAGGATTTTATTACTCCCACATCCCATCACATGTTAAATATGGATGTTAAATTCCATTTAATGACAATAATTACTTTTTAAACACACCCATAAGCATAATTTTTCAAAACATCTCAGGAGTGCACCAAAACTGATGCAACTTTTGACCCTTACATATATTAAGAAGGCCATTTGAGTGCCTAGATTGTTAATGTTTGCTCATAGAGAATAGGTAATTAATGTGAATAAAAATTACATGAATGATAAGGTTAATTTAAACCCTTCCTCTATCCAAATTATTATATCTTAATTTTCTCTTTCCTATATGGAATGACCAAAAACTTGAAAGCTTGTCTAGACTGCCAAGGAGTTTGGTGGAGAGAAAAATGGTTTTGGACCTATTTTTCATCCTTTGGCCATGAAACTCATTTGAGACACTTGAAATGAGATATTATTCAACATTATTACCTATCTGATATTTAACTAACCATATAGGTCTGTACAACCTACAAAAACACCTAAAAACACTCTCTTTTCTACATTTTCTTCAAGTTTATAACCTTGGGATGCCTTTAGAGGGTAGAGGGATTGAAAACATAAGTCAAAAAAAAATTTAAAATAGGAGGTATGGAAGGGGAGTTGAAGAGACACATTTTTCCCATGTGTGGGACCCATTTGAAGAGTGGGTAAATAGATTTGACTATTTAAATGGACCCCCTATGCACATGGAACTATTTGAAATAAATTTAGATTATCAATGAGACCCTCTTAAGACCTAGTGGGATAAAAAAATACTATAGTGAAATGTATAAACATATGAGGAATTTGAGGGTCATTTGATGATTTCTAAAGGTGAAATAAGGTTTGAATTAGGCTTGGATATGCGTATCATAGAAAATAGTATTATTCATACCTTGGACCTCATTTCATGACTCCAAACAAGGCTTAAACATCCTTATATCATGATGAAATTTTTTTCCATTCTTTTAATGGCTTAGACAAGCCTAAAACTATAAATATTAGAAACCTTAATCTTGTTAAACTACCTTAATTTTTTGTATGAGACCTTAATCTTGCCAAACATTGCTTGAACTAGCTTCAAAGCTTGAGAAGGAAAATGACAACTTATCCATTCATTAAATGACCACTATGACCACCTAATACATCACCCAAGGACTCAATATATCAATGACATATGATGACCTATGTAGTAGTTTTTAACACAACATAAAACCTTAAACAATGTTAACAAGGTTCAAACTAAGACCAAATCAAACATCACCATGCAGTAAGATCACCATGTAAAAGCTTAGGTGAGTGTCATGGAATTTTGTTTGGTTTTATGGGTTGAATTTTGGCCTAGGAGGCCAAACTATCAATATATACAAGATAGATCATTATATGCCCTTGAATATATCATATTTCACCCTTGTGCACATGTAATCTAACATAGGGGAGAACTAAATATATTTGTAGCCCTTTTTGGATTATTGGCTATATAGGTAGGTGATCATTTATAAAGGGGTCATTTAGATCAACTTGACATCATAAGCCCATTAACCCATTTTTGGCAAATTAAAAACACCTAATGTAAAGAGTTAAGGTTTAATACATAAAAATTCCTCTACAATATGCATGCATGAATAAAACATATCATTATAAAGGTGACATAAAACCCAAAAATCTCTAGGTGTTCACTTTATAATATAATGATTATTTTATACTAGATATAATTGTTGACATAAATACACTTGAATTGACACAAGTGTCCTAAGGCAAATGTAAATGTTTAGGTATCAAGAAATAATATTTCTATAAACTGATAGTTGGATCTTGATCTTGTTACTACTTGTTTCCACCTTTTCATATCTCAAATTTGCATAAACATTTTTAGATAAGCTAATTATTATGTCTTCTTCATGTTTATGTAATAAAATTTATATTTTTAATATACTTTATATATTTATCATAACTCAAAATTTTAATTTAGAATATTTATTTATCTAAGTTTCAATTAATTGGCATGTTTTAGAATAGTTTTATTCATTCATATGTATAAGCTATTCTTGCCTTTAACCCTCACTTGAACATATTTTAAAAGGGTAATACACAATCATATCGATAACTCTCTTGAAAATAATAAAATTGATAAACATGCCTTCAAGTATGTTCCTAAGAGTAAAATCATTTATTATTGAAACTTTGAAAACACATTACTTAGATGTGTTATTAAATATGAAGTCTCTCATATTTTTAGACTAACACACGGGGTATTTTTTTATATCATTGTACCAAACACTCTACCACCATAAAATTCCTAATTATGGTTTATTACTAGCCAATACTTGAAAAGCATGCCATCACCTTTGCTAAGAAGTGTAATTCTTGATAACTATGTGATGACTTTATTAATTATCCTCTAGTAAATATTCAAACACTTTAATAACCTTTGTGTTTTTATATGTTGGGATTAGATATTTTCAATAAGTTAACTTGATCACAGTATTCCCATGTTTTCATTATCATAAACACTAAGTACTTTACCAAGTGGGTGTAAGCTATGTATCTTGTTAATGTTACTAGCATCACTATATCCAAATTTATCCTCACCCAAATAATTTATCTCTTTGGAATTATAAATACCATCATATCAAACAATAATTTAAAATTAAAAAATAAGGACATGAAACAAATTTGTTCAAAATTTAAAATTACACACAAATTTTATGTTCCTTATCACCCTCGGTGTAATGGAAAACTTTGATCAACCAATAAGATCCTTAATAATATCTTATAAAATACTATTATATATTTTTCACTAATTTTAATCTCAATATATATCTTTAATTTTGTACTTATCACATAGCATTCACACTCCCATTAGGGAAACTCCATTCTCTCTAGTATGCAGTTCTAAATTCATCCTACCATTAGAAGTGGAGTTAACTTCATTACACATTTTTATTCTATTTTTTATCCCTAATGAAGAACTTCATGAATCCTAACTTCATTATTTAAATATACTTAAAGAGATACATGTGAGTGCCATACAACAAAAACACCAATACATAACTCACATAACTAAGCAACACAATAAGAATGATAAAATTCAAAATATTTATGTTAGAGGTTTAGTGTTAAGATTATATCAATAAAAGAAACTTGGGGGCCTCTAGATAATGATTGTTATTTGGTATTGTGCTATTTATCTAATCTGATTTATATTAAATAAACTTATGGATGGTACCAATAACAAGGCTAAGGTGAAAGTACTCATCTTGGGGTTGGATATTGTGATGCAATGTAGGATAAATTGAATCCTAATTTAAGGTGACTTAATGTTTATCACCCAATAATAAGCCTAGATCATGGAATATTAATAATATCTTAAGTCATGCATAGGGAATGGTATATAATATTATTTTTTGGGAGGCATATCATTGTTTTCAAGAAGCCATCTTTATGGTGAACAATCTAGTAAACAAAGATTTATCATAGGTTGAAGAAATAATTATCGACAATGATTGAAATAAATATAATTTCTAAGAAAAACCATCATGATTTGTTGATTTAGGGTGGTGAAGATATTTTATTGAGCATGTATTATGATTGGCACTCAAGTGCCATTATGGGTTTTTTTACCATGCATGACATGCCCCTATATTTATATATTAGAGATAATGCATTTGGCAGTGTCTTCATTACTAAATTTCTTCATTCTATTCACCATTATTTGGGGTATTTTGGTATGTATATAGTGAGGAAACCATAGATATCATGCTAAATGTGGCATTGAGTGATCCCTTACTACACATCAAAGCAACCAAGAGGGAGATGACTTTTGGTAGATGGGTGACTGACTCATGTTTGAATATATTTTCATCATTCAATATGGAAGTGTTTTATAGGTAGTAAAGTGCTAGGTATGGTATTTTTGGAAATAAATTATTTTTTGAAAGTTAACCCTCTAGTCAGATCATCTTTTATAGGTAATCTTTTCTTCATCTCCAAGGATAAATATCTAACTATGGGTGTGGTTTTTCAAATAATACATATAGGGTTTTGAGTAGGTTTAGATGAAGTTGTGGAGGGATTTATGTGGGGAGGTTATTTTCAACTTCTCTTTTCTAATAAAAATTACTTAGGGTTAATCCCTCTATAAGTATTTTGATATTTGGAAGAATGCTTTAGTGTGTTGATAGACCATCTCATTTTTTTGTAGAGTTTCTTAGAAAACCCAAGCCCAGAGGGATATTTTTTACCAACACAAGACTTATATGCTTGTGAGCCCTAATTTATTTAGTGATGATGTATCTAAGCTTGAGGAGTTCCACTATGATATAAGATATAATTAATTCTCTTATCAAGTTGTTTGGGGCTCCTCTTCAACTACCATCTAATCCTATACTAGGGTTGGGTGTGGGTCCCATAATATAATTAAGAGTGGCATATTCCCATATGTGGGCTTAGTTGGCCTCCATGAAAAGGTCACTAAGTTTGGGTGGTGTGCTTCAGAGTAAATGGGTGGGCAAGTCGAGGATTCAAAAGTGGAAGGTTACCACATCTTGAATTGTTGGGACCAATGATGTTTTGGTCATGGGTGATTTTAGGCTAAAGATATGATGTGGAGGGAAATTTTTTGAAATTATAGATAATGAACAATTATCATAGGTTTTTGGTGGAGGGTATCCCAATAGGGATGTCTCTACTACATATGATTCGATCGACTCCTAGGTGGGTAGTGAAGTTTTTGTGTTTTGTCTTGTTTATTGTTATTTGGTGGTTCCCATTTAGGGTGGTGGTGTTTTGGCTCCTCATGTGCCTCATGAGGTTAATATTTTTTAACCCTTTGAATTCTTATTTTTATTTTTGTTCTCTCTTGATTTCTTTCCCACTTTTTGTAACTCTCAATTTTCAACTAATCTAATGGGTGAGGGACCCCCTAACCCTCAAATCATCTATCAAAAAAATATTAGATCAATAAAAATGATGAAACATATGCCAAAAAGTGGTAGATTAATTACATAAATAAATACATCCTTGGACATATCACTTATCAATTAAAAACTAGTGGACACATTTTTAAAGAGCTAACTAATGCTCAATTTTAGAAAAAGTATTATGTTTTACATTTGTTCTTCATACTTTTAATTTTATTTATGTTATTCACTTATTTTACATATATTATGATTGTATATAGTTGTTTATATTTTAAAATAATATTATTTTTAGGTTTTATTCTAACCTTCTTATGTTTTAACTTATACTATTTTATTTACACATCTAATTTTCTTATCATATACCTAAGCATATCCCCTATGTTCACTATCTTTATCCTACACCATTTAATTTTACATCTTATCACCTCTTTATTTTCACCTCTAGGATCCCCTACCTTATGAGTATTATATTTTCAATTTTTGAGAATATTGGTAAGCCTTTGGGGAATGAAACCAATCCTTCCTCTCAAACACCCATCCCTTATAATTTTGCCTTTGGGCTTCTTCTCTCTTTTAGCTCTTCCATTCCTCACTATTTTTCATTTAGAATCCCTCATAATTTTATGGCCTCTTAGATATCATTTAATATTAAATTATTTTATTTGGGTTCTTCTCCTTATGCATTATTTCATGCCTCTTGGATTTTATTTGTTAATACTAAATTTATTGTGTCTCTCAATTTTTGTATCTCGTTACTATTTCATTCTTTGCCTTTGAGATCTTTTACTTTTTACTACATTTCATACCTCTTTAATTATATACCTTAATACCACTTTTTATACCTCATGAATTTATCCTACTTATATTTATCCCTCTTAGATTTAATTATGTGTTGAATGGTAATATCTTTGGAAATATAACCAAGGCCTCCTCACAGGCACTGATCCTCCTATATTATTCTCTATATTTTTCTCCCACTCCAATCATAATTAAGTGTTTTCTAAGAAATATAATGAAATGGTCAAAAGTTGTATTTTGTCACTTATATTCATTCATTTTCTTGTTCAAATACTATTTTACAGTCTATCTATATGTCTTTCATCCACTCTTTACCATCACTTATGATGAAGGTCCCAAACCTATTTGTCACTATATCATATCCATTTATATATTTTTTTGTGATTGATGAAACCCACTCATTCTCATGTTCATATCTATCTTCCATATTTTTTTCCTCCTTTTGGGCACACCAAGGTCTATTTCAAGATTTTATTATTTTCTAAGGTGTAAGTTTGTGGGTATATAAGAGTCTTGGTCTCTAGGTTATCATCTTTAATGTTAGGTGTATGCTCTTATGTGTAGTCATATTTATTAGCCATTGTCAGTCTTCTAAATTTATATGGAGGAGGATAATAGAAATAAATAGAAACAAATATATCAAATAGTAAATAAAAATATAAAAGTTAATTTTAAAAGGGAATATATCTTTCAATACTCAAATCATGCCCTATCCTAGTTTAAGCTCAAACTCCATAGATAGACTCATGATATAATTTAGGACCACTCGAGTGTGGTAGGTAAGTAGACTAGGTTAGAAGGATTTACATATATATTATTAGATCCACTTACATTTTCACACAAGTACCTAATCCTCAAAATTGACTAATGGCTCTATCAAGGTTCTAAGGAATGGTGAAAATGTCATGATAAGGTAGGATATTTTTATATTTATGTGTATATAGAATTCATGTGATAATATTTATACTTTATTAGCTAACATGATATTTATGCTTGTTATGTCAGGTTTTCTAAGGACATTAATGTTGAAAATGTTTAGTCTTTCCAAACTGACTAGAGTGCCTTATTTACCATAAATAAAATGTTTTAACCTTGCATCCACCCTCTTTTCCATCCCTCCATTTTTTCACCCCTTTAAATAAAATATTGTTCCTAAATTCTTCCTATATTTTGCATTTCCTCTTCTCCATCTCTTTCATGCATGATCTAATTTTTGCAGGCACTAGAGCCCAAAGTGTCCCTATTGAAATTGACATTTTTAATAGAAATTGCATCTTGGAGTTGTGATATTTATTGGTAATTTCCTTATTTTTCTAGGATTTCTCTTACTTAGGTTTACAACCTTGAGATTTTATATTTCCTTTTTTAAGTTATTTAAACCTAATTTATTCCCTCTTCATGGTTATCTAGTCCCATTTCTACCATTTATGCTTTTATTTATCATATTTTTCCTTTGGGTCATCTAGACCCAATATAGCCTTTACCTCATGGCTATATATGTCATGACAAGAAACTTACTCAATAAAACACTCAAAAAAATAGGCCAATTTTTTTTTAGAATGTGCAACGAACACTCTACACAATTGCATTTCCCACATGACAAGGAGGAAATGTGAAATTATACACATGGTATCCATGTAACCATGTACGTCCCACTTGTTCTACTTTGCCTACAAGGTCTCATGCAAGCCTTCAACTCTATGATTGGTCATAGTGTGCCCCATAACCCTAATAAATAAAAGGAATACACAAATAAATGGAGGTAGGTTCATGAAACCACTTGATATAATAACACATCCTAACTCACAATGAAGTTCAAGGAGGGCTCTAAGTATTTCATCCAATTGTGTCACTCGGTTCTCACTTAATTCATAAATAAATTATAATCTTCTGTTGACTTAGGTAAAAGTGCTAAAAAATATCAAATAGACCTCATTAGACATCAAAAGGTTCCTAAAATATCCCATTTAAGCCCTCTCAATATTTGTGCAACCATTATTCACTATTAGATCAATTGATCTTTCCTATATCAAATTGAAAAGGTGATATAAATCATCATGGAGGCCATAAGGTCTCCAAAATAGCCAACAAGTTGAAAAAATCATATTTTGAAAGAGGGAAGAAGAGTTAGAGAATTAATTTTACATATTGATGCATCCTCTCCTTCCTAAGCCTTGGATTAATTCCATTATTGAAATCTATGAGATTTTGACCAAACCCAAAATGTTCACTTTTAATTTTTTACCATGATAGGAAGATGTGTGCATGAGTTTTATAGGTTCCTTATTTGATGGAATGTTCATATGAGGTCTTAGTCTCCTAAACTTTTCAAATAGGTCATAAGAGATTGAAGATTCACCATATCCATTAATTAATTAAATTAGGAAAAAATTAAAAAAAAAATAGTTTCAGATATATATTTTTATCTCAAATGTAAGGGGACTCAAAAAATAGCATGGGACAATAAGGCCCAAACATGTCTCCCTAGAAAAATATAATCACAAAGTGGAAATTACAAAATTTTAGGTCCCAAAACCACTTCCAAGTGAAAGGGAATGAAAATTTGATTTTTTTTCCATTTTGGGTTCTTTTACCTCTGAGCCATCGAGTCTTCACAATCACGGTTTTCAAAACAAATCTACTAGGTTACATGAAGGTCTAGTGCATGGATGAGTAAAAGATATAGAAACTAGAAAAATATGTGATTCCAATTCTTGACACTTATTTCATGTGTAAGGTAAATAAATATGTCTAGAGGTAACTTTTTATTATGGAGGTCCCTTTTTATTCCATCCCACCTCTAGGGCACCGAACCACCATAGATAAAGGACAAGAACTAGGTGTCT
Organism: Torreya grandis; assembly: GCA_037957365.1. Lineage (NCBI taxonomy): Eukaryota > Viridiplantae > Streptophyta > Pinopsida > Cupressales > Taxaceae > Torreya > Torreya grandis. The sequence goes on from JARHVA010001953.1 coordinate 813,361, forward strand.
ATGTTGTAATTAGTTTTGATTTCATTTTTTAAGTTACAAGTTTTAAACTTATAACTCTAAAATTTAGACCTAATTAATATTTAAATTTATTTAATTTAATTACATATTATTGGTTACTTACTAGCCACCATATCCAATGAATTTGTCTAGCAGTTATGGTAGTTGTGTGGCTATAAAGCCATGCAGTTTGGCCATAAACTACTAAATCCTTAGCTCACATGTTGTAATAAATAAAATTATGGGGATTAAGACACCCTAGACTATGATGAACATCCCCATAAGGTATTGATACCAATATCACATGATTTCATGGGTGATTTCAACTCTAAATTTGACAACAACCCTTCATAAATATACTAGTGCCCTTCAAAAGGCACTGTGTCAAAATGAAACTACCCTACAAGGTTATAATTTTCAAAATTTCATATCTTGAAAATTAAATATCAAAAAATTACAAAATGAGATGGGTCATGTTAAAAATTTATATATTTTCATGATAAAATTATTTTTGACCTTCCAATGCACTATTTTTCATGCCAAATAATTAGGCAATGTGAAGATAATTTATAAATTAAATATAAGGGGATTTAGAATAGAAACTTTAGAAATTAATAATAATTCATCTGTAACTCCATAAAATATGCCATAAATTATGTCAAATCCATAATTAAACCTACTTTACATTATTATATAAATTTGGATAAATAATGATGCCTTTAAGTTCTAAAAAATTAATCTAATGCAACCCACCTTCCATGGCTTCACACTATACAATTCATTTCATAATTTTAGTAAAAATAAAATGATTATTTATAGCCTCCTATGAAAATAAATATGTATACATGTAAAATATATAATATACAATTATAATTTATGTGAACTAGGAATTTGACTCAAGAAAGGTGTTAGTATCTTGTTAGTGACAAAATAAAATCAAATTGAAAAACCAACACACTAACTTACATATCTAGGCCTAGTTACTTGGTTGAGATTAGTTAACAATACTAGAATGGAAATACAACTAAAACATGAAAGATAACAAATCTTTCACCTCCATTGAATGCTACAAATTAGCTTGTAGTAGTGGCTTGCTCGACTTGTGCTCATGAAGTCTTCAACAAAGGAGGCTTGGCTATCTCCTCTTCTCCTTGGTACCTTTTGGCTTTATCTTAGCTTGGCTTAGCTTGGATCAATATTTGGACATTATAAAACTAATTTTCATGAAGATTTTGAATCAATTTATCATTATAACTTTGGCATGTGAGAGCTTAAAATTCAATAAGCAAGGCCTCTTATTTATAGATTTTTAGAATGGTTTGAGGATCAACCATGACCATTCATCTCAAGATTGAGATGTGTGGCCATGAATAAATCCAAATATGAAATTCATTCTAAAAATATCCCCATTAATATTTGGGATAGAGGGTTATTTAATAGGCATGGAGGGTCTTAATGAGGCATGAAGGGTCGTTATGAGGCATGGGAGACACATAATCTTGATATTTTATGCATTTATGGATTATGGATGCCACCCTATATGATGATGTCACTTGATGATGAAGATATTCAATATTCATTTCTAAAAATAATTATTCAACAAGTTTCTATAGAATTATTAATTAGTCCCTAATTTGGTTTAATTAGCTCTTAATCATGATTAAGCACTTTGTGCACAAATTACTCAAATTGATCAAAATGTCTTATTATTGGTCCAAAATTTGACTGGGTTAGAATTAGAAATCAATGTCAGATACATTAGATCCACTATCCCATTTAGGATGTTACTAACACCAAATAATAAAGGCACATCTCTTGTGCAAGATATTTGACAAAAAAGAGCAATCCAAGGCATCTAGGTGTAAAATTGGTATTTAGACTCAAAATGATCTGATCAAAATTAGTTGGCCCATAAATTGTAGTACCCCATTTAATGATACTATATCAAAAATTTACACTTGAATATATCAATTTCAACTCATTTAATGTATTTTAGTGTTTTTAAGCCAAATTATGCACTTTGGTAGAAATTGGTCAAAAGCCTAGTTGGAGGTTATTGGTGGCCAATTTTAAGTGTCTATAGTTTGCCCTTATTTGGGAAGATGTTAAAAACTATAGGTAAAGCAATATCTTCTCAAATAATGAGAAAAGCTATGTATGCCAAAAATAAGATGATGGTTGAAAAACAAAGATCCAAATGGTGTTTGTGAAGCCTATAATGATGCCCCCTCAAGGGAGTGGCCATCATATTTGTTGATGGATGGTCCCTCAAAAAGAAACAAGAATAAAGGTGGGATTAACCCATTATTGAGATTAATCCAAATGAGAAAATGCTTGCATGCATTGATTAAAAAAATATACTAATTTTCCCAAAGGAAGTTATAATTAGGAATAAAAGTTAAAATAATGATTTGCTCATAGGTGGTTATAATCAATAAGAGGACCTATATTGGATAAAGATGATGGGTTAAAATTGAAAAACCAACACACTGGCTAACATACATCTCTAGGCCTAGTTACTTGGTTGAGCTTATTTAACAATACTAGAATGGAAACACAACTAAAACATGAAAGAGAATAAGTATTTCACCTCCATTGAATGATTTAAATTAGTTTTTAGTAGTGGCTTGTTTGGCTTGTGCTCATGAAGTCTTCATCAAAGGAGGCTTGGCTAGTAGTGGCTTGCTTGGCTTGTGCTCATAAAGTCTTCATCAAAGGAGCCTTGGCTATCTCCTCTTCTCCTTGGCACCTTGTGGATTTGGCTTGGCTCAATATTTAGACATTATAACATTAATTTTAATTAAGATTTGGAATTAATTTAGAATTATAACTTTGGCATGTGAGAGATTAAAATTCAATAGGCAAGGCCTCTTATTTATAGATTTTTGAAATGGTTTGAGGATCAACCATGACCATCCATCTCAAGATTGAGATGTGTGGCAAAGAATAAATCCAAATATGAAATTCATTCTAAAAATATCTCCATTAATATTTGGGATAGATGGGTATTGAATATTTATGGATGTTCTTATGAGGCATGGAGGGTCTTAATGAGGCATGAGAGACCCATAATCCTAATACTTTATGTATTTATGGCTTATGGATGCCACCTCATATGATGTCACCTGATGATGAAATTAATAGAAATAAATTTCCAATAAATATTTATTCAACAAGTTCTATGGAAAATTAATTTAAGGCCCTAATTTGGTATAATTAGCCTAAAACATGATTAGTCAACTTTGGTGCAAATTTTGGCTCTCGGTGCACAAATTGGTCAAAATGTCTTTTTATTGGTCCAAAATTTGGTTGGATTGGAATTAAAAGTCAATGTCAGATGCATTGGATCCATTATCCCATTTAGGATGTTACCAACACCAAATAACAAAGGCATGTATCTTGTGCAATATATTTGATAGAAAAAAGCAATCTAAAGTACCCAAGTATAAAATTATCATTTTGACTTGAAATGATCTAATCAAAGTTAGCTGGACCATAAATTACATTGCCCCATTTAATGATACTCTAGCCAAAATTGGCACTTGAATATATCAATTTCAACTCATTTAATGCATTTTAGTGTTTTTAAGCCAAATTGTGCACTTTGGTGGAAATTAATCAAAAGCCTAGTTGGAGGTTATCAGTGGCCAATTTTAGGTGTCTAAAGTTTTCCCCTATTTAGGAAGATGTTGAAAACCATAGGAAAAGTAATATATTCTCAAATAATGATAAAATTCCTATATTCCAAAAATAAGATGATGATGGTTAAAGAACAAAGCTCTAAATGGTGTTTGGGAAGCCTAAGATGATTCCCCTTTGAGGGAGTGCACATCACATTTGTTGATGGATGGTATCTCAAAAAGAAATAATAAGAAAGGTGGAATTAAAACATGGTTGAGATTAATCCAAATGAGAAAATGCTTCCATGTATTGATGTAAAAAAGATACTAATTTTCCCAAAGGCAATTATAATCATGATTAAGATTTAAAATAATGTTTTTCTCATAGGTGGTTATAATCATTAAAGGGACCTAGATTGGATAAAGATGATTGTGCTCCAATTAGGGATAATTATCAAGCATAACTCAAGGATATAACCTGGAATATGGATTAAATATGAGTGGGTGCAAAGTGATGAAATAGATGAATAGAAGAATAATATTGATTAGTGCTGAATGATTTAGTTGTACTTGTTAATGAGGAGATGCTCATCTTGATTATCAATGATACAACTAGAATATTTAATAGGTTGATTTGATCAAGGGTGGGGTGGGAGGATTTTCCAAGGTGCCAAGGAGAAACTTATGTGATTCCATTGATTGTAGACCTTCTTGAATCTTATTTTTACTGTAGCATGTGATGGTGTGCTCCATGATAGAACATCATGAGGACTTGGCCAAAATATGTGTAAGGACTGACTCCTAATCCAATAAACACTCAAAAATAATGCACCAATGATAAAAACCATGATGACAATGTTGATGTATGAATATGGATGGACTCAAGAATAATGTGCTCAAGGAATCACCCAATGAACACATATAGACTGAGTTGAGGCAACATTACTAAAAGTAAAAAAATAGGCAAGAAGACAAAAAAACAAATAAAACAAACAAAAATCACACAAACAAACAAATAAATTGAAATAAATAAACAAACAAAAAGCTTGAAAACAAAATCAAAAGAAAGCATCCTAACAATGATTTTTCCCCAATAGGGTAGATTGAGGATAACTAACTAGGCTTAGACAACATAAATGTTTTTGTATTTTTGAAATTTTATGAATGTTTCTATAATTTTGAGGTATCTTAACTTGTTTAAGAATGATAAGACACCTACTCAAAAAATGGTGAGAGTATTTGGCTTAGGTTGCTCATAAAATGGAGAAAGCATATGGAAAGGGGGACTAATGTGACCTTAACATGAATTAATCATGACATAATTAGTTCTCAAATGACCTCAATTCATAGTAATTTCATCCATACAAAAGGTGAGGAAAAACCAACTAGGTCCTAACAAGTTCTCAAATCCAAAAAATGGCAAGTCAAATGAAAATAGCGATAGCAAGGTGATGTGGTAATGCATGGTAAATAATTTTTTCCCCTTGTTTTCCCACAAGAAATTATAATTAGGATACAATGGAATAGATTAATGATACTAATTTTCCCATAGATGGTTATAATTAGTATCAAGACTGGTGAGACACTTATTTTCCCATAGGTGATTATAATCAAACTCACATAAACAAACTTGATAGGATAAAAGATATCTTGCTAGATCAATTATCACACTACTTTAATATACTATCATTATAAACATGAATTTGATAATAATTTAAACTTTATTGAAATCCCCTCATAAAAGTGTAAGAATAACCAAAGTAGCCAAGATAAAATAGGATTGGGTAGGATGACTAAAAATAGGCTTTGATCTAGATAGGAATGGAATGGTTAGATGACATGGTCTTGCTAAGGATAATGATAGTTTAATAAATTTGATAAAACATTAAGAGGGTTTCCCCCAAGTGAGAAGGTGATTGGTTGGGATATGTCATAATGGTAAAAGGATATGTAATAATGGCAATGGCATGGCAATGAAATGGTATGGTACAATTTTTTAGCCTAGGTGTGGTTTTTGATTTTATTGTTCCTACTGATGGGGAGATGCACATCCTAATCAACAAATGAAATAAATAAAATAATTGATCATGTTAATTTTTAGCCCATACCTTATCTGAATAGTTGATCCATCAATAACTACCTATAGATTTGGATCCTGTGAATGCTTTTATGATTTTCATTGGTCATTGATTATGATTCCTTCAAACGTTGATACAAGGTATCTTTGTAGCCTCTATAAAGGAAAGTGTGGCCATGGATGGTAAATAAGAATAAATAATGGATGGTAGGTTTGATTTTGAAATATAATGGTAGATGATAATGTAATGTATAATGGTGGGAAAATAAATGAATATCAAAACTTTTCAGTCACACGTAATGTTGTTGATGCCAAATTTGACATAATTTTAGTTGTGGTGGGGATGAAGACTTGTTCTCTTAATAGGACCACCATATTTTTCTATTTTTTGAGCCTAAGAGTAGATACCATCTAATTAGGTTGTATATAGGAAGTTCTTTTTATTTGATCTTTGAGTTTTTATTCATCAAGTAGTGAAGAACTTTTGTGCTCAGCTATTGGTGCCTAAATGAGGTTTTTACCAATGAAGTTATCTTGATTGTCCTGTAGTGCCTTTGAGAAGGTTTCACTAATGAAAATTGGATTTTGAATTTGATTTTATTCTAGTGCTTTTTGAAAAAGTTTCACTAGAAAATGTTGAGTTAGAACTTTGATTGTCCCCTAGCACCTCCAAAAAGGTTTCACTAGGAGAGTGTTCTTCTATTACATAAATGTGGTCTTGGCCTCCTTGTATTTCTTCAACTACTTTGTCACCATCGATGTAGTTCAACAAAGTGTGATTTTATCAATCCCAATTGACACTTGTGGGAGATGGAATGTCAATAATATGGCTATGTTGGTTTATGGTAATGACATGTGGAATGGTAATGGAATGGGGAGAAGATACACAATCCTTATAGAAGATACTAGGAGAACTTATGTCAATGCTAAAGTACTCATCCTCAAAAACTATAGAAGGTTCATAAATATATCCAAATTAATATATGAGGTATTCATAACGAATGTTTTAATATCCATAAGCATATTTTTCTTTTGAATCTGATTCTAACTCAAGGAACTTTGAATATGATGTTGAGACTGATATTGATTGTGATTTTGATGCTAAATCTGATGTCGATCTAAGAATAAAACCTGACTCTAACTGTGATTATCCATCTAATGGGTTATTTTTTAGAATGATGTCTTGTTGAATGTTTGGTATTGGACAAGTAATGACCTGTGATGGCATAATGGTCTCCACAAAGATTGGTTTGTCAAAATGAGACTCCTCCATAATGGAAAATAGGTTAAGAGATAACTCCTCAGGGACTAGCTTATCAAGGGGATACTCTTAAAAAATAGGCATATATTCAAGGTAATGATTTGTCTAAAGGTGGTTATAATCATTAAGAATTGACTCGATAAATAGTGGCTTTTTAGAGTGAGACTCCTCGACAATTAGTATAGGATCAATAGGCAATTCATCACAGGTTGACTTATCACAAATGGTTGATTCAATAGAAACATCTCAAATTGGTTGGTTCTCTTGGCCTTGGTTTATAATGAGTTGGAAGATAACATTTTTGAACATAGATTGGTCTTCAAATGATTGGATCAGTTGAGGTCTGGATGGGATTGGTAATGGAGGAGGAATGACATATGGTTGGATAACGATAGGGCATTAGGGAGCATGATTTATTACATGAGAAAAAGGACAAAGTCTTGATATGGTAATGATAGGTTGGTGTGGATATTTATTGCTCATATAAGTCAAAGGACTAGGTCCTAGAATGATGAAAAGGTGTTGTGGATCCTGGTTGCTCACACAAGCCAAAGGACTAGGTCTAGAAATGGTAATGATATTCTTTGGATATTTTAGAGCTTGATAACTCTTATAATCCAAAAGAGGGTTAGGGGTAGTAGATGATTAGATAAAAAAAGGATGTTTTGGAACTTGATTGTTTGTGCAAGCCAAAATATCTAAGTCTTCCTCATAAACCATATCATCCCAGTCATGAGTTGGCTCATAAGTTGGTTCTTAACTATGTTCCATCTATTGATTATTACAAAGAGGGTATGGATCTATATCCTAAACAACATTATCTATAGTTGTGTCTTCAAATTCCTCACAAGCCTCTTCATGCTAATTAAGGTCTTGATTTGTATTTTATGAATTTTGACTATGTTTCCCATATGAAATATTATAGGGAGAATAATAAAACTCCTCAGAAAATATCTATGTAGGGGTTCTTAGTGGGATTTTTTGTAGCCATTATATAATAATTTGGATTGTATATGACTCCACCATAAGTGTAGCTAGACATATCCATGTAAATGATGAAAGCTCTGAAATAAAAAGGCTTGGATTTATACAAACTCTAAAAAACTAAGGACAAATTCTTCAAACTTGATCCAATTTGGTTGAAGGGGCGGAGATGTATCTTTAATATTGTCTAAAAGTGGAGCTGTATTTCCAAAATTATTTGTGTTAAGTCTTGGCATAAAATAGTCTAATATCAAATATCTAATGTCAAATGTCATACACACAAAAGGTCAAGTGTTTGAATAAAAAATAGTATGTTAATAGTCTAGGTCAAAGTGTTCAAAACAAGGTCTAAACTAGGAAAGGGGAAAAGAGTCACTAGGTATTTTATCTAAATATAGATTCAAAAGCTAGGCTCAAACAAGGCATGTGCTAGGAATTATGGCCAAACAGTATCAAAAGCTAGACTTGAAACAAAGGATTGATGTGAATTTAATCTAACAAGTTTGAAAACAACTTTGACATACACCTGACAAATGGAATCAAACATAAACATGATCAATTGGCATAAGGCATGAGGCAAAAGGCTCTTGAAGAAAGACTATGTTATCCCAAATAAAGACACAAACATTGATGAGGATAGGAATTGAATAGATAAACCATCAATAGTTTTCAAATTTGGTAAATTGATTAACTAAAGTTATGCAACCCAAATGAGAAAGATGTGTATCAACCCCATGAATTGAGGCCTAAATAGAAATCAATCAATGTTTGGATCCAAACTTGACAAGGTTAATCGAAAACTTAATGTTTAAAACTAAGATTTAACCAAATAAGCTAGACAAGGTTGGACATAATGACAATACAAGACAAAGGTCCAAATGGTATACATGACATGGTTTGAAACAAATGGTTTTTGATACAAGGTAAACTAGTCTTGAAAGAAATTGAGTAGCATGATGGCATAAGCATGCTTGAATGATGTGATCTATGTTATGTTTCAAAATTATCTGGGCATCATAACACTACCCTCCTAAACTCAAATGACACACACAAAATCAAGTTTAATAAAAATTTCAAGGCACAAGTGTGGTGTAAAACATTTAGCATAACGCCTCTTTAAACAAAAGAGTGTGTATAGATAAATTATTTTTTTCATGGCTTTATGAATAAACAAATAAGTTTTAGTCTCAAAAAATACTAAGGAAAAATGACCAAAATACTCTAAGTATAATCATCCAAATCCTACCAAGGGTATGGAAATATGGGGTTGACTAAACTATCAGTCTTTTGAATGTTTCTAGGGGAATCAATTACACAATAACTGTCATGTCAAATAATGCAAAATAAAAGCATGGAAATTGGGTGTCCATGGCATTGGCTAATTGTAAAAAGGTCTAGTCCTTTTTATAACCACTACATCCTATTGTTCATTTAGTGTAGTATGATGTCTAAATGCAGATAGATCTGGTGTTCAACTCAAAAGGAGTGGATGAAGTCAATGCCAAGAGATGAAACTTTAGGTCAAAGCTTCAATAAAGAACTCATGGGAGGTAATGAAGTCACCATCATAAGCCAAGTTTGCATGAAATAAAAGAACAAAAGAAAGACATAGGGTCATTTTAAAGGTCACCAAAACTTTGATGAGTTTTTGGGGAGTGCTTTAGATGACATTCTTTCTAAGCCTTGGACTAGGCTTTTTGTAATAAAGATGGCACTTTTGATTACAAGGGTTCCCTAAAGGGGTAAAATGGAAGAGAATACATGCACAAACCTTATCTTTAATAAACAAGTTGACCCAAATAAAAGATGTGGTGTTGTTCTTTTGACCCCTTGGTCTTAAGTTGTAACTTTGAAAGCATAATTATCAAAGCATTCACTTAAGCATCTAAATTTGTTATTAAGCCCAAAAATAAATTCCTAATTAATTTTAAAAAACTCAAATGAAGTGTGAAAGGCACTGATTTAGTTTTCTTATATGACTTTCTATGTAGATCCTACAAGAAAAATGTTAGCACTTTGTTTATACTTGAAGCACATTTATCAAATGAGGTAACCTTGAAGGGCAAAATCTATCAACCCGAAGGAAAAATATAAAGAAATAAAATGTGTTAGATTATAAAATGTTAAGAAAAATCTAAATAAAATATTTAAAATAATAATATTAAATATATGAATACCTGCAAACAATAAATTAGAAGGCTAAAAATAAAACATAACACAACACATAAAATCCTGCACATAAAACATAAAAACTTAAAGTCAGTATTTTTAACATAAGTTTTAAAATATAAATCAATTTTCCATGAAATTTTGAGAGGTTTTCAATAAATCCAGGTCTCGTGTCTATAAAATAATTGAGGTCTAAAAAGTTAATACAAAAAATTATCAACTTTGTTGTAACCATTTTTACCATAAAAATATAAAATAGAAATTGGCAGTCAGTAAAATAACTATAACTTCTAAAATATAAAGGTTTTATTTGTGAAATTTTTAGATAGCATTTAATGAAATATTTATATATATTAATTAAAAAATTCAGATAAAAATATTAATTAAATAAAAATTTATGACTTCTTTATTGTCCATTTTACTCAATGCAAAATCAACACTAAAAGAATCAAAACTACAAAACAAAAAAAAGTTTGTGGATTGTGCTCTCATGAAGATCATCCCACCAGGTGTGACATTATGTGAACTAAGAATTTTACTCAAGAGAGGTATTAGTATATTATTAGTGATAAAATCAAATCAAATTTAAAAACCAACACACTAACTAACATACATCTCTAGGCTTAGTTACTTGGTTGAGCTTAGTTAACAATACTAGAATGGAAACACAACTAAATAATGAAAGAGAAAAAATATTTCACATTAATTTAATGATCCAAGTTATCTTGTAGTAGTGGATTTCTTTTTTTATTCTCATGAAGTCTTCATCAAAGGAGGCTTGGCTATCTCCTCTTCTCTTTGGCACCTTCTGGCTTTGGCTTGGCTTGGCTTGGCTCAATATTTGGACATTATAACACTAATTTGAATGAAGATTTGGAATAAATTTAGAATTATAAATTTTTCATGTGAGAGATTAAAATTAAATGTTCAAGGCATCTTATTTAAAGATTTTTGGAATGGTTTGAGGATCAATAATGATCATCTATCTCAAGATTGAGATGTGTGGCCATAAATAAATCCACATATGAAATTCATTATACAAATATACCAATTAATATTTATGATATAGGGGTATTTAATAGTAATGGATGGTCTTAATGAGGCATGGAGGGTCTTGATGAGGCATAGGAGACCCATAATCTTGATATTTTATGTATTTATGGCTTATAAATGCCACCCCATATGATGATGTCACCTGATGATGCAAATATTTAATATTTATTTCTAAAAATAAGTATTCAAGAATTTTCCATGGAATTATTAATTAGGCCTTAATTTTGTTTAATTATCTCTTAAGCATGATTAAGCACCTTGTGCACAAATTTATCAAAATGTCTTGTTATTGGTCCAAAATTTGAGTGGATTAGAATTGGAAATCAATGGCAGATGCATTGGATATATTATCCCATTTAGGATGTTACCAAAAGAAAATAATAAAGAGGCATATTGTGTTATAGATTTGATAGAAAAGTGTAATCCAAAGCACCCGGGTGCAAAATTGGCATTTTGACTCAAAATGATATGATCAAAGTTAGTTGGCCCATAAATTACATTACTCCATTTAATAATACTCTAGCCAAAATCGGCACTTGAATATATTGATTTCAACTTATTTAATGTATTTTACTTTTTTTAAGCTAAATTGTGTACTTTTGTGGAAATTGGTCAAAACCTTAGTTGGAGGTTATCGGTGGCCAATTTTAGGTGTCTATAATTTGAACACACAATAATTATTTTCATTACTTTTATAATCCATTACACTCTCTAAAAAGGGTATTTAAGTACTAAAGGAACATCCCACTAATTCCAAGCACTTATTAAATTTTTATTTCTTTAATTTATCTAAAATGGCCAATAAATTACTCTATAAGCATATAAAAAAGTGTTGACTAGGTTGTATTCACATGGATTCACACACAATCATAAATCCAACTAAAGGAGGGATTACCTCCTATCCTTTTTCCATCATCAGGAAGTTTCACTAAGAACCCCTAAGTCTGAGACTCCTAGATTTAGGAATCACCACATCATGGTTTAAGGTGAACATGTTATAAAATGGAGGTTTATATGGTAAAAAAACTAGATAAGGATTGCTCACTAGGAAAATATGTCTAGGAAACTATAAGTCCAACTGCCTAAAAGAAGGCTTCCATTTCCCAAAACTAGTATATAAGTAAATTATAACACCATTTAAAATGATAAAATATTATAATGTAAACATACAAGTTTACAACACAATAGGCTCACCAAATGATAAGAATAACATTATGATGACTCATCCTTGTTCTACCATCTCTTTCCCATGGGAGGGCATAAATATCTCAAACCATGCCACATAACAAGAGGGCATCGAGAGGTCCATTAACAATTAAATTAAATTGAACTATGTCATTTAGCATCAATAATTTTATCCAATTACCTTTAACAATAATATGTATAAGGTCCTCAATAACTATAGTTCTATCGGCCAGATAATAATACATAAAATAAATCACCATGGAGGTAAGAATCAAGAGGTCCACTATCCACTTCATATATGGAGAATCAAACTATATAGAGGTCCTTATGAATGTGGTTCACTTTACATTACTAATACGTGAGAGAGTATAATAACAAATAATAATATGTAGAAAGTAGAATAACCCAGTTCTATACTAGCCACTATCACTATAAATAAGAACACAAGACAAGTAACTTTCACACCCCTTTTCATAGCCTAACAACATCAAATTAAATGGAAAATAGATTTTTTTTTTAAATCAAATATGATTAAAATGGATAGTAAATCTCTCAGGCCCAAGTGGGAATTAAAACCAACATGGTGTCTATAGGCAAAACCATCACAAGCAAAGGTAAAAAGAGGGTAGGCCAAGTGGCTTTACTCATCTTAAAATTGAGATAAATTAAATGAAGGAGAAATATAATTCAAATAAAATCAAAATTAACTCAAAGGAGGCATGGAATCCTACCTTGGTTATTTATTTAATTTATACAAGAACAACTCTGAAAAGCTTGGGTAATGGTTAAATTCCTCCTCTAAGATCTTCCTCAAGTTTTTACTCATGTTTCTTCTCCTCTCTCCACTTCAATTTTATAAAATGAGCCAATGTTATCACAAGGAAGGATTTCATTCTTCATAGAGGATCAAATATCTTACCTATAATCTAATGGTAATGTGACATGTTCCCTTTCCCATCCCTTGTCTTATGGTCAAAAAGTCTTCCCCCTCCACAATTCCACTTACAAGCCTATGTGGGAAATAAATAAAGTCCTTACCTCATAAATGGAACCACTATATCAAGCCATAAATAGCATATGGATCACCTCAAAAGTCATATAAGGATCCTTGAAATATGTAGACACTATTTTATGGATTATTTATCACCTTAGTCTTGTATACTTGAAAAACTCAAACATTGATTGTTCCTCTCTATTTTGGACCTTCCTTGATTTATGAAGTAATGCATCTACTCTATCTTATTCCCTTTGGCATATATCTTGGTTTGACTAGTCTTATGTTTATGACCTAGACTTTTTATCTTTCCTAGAATGCTTAAAACCTATTTATCTTCCACCTTTATAAGTTTTGAGTTTGTACTTACTTTCATGTTCCATGGACAATAGTGTCCAAGATAGACACCTACATCAACATAGGCATCCTGACCAAATACAAGTGTCCAGTGCCTAAAAGTCATCCAACTTGTAAATTAAACATATCCTAATGGTCAACATAACTGATTTAATGTGAGTTACTTCTCTAAAGGGCTTGATATAAATAAAATATCAAATCTCAATCATTTTTCACCTATAAATTTCTTACCTACTCACCAAGAAACTTAAAAAATACATTCAATCAAGAACTCAAATGAGATAAGTTTCCCTATTTTATATTATTTTAATTTCATTCATAGGGATAGAACAAACATAAGTTTTAAGTACTAAAGGAGTATCCCAAGAGATATATTTTCCAAGTTATGAGTTAGGTCACTATCATACTTGATTTACACATATTGCATGATTCACACATAATCCAACATATAAGGGATAACTACATCAGTATGAGGCCCTCTTTGGTGTATTGACTATGTATGTAGTACTCATTAACAAATGGGTCTTTGGGGTCAGCTCGACACCATGTGCCAACTAACCCATTTTCCCCAAGGTCACTATGAAGATGAATAAATAGGGTTTTATAATTTGATTAGTGATAATCCATGACCTAGATCTAAATTCACCAAAATGAAGGCAAAGACAAACCTAGAAGCATTCAGGTGGTTTCATGATTGTCTAATAGGTATTCTATATAAAAAACCTATATCAAGTTTAGATAGTAATGTTGATGTAACCATCCAAGGTTAAACTAGTGTTCATAGATCTATAGGCACTCAATCTAGAATTTGGTGATTATTATAGAATAATCTTCCAATACGTTTCTTGCCTATTCCATATTGAGAACTATGTTAGCATCAAAACTAGCTAAGTACATTACTTTTTTGCCATTTTTAAATCTATCATAGTTGTACTTACTATTTTTAGCCTATCTTAGCATAATAAATTAAATATAGGTTTATTTGAGTTTTAGCATCTAATTATAATGTTTTATAGATAGTTTATCATCCTTATGCCCTATGTTACATCCACCCATTTAACCCTATATAACCCTAATATAGATAAATTTTAGTGTTAAACATTTGGTGAACCTTATTCATATGAATGAAAACATGTTTTATTCTTAGGTTTTTCAGTTATCTAAGATTTTAGATTATTATAATTTTTCATTTCTTGCTTATATTATTTTATATGTAACTTAGGCATAGCCCTAGATTGGGAGGTATGCCTATTTGATACATTAAGCTTCCCCTCCCACCACCTAAATTGTCTAAATCCATAAAGGGACATCATCCTATATACCATGATGATATAAATGTTGAGAATGAAAAGTATATTGATGAGGTTATAATAGAAGAGGATTATAATTATGAAAACCATGAGTCTAATAAAACCAATGAACATGAGCAAATAGACCATGAATAATTGCAAGAAATTACTTAGTTTCATGAGTGTATTCATCAAAACCCTAAATATCTTGATGAGATCCTCAAAATTATATTGGAAAAAAAATTCAAAAGTTATGGTTGAAACTATAGACATCCATTTACTAACACCATTTATGTTGAAATTGTCAATCTTACTCGAATTGCACTCAAATGCACATTTTAGGTCAAAATCCATAAAATGCACTAAAAGGTTTAAACTTGTCACTTACAAGTGCCATTTTAGGTCAAAGTATCCCTAAATAGGGAAATTCATTGTATGGGCTAGCTAACTCTGCTCAGATCATTTCAATTTAAAGTGATCATTTTGCCATGTAGTGCTCTGGATCACTCTTTTCTTATAATTCATTAGTACACATCATGTACCTTTGTTATTTATTGTTGTAAACATCCTAAATGAGAATATGATTCCAATGCATCTAGCATCACCTTATAAATCTTCCCAATTCAAATTATGACCCAATAATATGACTTTCTGACCATTTTGATTAGTTGATGGTCAATTTTCAAATAATTTCACAAATGTTGATTAACCTTGTTTAATTCTAATTAATTCAGATCAAGAGCTTAAGTGGATTTTCCATGGGAGTTGTTGAATATTTATTTTTGAAAATTGATTCTTATTATCTGCATCACCTAGTGACATCATTTATGGGGTGGCATCCATCAAGCCATAAGTGCATAGAATATCAAGATTATGGGTCACCCATGCCTAGTTAATGCTTCCCATGCCTCTTCAACACCCCTTCTTCCAAGGTCATGATGAAGATATTTATGGATTTAATTCTAAATATTAGGATTATCCTCAACTACACATCTCAATCTTGATATGGATGGTTCAGGTTGATCCTAACCAATCTCAAAAATCTATAAATAGAGAGGCCATGGACATCATTTCTAAGCTATTTTGGTGCAAGGTTATTATGATCAAATATCTTCAAAGATTTAACATTACAAAGTTATAATTCTAAATTATTTCTACAAATATTCATTGATAGGCTAGTTTTGTGATTCCACATCAAGAGCCTAGGTTTTATGGAGTGTTCTTGAGGCATTGGAGGAGTTTGCCACCATTGTTGACAAAGACAAGGATGCTTGATCAAAGGAGAACATATTTTTGAGCCACATGGGTATGGTGAATCCATTTGGGAAGGTAATATGGTGTTGCTTTCTTTCATTTGATTCTTTCTATTCTTTAAAATTCCCATAGGAATAGATAGGCTTGGTTAGTTAGTTGTTTATGCATGTTTCATTGTTTATGGACTAATGCTTGACTAACTTGTTTTGTAATCCTCTCTACATCTTGGCACTCTCAATGGGACAAGACACATCCTATACCTAAATAAGATCCTTTTATAACTTTAAAAAATTCATTTGAGATCTTAAAATTCTTGCAAATTGATTTTCTAACTTTATTTTTCTATTTTTGGTTGCCACGGTTTTTACATAGTAACCAACATCAGCAAAAATATTGACATCAGTTACCGACTTAACCAACATCAGTTAGTGGAACTGACATCGATCAGATCTTAGTTAGGTGTAACTGATGTCAATGGTATTAACTAATGTCAGTCATTGTGTTTTTCAAAAAACATAGATCTGGGACTTACTTTTCCAAAGTCCATTATTTCAAACTCAAAAGAGCTTCAAAGCTAAAGGACATGATAACAATTTTTTGTAGGATCAAGTTTTAAATTTGCTTAAAACATGTTTAAATCACCTTTACATGCTTAAAAAAAATTGATTAGGAACCTTTTTTTGGTGTTTAACAAAGAATTTAAGTGTTTTTAGTGAATGTTTTCAAAGTTTACAACTAAGACCAAGGGGTCAAATGAACAACACCAAACATTTCATTCAGGTTTAAAATTGAACACACTTGTTAATTCTTATTTGCAATAGTTGATTAGATTAATATTGTTTGGAAAAAAGAATAATGTTGCATGTATGCTCTTCCATTTATCCCCTATAGGGAACCCTTGGAATCAAAAGTGTCATTCCTATTGTAAATAGCCTATTCCAAGGCTTAAAAAGAATGTCACCTAAAGCATTCCCCAAAAACTCGCTAAAGTTTGGGGTATCTTGAAAATGACCCTAAAGTATTTCTATTTTATGCTTTATTTAGTTTCATGCAAATGTAGCTTATGAGGGGGACTTCATCACCTCTCACAAGTTATTTAGGGAAGCTTTGACCTAAGGTTTCACCTCCTGGCATTAACTTCATTTGACTCCTTTGGAGTTGCACACTGGACATAGTGGCACTTTAAACATCGCACTACATTGAGCGATTAATAAGATGTAGTGGTTTCAAAAAGGACTAGACCTTTTTACAGTAAGCCAAGTGATATGAACCCAAAATTTATACTTTAATTTTGCATTGTTTGGTGTGAAAGTCATTGTGCAATTAATTCCCCTAAAATATTCAAAACTTGATAGTTTAGTAGACCCTACTTTGCCATACCTTATTAGTTTAGACTTAAGACATTTGTTTTTTTTTATTATCTGACTTTGTCTTGATTTGTGTCTAAAATTTCTTGTTAACTCAATGAACTTAACCAAAACACATTGTCCTCAATTTTCTTTAGAAAGGGAGGTGTTATGTTGTCCAAATGGAAAATTCATCTTTTCCTTATTCAATTTGTTATCAAAAGCTTTGTGTCATGACATCCACTTTGGCATAGTCATGCTACCCAATTGAGTCTAGAACTTTTACATAATTTTTTTAAATCCTTCATTTATAACCCAACTTCAAAATTAAACCTTTCTAAGTTCTAAGGGTTGGTGCATCAAAGTGGGTTCACCATTTGTGCACTAGGCTTGTTTTAACTTGGGTTCAATTTTCTATTTAGATTGAAGGTCATTTATTAAGACTCAAGATCACATTATCATCTTGGTGGAATAAAGTCATCTTGTGTATCATTCATGCTTTAGGTCCTATAATATATTTTATCCTACTAGAATTAGGTGGCAACATTGTGTTGCCTATTTGGTCCTAGATTTATACTTAGTGATTCATGTATGTTTTTACATCTTGAGTTGGTTAGTTCATTTTGTATTCTTCATAATCCAGAGAGCTTTCCTCTAAACTTATCAAATTTGGAGCTAGCTTTTATAGTTTGGGTGTATCACAAAGATCTAGGCTTTGGTGTACTATTTTTTACCTTGTGTCTTTGAGTTACCTTACTCTATCTGATCTATATGATTTCAAATTTATCAGAGGTTGAGTAATTTTATGAACCAAATCTTTTAAATTGTGCATGTTTTCAAACCACCCTCCCTTATAGTCTCATTGGTACCTTGGATTATTTATTTAAAAGAGAGCCAAAGCATACTTTGATTGGTTACCAAACATTGGTCCAAAGTTAGTCAAATGCAGAGAGCATCTCTTTTTAGACATGACTCAAAGGTTCAATCGTAGTGGGGCCTCTTGTGTCCTTAGTTATGAGGATGAGAAATTTTATGATGGTCAAGATAACCCCACTATTTTTGATGATATCCCCATAATAGTAGGATTTGAAGATGATTACAATGAATATCAACCCCAAGAAGATCAAGATGAAGACCTTCTTAGATTGATAGAATTAGGTGGTACACTACCTTCTAACTTTCCTATAGAATAATTGCATACCTTGGTTAGAGAAGGAGAAAAATGATGGCAAGAGAAAGATTTTGCATAAATAGACATACCTTCTTCTTCTCACAAAGGAAAGGAAATACAAAAAGACTTAAAACCCATAAATCTAGATCTTTTAGCTAAGATCAAGATAATAAGTCAATGATATGGATATCAACTTGTTATAGACTTAATTGTCTCCCTAGTTGCCACTTCAATTCATAATAATTCTTTGAAATAACATGAAGATATGGTGGATAATACACAACAAATATTGGATGAGAACATTACCATAGTGGATCAAGGTAATCTAAATGAATAGTTAAAGTCACAAGATACCCTATAAGATGTTCCATTTGACATGTAACATACATTATTTAATCATCAAGAACCTCTTGTTACCTTAAAAACTTAGAAAACCAAACATTCAGTTTGAATTGAGGAAATCCCTCAAACAAACCAAAGATTGGTAAATAAACATAGACATTTCCAAAATCAACAAAGTGTGAAACAACCAAATTTAGAGAATGTTTTATAATCCAAGAATCAATGGCATATGTTCTCAACTCAAGAAACAAATTAGAACCAAATCATGGATCAAAATGTATATGCTCCCTATAGATCCATACAAAATTAGGGGCACATTCTACCCTAACAATAATAAAATTAGGGGCACATTCCACCCTAACAACAATAAAACTAGGGGCACATTCCACCCCAATAACAACAAAATTAGGGGCACATTCCACCCCAACAACAATAAAACTAGGGGCACATTCCACCCCAATAGCAATAAAACTAGGGGCACATTCCACCCCAACACCAACAAAATTAGGGGCACATTCCACCCCAACAACAATAAAACTAGGGGCACATTCCACCCCAATAGAAACAAAACTAGTGGCACATTCCACCCCAATAGCATATTATCTAATCCATAAATGCACCAAACATGCAAGAATGGAATTTTATGAAGGAAATTGTCCAAAGATTGGAGATGAACAATAGAGTCAAAAAGTACAAATTAGATGAGATATGCCCATATCCATTTGAGTTATCTATTATCTAAAACCCCTTTCCACCTCACTTTGAGGCACCCAAATTTGACAAATACAAAGGTAAAGGAGATCCACATGAACACATACAAGCATTATTCATCTTGTGTCAAGAGGTTGCTTATAGTAACAAGTACTTACTATGACTATTTTTGTAAAGTTTAACGGGACAAGCTCTTAATTGGATACTAAACTATCCAAGGGATCAATTGTATATTGGAATGACTTATCAAAACAATTCATTAACCATTTCTCATACAACATAAAACATGAATTGATTATTGTTGACTTATGCAAAGATAAAAGGCATGATGGTGAAAGTTTTGCTACATATCTACAAAGGTGGAGAGCATTGGCAGACTGCTTTTGGCATAATTTACCAAACAAACAATTGTATCATATCTTTGCACAAAATTTACATCCTAAATTTATGCATAATCTATGATTAGCTTGTGATAACTCATTTGAAGAAATTGACAAAAGAGTGCAGATTGAGAAGGCTCTTATTTCTAAGGGCCTTGTTAAGATTTTCACACAAAGACAAGCATCTAATTAGACTAAATCACTAGCTAATCAAATAGTTATGTAGGATAAGTCTAAGGTATTTCACAAAAATAAGAACATGGTTAAAAATGGGGTGACAAAAATAAGACATGTATAAATGGTACAAATTATGCCTCCTCCAAATGTATAATTAACTCCCTCAAATCCCCTACCTACATTGTAAACACAACCTCCACCAAGGATGCTTCATAACAATTTCAGAGTCTTTAGCAAGTTAGGAGAATTATTTGAATTAGTATTACAAAATATTATTATAGCTAACTTAATTATATGGCCAGTATCAAGGCCATTTCCTCAAGATCAGCCAAAACTAGATTGGTATAAAGAGAATTAATGGTGTAACTTTCATCATGTTGCTAGTCATGGTGCATATCATTGTGTTCAATTGTGACATATTATTGAGGACTTTATTGAAAATGGTGTGGTGGAAATTAAATTGGATCCTAATTAGGACACAAATCAAGATATGGGAATCTATAAAAACCCCTTTGCTTGACATGATCCACCACCACCAAGAAATAATCAAAATGGTCATAATAAAGGATAGAGGCAGAGTCAAAACCAATAACAAGGTCAAAATCATAATGAGCATAATTAATATCATGACCCCCACACTAATAATGTGGCTTATAACAATGTGCCTTATGACTATAATAAAATTATGGGATGTATTTTTGTAACCCACATTACCACTATTACTATGATACCACGTGGCCAATCTCATGTTCCTCACAACATGATACCCATCATTATAGGGTCAGCACCCTCTCCCCCTAGGAATACTGTAATATCCCCTCCAAAATAGGAAATATAGCAACACAAAAAACTTTGAACAAGATATAACTTTGGTTGAATAAATTCAGAATGATCACAATAATATAGTCTCTGAATAGCAAATTACAAATCTTATCACTTGTCTTTTTAAACTATTACAATTGCAGTGCTTTCTCATGCATATAAATATGAAATACAGTCTTAAAAAGCCTGGCTTATCAAAACTGGAAGTGAAAATTGAATCCTAGAAGGTCTCGGCCCTTCTGTGTCGACACACAGTCGCCGTCGTCGGTTGATATCTCGCCGACGTCGGTCTCTGTCGGTCAGCTTTCTGCCAACGTCGGTCTTCAGTCGACCGATGTCGGTCACTGAAAACCCTCTGTCTGTCGAGGTTGGTTCCTGCACTGATCTATACAAACCTGTACGGACTATGTACGGCCGCCACTTAAGCACAACTTCCCTATTTTCAACCCCTGATCTGGAAATATACTTTTCTAGCACAGAAGATCTCTAGCTGTATAATTTATTGAATCAAAACAAGAATAAAGAAATACCTGGAATATCTGTAATAACTTCTGTGTGAAGTTATCTCTCAAACCTGAAATTCTGTGATAACTTCTGGATGAAGCTATCTCTCACTTTGGCAATATATCAGCTGATATTCCACAGCCTCTTAATTGCACACACTGAAGAGGGAACGTTCTCCAATGCAGATGGAATCCTTGAACCCTAGGCTCAGTCTTCATAGAAGAAATTCTCAAAATCAATATCAATAATCTATGCATAATAATCCACAATGGCCTCCATGATAAACCCTTATACCCTCAAAAAGATATGCTTGCCCTAATTAGGGTTTCTTAAATTAGAATTAGGGTTTCTAATTAAAAAATAGGCTAAATAATTAATATTTGATTAAATCAATCAAATATTAATATCTCCCTCAATACATGTCAGATCGACGAACCGATCGAAGCTAGTGAATCAGGGAGTGATTCTGCACATAACCATATCAAAATAAAGGCACTCCGCTGCATATCAAATATCCCTAAAAAGTAGGAGCTCATGCCCAATGTCTGAAATAACCTGAATGAAAACCAAATGTAGAAATTCTATGAATCAAAGTCAAGCCAAGCTCCAATATGACCCTCTATCCATCCTATTAGCCTACGAAGGTCGCATAATAGGCTAATCATCAAGACTGTCAATGTCCATAAAAAAGGGGACATGACAAATACCATGTTGAGTTCACATCATCATGTTGTTACTCTATTTACACAAGTTACTAATCTTGAATAACAATACCATTCTTCTAGAGGCTCCTTACTGACCCAAAATTATAGCAATGTTATTAATCACCCATGAATCACCATCTAAGGCCCTTTGCCTCACTTTTAAATTTTAATGACTCCTTGCCACCTCTAGGTTGTGTAGTTAAAACTAGATGCCTATGAGTTACCATCCAAGGCCCTTCGGCCACTTCTTTCCATAAACCCAATGAGAACATTGTGCCAATGGTTCCAAAGTTGAATACTATTCCAACAAAGACTAAACTAGTTCAATACATAATTCAAAGGCCTTATAGTATAATGGACCAATTAGATAAAACCCCTACACAAATTTCCATATTAGAAATCTTACGGACATCTGATCTCCATATAACCATCTTCAACAAACTTTTAAAAGAGTCTATTATGCCTAATGATATAAATCTTAATCAGTTCTAGAACCTAATTAGACATTTTTCTTCATTTTAGCAAATCATGTTTGATCAAAAGGACATGTCCACCCTTGGCCCAAATCACAATAACCCACTATACATTAAGATAATCATTGTTGATCACAAGATCAAGTGGGTTCTTATAGATAATGGTTTAGGGTTGAACATCATATCTCTTAAATTAGTGTGATGATTGGGTTATATGGACAAAGACATTCAACTAGAGACTATTACAATCAAGGCTTATGACAACACTGAGAGGGAGGCATCTAGTATAATTTGGTTGCCAATCATGGTTAGGGTTATTTCTCATCACATGTTATTCCATATTATGGATATTAAGATTTATTATAACATAGTTCTTGGTCATCTTTATATCTATAAAGTACAGGTAGTTCCATCTACTCTTCACCAATGCCTTAAGTTTCCCCGTGATGGGATCAAGGTTATTATTCATGCTGATCAACAATGATACCAATATTGCAAACATCTTGAAGTAGAGTTTCAAAATTATAATTATTGCCCAAGTTCTAAATTCATTACAAAGAAGAATAAATCCATCATTTCACATCCATCTCTATCTAATTATATAAACCTTGGTGATATATCCTCCACTTCAACTGATCTATTTCCTACATCTCTAGCCAAATAGATGATTATTAAAGATGTAGGAATTTCCATGTATCATATGAAGGATGTCCTCCATATTGCAAAATTACCAAAATCCCCTAAAACATTTGGTAAGCCTAAAACTTCCTAGACTCCCAATAGACCTGATCAGATTTAGGAACCAAAGAAGAAGTAACTAAAACCTCCTATGGTTTTTGTACCTACAATTATACCAAAGAAATATTGAGAGGCTTTTATCGAGGGAGATTGGTTATATTTTGAGGGCCTTGTGGATTGTTTTTAGAATCCAAAGTATCTTATCCCTAACATGATAATGGATCATCTTGACTATATAGGGAAAGGCCTTGGCCCCCAAGCACAAGGAATTTTAGAGCCCTTATTAGCTAGAGTTGTCAATGGGAATCATGGTCTCATATTTAAATCACTAGAGGATGACCTCATAATATTTGGTAGTGATTCTTTTGAAGTGAGTGGTAACAAAACTCCTAGCATCAATGTAACATCCCATTCTAGCCTATTTAATGAGTTTGCTAATTCAAATTTATTTGATTTTAATTCCATTTTGACCATAAGACCTATTGTAGCTTCCTATCCTAAAGCAAAAATGCATCCTATTAGAGCTTCCCATCCTAAATTAAAAACCCATCCTAGTGGTGTTTTCCTTCTTGAAGCAAGACATTATATCTTTACCATTGGTGCTTCCCATCCTAAAGCAAACCCTCATTATAACCTATGCCTTTTCCATATTGAACTCATAGATTGGGATCAAAAAAATTTAGTAATATGCCTTGATGAGTTTCAAAATGAAGAATCAATTATAAAATACATTTTCCTACAAGATGCATTCCCCATTAGTTATCATAAATAGGGATTTGATTTTGCATTAAATCTTTCTACCTAGCAGTTGAGTCAATAATCATGCCGATGTTGGGTAGAGGAAAATCATCTTTGGTAAGGAAGGTGCATATATCAAGTTACAATGATGATGATAAGGAACACACTTCTTTACATAATTACAAACATCTATCTCCCTAGAAGGATAAGTAGGTATTAGGATTCAATGAAAAATCAAATCCTTCTAGGGATTTGATTTTATCCTTAATGGATGGATTTTCTAGTTATAATCAGATCAAAATAGCCCATAAATATCAGCATAAGAACATATTCACCACTTTGATGGGGACATTTTGTTACCAAGTCATGCCATTTAGTTTGAAGAATGCTAGAGCCATATATCAATGTGTAATGACTATCATCTTTCATGACATGATGCATGACATTTTCAAGGACTATGTTGATTATACTAGAAAAATAAATAACAAGAGCTAGATACCTTAATATTCTATGAAGAATATTTGAGAGGCTTTGTGCATATAAAGTTTGCTTAAATCCTAAGAAATGTGTCTTTAGAGTCACATCAAGAAAATTGGTAGAGTTCATTGTATCACAATGAGGGATTGAAGTTGACCCTAAAAAGGTCACCACTATTATGGAAATGCCTCCACCCAACAATCTTAAATAGTTATGAGGTCTACAAGGCAAGATTCAGTCTATACATAGGTTTATTTCTCAACTACAAGATAAGTGCCACCCATTTACCCATCTCTTAAAGAAAGGGGTGACATTTTAGTGGGATGAATATTGTTAGATAGCATTTACAAATTTTAAAACATACTTGGCTAATCCACTGGTCTTACAACCTCCAACACAAGGAAAGCCATTGCTTCTTTACATATCGGCCATGGAATATGCATTAGGGGTACTTTTGGCTCAACATGATGATCATGGTAAGGAACACCTAGTTTATTATTTAAGTTGAACATTGGTAGCCTATGAACATAATTATATGCCTATTGAGAAGGCATGTTTATTTATGGTGTTCACCACTCATAGATTATGACATTATATGCTAAATAACAAAAATATCATTATCACCAAGGTATATCCTCTCAAGTTCCTCTTATCTACAGAAGCTCTCCAAGGATGCATAGATAAATGGATTATGCTCCTTAGTGAGTTAGATATTAAATACCAAAATTAAAAGGCAATCAAAGGGTAGATTCTTATGGACCAACTTGTAGAAGATCCTATTACAGCCACTCAACCTCTCAGCTTTGACCTTCTAGATGATTCTATCATAATGATAGAACAAGCATCACAAGAGTCTAAGCAGTGATTACTATATTTAGATGGATCCTTCACATCCCAAGGATCTAGAGCTGGCATATTGTTGATAATGTTGTAAGGGGATTTGATCCCTAAAGCTTTCCATATAAAATTTTAGTGTATAAACAATATGGTTGAATATGAGGCATTGGTTACAAGGTTCCATCTTGCCTTACAATGGGGTATTCAAAGCTTAAAAGTATATCGAGATTCATAGCTAATCATAAATTAGTCAACCAATCAGTATCAAATAAGAGATGATAAGCTTGCCCCTTACAAGCAAATTATTGATAATCTTAAAAGACATTTTAAATTTCTACAGTTTGAGCAAGTTCCACGAGTCAAAAATAGGTTTATCGATGCCATGGAAACAATTAGTTCCATGATTCAAATGCATGATAGTGAAAAAGAGTATCAGTTCTTGTTTGAAATTTTTCTTTAACTAGCACATATTTTATTAGATTTAGAGAGGATATGCACCATTGTTGATCCTAATCTCTCACTTGAGCTAACATGGTACCAATATTTTTATAACTATTTCCATAGCCATGTATTTCCTACCAAATTTTCCAATAACCAACAAAAACTTTTCCTTCATCACTTAACACATTATATCCTCCTTGGAAACATGCTTTATCAAAAATGCTATTATGGAATGCTTCTTCATTGTTTATCTTTGGGAGAATCCAAGCTGGCACTAAAGGAGGCTTATGAAGGAATGTGTGGGGCCCATACTAATGGTGTATTCCTAGCAAATAAACTTCTTTGAACAAGCTATTATTGGCCCAAAATGGAGATAGATGTTTGTAATTATGTAAATAAGTGTGTTCCTTATCATCATCATTATAACGTGATATATGCACCTTCCTTACCATTACAACCAATTATAACACCATGGTCATTCTCCACATGGGGTCTTGATCTCATTGGGAAAATTAACCTAACATCTTTAGATGGCCATAAGCACATTTTGACTGAAACTAAGTACTTTACCAAATGGATTGAGACCATTCCTCTCACTTATGTTACTAGGAATTAAATAGCCAAATTCATTCATTACCATATCATTTATCGATATGGCATCCCAGCTTGTATTATATCTGATAATGGTGGATCCTTTATAAACCAAGATGTGAAAGCTATTTATGAAAAATTCAATATCAATAACAAGAAATCCAATCCATCTAACCTATAAGGCAATGAACAAGTTGAGGCATCAAATACAACCATTCTATCCATCTTAAAAATGATTGTCAATGATGTTGGTCGTAATTGGCACTTGTAACTCTTTCATACCCTTTAGGATTATAGAACTAATCATCAAACCCCAATTAGAACTAATTTGTGCTCCCTTGTTTTTGGCATTAAATATATCATCCTATTTGAGATTGAGATCTCATCATTACAAATATCAGTGGAGCACATTGAAGATGATGAAGACTATAGAGCCTCACAACTACAAGAACTAGAACTTCTTGATGGTAAGTGTTTGGCTACCCTTAAAAAATTATAGGAATATCAGAATAGATTATGGAGGAGATAAAATAAACACATTCTCCCTTAATAATTTGATATTGGTGACTTAGTTTTAAAAGAGAACTAGAAGAACATGAATGTTGAACCCAAAAAGAAAGGCAAGTTTCAGCCTAATTGGTTAGGACCATACATTGTCACAATAAACTATGGATTAAGAGCATATTGATTACCTAAACCTAATGATGAAGAACTTTTATATCCTATGAACATCATACACCTTAAGAGGTTCTATGCATGAACAACTTTGAACCATTATCTATAAGACCCCTTACTTAGGGGTAACTTGTGTTGTCATAATTTTATCCCGCCCTTTTATCTTACCTTGAATGTATTTTGTACCACCTTGGTCCACTTTTCATGAATCCCAATGGTAAAGGATTTGAACTCTAGGCACTTTGAACACATTCTTCATCCCATTTTAGATTTCTCTCTTTAAGATGCATATTCTTTGTTATGTCTAGGACATGTTATAAACTTGAACACTTTTTATCCCTTAACCAATTATGATCTCGATTATGTCTCATAAGCATTATGAACATATTTTAGTAGTGGTTCTACAAATCAATTCAACTAGGACAATCTTGTTCATCTTTTGATAGGTGAATAACTACATCCTTTTAATACAAGTATTTTGTTGCTTTCTTGTTTTATCAAGAACCTCACTCTCACTGATTTGTGAGCAAGGGCCATTATAGCCAGCTTAGTTGTCTTATTGGAACCTATAATCTCAATATGTGCATCTCCTCAGCTAGATGGTCCCAAATTATGCATATTTTATCCCAAAAACATTAGAACATAATCCATAAAAGAACAAAAACATTGTCTCACACTTTTATACATTTGTACATTCTCATTCTACCATCCCACACTCTCATCATTTTGTGAGCAAATATTAAGTTAAAATGCTCTTACCATTTTGAAATCAACCATTAATTTTGAACGCTCTCACCATTTTGTGAGCAACTGTTAAGTTTGAATGCTCTTGTCATTTTGTAAGCACAAAAACACTAGTTCATTTTATCTTGTCCCACACACTTGCTATTTTTCAAGATCATTCTTTCTCATCTCATCAACTTCTTGTTTACAAGACCATTCTCATTTTTTTGTCATATCTTCCATTTATTCTATAACATTAATCATGTTGATCTAATCATCATTTTTCCTCTATCACATTCCCTGGGAGAACTACATTTGGCCTGAAGTTCATGTTAGAACATGCATCCATGGAACTATGTAGGTGGCATCCACTTATCTTATACATTTGGAGTCATCTCAGCCAACCCATTCCTTTTCTTCTCTTCCCCCATTTCTTCTATCATTGTTACTTTTTAATTAGGGAACAATTATCATGTCATTTTTTTTTGTTATGATGTGGTGGAAAGTAATGCCTCTATCGCACATGCATGAACTTTTGTCTTTAAACTGCACTAACTTGGTTTTTGTTGGTGTGTGTTTATTTGTGTTTTTTGGGTGTTTTTTTATACTTTCATACCTCTCCTTTTATTTTTTTTCTTTTTTTATTCTTATTACTTCTTATTCAATTCTTGGTCTTGTGTTTCCTTGATTATTTTTTGCTTATCTCTTTTGTGTCTTAAAACATCTTGATGATTCACATGGATCGCGATTGTTTATATCTTGATCCTATGTTATTATGTTGTTCTTAAGCCATTTTTTTAATTAATTATTGTTGGTGTCTTATTTTTTTGTTTGATTTTTCTTTTCTCTTTTTTTTCAAGAATGCCTTGATGGTCCACATGGATCTTGATTATTCATAGCTTGGTCTCATGTCATTAAGATATTCTTGCCTTTTGTTTTTAAACATTTATGTTCATACTTAAGACCTGATAGATCATATCTTGATTTCAAGTTAGGTTAATTTATGTTTATCTTTTTCTTTATTTTCCCTTTTTTGTTTAAATGTAAATCACTATAACTATGGTTATGGTCATTATTTTACCATTATCCCTAGTTATGGCTATTCACATTTAAACTAGTTCAGAAAAATTGAAATCTTATGTCATTATAAGTTATTCATGCTTATGATGCCTAATTTATTTTTCTATAGCAATCACTTTGTGCTCAGGTCTCAAAGTCTTAACATCAACATCAACTTTGATAAATGATTCTCAAGAACACTATATAGAACCTAGGCTTATGATATGGAATTAGGCTTTTAGGTAACATGCATTTTAGGCTTCTTCGTCTATGCTTAGACATTCATCTCTTTACATACATTGTAAGTCTAATCAATTCTTGGTCATTTTTCATCATTCATCATTTCATTCTCTCCCTAACTTGGGTGAACTGCATTAGCCCAAAGTTCATGATGGAACATGAGTCCATGGAACTATGTAGGTAGTGCTCAATTTCTATTGAGGTCAGCTCAACTATCTTCATTCTTCTTTTCATCTCTCTCATCACTTTGTGCATTCTCATATGCTTGGTTTTATACGGCTTTCTAAGCCATTACACCATCACATGTACATTTGCACCCACACACTTTAACCTATCTTTTTGGTTATATCTTTGAGCTATTTTTTCTTTCCATTTACCCATGTTGGGGCACAACTTCTAAACACCATCCAAATTAAATCAACTCTACAGGGGAAAGTCATTATTTATTATTTATCAATGATCAAGATTCACCCTAATAGGGCAAAAACTTGTTTTATCATAATCACATTTTCTCTACTAGGGCACTTCTTATTATCTTCTCTTTGGAGACCCCATTATAGTGGTGTTTCCCTTCCTGAAGTAGAATGTTCTCCCTTTTCCTCTAATTCCAAGCTCTCCATATTAAAGCCCATGATGGAAATATTCTAGTGTGAAACTTGTCTCAGGATTGATCAATGCCATTAACACATAGCTTGTACTCTTAAGTTAGGTACATTTACAGTGTGTCCCTTACATTTATGGATTGTATCTTTCCCATTCCCCTATCTCTAGGGCATATTATACCTCTAATTATATTTTTATCATTGATGGTAATCACGTGTGCAAGCATTAACTCATCTAGATGTGAGCTATTCTATGGGTTAATCTCTCACTTTCTCTCTCTTTTTGAGAGTCCATCCTTCTCTTTAATCCTAGTATGTCCTCTTGAGGGGGCATCATGGGTTTGTTCTAATTTATTCTTGACAACTCTTTTCTTTGAAAAGACATTACTTCACCTGCATGTCTTGGTATGCCTTCTCAAATAGGGGGAAAATATAAACATCCATTTCCTAACACCATTTGTGTTGAAATTGTCAATCTTATTCAAATTGCACTCAAATGCACATTTTAGGTCAAAATCCATAAAATGCCCTAAAAGGTTCAAAATTGTCACTTACAAGTGCTAGTTTAGGTCAAAGTATCCCTAAATAGGGTAATGTATTTTATGGGCCAACTAAATTTGATCAAATTATTTGGAGTCAAAGTGACCATTTTGCCATTTAGTGCTCTAGATCACTCTTTTCTTCTAATTCATTGGTACACATCATATACCTTTATTATTTGTTGTTGGCAACATCCTAAATGGGAATACAGTTCCAATTCATCTAACATCACCTTATAATTCTTTCCAAGTCAAATTATGGCCCAATAATATGACTTTTTGACCATTTTGATTAGTTGAGGGTCAATTTTCAAATAATTTTACAAATGTTGATTAACCTTGTTTAAGGTTAATTAATCCAGATCAAGAGCTTAAGTGGATTTTCCATGAGAGTTGTTGAATATTTCTTTTTGAAAATTGATTTTTATTATTTGCATCACCTAGTGACATCATTTATGGGGTAGCATCCATCAAGCCATAAGTGCATAAAATATCAAGATGATGGGTCACCCATGCCTAGTTAATACCTCCCATGCCTCTTCAATGCACCTTCTTCCAAGGTCATGATGAACATATTTATGGATTTAATTTCAAATATTAGGATTATCCTTAACAACACATCTCAATATTGATATGGATGGTTTAGGTTGATCTTGACCAATCTCAAAAATCTATAAATAAAGAGGTCATGGACATCATTTCTAAGCTATTTTGATGGAAGGTTATTATGCTCAAATATCTTCAAAGCTTGAACATTTCAAAGTTATAATGCTAAATTATTTATACAAAGCTTCATTTATAGGCTAGTTTAGTGATTCTACATCAAGAGCCTAGGTTTTATGGAGTGTTCTTGAGGAATTAGAGGAGCTTGCCACCATTATTTATAAAGACAAGGATACTTGATCAAGGGAGAACATGTTTCTAAGCCACATGGGTATGGTGAATCCATTTGGGAAAGTAATATGGTGTTGTTTTCTTTCATTTATTTATTTCCATCCTTTGTAATTCTCATAGGACTAGATAGGCTTGGTTAGTTATTTATGCATGTTTCATTATTTATGGACTAATGATTGAATAACTTTCTTTGTAATCCTCTCTACAAAAACATCCCTCCCCTTGAACACATTACCACTTAATACTTCTAATGGGGGCATGGGGTATGTGTATAAACCTTTTTTTCTAAAAACCAGAACACTATTACTATATATACCATGGAATTACCAATTAAAAACAACTCAAATATTAATTTTAATTATTATTACCACTTGAATCATGTTTACATCCCCTTTGGTGACTACTAAAATTGATAATATAAATTTCAATGGGTCAACAATTTAAACACTCCTTCAATTTATAAATACCTTAGAGTATAAAGCCATAAAAATTGAAAAAAATGATTTAAATTATCCTCATGATACTGATTTGAAATATGTGTTTCATAAACCTCTTGTACTTGAGATATCTATACCTTTTGCCAACTAGTTTTGTTGTAACTAAGTTCACATTTTATGATGGCAAGGATGATCCTGAACATAATTTTTGAAACTTTTATATGACATGCCTTGACTATGCCTTCAATCATAAAATTTTGACCAAATTATTCCCAAGAATCCTCATGGACTATGCTTTGAGGTGGTTATATGATTTGCCTCTCCAATCTGTGAAAGCATTCAATCTTATGGTTGATCAATTTTGAGCACACTTTTCCATTAATATTTATAAAAAGGTTTCTTATGCTCAAATTGCC
The DNA here is from genome assembly GCA_037957365.1 of Torreya grandis. Taxonomy (NCBI): domain Eukaryota; kingdom Viridiplantae; phylum Streptophyta; class Pinopsida; order Cupressales; family Taxaceae; genus Torreya; species Torreya grandis. The sequence goes on from JARHVA010001953.1 coordinate 845,638, forward strand.
AAAATAAAACAAGGAAAAAATGAACCTATTAATGAATATGAATTGTGGTATAATACAATGTTAGATAAAATGAGAAACCCTATGGTAGATAAGGAGTTTCAAGGCATAAATAACCAAAGATTTATTGATCCTTTACATGAGTCCATTAGTTTCAATAGGTCCAAATATTTTGATGACTTATGTCATGTTGTATGGGACTGTGAAATGAATCTTATTTCATTGAATAATCTTAAGTATGTAGCAAACACACTATCTACATATACATCTAGTACCAAGTTTAAAATCAAACTAAGTTATTAAGTAAAACCTCCTAAGCCTAAAAAGGAAACAACCACCATGTTTAACATAGTTTCATAGTAGCCTAATCCCCTGATCTTATCTAATGAACCAAATATATAATTTACAAGGTTACTTGAGTATCTCACTTCATTACTCCCATGGCTAATATAGTTTCATCTTATATCTCTCCCTCATCCTATATAGGTTAATATAAATAGAGCTCTACCTAAAAGATATGATGTGAATGCTTATTGTGATTATCATTAGGGACCAGGACATTATATGAACATATTTTTTACCTTGAATTATAATATCCAAGACTTAATCAATGACCTAAATATTACATTTGATGATCCTCCTAAGGAATCAAGTTCACAAATTAGTGATAACGATAAATAAAAAGTATTTAATAATCCTTTATGATACCATTCTAGGAAGGAACTAAAAGTACAAATGGCATATAATTCAAATCCTCCTCCATCACATTATGGGAACCAATTAAATGGGATTATTGGTACTTACACATGATATATACCTTTTATGGCTCAGATACCTTCTATTTATTTTGATGATAGTGAGATTAAGGATGATGACTATGATATTCATTATAGAATTACTTGATAAAAACCATATACATAGTGTTATGATTGATAATGGTGAAAGTGAGAACATTAAAACCATGACATTACTTTACACACTTGGGTTATATTCATCATGATGTGTAACCTTATACTAAATTAGTTATATCATTTGATGGAACTTCCTAGAAGGTTCTTTGGTGAGATTGACCTACTTTTATAGGTTGGTCCCACACATGTGGTTACTACTATTTTATTTATACCTTCCATAGGAATATTTTATATGTTATTGGGAAGATACTGGATCCATAAACTTTGAGTAGTACCTTATATAATTCATGGGTATGTTAAATACATTCATGCTAATTAGGTAATTATAGTTTCTAGAATCCCATATAAGCATAATATTGAACAAGATAAACTTATAAGTAGTTTATTATTTGAATTACTAAGGTTAATTTGCCTTAAAATGGTAAGCAATAGGCAATCCACTTTACTATGTGGCCATTACTTTTGAGACCATTACATTAGAGACATATAGTTGATTCCATAGATTATTCATATACTACTCACCATGTTCAAATATCAAAATCACCTACACATTTTCCTATTATTACTATTTCAAATATACCAAACAACACTCAATGATGGGTTCCATTAACCCCTACTCCTATTACTCTTACTATTTCTCTAAGACCAAATAGTCCTACTTACATATGCTAAACATCATGAATACTATAGTGATATATATTGCACCTATACATGTTCCTCGACAATGTTACCAAATTATTACACTAGGTTATAATGGGTAGATATCTATGATCACCCTTCGTATGGGATCATATGATAGTCATTTCCTTTCACATTCCAAAAAAAATTCAAAAATGTAAAAACATTTTCAACATAAAACATACTCTATTAGCTCCTTGGCATTTATGTATTAGTTACATGTAAATGGATAGAATATCAATTAGTCCTACATACACATGTGTGTCATGATTCTATTCAAATTTGATATAGGAATGCATAGATGGATGATATAATCTTATTTCTAGATGTTGGGACTTTCTTTTACTCATGTCATATGGACATTGGGGGCATCAACTTATATGTTCATGATACTTCCAAGTTATATCATTCTATGGTCACTTTACATTATCATGTTTAATATTATATGTACTTACACATGCCTTTATCCATGATTATATGTTTCATAGGGTACTTGATATTTGATTTAACTTTATAGGCTTATGGATTTTAATCCTAGGTTGTTAAAGGTTTGATATAGTAAATTAGGGTAAAAATATGCAATGAATATAGCCATTAATTTTTAACATAATTGACCTAGTTTGACCTTTCTAAAAATACTAATAAATTATGTAAATAAGTAATTATCTATAAATTGACTGAGATAGGAGATTTGGAGGTTGTAAACTAAGACAAGATCTTATCTAAGTGTCATAAACATCATAAATGTGTCAAATTACTTCTTGGATAGTAGTACCCTAATTGGATAGTATCACCAATGGTGTTAGTGTCCTATTTAGTGATATTTTCCTCTATGTAGTAGTATTTGGAGATTTTGGGTGCACCTATGTCTAAGTTTTCCAAGCTTATTCTTGTGCACATGAGTTCTGATTCCCTGGAGGTGACTTGTTTTGACTAATTTTATATGTAAACCCTAAACCTCCATGTTGTTAGGGTATCTAGTTGGCACAAGTATCAAAGTGTGATGTTATTAGGGTAGGTTGGACATCCTCAACACCTCATTGTGATGAGAGTTTCCTACAAACCAATACTTTGAGGAGGTATAAAGATTGATGTAGATTTCCCCACCTAAGTGTTGGTGCAAGTGAAAGTGAAGCTAGTATGATTGTTGGCTTGAGTAATTTGAGTGTGCTTGAGATTATAAATATGAGTAATTTAAGATTAATAATGTTGTAGATGGTTGTATGTAAAAGTGAGGCAGATTAATAACCTTGATTGTGCATAACTTGTTCTAAGTTTATTTGTGTTATTTGCATCTGATTTCCATCTAGTGAATATTGAGCTAAAAGTAAAGTATATATATTATTCTAGTGCTTATGTGGGTCTTAAAAGAGGTATAGGCTGACCCTAAGTGGTTTTTTATTTTAAAAGATACCTATTGATATTAAAAGGTAGGAAAAAGATAATAATTCTCAAATTGGGAAACTAGTGCCATTGGTGCTACTGTCCAAATTATGGTGATAGTGTTTAGGTGGCAGAACCTAAGGAACTATGGGATAGGATGTTGAAGTGAATGTATAGGACTACTTAAGGTATGTTTAGGGATGTGTGTGGACTACAAATTTTTTTTATAAGTGTCTAAATAGGCCCTAAGATAGGTCTAAGGCTAAGCTACGGATGGATGGTCTCAAGTAACACTCTTATCACTCAAGTGTCTTTTTTAGATATTTTATTTTACACATCACTTTATTCTAGAAATTCATAAAATTGAAATGTCTAGGATAAATTAAAAATAAGCATACCTAGACTTACCTAATAGGTGAATCCTATGAATCTAGATTTGAGTATGTGAAGCATGCTCCATTACATGTATTATAAATGAAATGTGTATAGATCAGTCATATGAATCCATCATTGCCTATCATGTGTAGTATATGCATATATAACTAGATTTTGAAATGTAATTGAAGATATGTAACAATAATTGCAAGTATATATGCCATATCTACAACCACTTGGGAACTCTAGAATGTGAAATGGCTATGGGCTGGTCAAGAATATTAGGTAGCTCTAGGCCACTTGGGAATGCCAACCACTATAGATGAAGGCATAAATATAGTGTGTAACTTGGAAAATGGTTTTTGGTGTGTATAATGTAGAGAATGACATGGATTTTTTTATTCCATTTGATCAATCAGTGCATAAGTGAGCATACAAAAATAATGTGTCATGAAGATATCCCCAAATATGCTATATGAGTATATAGATTATAAATTAAGTTATAATAATATGTATCTAAGTATCTAAAACTAAAATGGGAATGATCATGCTACACATGATTTCCTCCAATATGAATAAAATGGTATGAATCTATGCTAAACTTAGCCAAAACTAGTAATCTATAACTAAACATATATAAACCTAGACTATAGCTATTGTACTTTTTTGGCCAATCTAGAATTTCCAAAAATTGAGGCTATTATATAGTAGAACCATATCTTTGATAATAGTGCTAGTGGTTCTATTGTATAATTGAGGTGTTAATGCCTAACTGTATTAATTTATGTGAAATTGAAACTAGTTTCTATGTTATTTTTACCCATTATATTTTCTTGAAACTAAATTTTGTATTATGTACCTATGTGTTCAAAACTATACTCTGAGTGCATTCAGATAGCCTGATCTCTTTGACAAACGTCTATGAATTCCTCCTCTTTTAAGGGGAGTTATTGAACTTGTTTAAAAACTATCTTCAAAATAAAAATATTTGTAAAATGTGTGTTAGGAAGATCATATATTATATCTGCATAATAAACCAATATGATGTGCACACATAACATCAAAATGTAAGATAGTCTAAGCATAAGTTTTTAATGTATGATGTATTTTAGAACTGGCATTCACAAATATATCAATATGTGTGTGTGTGTGTGTGTGTGTGTGTGTGTGTGTGTGTGTGTGTGTGTGTGTGTGTGTGTATGTATGTATATATGTATGTATATATGTATGTATGTATATATGTATATATATATATATATGTATATGTCTATATGTATATATGTATATGTGTGTGTGTGTGTATATATGTATATGTATGTATATATATATAGAAAATCTGAGTAATAACTAACTACTTAGGGGGATGGGGTATGATGTCCATCATGACACCCAAGTAGGAAGGGGAGATGCATGAGGTCCCTCATGGGATATAAAACTAGAATGTGTAACAAAAAAGAGACAAGTATCATGGACATGATGCATAAATAGAATCATACATACAAAATACATATGGCATGTAAATTATGCCAAGGGGCCACCAGATAAGGGAGATGGGCACATGTCACTAAATCAGAGAAATGAAGACATATAAGGACATGTTAAAATGTCCACATACATAAATATTAGGCATGTTGGTGTAGATCCACATGGAAGGACTTATTAAAATTTATGCATACACAATAAATAAGGCACACACAAGAACATGGGCATGTGTCCAAAGCATACATATAATGGGAAGAAGTTGACATACAGTCATATAGAAATGGAATATCAAATTCCCTATAATATAATAAACATAGGTACATAATAAATTCTAAACTAATAAATCTATAAATTAAAGTATGTATGAACATGTGGTATAAATTTGTATAAGATGAAAGATGTCCATAAGCTATGTCTAGAGTAGTAGTAGTCAATAATAAATCTTAGTGTAGGATGATCTATATCAAATATAACAATGATAAATTTGTGGTGTAGAGTTTAGAAAGATATAATATGATAATTATAACTATCTATAGGATGGCCCCAAATGGGAAAATGTATCAAATAAGGAATTTGTGTATCTATGTATATGCCTCCATAGGGTAGATAGTGTAAAATAAGGATTTATGTAGTGGACCTATGTCTTATATGTATCTACAACACTCAAAAAGAATAATCAAATCATGTATGTGTAATAAAACCTAACTATACTAAGATAGATAGCATATGTATTACTTGACAAGTATAAGATGCATAAACATGGTAATGTATACAATCTATAATTTGTATTTTTTGAGTAAATATTTAAATGTTTTTATGTTTTGATATATCATTTTGTTTTTGTTTTTTTTGGATATAATTTATTTATGAGCAACATGAAAATGTTTTTATATCTAAAATCTCCAATGGGGTTTTGATTGTCTTTCCATCAAGTGAAGCTAGATGATATACTTTGGGGCTAAGATTTTCTGTGACTAAGTATAGGCCAATCCAATTGGTTTGAATTTTCCTTTTTCTCTTATTTGGCATTGAAATTTTTGAGAATTTTTATAGAATAAAATCATTAACTTCAAATTCTATGTTATTAACATGTCTATTATAGGCTCACTAGATTTATTTTTGATATGCTCGTAGATGTTATGCAACTTGAATGCATGTGTGATCCAACTATTCTAATTCATGGAGATGTATTTATCTATATTGACCATATGTAATAATCCCTTTAAGGATATTTATAATAATGGTATTTTTAATTATAGTGAGATAACTACTTATGTGCCATATAGTAGTGAATAAGGAGTAGCTCTTGTCAGTGTATGAATACTAGTACAATTGGCCCAAAGTGCATAGATAAGTGATTATGACAATCATCACCAAATTTGGTTACTATTTTATGAAAGATATTGTTAATTGTCTTGTTTTTAGCTTCTAATTTACCATTACCCTATGGGTAGTACAGAGTAGAGAATGTGTGATGGATTTTATATTTAGCACAAAATTTCTTCATTGTTTTTTCTTAAAAGTAGTTCCATTATCTATAATGATTAATGCTAGGAGATCTAATTGAGAAATAGTGTTGGTCATGAGAAAACAACATAGATATTATCCCTCTATGGATTGTAATAGAATGGCCTCCACCCATTTTTTAAAGTATTACATAGCTATGATATCAAATTTGTGACCTCCTATTGATTTTGGATTTATCTTACCAATTAGATCAAATTCCCATAACATGTATGACCATGGGGATAATATGGGTTCTAATTGATACAAAGGGACATGGTGTAGGTTATTATGACATTGACATTTATCAAACAACTTGGCATATTCTTGAAATTCTTAATCCATGGTTAGCCAATAATAATGTTGTCTAAGTAATTTGTGTGACATGGAGCTACTATTGAAATGGCCATTGCACTCACTATTATGCACTTGTCTAATGGCCAGCTTAGCCTGCTCAATTGTCATACATTTGAGTAAGTTTCCATAAAAATATAATTTGAATAAGTCCCCATTGATAATGACATATTAGAGGGAATTTCATTATATTTTGAACTTATCATTCTTTATGAAAGTGTCTAGTGTAATAAATTTCTATAGAAAATTATATATATCTAAAAACCATTTGGACATTACTCTACTATGTGGTGATTAAAAATATTAGAGCTATGAGGTCATCATTAGACACAAATGGAGATTATAACCATTTGATAGTGAATATATCCTAGTCCTCATATGCATCAATAGGGATCAATAATGTACACTAGCCATTACATCATCATCATGATTATCTTTACGTGGAATGTTTTTAATAGAAATGTTTTCAAAATGAGTTTATAGACATTGAAACATATTATTGCAGGGAATGAGGCATTATTTTTTGGTTTGGTAGAAATTTGCACCTAATTTATAATTAATTATAAATCCTCATAAGCCCTAATTGATTTAATTTGGAGATCCTAAGCTACTTGAAGGCTTAGGATTAAGGCTTCATATTCTATGATATTATTTTAAGGGGCACCTTGTGCCCAAGTGGGTCGATGAAAAAAATTATTTCCTTGGCATTAGATGCACATATATAACTATCAAATAACATTGCCCATGTGTCAAGAGTGGGATTATACACTATAAATTCATCATAAATGTCATCAATGATAGGATTTGTGTCTAGTAATGGGGTTGTTGCCAATTGATCTATTTATATGTCCCTTTACTAATTTTTATAACACAATCTTAACATTGAATTATGTGAGTAACACGACCCATTTTGTAATATGGCTTAAGAGATTTGGTTTTGACAAGAAAATTTAAATGATCAATTTTTATAATAACTTGTGTCTCATTGTTAATCATATAGTGATGGAGCTTTTGAGTAGTGAATACAAGTGTCAATTAAATATTTTTATTGTTAAATAATTTCATTTGTAGTCAACAAATGTATGGTTGTTGTAGTAAATAACTGGCTCTTTATGTTGATCATTGTGTTGTACCAAGAGTGAACTAAGTGCATGATCTATTATTGAGAGGCAAAGGAGAAGTGTCTTATCAGGAGTTGGTGGTACCAATATGGTTAGGTTCAACAAGTATTATTTAAGTATGTCAAATCTTTATTAAAACATGATATCTCATTTAAATTTTATATCCTTATTAAGTAGTCTAGTGAATGATTGAGTCTTATCTACTAATTATGCCACAAAGTGGTGTATTGCCTAAATATTTCCTTATAGGGAGTGATGTTGCTTTAAGTTGGTAGGAGGAGGTATTTCCATTATAGTTTTGAATTTCTTTGGGTCAACCTTGATACTGCACTGAAATATTATGAATTTTAATATTTTATCATATGAAACCCTATGATGCATTTATTAGGATTTATTCATACATTTTACTTTCTCAATATTTTGAAAATATACTATAAATCTATTGCATGGTGTTGTTACTCTTTTGATTTTGTAAGAAAGTCATTGACATAATCTTCAACTGTCTTATGAATTAGATCATGAAATACATGGGTAATTATTCATTAGTATGTTGCTCCTACATTTTTAATCCAAAAGGCATGACTATATAGTATAAAGTGCCCCATGGTGTGGTAAAATAAGTTTTTTCTTGGTCTTTTTTAGAGACCTTGATTTGATTATAATCGACAAAACCATTCATAAAAAAGAGAATTTCATAACCTATTATGGATTATACTATCATATTTATGTTGGGTATAGTAAAATAATCCTTAGGACATGCTTTGTTTAAGTCTCTAGAGTCATTACCACATCGAATTTGGATGTTAGTTTTAATATCTAGGATAATGTTAACAACCCATTGGGGATGAGCAACTAGTTGAATGAAACCAAAATCAAGGAGCTATTGGATCTCACATTTGACTAAAAGATCAATTTTAGGGTGTATTTTTTGAATATATTTTTAACTAAATTTACATTGGGATAGAGTGTAATCCTTTGTACTACAATTCAGGGATCATTATTAGTCATATCAAAATAGGCCCAAGAAAAAACTTTAGGGAAGTCCTTTAGAATATGATATATATATATATATATATATATATATATATATATATATATATATATATATATATATATATATATATATATATATATATATATATATATTTCTTTATGTAAGGTAACATCCAAAAATATGGTGTGAGGATCAATATTAGTTCCATAATAAAACTCTATTATCTCTTTGTTAATTAATATAGATTGATCAACAATGTATGGTGTCATAGGGATAATATGATTTGTGTTAGGTTAAATATCAGTATAACGATTTGAATGCTCACCAAAGTATACCTATGCATTTATGGAATGAGGAATCCTATTTTTATGATATAAAGAAATGATATCCTCATATTCCCCAAAGAATCCTAAGAGAGCCTCATCATTAATAAATTCATCAAAAGTAGGTAAATCTAAAGAAGTTTTATCATCAATAAGATCAATGTAAACAACTAAAAGTGTAGAAATATGATTTACTATATTATCCACTAATGGATTGGGTAGACAGAACACCAAATGTTGAGAATCATGGTGAGAGGATTTGGAATTAGATTTGATATCTTTATATCTAACTCTTTTTCAACCTTTTTTTATCATATGCCTCAATAGGATTAAGGATTCCTTGTTCACATTTTCTAAGGCCCTATCCTATGTAACCCATTTTTCAAAAATATCTCAATGCAAAGGGAGAAATGAATTTATTATCATATTCTCTAGACATGTCTGTAGGATTCATATGTGAACTATAAATAATATAATAGAGGGTTTTTGTATCAAATTCCATGTGAGGAATATAATTATATGAAGGCTTTGTATGTTGACAATTTTTGAATTGTTCTTGATCCATATTACATGTGTAGATATGAACTCTGTAGCTGAAATTTATGTAAAGTGGATGAAACTAAGTGCATATCATGAATCCAAGGTCTTCTAATAATATATTGTAATTAATATCATTAGGTATAACTTTACATGTCATAGCTAGTTTTCTAGGTCCCACTATAAGGTTTGGTATGATTTGACCCAAAAAAAATTCATGGAATATTATCAAACCCTTATATTTTCATATTATAAGGATCTAATTATTTAGCATGTATATTAATAAGTTGGATAAAATACATATTAAAAATTTTCAACCTTGATCTATTGTCAACTAAAATATGTTTGATACCCACCTCATTAATTCCCAATGCAATGTAGAGAGACATGTCTAGATATATGATGTGTTGAGGGGGAGATCTTTGTTGAATGAAATATGTTCTTCAGTCCATTTCATAGTATTAATTATGGAAGTAACATAAGTTGGATATATTATGCGTGAAACCTTAGTATCATGTAGATCCACATACAAAATGTCTTTGTATGTGTTGAAATCTTATAGGAGATTTAAAATGGAAACTATGGCTAAATAAACATTTCTTTGGTTGATGAAACTATATCCATGGGTTTTGATAAAATGTCATGCTTTGAGACCACATGTGGACATCATAGCATGGATTTTAGGGTCTAATACAAACATATATCTAGTAGTAGAGGAAAGATAGTAGTTAGATGTGTAGGTTAAATAAGTAGGAGGGATAAGCAAGACCATTGATGTTATCTTATGTATAGTAGTGATCAGTACAGAATCAACATGAACCAAAGAGTAGAAAACATCTAAAGGAGACTTGTTAATTTTAGGTAATGTATTTGGTTAATTTTAGGTAATGTATTTGGTATCTTATGTAATATACCCTCTATGTGTTTAAATGTTTGCTTATTAATTAAATTCCATATAAGATAAAAATAGCATGCTAAGTAAATAATGAAACAAGACATACTATTTAATTAATATAAAGCATCATGTATACATATTTTTATTTATTCTTTGAGTTCATTATGAATTAAAGGAAATGAGCACACAAATGAAAGTATTAGACTTTGTATCAAAAAGTGATAAGATTCTTCTATCATTATTATGATGATTATACCAAATAAAAATTAGAAGATATATGGATCTGAAATCTGAATATGGATCATAGAAGGTTGGAAATAGAAAACCCTAAAGGTAGTTTAGGGTTAGGGTTTGTGAAATGTTTGAAGTAAGTCAAGTTCACCAAATGATTTAACTTTTTAGGATTATGGATTTTAATCCCTAGTTTGTTAAAGTTATAAGTATAGTAAATTAGGGTAGAAATATACATCAAATATATCCACTAATTTATAATAGAATTGACCTAGTTTGACCTTTCTAAAAATAAAAATAAATGATGTAAACAAGTACTTAGCTAGATATTCAATGAGATGGAAGATATAGAGGATGAAAGTTAGGATAGAAGTTGATTTGAGTGTTCAAAATAGGATCTAGGTGTCAAAACCATTCTTTTATATTAGTTCCATGATTAGATAGTATCACCAATGGTATTATTATCCTTCTTTTTGGTGCTAGTATCCCTTATGCAGAACTATTTTGAACTTCTAAGTGCACCTATGTATGAATCTACCAAGCCTATTCCTATGTGCACAAGTTATTTTTCCATATAGGTGACCCATTTTGATTGATTTTATATGTAAACCCTAAACCTCCATGTTGTTAGGGCACATGGTTGGCACAAGTAGCAAATATTGATGTTCGTGGGGCAGGATGGACATCCTCAATTCCCCATTATGATGAGAGTTTCCTACATACAAAAACTCCTAGGAGTGATTAAGGATGATGTAGTTCTCCCAACCTAAGTACTGGTGCAATAAAAATAAAGCTAGTATGAATGTTATCTCAAGTGATTTGAGTGTTCTTGAGACTAGAATATGAGTAATTTAAGCTTAAGAATGTTTTAAATGGTTTAATATAAAAGGGTATAATAGGGATTAATAACATTAATTATGAACTTTTTCTAAGTTTGTTTAATTTATTTGCATCTAATTTACATCTAGTGAATAATGGGATAAAAGTCATGTGTATATATATATATATATATATATATATATATATATATATATATATATATATATATATATATATATATATATATATATATATATATATATTGTTTTAGTGCTTGTGCAAGTCTTAAAATAGGTTTAGGATAACCCTAGGTGGTTTTTTATTTGAAAATATATATGTTGGTAACAAAAAGATAGAAAAATACAATAGTACCCAAATAAAGACACTAGCACCATTGGATCTACTATCTAAACTATGGTGTTAGTGTCCAAGGGGTAGAGCCTAAGGCACTAGGGGCCAAGATGATGAAGTGAAGGTTTGGGATTTATTTATGGATGTTTAGGGATGTGTGTGGCCTACACAAAGGCTATATAAGTGTTTAAATAGGTCCTAAGATATGTCTAGGGATAAGCTCAGGATTGATGGTCTCAAGTAACACTCTTATCACTCAAGTGTCATCTTTATATGATTACAATATGTTATGCACTTGACATTTTTTCTAACACATTTGGTCCATGGGCTACTATAACATGTTTAAGTTGGTTTCTTATTCTTTCCTTTATGAACTTCCTTGAGTGTATTACCTTGTTATTATCTTGATTTTTTGGTTATTTGAATATGATCCCTTATTTACATCTCCCATGCCTTTGTATGATTTTTTGGAATTTTAATGTCATTATTCATTGTATGGAAATTTGAATACATCATCCTTTCTCTTGTGGACATTTTACTAAGTCATATTCCTTAAATTGTGTGCCATTTGAACATTACCCTTGAATGTGGTCTACTTTAGCCATTACCTTTTGACTTGATTTTGAGTGATTTTGTGTGTACTTGATTTTCTTATTAAGCTTGTATTGTTACTATCTAAATATTTCTATGATCTTTATCATGCACCTTAGGCCTTCATGTGATCACATTATCCTATTAAATTTAATGATAAGTTTACCTATAAACTCCCTTATATATGCTACATGGTTCCATTTATACATTATACAGTCATCTTATATTTTTGAGGTGAGGTAATAAATAGTTTCTATTATTCCCTCACCTGAAGGGGGCATGTCAATGGGTGCATGTCATAAGAGGCATGTTATTCACATTTGGTAAAATTTCCATATTTAGTGGGGGAATGATTTTGAATCATGTTATCCACACATTCATAGTTATTAATTTAGTGGGGCATGCTTTGGAAGCATGTTCTCCACACATTCATTATTCAACATCTCTAAATTATAGTGGGGGAATGTTTTGGAAACATGTCCTCTACATTGGTACTTATTTTATTTTTTATATTTATCTATATATATTTGGGGAATGATTCAAAATCATGTTTCTAAATCATGTTCTCCACACTTATAAAATTTATGAATTGGCTAAAGCACACAGTTATATAATTCAGATTCATAGTTATGGCAGAATTATATACATTGGTAGCATTGTTATATATAATTTTACGATGAGACACATATAAAGTGTATATGCTATGTAATTTTCACCTAATATTTCAAAATAAAAATCAATTTAAAATTTAAAAACACTCTCAGGTAGTGCCTCACCCATCAAGATGTATTTTATGGACTTTATTGAGCCAATCTACTATAGTAGTTATTTTGTTTTGGTATGATCGCGATGATTAAATCACTCAATATTACCAATTTTTTAGGTTAGACTTGATTATATCATCCAACCTTACCAATTTTATAGTATGAATTAACTTTTTTCATTCATACTCACTAGGTTATTATTATCATTAGGTTTCATGGTTGAGCTAATCTCAACTGCAAGGTGGAAACTCACATTTTCTCTAAGGTTGGGTGCATGTGCCTTCCAATATCTCTCTCTATATCCTTGGATATATATTAAATTTATATATTTATATATATTTTTCCTAATTTGAGTTTTAAATCATTACAATTATACATATTTCAAATTAACTTGATAATAATAAATGTGGTTACATCATTATACAAATGTACTCCTAAACCTTGCTCTTTCAATTTCAATAATTTCAAATACTTTAATTTCTAGATTATATGAATTGATTATATATTGTAACATGATCTTGGTTTTAGGTCAGTCACCAAAAAATCACTCAAGTTGAGTTCATGAAAATATAAGTTATGTTATATACACCCAAGTATGCATTCCTTTCCTTTAAACTATAAATTTCATTATTAAATTAATGGGGGGGGGGGGAATGTAGACACTATTTTATGGATTATATATTACCTCAATCTTGTACACTTGGAAAATTTAGACCATATCTATTATTTTTAGTTATGTGCCTTTCCTACTTTTTTAATTATTTCATTTTCTCTATCTTATGACCTTTGTCCTATCTCTTAGTCTGACTAGTCTTATGTTGATAACCCAAGCCTTCTATCTTTCCCAAAATGCATTAAACCTATTTGTATTCCACCTCTATAACTTATGAGTCTATACCTACTCTTTAGTTCCCTAAACACTAGCATCCAATATAGACACCTATGTTGACATAGGTGTCCTACTATGATGCAAGTATCTAGTGCTCTAAATTCATCTAATTTTCAAATGAAATGCATCTGAATGGTTGGCCTATGTGATTTAATGTGAGTTACTTCTCTAAAGGGATTGATGTAAATATAATATCAACCCTCATTCATTCTTCACCTAGAAACTTCTTACCTACTCACTTGGAAAGTTATAAAAGGAATTCAATAAAGAACTCAAATGACCAAATCTTTTGTATTGTATCATATTTTCATATCAATCAGAGGGATAACATAAACATAAGTCTAAAGCACTAAAAGAGCATCCCCAGAGTTATATTTTCTAAGTTACAAGATAGATCATTATTGTACTTGATTTGCACATATTGCATGATTCACACATAAGCCAACACATATGGGATAACTACATTAGTCTAAGGCCCTATTTGTAGTATTGGCTATGTATGCAAGACTCATTTATAGAGGTGTATTTAGGGTCAACTCAACATCATGTGCCCATTAACCCATTTTCCCCTAAGGTCACTATGAAGATGAAAAATTAGGGTTTTAAAATTTCATGAGTGATAATCCATGAATCAGACATAAATACACTAGAGTAAAGGTGAAGATAAACCTAGAAGGATATATAAGTCTCATCCTTATCCAATAGGTATTTTATACATGACACATGTGTCAAGCTTAGATAGTAGTGTTGACACAAGTGTCCAGGGCTGACACTAGTGTCTCTAGTTCTATAGACACTCAATCCAAACTTTGGAGACTATTCCAAAATCATATTCTAGTCTGTTTACTACTTGTTCTAGATCCATAACTATGTCAACATCAGAACCAACTAAGTACATTTCTTCTTTGTCATTTCCATATTTAGGATATGTTGATGGCATAAAATTGTGCTAGATCTTAACCAATCAATAATGGGAAGTTTCAAGCTATGGGACAATGTGGCTTGAAACAACCTCCAGATTTTAGAGAAGCTAGTCTCTTCTTTTTGGATTGGGTGTTGGGGAAAAGGGATAGGAGACTAAACAAAAACACAAAATGTAGGAATTGAAACCTAACTATGGTGATGCACCTGAGTGTAATCCTAATCCTAACCTGAGCACAATGAGACTATTATATGATTCTATTACATTTAAGAGTAGATAAGAGCATGATCAATGTAAAAGATTAGAATAATAGGAATAGAGGCTCGCAATAGGGGAGTCTTTTGCTAAGATACAGGAATTGTCAATAAAGGCATAGTGTTCAATCTTCTATTAGAATCTTCCAATCACATAAGAGGCATAGAAGTCACCCACAGTTATGTAGAACTTCAGACTCCAAAAAATAAGACAAAAGCAAATAGCATTACCAATCACAACACTAGAAAATCTACAGCATAGACTACTTTGCAAATGACATAGATAACATCAACAAGGGCATAGTGTTTAATCTTCTTATTGAATCTTCTAGTCATACAAAAGATGTAGAAACACACACAGTCATATAAACCTTTCAACTCTAGAAAATGAAACAAAAGCAAATGATATTATTGGTCAAAACTCTGAAAGTATAAAACTATAGAATTCACCCCTTCTTCTTTGTTACAATTCTTCTTCTTTTATAGCCTCAGACTCCTAAACAATTTTTTTTTGAAATTTGTTGCATTCAATGCCTTAGATACATCCTAATTTGGCGCATTCAATGCCTCAGAAAGGCCATGCTAGGAAAAGTAGTTGCCCTGATTACAGCATGTCAATTCCTATCTGATACCTCCTTCTATGCCTAAATTTCAAATTTCATCACCTACTGGGCCACACAACTATCCATCTTTCACTCACTAGGGACAAACAAATTGCACCTTCAATGCTTTGGGGGCTCCAAAAATCTACCTGATGAACTGCTCCATCTACTCGAATTAAATCCAACTGATTTTCCCTCCATTTCACTTTGCAGCAATAGATACATGAAACACTCTGTTATGTTTGAAATGGGAGAGGACACTTAGTCAATTTTTTGAAAATCCTCTTATTACTTAGAAGGCATCAAAAATGACACTTGGCACTTTCTTCTGGGTCCATCGAAGACACGGGGCTCTCTCCTTTTCTTTGGTTGTGTTAGAGTTTTATTTGGGCTTATATTAGACTTTTTCAGATGGTGACACTTGGCAGCTTCCATAGGCTTTTGAAGTCACACCTGAGGCCCACCATAATCTTTATTGAAGCCAACAAGAGAAACCCATAGATGTTGACACTTGGCAACTTCTGCTACACTTTGAGAGAGGTTTATCTTTGAAGCTTAAAAGGAACCTGAATCCTCATATGCAAACACTTATCACACTTTGTTGAGGTGGGTGAGGACACGTTGTGGTATTCACTTTCTTATAGGCTCCTTTGAGGGTCATGCATAAGTCGACACGTGGCCTCTTCCACTTATTCCTTCCCTTCAATGATTCCTTTGCTGTGAATTTTGATGTTCGCATGCCTGTCATTATTTAGCCTTGCCATTGGACCTGTTTCTCATTGAACCAAAATTGGTTCAATTGGCTCAACGATTCAACACTGCGCATCGAGCTGCTTAAAACAAGCTGACAAACTTGTGTTGAACCAAAAATGAACCAAGGTATTGAATCAAACATATTTTAGATGCCACCACATGGTGACTTCTGATTCTTCTCAGCTGAAACATGTGGCAGCTTACGTCACTTTTAGAAAAACAACACTGAGACCTTCTGATGCTGCCACTTGGCACATTCCACCTAACTTTGGTACTTAGCCTTTTGGAATCCTTCCACTACAAAGAGATAAAACCCAAGTGCCGATATGCAACCATGGATGCTACCAAGTGGCACATTCTACTGAGCTGATATGAGACACATGGCACATTCTGGCCAACTCACAGAAAATAAAGAAGGTGCCTTAGATGACAATGCTTGACAACTCTCGCTTGACTTCAACACTTAGGAAAAATGAATCAAAAAGGAAATAGAGCCTATGATCTATTTCACGACTTCACCATCTTGGACCAAATAATGCGAAAGCAAAATTTTGCAGCGCGTGATTGAAAAATAGAGTGAAATGTAGAGTAAAATTTTACTCTACAGGATAGTTTTAATTACTATTTTTAGCCTATCTTAACATAATATATTTATTATGTGTTTATCTAAGTTTTAGCATCTAATTGGCCTACTTTAGAGATAGTTTATCATTTTTGTGCCTTAGGATATCTTTACCCCTTTAACCCTAGATAAACTCAATCTAGATATATTTTAGGGTCAAACAAAAGACTATATTGCTCCCATATTGGTCCAAGGTAAAAATTATTAACCCAAAATATTAAAAACCTACTTTATGAATCATTCTAATGTTAGCTCTCTCAATCCATCTGAGTTTTGAATAAAAGTGGTCCAAATAACTGGATTACAAATACTTTAAGAATGAAATACATATACTTTGATTGGAATGAATTCCTTCATGATTTCTAAAGCTCTTATGAATATAATTTATATTTATGGATGAGTAAAAAACTTGATATATGTTATATATAAATCAATATATAAAGATACTCTAAAATATTTAATTTTATAAGACAATATAAGATCTAAAACACATTCAATATTTAAATCCACAAAGTGGTCTAAGGCTATAGATAAGGGTCATGTGTAAGAAAGTTTTAAGGAATGTAAAATGGGAATCTAAGCAAACAATAAAAAGTTTAGGAAACACTAGATCTAATATTTAATTCGATAGTAACCAAAAATTGTAACAAGTAATCAAAATAAGTAAAATTTCATTAGGTGGTAACTATGAGGTATAGAAGCTCCAGGTTGTAAATGTTTCATTAGACTATATCCATGAGGTTTAAACAAATAGTATAAAATAATGGTAAAATGCTAACAAATATTTACTAATCTAATCATAATTAAATAAACCAATATAATATAATGATCAAATAAAATAAAGATTATAAGGATAGGAAACTTACCTTGCATGAAACTATCCACACATTAATCTCCCCCTTGGATCAAGTGGGACTTCGTGAGAGTTGGTTGTAGGTGAATTCAAGATAGAAAAAAGAAGATATAAGTTGACCTTAGTTTGGGAATCTAAATACTATTCAACTTATCTTTTTAGAATATTCAAGTCTTATGTTAATGTTTCTACTTCAAGTGTAAGCTCCTTAGTCATAATTACTCTTCTTATTAATAAGATGTATTTTCATGACTGATAATAGTGGATTATATGTATATATTTTGATAAATAAAAAATAAAAATCTTATAAATAAAATCCAAACCTTAAAATTTAAAACTCAAACTTATCTGACATCATCAACCTAACTAATGGCATATAAAAATGTCTTGGAGAAATAGTACATCATCAACCCAAATGATGACATCAAGTAAACATGAATAAATGGGAAAAGGAGAGGTAAAAGAGATATTAGGAACCTCAAAGGAAAATAAATTTAATTTCATGTCAAGAATGAATGTGGTAGTAAGAATAAATAACCATGATGAAATATCTCATAAAGTGCCAAGAGCTATCCCATCATGACCCCTGTGTACTCCTTAGGATTCACATTCTAGTAGATTAATTCATTATGATTCCTTCAAAAAAAATGTTGGAATTAAAATAAGGATATTCCCCACCCAAATATTATCATGTATAATAATAATTTTAGATCAAATGGTGGTTTATGAATATAACATAGTACCATAAGATAAATAAGGAATTGTTCTAATAAAAGTGGATAAATCTGAGATAAATGAATGTAAATAAATAGAACATATGTACCTTTAGTTTCCAAGATATTTATAAGAAGCATGATGATGTAAGATGCCAAAGTAGTTACTGAAGTCTAATATTCCTGAAAAATAAGTATTTTTTTTTAATATATAAAAAATAATTATTACCATAGAATTACATTCAACATTAGGATTTTATCACCTCTTTTAGTTTGTAGATAAGGTCCATGATTACCAAAGTTTGATCAATATACTAAATCTAAGAGATAATATTTTAAATTATTGGTTTAGATGTTATAAATTAGGGAGAAGACACTATTTTAGTATAGAATTCCACCCTTATGGGAGAGTTTGTCAAGATCTCTCACCCCCCATCTATAATATTGGAGTAACCTTAGGCTGTGGGTATTCTATAGTGAGGTTGAACCTTTAAAGAAGGTCAAATTCCACTTGGTAGATCATCCAAACTATTATTTATAAATGGAAAAGAGATTGAGAGAGGGTATAGGATGACTGAAAACACTAAAAGGGTGATACATTAGATTGATTGATACTTACATAAGCTTGAAATAAACACTAACTCAACATAAGATAATTTTTGCTCACACAACCTCACAAACTAGCTAATTTGCATAAGTATTTCATAAATTAGGCTCACCAAACAATACATGAAACAAAGAGGAATTATAAAATTCACACCAAGTGTCCATCAATAAAAAAAGAGATCAAGTTCAGACCTTCAACTAACTTGAAAACACCTAAAAATAGGCAAGAAAGAAAGACAATGGACATGGAAGAACACTTCTTCATAAGGCTATCATTCACAATCTTGTTAAACAAAATTTAGAGTCAAGAGATAGGTAAAAAATTATATTTAATGTTTAAAAAGGTATTTATTACAAATTTTATAAGGTTTCTCCTTGTCAAATGATAATATCTTCTAAAATGGGGGAGAAATGGGAGATTTATGAGAAAAGGGTGAGAGAGAGAAGAGGCAAGCAAAAAAAATTCAATAAATGATACAAAACCACCCTCCAACCACATTTAGGTTAATTACTAATTATTATTCAACAAAGTAACCTTCATTAGTTCCAAATAGCCTTCAGTCCCTCTCATTGTCTTAGAAACACACTAGAATATAGAAACTTGTTGAGGATGATGATGTCATGATCCACTAAGAAGGAAAAGTATCCAAATAATTTAAAAATTCAATGAATGCTCCACTTTCCTTCTCAACCTCCAAAATATCCTCCTTGGACATATACGCCCCCCTCCCACTTGCTTTTCTAAAAGCTTATGGTAAATAGTTAGTTGCCTTAAGACAATATGCTTAACTAACCATGGAGTTTAAGTTTCATGTTTGATTTTTGAGTCTATTTTCTATTTTTAAATTGAATTTTATCCTCCAAATTGAAATAAACTCCATGATATCTGTAACACACATAGACCCCATTGATGGAGGTCACAAGCTTGAGCTACCCTCAACTAGCCACCCTAAAAATTACTCCCAAGGCCATTGAGCACCTTAAAGACCACTTATGGACCTGTAAAATACTTATATACACCCATGAAATGTTTATGATGAAAAAAATGAATAGTTGGACAACCTTAAATACCTACAAAAATGATGTAAATCACCATTAAACTTGCAACATTTCATAAAATGTAAAAAAACTAGGTTTTTTACCCTTTAGCTCAGCTAAACATCACTAAAACCCTTATGAAGAGATATAAGTGCCATGTAATAATTTTTTATGCCCCATTATTCTTATTTCATGGCTTTAGATCATTTATCTATTTGAATTCCTACAAAAGTAAACATTTTAAAGCCATTTTAGGCCTCCTAAGCACCCAAACATGCCAGATTCTTATACAAAATAGGTTTGTTAGGATATTAAGGTATTTTTATACATATTATAGGTGGTTTTAAAGTAATTATATTCCATTATATGGACTATGAGTCCAAAAAACCAAAATTGGTCAAAAATCTCCTTTGCAAGCTCAAACAAGCTCACCTTCAAGATGATTGTTCATAAAATTTAGACACCCCTTCCACCACTTATTTCCATGGATATATATTACATATACCCCTTAAACATCCTTTCAAATATTTTATTCCCATTAATAAGGTATGAAAAAATACACACACAAAGACGATTGCATGTAGGGTTTGCAAGCATTTTGGACATGCTTACACTCTTAATGATTGTTCATAAAATTCAAGACCTTAACAAAACTTAATACATAATTAATATAAAATATATAGGTTTACTCAAAACATAATAGAATAACTTGGCCCAAATCTTCATGGTATGAAAGATACAAGTGTCTGAAGAAGGGATAAAACTTAGTGTCTTAAGCTTTAAAAAGCTTGAATTCCTCCAAAGGACCAGTTTAATCTTTCCAATGATATTATTTTCTTGAAAAAATATTCATGGCACCTAAAAATCTTATAACACCTTTTCAAGTGATCAAAACTCAACTTTAGCTTTTGTGCCTTTGAGATTGCATATGGGGATTTGAGCTTGTCTGTGGGGTTTACATGAAGATTGGAGTATGAACACTCTTTAAAAGTTTTTAATATGATTAAAACCATATTTAAATTCTTTTAAAATACTTACCTAATATTTCAAACCTTAAACACACCTTAAAACTCCAAAAAGTATGCCTACATGAATAGTGACCATTACGAGACATGGAGGGGATTATGTATAAACATCAGGCACTTAAATATATCATATCACCTTAAAAATTGCTATATCAGGTCGTGATTACCAATTTTAACAATTTTAAAGTCTTTTGGATGTGTACTTTGTGTTGTAAACCTTTTTTACCATAATTTACCTTGAGTTGTTTGTATGTTTCCTCATGCTAAAACTTATCTTTCTTAAAAATTTTGATTTAAAACCCTAAATTTTATCACTTCCATATGAAAATATAGGTTTAAAACATCATATTTTACCTTTTTAATACCTCTTAAAGGCCTAAACTACTTCTTGGCATGCAGAACTGACAAAACTTTATTTGGTCTCCAATGGCTACCTTCTTGACTGGAAGAGGATTATGTCAAAACAATGAGTAAATTCACTCTTTATATGACATTGAGTATGGAATTTTATTATTTTTTAGGTTATGGATACAATTAATATAAAATCCCATGCTTTGGCTCAACTTGTAGATGCTCCAAAATGGCCAATCCTTCATTGCATTGTCTAATGTTGACTATGATTTAACATAGGATTGACTATAATAAAATAATGAATATTTAACATTTACAAAAAAAAATATACATGATATTTTATGGAAATATTAGGTCATAATTATCCTCTCCACCAAATTTAATGATTATATCCTACATATTTTGGCCTGCAGGCCCATTTTGGCAAAAGCTAGTGACGGGTGCCTGCTTGGTCGAAATTCACTAGTTTTTCTTCCCTTCAACTTGGTTTGAGTTAGAATAGGGTGAATTTTATTTTAAATACTAATTTATCTTCTCCTTTAAGTATTCCAATATTCATTATCTTTCCTTCAACCTTCCATGTCACCTCCTCTTGACCTTGTACCACCATAAATGACCTCATATGGTTATGTATACACTACTACAAGAGGAGATTGAAAGCAAAGGGGTAATTTGATGGTCATATGATATTTATTTGTGACAAGGAGACCTCAATTTAAATCTTATAGCTACTCTTACATGTTATTTATGGCATGCTTTCCTCTCTATCAATGCTTTGATTATGTTTGGTTGCTTGAGGTACAAGCTTATGTATGACTATAGGACCATGTCCCTAAGGATCATCTCAATCACATTGATTAGGTTAAGACTTCATTTCTTCTTGAATTGATTATTCTATGTAATAATGGTGATGGAAACCTAATTTATAGGCCAAACTCTTATCTTTTTCTTGTCAATTTGAAGGCCTTTTAACCTTAAGATGACTTCAGGTACATATTTGAAGTGAAAAGACTGCATATTAGTGTTGAAATCCTTAAAGACTTTACTATCATGCTTCAACCCTATTGAAAATTATTTCTCACCTTAGAATTATCTAGACTCTATACCACTGATGAATATCTTCATCCTTAAAATCCATCTCAATAGTATAATATTCAACCTTGTTTGTAGGCTATTGTAGGTATCCTTTTTCCATATAGGTTGAGTGAGGAGCTCATCTCCTTGGTGAGAGTGTCATGTATCGTTTATGATTGCATTGGTTCTTTTGAGAGGTTTCTATGAGGTCGCTTAAGGCTTGTATTCCTTTTTCTATTTTTTTCCTTCTAAGGAAAAAATATAACTGATCAAGAGAATCTAAGGTTATATTTATATACCTTCTATTTAGTTACAACTTCTTGTTAATTTTCAAGGTCATATTCTACTTTTATACCACACTTCATTAACCTCCCCTCAATTAGGCCTAATTATCCCTTAAGCAAACCCTAGGTCTATAAAATGTACTTTATGGCCTCCTAATAAACCAAATCCACTAGAATCACTTAAGGCACCTTGAAATACATCATATTACAAAATTTTGGCAAATTTTAAGGGTTAAAACTCTTGGAATCAACAAAACCCTAGTCTAGGGCTTCTCCTTCTCTGGCACAAGCTAAGAGCATACAAAATTCATTTCCTTAAGTTTGGAAAAACTTAAATATACCAAATAACTACCAATATGTTTTTTTTCACATTATGAAACTATTCCAATAGGTTAGACACCCCATTTCTACTCATTTCATGCTTTAAAATACCAAAACTCAATCCACATTGTGTATCCATTTGAATATGTAAGGCAAAGGGATTTCCAAATTACAATGTACTTGGTTCAAGGGAAGATATGAAACATTTATGACATTACATAATTTTTTTCAACTATTATATCACTTTACCAAAGCTCAAGGACCCTTGTCTAACCTATTAAAGATTCTCTCATGCTCTTTCTGAGACCCTATTTTAGATTGGGGGGTTAAAATGAGTTATAAGACTCACCTAGATCTCTTTTTATATATTTTGGATATTTATAAATTTTTCACACCTGTGAGAGATGGAAAAAATAATTAAAACATCACTAAGCTCTCAAATTAAAAAAAGTGCTAGCTTGATGCCCCATTTTGCTTTGATGATGGTTCTTGAGTTATAAAGGTGAACTAGGGAAACTGAGAGAGGTTTATGTAGATCACCCATACCAAAAACTATCCTCCAAATTTTAGGTCCTAAATCTTAGGTAAATTACTTATATCACCCTCTTATCTTCTATCTTTCTAGGCCTCTCTTAGCTCTCTAGGCCTAGAAAACTAAAAAATGGATTTTTATCCTTTACATGTATGAAAAATCTTGGGAAATGTTTAATTCACCTTGAGAAAGCTAGGATTATCTCATATGAAAAATTTGAGTCCTTGAAACCTTTTCCTAGAGTTTTATATTTTCATCATTTTTTATCACCATGGATGTAGCTTACCTCATTGATGGTTGTAACCTTCTTTGACTAATGTAGGTGAGTGTTTTACTTCTTGAAACTTGTGTCTATCATACTAGGGACCTTATGAGGTCTTATAACCAAATAAATTATTATTTGTTTGTGCTTGAAGGCCTAGTACTACCAAATTTATCTACATGAGCTTATGAATTAGTTACAATTAGGTTATAGGTGAATTTTCTTGGGGTAGTTACACACATGTAGGTATAAATATAGGTTAAGACCTTACTCCATAAACTTATTTGATTATCCTTTAAACATACATGTGCCTTCTCAACTCAATAAGACCATTTCAAATATGTAAATATGTTGTAAGTAAATAATGGGGGATGAATTAGTAGACAATAATTCATATTCAATTCCAAACGTCATTCCATGAAGCATACATAAACTTGATCTAACAACAACATCATGAAAGCACATACATTCAAACCATGGACAAGAGCATATAACACATGAAAACATAATCTATGTGGGAAAACCTCATGGGGGATAAAACCCACTAAACCTTACAAAATGGACTATAGTCATATAAAAACAAGATCTAAATTTAGTGATACACCCATCCCATAAGGAGTTATAACCCATATCTAGCTGAGCACCCACACAACTAGACTTTTATAAGTTTCACCTTGCAAGGAGGAACTAACCCTATAAGAAACCAAACACCCAATCATCTACCTTGAAACTCATATCACCTTGAACACCTATTTCTACTCTTCAACTGATGATGACCTCCTTTATTTTCACTCTTCACCCTTTAATCTCTCTCAAACAACCTCTAGGGCTTACTCTCTCAACTCGCCTCTTCTAGGCTTAGTAGGTATAATGGCATGTTCATACTACTTTAACAACTTGATAATATATACATAACTGATATTATTCACTCTCTTATGGTCCTCAATGACCTATATTTTATATTTCAAAGTTTTTCTCCTTTGTTTGGCTCCACACATACTCAACTAGCAAAAATAGGCCAATTAGGCCTTGTACTTATACCATACTCTTCCTTTAAACCATCTTGGTCATCCAATATGATATACACATTTTTATTAAAATTGTAATAGGTCTCCAAACAGGTTACATGTGTGATAAACTCCAATTCATAGGTCATCTAATACCTCATTATCCCAAAACCTCCATTAGGCCTTAATGAGACCTAAAGCAATTTAGTCCTACACAAGCAAACATTACCACTTTAACTTTTTGGCCAATATTTACATTCCAAAAATTATTTAAAAAGTTAAAATTTCACTTTAATATACACATTAAATTATTAACTTGTGTCCATGCCACTTGGAACTCAATTTCATACCTTGAACCAAGACTTTTAGTCTACTCACCAATTAGGCCTTCACACATAAAACACAGTCTTCTAGAACATAAGCATACTATACATTTTATAATATAACCACATGAAAAAAATTCATGTATATATCCTAAGTGACCTGAAAAACATCACCAAATACATTTTACATTAATACATAGGCCAAACAACTTCAAACTAACTCACTCAAGATGACCACTCAGACTGGTCACACATAATCAAAGTAAATCATGAATAAGTTAATGTTTAGTAATTTAAATTTCATTTCCACTACTCCTAAATCACATGAATATTTTCTATAAGGCCTTTTCATCAACATCCCACACACACACACACACACACACACACACAAACACACACACACACACACACACACACACACACACACACACACACACACACACACACACACACACACACACACACACACACACACACACACACACACACACACACACACACACACACACACACACACACACATCTTGTTCTAGCATCATTCATTGGTCTTACAGACCAATCTCTCAGGTCTTTATCTCATTGTCTTAACACAATCTAACAAGCCAATTTGTATTTCACCTTTCAACACCTCATACTAACTCACCAAATTCCAAAAATCTTTAATATATCAATTATATCTTTAAAAACATCAATATGTTCATTTGATGCATCACCATTTGTCATAAGACCTTAAACACTTCACTTTCCTCTACATGTCTGTAGTAGTCATCTTGACCCAAAATATAATTATGTTGAACATGACTTATAACTCATGTAGGATAAATTTAAAGATATTTTAATTCATGTACAAGGTCACAATATCTTCTTATAACATCTTCTAACATAAAATTTAGATGCTTGAATGACCACTTTGCTCTTACAAACCATTCTCACTATCATGGGTTCCACTGTATTGTCTTACATAGACTAATCATTTTATGAGTTCCTTCTAGCATATTTATAAGTATCAAAAAAACTTACCACTTAAGGTAACATGAGGCATAAGTCTCAAACAAAGACCCCAATCCATTGGACTCATACCTACTCACCTACACATCATCCCTAAATAGGTTCTCATTCAAGCTTAGTTTCCTTCACTATTATCATTGTCTATAGATTTATCAATAAGATAAATTAAATGACTAAAAATATTGACACAGTGAAAATAAATTTCCAAAATAACTCCAAGTACATAAATATAAACTATTGACCTTCAATCTCTAATGACTTGCATGTGTTGACTTAGTCAACCCTACCTATATTACCAAATTCTTCAAAAATAATCACTTTTTTATACCTTCTACTCACTATCCTGACACACCACTACCACATATAAATGCCTAGAGGAGTCCTCTACACCATCCAATAGTCAAACTTGGTCAACCAATCCATTTTGGGTACTAATTTTTCATTTCTTTATAATGAATCCACTATAAGGGTTTATAGGAGGGTTTTGACTAGTTTACATTCTTAACAAATGTTTATAAATATTTATCCTTAAAACCAGTATAAATTAATTTTAAAACCTTATTAGTTCCATGTGCCACCTCTCCAAAAAGGATTAGGTCACCATACAAAGTATACATGTGCACATGAGCATCACAAACTTCTTCTTGGGTTCGAACACCTTCATTTTGCATGCACTAGTGTCCTTCAAATGTTGTTTCTTGCTTTCTCTTCCTTCTTAAGACTTTAAAATTAGTAAACACCTTTGAACCAACCTATCACACCTCATTCCATGCTTACATGATCTTTTCCATCTTGACAACTCACTTTAACACTTCATTTGGACCTTATTAGGTATTTATACATACTAGGTCTAGAAATACACAACATACCTTGATCAAGAAACTACCTTGAAACCTCTTAAAATGATCTCACCACCTAAGAGACATGTCATAAAACTTCATGCAATGATCTATAGCTTCCAACCTTCTTCTCCCTAGTCTCATCCTACTCAACACACTAGGTTACCAAACCTATGCCATTACACAAGGTTACCAAGCCTATGTTAACACACTATTCTCATACTTTCCTTCTCTCCTTTGACCTTAAATAACAGCTTAATTATATATGTAAAATGATAAGAATCCAAAAAATCTCACCTTACCTCATATTCATCTAAACATACCTTACACAACTTCAGCTTCAAAATCATCATCATCATGACATCACCACTTTGTCATTACCTTTGACATCAATACACACATGACATCATCCTTTAACATCAATGACAACACACTATATAAAAATATCCCCCTTTGTCATTTATGGTAACCTCTTATTTTCCTTCTCCCCCTTTACCATTAATGATAAAGTAGACTATACAGCCACCAAGCTCTCCTTAACATCATGTATGTATTCAAATACTCTTCAAGTGCTCAAGATACTCACTTACCTTTCATGCATATGAATCAATTGCTCCCCTTTTGACATACACTGATCTAAACTTGGTATTATCTAATCCTTGGATGTATTTGACTATATAACTCATAAGCTACCTTTACCCATGAATGAACATTCAATACATTTTCATAATTATGACTAGGTTTGATCAAGTCATCATATAAACTCTTTGAATTCATAGCTGTAGAAAATATATACACATCTTCATCATGACTAGATCATCTCATATATGCTCCCCATCAAATCATGCACATCTATCAAATCCATTCAAGATATATAAGTCATCTCCCCCTAACTCCATACTCTATAATCCTTAATTATACTCCTCAAGTCACAACTCATGGCATCTTCAATGGGACACCTTTAGGTCTACAAAATAACTCTTTCAAACGTTCTATATTATTGGAACAACATGAAAATATAAATTAGGCATGAAACAAATTCACAACCTAGAAAATTAAATATTCATATCATAAATAGGAATCAAACAACACAAGCCATTTAGGCTCAAACCACTGTAAGATATCTTTTAGGCCAACACACAGTCCGGGTATGTCTAATATACCTCATATACTATAACAAAACCTTTGATCACACTTTTATTTCCTATATGAGATTATAACTATGAAAAGAAAAACATGAACTCATGAAAAACATGACCCTTGGTTCATTAAACTTTTCACCAATACATCTTCATTGTCATGACAAGGAACATAAGCACTTTCACCAACTCCAACTCTATCTTCATGCAAACTCAGAATGAGACACTCAAAACTTGATATCACATTCAGACTAATTAAGAAAAACTTAATGGAAATATAATTTTTTTGAAACATCCCATTATGACTTTATGAGGTCACCATGACATCAAGGAACACTCAACACAATGAAACAACTTTAATTGAGAACTATAACATCCTCCTTCATGCAAGTAAACATAAAAATATGATGCTATAGGAAAATTCTCACCTTTAGAATATTGTGAATTCCTTCATGGTTTATTAAGTATGGAAAAATAATTCTTATGACCATCTTAGGTCATAAATACATCACTTGAGTCTTTTGAAAATATTGACATACCATCAAGAACACTCTACACCAACTTAGCACACCCTTGTTCTGAACTTGCTTCAAAGACACTAAATTGAGCTCAAACATGCATTACAAGCAAGTCACCTATTGATGGAATCATTAAATATTATCCACCTTATTTTTAATTATATATATTTATATATCAAAATTGAGTCATTAACATCATGAACAAATACCTTAGGGTTTGTAGACATCAAACCCTCAAGTCACTGTCTTTCACCTTTTGAGCTAGCTCTTCAAAATTGAGAGTAAACTGATCAAACAAAGTGCATCTATAGATGAAAAAATACCTTGAGAACATATATAAATACATAGGATAATATTAATTACTTTATAATAACAATAAACAACTCATCTTGACACACAAATCTGCCAACAACAAAGTCCTTTACACATAGTCACCTTCCATGAAGATTTTATTGCCCAATCACATGTTTCAAACCTTCTCCAATGCATAGAGCAGGGAAAAAAAGATTTATAAAACTATTTAAATGATTATAAAAAATATTAAAATTAATTATATAATTTCTAATCCCATTTTTATTTCTTGGGTTTACTAGGAGAAAACCCAATCCACTATAGTCAACTTTGATCCACATTTATTGCACTTGTATGGACATATGAATCAAACCACCACTTAGAGGGTCTTATACATAGAATCCTCTTGAAATTTTCTTATTAACTCACCTTGGTATGAGTTAATACAATTATTATACAATAAATTATATTAAAACTATTTTCCTTGATGAAATTTGAAATTTCAAACTCCAACGGTCATATTTTCATGCAGATGACCAAGAATGGGAACAAGAAAAAATAGTCTGGGAGACCAGCTTTATACTTGCATATCTTTTGATACACACATTTTCATGACATGAAATTTGTATAACATGATCTCATATCATATTTTAATCCATGCATATACCAAAATTCTCCTAATACCTTCACATGTGCCAAAGGTGATATCATCAATCTACTCACTCAGCCTATTTTGGCAAGTAGACTAGAATGAACTGGTCAAGCACACAAGCACTCCAAAGTCTTCCTATTAACTCCAAAATTACAAAAAACACATATTAAACCTAATATTGACTCTTATGGTCCTCACTTATCTTCTATTTCTTGATTACCACCCAATTTTTCACTTGGAGACCTATGCCTTTCAAGACCCCTGCACATACTTGGACTCATCATACGAACTAATCAAGAAAGCTCCTTTAATAGGGTCTATCATCAAATTTAGGTTTGATTTTATATTTATCCTTATTATATTCCTTTTTTTACCTTGATAGTGCCAATATTAATTCATCTATGTACAATTCAACTCTGAT
Source organism: Torreya grandis (assembly GCA_037957365.1). Classification (NCBI taxonomy): domain Eukaryota; kingdom Viridiplantae; phylum Streptophyta; class Pinopsida; order Cupressales; family Taxaceae; genus Torreya; species Torreya grandis. The sequence continues at coordinate 876,246 of JARHVA010001953.1, forward strand.
CTTCACAAACTTATCCATCACTACAAATAAGATGAATATTGCCTTCATCACACATCAAGCTATGTAGGATCACTTGTAGGCTATTAAGCATCCTTCAAAGGTTTGGATCTAATACCAATTATTGGAAGTAGATATTAATTGGGGGTGAATCAGTATACAATAATTCATATTCAATTCTAAACATCATTCCATGAAGTATACATAAACTTTATATAGCAACATCACTAAAGCACATACATTCAAAGCATGAACAACAACATAGAACACATGAACACAACATGTATGTGTGAAACCCTCATATTAAATAAAAAACACTAAAAAAATAGTGTTTAATACATGAATATAATAACAATATCATAATTTAGTGATACAACCATCCCATAAGGAGTTATAACCCCTATCTAGTTGAGCACCCACACAACTAGACTTTTGTAAGCTTCACCTTGTAAGGAGGAACCAAACCCCTAGGAAACCAACTACCCACTCAGATACCTTAAAACTAAAATCACCTTTAAATTTTTTTTATACTATTTAAATTATTATTACCTCCTATGTTTTCACTCTTCACCCTTCAATCTCTCTCAAATAGCCTCTAGGGATTACTTGCTCAACTAGCCTCTTCTAGGCTTAGTAGGTCTAATGACCTTTGCATACTCCTTTACAAAAGTGATAATATATGTATAAATAATATTATTCACTATATAATGGTCATAAATTACCTATAAATTATCTTTCAAAGGTTATCTCCTTCACTTGGCTCCATACATACTCAACTAGCACAAATAGGCCAATTAGACCTTGTACTTATACCATACTCTTCCTCTAACCCATCTTTGTCAGAAAGTATTCTAAACACCATTATATTACACTTATAATATGTCTCAAAAAAATTTACATGTGTGAGACACTCTTATCTATAGGTTTTCTGATACCTCATTAGCCCAAAACCTCCATTAGGCCTTAATGAGACCTAAAGCAATTTAGTTCTACACAAGCACACGTTACCACTTTAACTTCTTGGCCCATATTTACCTTCCAATAATTATTATAAAACTTAAAATTTAACTTTAATATACACATTAAATTCTCACCTTGGTTTCATGCCACCTATAACTCCATTTCATACCTTGAACCGAGCCTTTTAGCCTACTCGCTAATTAGGCCTTCACACATAGAAAACATAGTCTTCTAGAACAGAAGAAAACTATCAATTTTATCATATAAACACATGAAAAACGTGCATTTATATATCTTATATTACCTAAAAAACATCACCAAATATATATATCATTAATACACAAGCCAAATAACTTCAAACCAACTCACTCAATAAGACCACTCAGACTAGTCACACACAATCAAAGTACAGTCATGAACAAGTTCATGTTTAGTAATCTAAATGTCATTTAAAATACTCCTCAAGCACATGAATATTTTTTATGAGATATTTTCATCAACCTCTAATATATATATATATATATATATATATATATATATATATATATATATATATATATATATATCTTGATCTAACATCATTCATTAGTCTTACAGATCAATCTCTCAGGTCTCTATCTCAATGTCTTGACATAGTCTAACAAGCTAATTTAGATTTCACATTTTAACACCTCATACTAACTCAAAAACTTCCAAAAATATTTATTATATAAATTATGTCTTTAAAAACATCAATATGTTTATTTCATGCATCACCATTTGTCATAATACCTTAAACACTTCACTTTCCTCTGCATGCATGTACTAGTCATCTTGACCCAAAATATAGTTATGTTGAACATGACTCTTAAATCCTATAGGATAACTTCCAAGATCTTATAATTCATGTAAAATGTCATACTATATTCTTATAACATCTTAAAACACAAAATTCATATGCTTCAATGGCAACTTTTATCCTGCAAACCATTCTCATTGTCATGGGTTCCACTGTCTTATCTTACACACTAGTCATTTTATGAACTCCTTCTAGAATATGTATGAGCATAAAAATAACTTACCACTTAAGTTAAAATTATTAATAGGTCTCAAAAAATTAATACATTCCATTGTAATCATCCCTACTCACCAACATATTATCCATAAATAGGTTCTCACTCAAGCTTGGTTTCTTTCATTGTTATCATTGTCTATATATTTAGAGATAGGACAAAGTGAATGACCAAATATATTGAAATAGTGAAAATAACTTGCCAAACTAAATCCATGGACCTCAATATCAAGTCGTTACCTTCAATCTCTAATTACTTGCATGCATTTACCCAGTCAGCCTTACCTATAGTATAAAATTATTTATAAATAATCACTTTTTATACCTTCTACTCACTATCTTGACACACCACTAAAACTTAGAGATTCTTTTAGGATTCATATACATCATCCAATATCAAAAATTGTTTAATAAATCAATTATAGGCACTAAACTTTCACATCTATCCAATCACTCCACTATAAGGGTTTATAGGAGGGTTTTGACTAGTTTACATTCTTAATGAATGTTTTTAATGATTTATCCTTAAAACCATTGTAAAATACTTGGAAAAACTTATTAGTTCCATTTACCACCTCTACAAAAATTATCAATTCACCATGAAAATTATACACATGATAATGAGCATCGCAAACTTCATCTCAAGCTAGAACGCCTTTATTTTGCATGCACAAGTGTCCTTCCAACATTGTTTCTTGATTTCTCTTCCTTATCAGGACTTGAAACTTGGTCAACACCTTTGACCCAACCTATCACACCTCATTACATTATTACATGATCTTTTCCATCTTGATAACTCACTTTGATACTTCATTTGGACCTTACTAGTTCTTTATAGATACTAAGTTTAGGATTGCACACCATACCTTGATCAGGAAACTACCTTAAAAAATATTCAAATGATCTCATCACCTTAGAGACATCATAAAACTACATTCCATGCTCCAAAATTTAAAACCTTCTTTTCCCTATTCTCATCTTGATTAAAACACACTAGGCCACCAGGCCTATGCCAACATATTATTCTCATACTTGCCTTCTCTCTCTTGAATTTAAACAATACCTTCATGCTAGATGTAAAACTACAAACCTCAAACAAAGATCACCTTAGATCATATGTATCCAAACCTACCTTTCACAACTTACATCTCAAACTCATCATCATCATGACATCACCACTTTGTCATTACCTTTGACATCAATGCCCACATGACATCATCCTTTAACATCAATGATAATAAAATCTCTAATAAAATATGCCTTGAATTTCTATCTTTGGGTGTGAAGTTATTTCAAGATTTAAGACTTATAGACAACACTAAAAAACTTTATTGAATATAAGTCAACATTGGAGGTTCTCAAACAATTCTTTCTCTTAGTTACACACCCTATTCCTTTTGGCAATGTTCTACCCCCATGTGAGGGCTATAAGATGAGTGAACTTGGGTTCACCAAAATTATTTTAAACATTTTTCCATGACATTAACAAAATTTCTTGGTACTTTATTTTGGAATTTTTAGGGATTTTGTTCCTAAAACTCAAATTCTCAACATTGATCATGACTCTTAAGCATTCCAACTAATCCAATGCTTTTCTTATGACCAAAAAGGTATCTAAAACCTATAAAATAATCACAGGGATCTCAAAACATGTCATACACCTCTATATCACACTTACCAACCCCTATGTAAGCCACCTATAGGTGTTGATTTAGTTGTATTATATAGGCAATGAGGTTAAGATAACCGGTTTATATGGTGTAAGGGATTGTAATTAGTCCACAACCTTATCCAAAGGTCTTAAATTAAAATCTTAAATCATAAAGAGTCTAAAAATAATGAAACACTTTATCCCGATGTGATGGCTCCAAGTCACCTTTAGATGCTCATCCAATGTGTATGATTGTGTGCATATGAAAACTTTTCCCCACATGTTATCTATGCCATTTGGGGGCTTAGATTGATTGTTCATGTTATTATAATGTGTTCAATCCTATTTTTAAATCTTCATAACATTTTTAAGAAACGCTTCAAGACTTCACATACCTCACTTAGGTGATTATGTATGGAAATATAAGAAATGACTATTTGGCCTATCAAGGTCTAAATGAGATACTAAGGATTGATGAGAAATACCACTTGTTTAAGATGATGTGTAATAAGTATGGAGGAGGTACATTATCCCTCAAACACAAGTTCTTCTCTAAAACTGATCAAATGGCCATTTCATAAGGATAACAAGGAAAATAGGTTTTATGCCATAAGTAACTTTATTTAAGGATTTATATGATGAAAAAAAATTAATAAGTCTTATTTTAACCTTAAAAACACCCCTAAAACCATTCTTTCTCATTGAATTTTTAAGCAAAGAAAAAAGGAAAGAACTTGGACCATGTTTGGATGAGTAGGCCATCTAGACACCCCTAAACTGTTAGTTAGTGTTCATAAATATGGGGAAATGAACCAAACAACCAATGACACAAAGAGGAAGTAAATTAGGGTCCTTATAACTTCCCAAAATCTTCTCTTAACCATACTAAGTGAAAACCTGAGGCTCTCCTAGAGTTGTCTCAAACTACCCAAAATGGTTTTTGCTTAACATGAAGATCCAAAACTATGCTTATGAAATATAACACTTTTTAAATGTTTTTAAGCTATAAATTACCTTTCTTTCCTTTTATAAACATTTTAAAATACTTGGATCTTCATTAATGGTAGAAAACCTATTTCATGCCTAGTTTGCAACCAATAGGTTTTCCTCACCTTTATTCGTTATTATCCTATAATATGATTTCAGAGGCCTATAAGAAGATATTAGGGACACCATGAATGCCTATATATGATATCTGAGCCCCTTAATCAAGAAAAATCTCTAAAAACCTATTCTACCAAAGCTCTAACTCTAAAAATATATCAAAATATCTCACTCATACCTATTCATTACAAATCATGAGCTTTTGACACTTTTTAACTCTAATGGGGTTAATTTACTCAATTAGGTTAGGTTTGAACTCATTCCATGTTTAAAATACACTTTAACTCACCTTGAGTTGGGGTTAGTTCCTAAGCCTATAAATACAAGCCATTGCCTATTGAAAAGAGAGCTTGGAAATTGTAGAGTTATAATGTAGTTTTTGTAGCATGATTTATGTTACTAGTGTTATAATGCCAAAATATTGAGCCAAGCCATAAGAATAATAAATATCAAACCAACATCAATCAATGATGCCAAGGAGAGAAGGATCAAATAATACTCTGTTACCAAAGGTTCTTTGAGCACAAACTGAGGAAGCCATAAACAAATCATTTAGAGATTTCAAGGAAGGTAAGAATTATTATTATTTACATTTTAGTTGGGTTTTTAATTATATTTTATCCATTATGCTCCCCATATGATTTAGGTAAGTGTTATCACATTAGTGTGTTTTATTCAAGTTTTATTACTTGTTCTAAAATAGGATCTAACCTACCTTTTTAGATTCTTTGATCACAATGAGTACTTCAAAAATGCCAAAATCAATAGAAGATCATCTTGGTTTAAAGTATGAACCCCAAAATTAGGGTTTGTTTCATCTTGATGGATCTTATACCAACCTAGATAGTATTATCAGAGGTTTAAACTTAACCCTACATGCTTGTCCTAGTGTTTTAGTGACTTAGGATGTAGTGGTTCTAGATGTGCTTCCCCACTTTGTTATATGCTTATATAGAGACTTTACAACTAAAATTTGGGTTTACATAGCATCATATTTGTCCTATATGGATTTTAAGACAAGGTATGTGAAAAAGGTGTCTATAAAAGCTAAACTTATTTCCCAATTTCACATTGAGCCTTATGGGCCAAGTAGCCCAAACATCAATTGTACTATTCTAGATGAATAAGACCACCTTACTGGTCAAGAACTAAACACTCATTCTGAGGGGATACCTAATGTATTCTTAAATTATTTATGGATTGAGAATCAACTACTTCATCCTTTTATAGGTATTGAAGAAACATACATGGGAGTTTATTGCCTACATGAAGAGAATGAGTTCATGCCATCCCTCACTAGGCCATAAGAGGATACCAGTAGATTATAGAAGATGTTGTTTGATGGATCAAGGATAAATCATGGAGTACATGTAGGTGTAATGATAATATATCCCTCTAATGACAAATATTTTTCATCATATAGGTTCCAATTTAGTTGTTCTTTTAACAATACTGAGTATGAGGGCCTCATCCATGGTCTTTAATGAGCCAACAAGAGGGGAATAAAGTAGTTATAGGTGTACAGGGATAGTGAGATGATATTACATCAAGTGAAAGGTAAAAAACATCCAAAAACCCCTTAATTAAGTCCTACAAACATAGAATGTGGGACCTACTTGAAGACTTTGAAGCCTTCAATATCTAAGTAGTCTTAAGAGAGCAAAATCAACATGATGATAGGTTGGTAGTAGTAGGGGCTAATTTTGACATCCTAAATGATTTGAAGAGGCCTAAAATACATCCACATGTCAAATTCATAGTGATACCATTAGTTATAGATAATGAATCCCTCTACCAAGTCTTTGATAGTGATAAAGCAAATTACTTGTTTCTTACAAGTAGTGGAATTCTCCTCAACAAACCAAAGTAGACTTCAGTAGTAGTATGAGGACCAAATTATTCAACTAAATTAAAATAAACTTCCTAAATGGATGGTCACCCTTGAGGGTATTTTCCATGAAGGATATCATATGAGGAAGGATAGGGCAGTTATGTCTATTGATGAATAAAACTATGAAAGAGTCATCATCTTCAAGGACAAGCTTATCAAGATTAGAAAGGTGAGAAATGAGGAAAAAACATGAATTATTGATATTTTTAGGGAATAATTATATATATTTGCTTAGGAGTACAATTATATAAGGGGTTTTGACCCCAAGCTAGCCCAACATACCATAGAGTTGACAGCCAATGCCAAGCCTGTTAGGCGGAAGCAAAGACCAATCAACCCAAAGATTTAAGAGCTAATGAGAAAATAGTTAACAAAATTGATTGAGTCTAATACAATTTTTTCCTATCAAGCACTCCTCATAGGTAGCTAACCTAGTGCTTATGAGAAATCATAATGGTGAGATATGTGATTCTAGGAATTTGATGGTGGAGGGGAGGTTAGATCAAGTGTTAGTCTTCATATAAAACAATGACATAAACACACTAATAAGCTTAACACCCCCAAGATTAAATCATAGGGGTAGATTAGTTAATAAATAAAAAGTGACAAAGATCAACTAAAATTAAAATAAATACATATTCCTTACCTTCTTTGAATGCTCCAAATGATGTGTTCATTTGGCTTGGTTAGCTTGTGCTTAAGAAGTCTTTAGAAAATGCAGTTGTGTGGGTCCTTCTCTCCTTGGAACCATTTTTGGATTGATATATCTTGATGTCTTAGATTATTATTTTGGCATTATAACACTATGTATTTAAATCATGCACCAAATCCTACATTATAACTTTACTATGCTCAAGCTCTCCAAATGAAGAGGCAAATGATTATATTTACAGGTTTAAAAACTAACCCCAACTCAAGGTAAGTTAAGGTGTAGTTTAAGATTAGAATGGGTTCAAACATATCCTTAGTGAGTTAATTAACCCTAGTAGAGTTAAAATATGCCAAATTGTCATTATTAGCAATGAATAGGCATATTTTATAGACTTTAGGATATATATTACTCTTAAAAGGGTACTTATGAATTCTTAGGATATTCTTGATTTTTGAATTTCATTTTTTAGAATTTCATTAATTGATCATGGATAATTCAACTAGGTATTTGATTTAGTTTAGAATTTTAATTAATTTTGATTAAGATTTTTAGCATTTTTAAGATTTGATTTAATTTCATGTGTGCATTTGCCCCAATTAATTGGTTTATAGGCCAAATTATGTTTTGTAATGTCATGGATTTCTTAGAGATGAATCCATGAGATATTTTTGTTGTTTATGGTAGGATATCTTAATTAGGTATGTCTCAATGGAATTATAATCTTTGAGGAATGTTTCACAAGTAAATTTTGGATGTTTAGTGATTTCTAGGCTTAATTTGTAATGGTTGGTAGAAATTAGTCTAAATTCTAGTATGAAGCCATTGGTGGCCAATTTTAGGTGTCTACAAATTGCCCCTTATTTGGGAAGGCATTGCAATTTGTAAGCATAGTAATATCTTCTTAAATAATTAAAAGGTATTGTATGCTTATGATTTAAATAGAAATGGATGAACTATAAGGTACCCTCTCGAGGAAGCAGTTGGTAAAGGGGTTAGAAAATGGTCCTTTGAAAGAAGGAAGTGAGTAGACCAAAATGATGAAATGAGATGGAAAGGATCGATTTGCCCAAAGGAAGTTATAATCAGTGGCATGTGAAGCTTCTCGAGTTAGGATAGACAAACTAGATGATTTTACCATAGGTGGTTATAATCATCAACATAGGTGGGATAAAAAACAGTGATTATTTTCCCAAAGGTGATTATAATCATTAACCTTCAAATGGATGGAAACACAATGATTTGCCCAAAGGAAATTAGAATAATTGGTAATTCAAGTGGATGGTATATAATGATTTGACCAAAGGTGGTTATAATCATTAGTATCTCAATTATAATAAATAAATGGGATGGTATATAATTATTTGCCTAAAGGTGGTTATAATCACTAGTATCCTAATTATGGCAAATAAGTGGGATGGTATACAATGATATGACTAGAAGTGGTTATAATCATTAGTATCTTGATTATGGAAAACATGATGTGGAACGATGATGGTAAATGAGAATAGAGGATAAATATGAGTTAGGCAACTTACTAGGAAGGAGACGATCACCTGAACTAGCAAAGAAACAAAATTATTGTGTTATTTAATTACTTTGTTTTAGATATGATTTGGATTAGATCAAGAATATTGTTAGTGCTTTTGCCAAGGAGATATCATCACTTCATTACAATGTAGACTCTTCAAGCTAGTTTTTTTATAACACATGGTAGTAGGCATCATGATAGAACACCATGAGGACTTGGGTAAAATATGCATAAGGACTGACTCCCGATCTAATAATCAATTGAAAATAAGGAACCAATGATAAAAATCATGATGACAATGTTAACATATGAATATGGATGGATTCAAGAATAATATGTAAAGAATCACCCAATGAACGTACATAGACTAAATCAAGGCACAATAGAAAAGAAAACAAACAAACAAGTAAATAAACAACAAATAAATAAAATACCAAGAAAATAAATGAAACAAACAAATAATAGTTAGTCATAATGTTAGTAAAAATAACATGACACAAAAAAGATGACAATATTACCATTACAAAATAGGAGACAACTTGACAAACAAACAAGATGGGGGGGATAGAAGAAAAGGACAGGGTGGCTGAGTTGGCTCCATATACACTAGGCAAGTGGACACTACCTACATAGTTATATGGATGTAACATACAATAAAACTTCAAGTCAAATATAGTTATCCCAATAAATGGGATAGAAGAAAATGATGAAAAGGAAACATGATGAATGTTATAGAAGAATGTGGGAATAAACTCACAAAATGGTGAGGTCATGGGACACGAGGGCCAATAAGGATGGAGAAACTATATGACAAGTGGTTTCTTGAGACTTAATGAGGGTTCCCAAAATCCTTAAGGAAAATAAGTGGTCCATGTTTTTGTGTTTTTCTAAATTAGTTTTAAAAATGTTGTTTGAATTTTTAGAGCATCTCAACTTGATGGAGATTGATAAGATACTAAATGGTCCAAGCTCATAAAATGGTGAGAGAATTTAAAATTAGAAATTTCTCCTAAAATAGTGAGAGCATGGAAAGGGGTGACTGAGATGAGCTTAATGTAAATTTATCATTGTCTACATAGTCCTAGGATGGGACCTCAAGTCACTATAGTTTCACCTTATATTAGAGAAATTTGACTAGTGTAGTAGCCAATTCAAACAAAATAGGCAAAGTTGGCATAATGAAACTGTATAGCTTATGAATGGAAAATTAAGTATGTCAAGGCATGATAAACAAATGTTGCCCCTAGTTTTCCCATAGGTAGTTATAACTAGGAAATAATGTCATAAGTCAATGATACTAATTTACCCATAGGCAGTTATAATTAGTAGTAAGAAATGAAGGATGCAAATACCAAAACCTCTATCACACTTCTCTAAAAATATGACCTCTATCTAGAATACTTGAAACAATTGTTGAAATTGATCTGAATTATTGTGCTAAAAGAAGAACCAATGGAATGGAACCAAGATTAAATGGGCTATGTAGGGAGGGTCAAAATAAATTGATCGATAGGAAAGGTATGGTAGAATGGAATTGTAGAATGACAAAGTGATAACATGGTAGAATGTAATAGTATAATGACAATGTGATAACATGGTAGAATGGTATGGTACCAAGAAGAATGTCTATAATATGGTACAACTCAAAATAGTCCTCATAGACAATACACCAAGTCACTCAAGTGAAGTAAATCTTGAGGTGTATAATGTGTATTAGCTCATCAAGTTCATCCCCATGTGGTGTGACAATCCTATATGATCTAGCATCATAGTCTACAATAATGATGAAAGGACCTACCTAGTTGGGTTTAAACTTGCCTATATGTTTCTTCTTGACCATGGTTTTCTTTAAGGATAAGATCACTAAGTTCAAATTCTCTATGTTTCATGCACCAATTGTGGTGGCCATGGATTTGGTTCTAATATGCTTGAAGGTTATTGATTGCATCCATATATTTCTCATCAATTAACTCTAGATTTTATATGAAGTCTACTCAATAGTCTTCATTATCCAGGAAATGCTTCAAAGAGATGTAGAAAGAAGGCAACTTGACCTCAATGGGAAGAATGTCTTTAGTGAGATAAATAAGTGAGTATGGAGTGAAACTTGTTAGAGTGTGGTGATTGGTATAGTATTCCTAGAGGGTGTAAAATATTTGAAGGTGAAAATCATATCCAACATCATTGACAATATTTTTAAGGATGTTGACAATGGTTTTGTTAGATGCTTTTGCCTAGTTGTTACCTTGTGGGTAATATGCCATGGAAAAATGTTGTTTGATTTTGTATTCAACACATAGAAATTTGACATATATATTCTTAAATGATCCTTCATTATAATATATAATGTTATAGGGGATACCATGATGGTAGATAAGGTGGTTAAAGATGAATTTAGAAATTTACTTTGCAGTCATGTAAGTGAGGGGTATAGATTCACACCACTTAGTGAAATATTCTATGGTGGTAAGGATATGTTTATGTCCATAAAATGAGGTGGGGTTTAACTTCTCAATGAGATCAAGTCTCCATGTAGCAAATGACCATGGTGTAAGCATTAGTTTCAAAGTCTTGGATGGGGTATGAATTAGATTAGCATGCCATTGACATTTATCACACCTTTTCATATATGCAACTACATCTACATCCATCATTATCTAATAATATCTGGTACATAAGAGTTTTTTGGATAGGAACACCCTACTAGTGTGGTTTCCACATACTCCTTTTTGAACTTCTCATAATGCTATTGTATAGTCTATCAAAATTAAAAAACAAATTAGAGTTTCATCAAAATTATGGTGATATAGGGTTGGTTCAAGTAAGGTATAACATGCAACATTGTGGACAAAGAATTTGGATTATTTATGGGATAGGTTTGGTGGCATAATTTGATCATAAAGATAGGTGTATAGGTATTAATAATAAGGAGATATGGGACTAATAATATCATAGATCATTGTGATGGTTGATGATTCATGAACTGGTGCTATCAATTTTTCAATGAAAAACTAGTATTATTTAGCCATATCTGTATGTTAAATCAATGATCCAATAGTAGATATGTCATTTATTATTTCATTACTAGCCCTTGGTATATATTCAAATTGGATATTAATAATTTTCTATTTGAGAGTGTCAACCATAGCATTGTAATGATCCAACTTGTCATCCTTGGTTTGAAAATGGTATGTAACCTGATTAATGATTAACTGTGAATCACCATAAATATTAAGATGTTTTATGTTCCATTGTATTACCTATAAAAAACCTACAACAAGTGCTTCATATTTGGCCATGTTTTTGGTACAAAGAAAGATAATTTTTAATTATTTAGAGATTAGATCCCCATATGGAGTAATAAACAAAAGGCTTGCCCCCAATCCATGTGCTATGAATGATCCATCAAAATATAAATTCTAGTGTTGATATTATAGAGGTGTTTTAATGATGGTCATAATGGATTCATCAGGAAATTGGAATGTTAGTGACTCCATATCTACAAGGGGTGCTTCAACAAACTGATCTACAATAAATTTCCCATTGATGGATTTCTGATTGACATACTCTATCTCAAACTCACTAAGAAACATGATCCATCTAGCCATGCAACCTTATAAATATATTTGAATAATATATACTTAAGTGGATCTACTTTGGAAATGACTATGGTCTTGTTGTTCAACATGTAATGTTGTAGTTTTTGAGCTACAAAGACCATAACTAAATAAGCTTTTTTAATGAGCATATAATTATGCTCATATGTGACCAATGTATGACTTAGATAGTACATGATATGATCCTTTCCATTATCGTCATGTTAAGATATAAGTGCCCCTAGGGATTTATTTATAGCTGATAGTTATAAGAGGAACAATTTTCCTAGCATATGAGGATATAAAATAGGCAAATTTGCAAGATATTCCTTTAAATATTGAAAATATTTTTGGCATTCATCATCCTAATAAAATGTTACTCCTTTCTTCAACAAGTGTGTGAATGTGTGGCACTTTTTGGCCAATTGAGATATAAAGCATCTAATAGATTAGATCTTACCTTGTAACTTTTAGAGCTACTTAAAATTGGTTGGTGGTGGCATTTTTGTTATGGCTTGTACTTTGGCTGGGTCAACTTTATTACCATTAGGAGACATAATAAATCCAAGTAATTTTATAGAAGTAACTCCAAAAACACACTTTTTAGGGTTAATCCTAACTTTGTATACATGCAATCACTTAAATATCCTCCTCAGTGCTACTAAATGATCAACTCTAGTCTTTGAATTACCTAGTATGTCATTGGCATAGTCTTCAACAATGTCATGTATTATATTGTGAAATATGATGGTCATGGGTCTTTAATAGGTGGCCCATACATTTTTGAGACCAAATACTATAGCCTAATAATAGAATGTTCCCCATAGAATGGTGAACAGGATTTTATGTTGTTCTTTTGTTGTGATTTGGATCTCATTATAGCCTAAAAATCCATCCATCAGTGAAAGCATTTTATAACCCACTATGGAGTCGACTATCATGCTTATGTTTATTAGAGGAAATTTTTCCTTAGGGAAGGATTTGTTTAAGTCTCTAAAATTAGTGTAGATTCTAATTCCTTCTAGCTTCTTCCTGACTAGAATAACATTAGAGATCCACTTTGAGTAGTTGATCATCATAATACATCTTAATTCTAAGATTTTTTCCAAATTTTTCTTCACTAATACAAAAATGTGAAAATTTATCTTGTGTAATTTTTATTTCATAATTTTGACATTTGGATGTACCACAAGTTGGTGAACAACCAAGGCAAGGTCCAAACCTAGCATGTTAGAGTAAGTGCATGAAAACATATTAAAAAATTCCCTCAAAAGGGTTGTAAAGACTTCAAATTCCTCCTCATTGAGGGACATGCCTAATTTGATCCATTTCAGATCGTTTGGAGTCTTGATGTTTACCTCTATAGTATCTTGAACTAAAAGGGTTGAACCTCTTCAAGAATAGTGGGCAAAGATTTGAACTAGTTTGTAATGGTAGATTCCTCTATTAGGACTAACTCTTTGAGTTCTCCTAGGCATGATGAATCAAAATCCCCCAATAGTAGGGATGGCCATGTGACAAATATGGTTGTAAAATCTTGAATGATTTTCTCAAAAGCTTGTTGTTCTTCAAGATATAATTATGCCTGATAGGAAAGTTTGTCATTGGTGGCATCTTAGATGATTTGATCAAAATCTTGTTGCTCTTCAATGCTAAACTCGAATCTATAGACAAGTTCATCATTGGTGGTTTCTTGGTCTATGTTTAAGGAAGGATGAACACCCCCATCTAATGTAACCTAAAACAAGTTTTCAACACTAGACTGGCCTTTATCTTTACTATTTCCCTGGTCTAAAAGTGCCTCAAAGAGGCTTTCACTTTAGGACCTCAATGCTTTATTTAATTATTTTTGGATAATGGTGTTCATTCGTTATCTAAAATAGGTTTCAAGATCTAACTTGATTGAGAACCCTTGTTTGTGATCTCCTAATAGAACATTGTCCCTAAGGCCTAAAAAATATAGAAGGCCTTATCATTCTAAAATTCATCAACTGGCATGTTAGATTATTTTTAGCCCCAGTATATTAATTAGAGATAATATAATGGAAGTGGATTATGGTGAATTAATATTTGAAGGGTATAAATGACATTAGTGTCAAATAAATTGGTATGGGCTAGGTCATCGAAAGGGATATGATCAAACTCTACTTCAATGTCAACATTGTCATCACCAATTTTTGGTGATGGAAATCGATTAAGATACATGAGGTCATCCCTAGGTGGTTTAAATCTAAGTCCATAGTGTCCTTTATATCAAGTCATAGAAATTGGCTTAAGAATTCCCTATTGATTTGGCCTGAGGCCTCCTCCTTCATAAGCTTAGTTCTCCATGATATGATTAATAATGGTATATTTGGAATTTTTGTAATAATTGACCAATTTTTCATTATACAAACATTTTTCATCATCTACAAGAGGGTCCTATCTTGGCCATAGGGTGGTATGAAAGTGATAAGTGTTGGACTATGTAGTTTAGATTTACCCTTTCTTTGCCATTCCATGCAATATGGTTTAGCTTTAGGTCTTCCAAAGGACTTTAGGTTTTATGTAAGATTTGAAATTTCAAAGGTGTTATGGGTCAAATACTATCTTGGGACATTATTCAAGATGGTATAATGATTGGGCATTTTAGGAGGTGGCATGTGGGAAAGTAAATCAAGGGTATCAAGGTCAATGCAGTTAGCCTCTAGGGAATTAACAAGTATTTCCTTTCCCTTTTACTTATTAGAAACTATATTCATGACAAAATAGTAGTTATATCTTTTAAAATTGGCCTCTAAATTATTACAATGCTTGTATAGGTGCAAATCTTTTGGATTAGTAACTTGCATACCTGAATGGGAGAATTTGATACATTAGTACAATGTCGATGGGATTTCATGAATCTAGTGTATCCAAGGTCTACTCAAAAGCATATTATATGATAAATCAAGATATAATACATGCATAGTGCATCATGGGTCAAGGGCCCAATGATAACTATTAAGCTGATGGTGATTTGTGACTCTCATTTTTCATTATCATAGGCATTTTTTATAAAACCATTATTTCTAACAAATAAAGGTGGAAGGGGACTAGATAGAATAAGTATAAGTTATTGGTGAACTTGTGCATGGTCATAAGATGATAAAAAGTTATTTTTATAAGGTCTAAAAGTGGGAATACTTTCTTATTAGTTTGCCTGTATGCTATCCTAGGTTAATGAAGGATTATCATCATGGGTTAGTTGATTGAGAATGATTAACAATAATCTTGTCTGATTAGTAATTAGTCTTGGATTGATGGAAATGGTGTTAATGTGACATCTTAAAATATGTCTTATAACTATGTTTTAGTCATGTCCAACTGTATGATAGTTTTGTTGATTGTTGGCATCATTCTAGCCTTGGTTCTATCCATTTTATTGATGTTATTGGTTTTGCTACTTAATTTGTTGTGTTTGTTGAAGAGGTTATTGGTTAGGAGTAATTTGTAAATGTGGAATTGGATAATTATATAGTGTTTTCATTATTTATACATATCATGACTCTATTACTCTATTCCCTCCAATATTCTTATTATGATTAAACTACTTGGGTTTGTCATAGTTATTAGCCTAGGTTGGTTACGATGCTTGCACTTGGACTTGGTTTTGATTTTAGCTATTGTTTTGGTTTTGGTTATTTCTCTGATTTGATGAAGTAATTTTAATTTTCCCTTTATTAATGAGGGATATTTCAATCAAAAAAAAATTATCAATGATATTTTTAAAAGTATGTGCACATTACAACTCCAAATTGTATGATATCTCACCATGTAGATTTTTGGTAAACACAAAAACTAATTTCTTGTTTGGTATATTGTGGGTGAATTAGCTTATAAGGTATCTCCATCACTACAAATAACTTGTGAATATTTCACTGACCTTCTATTTGGCCTGTGTAAAATCTACCAATAAAAATCTCATGTTTGAGATTATAAGAGAGTTACCACATGAACTTATTTGAAGGATCATCAAAATTAGACACTGAATTCTTGGGCCATTTTAAAAACCATTCTAAGGATTATCCTATTATACTCCTTGGAAATAACAATAATAGGTATATATTGTTATAGGCAACTAGCTAGCATGCAATAAAGAATTATATCAAATGGGCCTTTGGGTCACCTTTCCCCTTATATTTTTTAAACTTTGGTGGTTTGTACCCTAGAGGAAATTGTATTTGAAAGTAATCCATGTTGAAAGGGTAATAACACACATCATACAACTTTAATTTTTGGTCTATTTACATGCTTAGATGAGGGAAATTACATCCTTCATTTGTTACTATTTTTGGGTGAAGAAACTAGTGAGATCATTGGCTTAAGTTGGAAGATGGGTAGTCAAAATTGGATTACTTTGACAAGGGTATAATGGAGGCATATGTTGGGGAATATTCGATTAGATAGGAAATGGACCAAGAATATACATGCACATATTAGGGTTTGATTGTTGAAATTGTACATACTGTAGTGTGATATTCTAGTTGGGATTGGGTAAATAATCCTAGTTTTTAGAATACTATGGTTGGGATGGAGGAATATGGCCATACTATGCTTGTTGAGGTTGAATAGAGACATGGTATCAACTAGTCATACCTTGATGATTAAGGGGAACTTGTGAAATAATAACCTATCATTAAACTTATGGTACATTTGGCACAAAAGACAATTGTTTCCTAATTGGTACTTGTGAAACATTAAAACCTCTTAGTTGTTTGAATCCCTATTGGGAAGTAGAAGTATGTTAGAGATTAGGCATTTATCACCGACCAATATTAGTATGCTATTTTTTAGACATCATTTAGTTTTAGATCAACATGTTAATCTATGAATGAAGAGATATGTTCATCACTACCTGATGAGGTTAGACATTAGTTTCCCCCTATTAAAGTGGAAATATGTTTTACCTCTACTACGTGGATATGTTGGAAGGTTCTTGTTATTGTGGAATATTACTCATCACCTATTGGGTTAGATTAACATTTGTCACATTTTATTATGGTATGACATTGGTCATTAGTTGACTACTTAATATTTGATGTTGTGTGCTTGAAGAAGTAGCTGGTTGAGGATTAGAGGTAGTTGGTTGAGTTTTGGAAGTATAAAATCCTACCCCCTAAGTTTATGAACTACTCATGGTGTTAGTTAAAGTTACATTTTTTTGTTGACTATTTGTTTGTGCATTAACACCACTTTGGTTTAAATTTAATGTTACTTAATTACTATCCACTATGTTCAACTCACTATTTTGTGTGGAAGCAGAAGACACCTCCTTGATGGTTGGGGTATTGAACATGTTTTCTCTAGAGGTGCTTTGTGCAACTAGGTCTAAAACCTAATTTTTTTTATCTTGTCAACTTAATTAAGTCTCCTATTGAAGCAAGTGACTTAATAAGAGGTGCATTTGACATGATCATATTATTAAAGTTACATGTTAGGTTTTGATATGTCTAGTATGATATTTTCATTTGAATTAAGTGGTGTTCCATGAGGGCCATTTATGTGACAAACATATGAGGATACTGATATGACATTGATACTATGGAATGAGGGTTGATAAAAGAGGCATGTTCATTATTCTGATTATAAGACATGTTGTAAGACCCTCTTACTAGGTTTGGTAAGTTGTCATGGGGAAAGTCTACCAAAAACTTACCCCCTAATTTTTTATCTCTATTATCATAGGCTGATGCTATTGTAACATAATATGGTTTCTATTATTCTTCTACAATCAAAGGTATGCTAGATA
This sequence comes from Torreya grandis, assembly GCA_037957365.1. NCBI lineage: Eukaryota > Viridiplantae > Streptophyta > Pinopsida > Cupressales > Taxaceae > Torreya > Torreya grandis. Next base: position 894,446 of record JARHVA010001953.1, read on the forward strand.
AATATTGGGATGTCTATTCTTATTCTTGCTCCATGTATGGAGGTGTGCTAACCAAATAATGGGCCAAAATATCTTGACTTTATTCCCTTATTTGAGTGTTATAAGGTGGATAAGAATTCATTTCCCAAAAACATCATCTGTATAAAGGTTTTGAATAATTTTCTCTTGGGTGACAACATTTACATACCCTAGAATATACATGACTCCATTATGTGTATAATGAGACATGGTAAAATCAATGGCAAAGGTTTTAAAATAATAAAGGTTAGAATTATACAAAATCTAAAAATTTATGTTTGAAAAGACAAAAGGTTCAAACTCTATCTAACCTGGTCAAAGGAATGGAGATGTATCTCTAAAATGTCTATGCAAAGACTTGGTAAAAACAATATAACATCAAATTTATAATTTTAAATGTCTCACAAAAATAAGGTCAATTAAATTTAACTAAAAACAATATGCTAAACTCTAGGTCCAAATATGTTCTAAATAGGTCTAAACTAGGAAAGGAAAAGTTGCTAGGTCTTTTGGCCAAATGCAGAATTAAAATATAGGCTCAAAAAAGGTATATGATAGGAATCTTATCCAAATGTATCATCAAAATTTAGACTTTAAACAAAGGGTTTATTAACTCTAAAAAACTTGGAACACTTTGGCATAAATAATACACTAGATTCTAGACATAAACATGATCGAATTGGTATGAGGCATGAAACAAAAGGTACATGAAGATAGATTAATTCTCTCAAATAAAGGTATAAAAAATATAGTTTTAAAATTTTGGGTCAAAAATTAATTTAAGTTATGCAACCCAAAAGATAAATATCTATGTATCAGCCCCTACAAGATGAGACTTAAATAGAAATCAATCAATGTTTGAATCTAAACTTGTCAAAGTTAATTATAAACTCAACTTTGGAAAACTTGGGCTTTATTGACCAATAATCTATGCAAATTTTAATAATGTAACAACACTAAAATAAATATCCCATAAGACACATGTGATTGGTTTAAAACAATGACAACTTGGACTTAAGATAAGATAAATCTATGAAATAATTTGAGCAACATAATAGTGTTAGTGATCTCAAAATGTATAAACAATGTTTTATTTCAAATAATTCTAAGGCTCAAAAGTTGAATTGATTTGGGTAGCATAATGTTACCTATTTCAATCAAGTGACACACACAATGTTTTTGACACAAAGTTTTAAGGCATAAAGTATGGTGCCAAATGGATGGCATAATGGCTCCTCAAACAATGGAGTAGTGTCAACACAAGAATAATTTTTGGTGTGGGAAAAAAAAAATTAGACTCAAAACACTAAGAAATAAAATGAAAAATAATAAATAAAAATAAGTATATCATCCTAGATCCTAACAAGGTATGGCAAGTGGGGTTAACTAAAGCTTACAATTTATGACTAGCTAGATTAATCTCAAGTGTGACTAATACAAGTGAAGCATCACATCAATTGAGTTCATACCAATCAACTTACTATTCAAAGGTATATTCATTTGTATAGTGATTTCATCCATGTACTTCCTAGTGGATTCCCCTATTTGACCAAACCTGACTCAGGCCTTCATTATGAAAAGAGAGGTTAACCACTCAACCCCTTGGATCTCATAGTATATGTACCCTAATTTGTATACCCCACCATGGAGTGGGGTTAAAACATTTACAGGAGATGAATCCTTAGGTCAATGCTTCCCTAAATAATTCATGAAGAGGAAATGACTTCCCCTCCACAAGACAAAATGCATGAAAATAAAACTAAGTTGATAGACTTTAGGGTTGCTTTTAGATCACCCAAACCATGCAAGTTTTGGGGAGTGTTGTCACTAAATATTGCACCCTAAAATAATTTATTTAGGTTTCTTCTAAATTTGGGCAACATGGGAACATTTATATGTATGTGGGTGTACCTATATTGGAAATGAGCCTCTAAATTTAAGGGCTAGCTCCTTGTATGTATTGTGAAATGATTATCACTTAAAACTATTGCTTACTTATGAGGAAAAGAGTTAGAGAATGCATAAATTGAACCTACTCTAAAGGAGGTGATGGACCAAAATGTCTTACATGTGACCATCATATTTCTATCATGATGAAACAAGGCATACAAACTAGTCTCTAAGTCTTAATGGGTTCTAACAAGATAATTTCAATATAGAGGTGAGATATGAGCAAAAACACAAGGAAAATGAATTAGAGGGTAGATTTCACACTCCAAGGATAATTTTATACTTTAAAAAGATTTAAACATTAGAATACACTCTATATGACCTATTAAATTATTAACTCTTTCTAAAATATGAAAGGATAAGGGAAGGAAGGATATAAAATTATCACTTGACATCACCATACATCACTTGTAAACTTAGATAATTGTTCAAAAATTAGAAATAGACTTACATTAATGTTCAAAGCCAAAATATGACATAAATCTAGTAGGAATTCACCATACATGGTGTGGTCTATTATAAAGGCAAAAATGGAAACTACTTATAGCATTTGAGAGAGATAAAATCGGAAAAGGGAAATCCCAAGGGGAAACAAATGAGTTTAGCCTCATTTGAACCATAGTTACAACTACCTCTACCAATATGCTTCCTTGGAACTTCTTGATTGATCCAAGTTATCTCAAATAGTTGAAATGATTTATTATTCCTTAACTCGTGATCCATACAATTGAAATTATGGGATAAAGTGGTTTTGAGCTAAGTTTTAGCATCAATGTCGTTACAAAAATCAGATCCATTTGTTAGAAATTTGTCCTAGTGCTAACTACTCCTAACTGGTTTGTCATGGCATAAAAAAGTGGAAAGAAGGGCTCATTTCATGTAGTTTGTCCTAGAGATGAAACCATTGGATCTTACATGTATGCCTTCATGGCATCCTTTGAAATGTTGGCACTTGTTCAAATGAAACCATGCTCGAAATTATCTTCATGTTCATGGGTCTACTATAGATGGAAAACCAATTTTAAACTATTGTTTTTCTTACTATCTTTATATTAATTCAAACTTATAGAGTGTATATTCATTTTATAGATCTAAATAAGTCCAAATAGACCCATTATATCATTACCAAAATTGATAATTTATAGATGCATGGACCTTTATTTTAAGAATGGTGAACACAGTCACCAAATAATGTTACAACCTTTAAAAGATGGACCCTATATGTAATAAATATATGAAATAGAGGTCCATATTGAAATTAAATGGCATCCCTATATGTTCTTAATCACCTAACTATATCATTGTGTCCACTTCATGTAATTTAATCAAGATCTAATAGAAGCATGTGCCCTTTGAAAAGCTTTCCCTAGTTTGACCTTGGTTATGTGTTTGATATCCATGAAGTCCCTTAGATTTTTTACCTTTAATTTAAATCATCATCAATATCTGGTACAAATCATTGACTCATTGACCCATATTACATCATTTATATTTCTTAGTATGAATGATTATGAGTCATCAATTTTGCCCTTGACTTGTCAACTCTATCCAAGTTGGTGCCATATTGTAGCCCTACATTTGATTTCAAGATCCCACTATCAGTCTATCATTTCATGCACTTATGCCATGTGTCAACCTTTTGATCTCCTTGACCTTTTGACTCATACCACACCATTGGATCAAGATGCATGATGTAAGGTGGAATGTTAAATCTACTAGGACCCACTATTTAAAAACCAATGGATATTTCATGAGCTTAAATTTGATGTTCGTATTCCCATCAAATGATGTTAATATGACCATAATTGAATTTCATGTAACCATAAAATTTAAGTTCATAAGGGTTTGATTTTCTTAGGATTTATTTTGACATTAACACAGATGTCTTAATCTACTAGTTCAACATTGAAGCTTTTTATCTTAAGCTAGGAAGCTTGCACAGACTTGAAAATTTCAAGACATGTTCTTAGAATGAAGAACTATTTGGCACTAAAATATTTTGGCTCATGGGGGCTTCTTGATTTAAGATAAAAAAAATGCACAAATGATCTGGTTCATTTGTTCCCATGTGACATGCATAATGGCATGGCCCCTTAGACTCAACAAGATGAACTTGGGAGGCTTAGATCACAAGATAAAAGGTTCATCAAGATATGAAACTTATAGAACATGACCTTGGCACTAGGGACATTGATCAAACATGGTATAACAATCACGTGATGATTTTTGAGCATATTTATAAATTACACAAGTAAGCTTTTCCATTTTAGTTTCTATGTGATGTCCTGGTGATGGTTTGTCTTCATAAAGCCTATTCCTAAGATACTAATTGATATTTAAAATCTAGGATGAGTTCCTTAGGGAATAAGCAAAAATTTTCCATGCTCTAACTTCATTGATCACCATGAAGACTTGCCACTTGCATATATGACCCTAAAATGACCCCTAAGATATCAAATGGCATAAGGATTGAATGAAACCATGACTAAGACTAGAATGGCATATGAAATTAAATCAAATGATTTAAAACATACCCTATGACACTATAAAAATCCCCTATACAAGATTATTACTATAGGGGGTTGACTCATTTTGGCATGAAGTAAAACTGATCAACATCTTTGGTGATTTCCCAAGGGTGGCATGATTGCTATGCCATAACCAATTACCTAATCCTATCCATTGGGATATGGAGTCACATGTACAATAGGTTTGATACACAAAATTCATTAAACAACACACAAAACATAAGGAAATACAAAGAAGAAGCAACACATAGAAAATAAACTAAGCAAACTACACTTGTGCTTAAAATTACTTATTAGAACACAACACACACAACAAAGGGAATAGATACCTATTCTAATATTTATAAAAGAGACCCTCAGTTATTAATAACAGGGTTTCAAATGTATCCCATTCACAGGGATAGGCATCTCTTCTCCATTCATCCTTGCTAATGAAAAGGAGTTATTTTGCTTACACTTGATGATGACATATGGTTTACTCCATAGGGTATCAAATTTAGTATGTCTCCTTGGTTTTGGTCTATCTTCATCCTATTTCAATACTATGTCACCTTATTAAAATGATCTTTGAGTTTCCTTATTTTCAAAAGACCTCTTCATTATTATTTGGTGATGCTCCATATCTTGATGAGCTTTATCTTTAACCTCCTACAACTCTATTAACTCTATCAATCTCACATCCATTTGAGTGTTCTCAAGTATCTATAGTTGATGTGATAACTCTAAGGCAAGAAAATATTGAGATATAGACAACATAGCTTCCCTTCCATAGACAACAAAAAAATTATAATTCCCTATTGACCTCTTGGGAATTATCCTATCAACCCATATGGATGTCTTAAATTTGGTGTGCTAAGATTTTTAGTTATGCTCCAAAATTCTCTTGATGATTTTTATTAGGTTATTGTTAGTAGATTCAACCAACCCATTACTTTGAGGGTAATAGTTAGATGAAGTGATCAATAATGGCATGCCATTTTTATTTTCCTAATCATCTATCTTATCACCCATGAAATCAAGAGCATTATCTAAAATAATAGTAGGAGTACCAAACTTTGTTATGATGCTCTAGAACTCTGATATATCATTATCATCAGCTTCCTTCAATGTTACTACCTTAACCCATCTTGTAAAATAGTCAGTTGCTATGAGTATCCATTTATGACCAGTACTTGATGGGGGATTTATCATGCCAATGAAATCAAGACCCCATTGCATGAAAGGTTGATCAACCTAGACAAGCTTTAATGTAAGAGTTGCAAGATTATACTTTCCTATAAATAAATCACATTATTTACACCTTCTCACCCAAGCATGGAAATCCTTGAAGAGCCTGGGATAATAATAGCCAACCCTCATGATCTTGGTAGCTATGGTTCTTGGAGAGAAATGACCTCCTAATTTTCCATCATGAAACTTCTCAAACAACACTCCAAAATGATCATTATCAATGCATCTCAATAGCACACCATTTATATCCCTCCTTAAAAGCACAACATCCAAAATATAGAAGGGGATAGATTATAATCTAAAATATCTCCTTTGTGATCTATTCATATTGTTAGGATACTCACCATTTTGGTGAAATCTGATCACATCCTATGTCTAATGTAGAGGTAATGAACTGATTGATTGGGACCAATCATGATTGACTAGAGCCTCTTCTTTTGACTCATGAAGATATAAAGATATATATTCATAAAATCCTTTATCTATTAGAAAATTTTTCACTTTGATAGAAACATCATACTCCCTTACCTTAGTGATCCACCCTACCCTCTTTTCACTAAGATATTTTCTCAAAATAAATTCTTTGCTTCTGGGATGAGAGACCATAACATTAATATTAATATTTGAAACCATATGTATAAACTTCTTTAGTACTATTACAATATCAAGGGCCTATTTCTCCACAAAGGTGTACTTAACTTCATAATATTCTAGACCTTGACTAAAGAATGCAATAGGTTACTCCACACCCTCATCATTATTTTGCATCAATATGGCTGAGATAGTATCAAGGTTAGAAAATGAATAAAACATGAATTATTTAGTAAAATAAAGGTTTACAAGAGTAGGGGATTATAAAATTACTTTCTTTATGGCTTTAGACTTCTCTCACCCTCTTTGGTCCAAGAAAATATTTGCTTCTTCTTGAGCATAACTATGATAGGTTTCACCAAAGATACAAAACCAGGTATGAACCTCCTTATAAAATTTATCTTTCCTATGCAACTTTGAAGACATTTCTTATGTTTTGGAAATGATAAGCCTAGAATAACCTCTATTCTCTTAGGATCAATAGTCAGACCATTTGTGGAAATAATATGTCCGAAGATATTACCTTCATGAATAATAAAGATGCACTTCTTTGGATTAAGAGATAATCCATACTACATACATATTTCAAACACTTGTCTCAAGTGTTTCATGTGTTCATTATCATCTTTAAAAAATATTGTTATATCATCTAGATAGATTAATAACATCTCATTGATCAAACCTTTAAAGGTCATGTCCATTGCTCTTTGAAATGTGGCCCAAACATTTGATAGACTAAAGGGCATCTTCCTATAAGCAAAAGTACCCCATTTATTAGTGAATGATATCTTAAACTAATCATCCTCACTGACTAAAATCTGATTATAGCCTTAATATCCATATAGAATATAAAAATGTCGAGAACCTGAAACCATTTGTAAAATATGCTCTATTGAGGGTAGATGATAGTGATCTTGAGTGACACTCTATTAAGATCCCTAAAATCCAAAAAAAGTATTATCTCCCCATTATTATTTATAATAGGCACAAGGTTAGTTACCCATGTTAAATTCTTGATGGGAAATATTATCTCATATTCAAGGAGTTTGGTAAGTTCTAACCTCATGAGTTACTCAACCTTGGGGTTGATGGGTCTTTTCTTCTGTCTAACTAGTTTAACTCCAAGCTCCAAATCAATGGTATGGTGTGATAGGATAGGATATAATCCTTTGAGGTATTATATTCCAAAGAAAACATATAATGAAACTCTCTATAGAACTCAATGAATGCTTGCTTTTCTAATGTAGACCATACCTTGCCTAGTTTGAGGAGTTTATCCTTGAAGATTAGTACTCTTTCATAATTATCCTCTTTTGTAGACATACTCATTTTCTACTTATTATTTTTATAATTCTCATATAAGATAATTTTTAAGGTCACCAAAACCTTAGGTATCTTATTGGTTCTAAGTTTCACTATCCGATCACCAAATTTTTCTTGGAGCCTCCTATGATTCCTTAAAGAAAACTTAACCTCATTTTACAAAAATCATACAATGTCTTTGTCATTTTCAAACACTTTAAAAGAAAATTAATTATCAGTTACAAAATTTCTAATAATTATGTTAATATGATATTGTTTTCCCTCCTCCTTTATGGTAGTTGGAGTGTCAAATTGAGCTCCTATGGTAGCTAGTCTATCAACATGACTATTCTTCTCCCTTGGGACTGAGTGAATATTGAATGCATTTAAATATTCAAGAAAATTCCATACCTTATGCCTATATTCCTTAAGTAAATGGTTTTTATAATCAACCACATTCTTCACATGATGCACAACTCATTCAATATCTCCATACACTTGCAAGTTCTTGATTTCTTTTTTCTTTTCCCATTGAAGGCCATGAATCAAACCTTCATACTTATCCACATTACAAGTAAATATAAAATTAAATATATATGAAGCATAATATTGTTGTTTATATGTAAATACCAACATAACACCAGCCCCTACACCAAATTTACTTCTTGAACCATCAAAAACATCTTCCACAACTCATCATCTTCACCCTCTTCCTTGGCAAGTAGAGGTGTTGGTACTCCATATATAAAATATACTCTTAGATTATTTTCTTCCATGAGAGCATAAGGATCCTAATCATAATTATTAGTATAAAATTCATCAAGAGACAAATATACAATGCCCTCGAGCTTGGAGGAAGTGCCATCATCTAGAATATAATCCTTTTCTTCATGAACAACATAATTCAAATTAAAACTTATCTTAATGTAAGGTTCAATATGAAACCTTATAAGGGGTTGTGTACTAATTATCACCTTGGAACTATACCTTGTTCTAAAATTGAATAAATACCAATCATCTAAGATATATACACCTATCTTGGCTATGAAGTCCTTTGATAGGCAGATTGCAAAGTGGGTTGGTAGATCAACCACAAATATGTCTTACAAGACAGGAAAAATATGAAAAACATTAAAGAAAACCTTCAAGCCTTTTATTATTCCTAATATATTGGTAGGTGTCACATCTAAATAAAGTACTCCTTTACTATGTGGCTCATATTTGAGGCTTAGTTTGTTAGATATAACTTTGGGCATGACAAAAGTATAAGCTCCACTATTGACTATGCAATTGTTTACCAACTTGTCACCTATAATGAGGGTGAGGTAAAATGGTGGAGGTTTTTCAGCCCTAGTGAATGGTTTAATAATTTTACTAGGAGAATTTTCAAGAGAAACATGGCCATGACTTTGATTTGAGGGTGAGACACTAGTAGGGATAATAGATAACTACTTTTGTAGGAGTTATTTTTGACTAGGCATATAAAGAACATCTTAAAGAGAAATGAATGTTTTAGTGTTATTTAAAGAATATACAATGTTTAAATAAGTCATACTTAATTTATCTTGGGATTTTTTGGGTAGATAATTACTTGGAACTTGAGGAATAGGAGCACACCTTACCATATTTTGGCTTGATGGTGATGTAGAAGTTTTTGGAACTATCACACTTACATCTATTTCTTATTGCCTTTCAAGAGGATTGTATGAAACTATGAGAACTATAATACCACCTCCTAGATCCTTCTTCTTGGCCCTTTTTTTATCTATAATAGATGCTCTTTGATTTAGCACAAAAGTTTCTTCAACTAGAAAATTGTTGAAGATATCTCCTTGAGGTTGCCAATCCTCATTAACTTGAGTCATCACCTCTTCCTCATTTGATAGGATGGGAGTAACTAATCCTTGACCCACTAAATATTTATCTCCATTCTTATTGGCATCCATGAATTGGTCTTGCTACCAATCTTTTCCCTACAAAAAATTTCTATAAATTGGTACCATCTCACTTGCATTGGTGGTAGAGTTAGGATTGTATGCATTAGAAGGAATGATGGGATTAGTCTTCCATTTCCCTCTTCCTTTTAAATATTTTTGACCATACTATTTCTAATAGGAGTAAGGATTTTTATAGGTACCTTATTGCATATTATCTTGCCTATTTTGAGCCTATAAGGCTAGGAACTTTACTTTCTAATCAACATTATTTTTTGCTTGCTTAAGAGCCACCTTAGTTTTGGTATTGACATTAGAAAATCGATCTACATCTAGATTATTAGCAGAAGCATGAGATAAGGGAGGCATAGATACCTTAGGAGGCAATATTCTAGCTTGGATGAGACTATTCCTAGCTTTGATAGCAAGATCATATGATTTAGGGAGAGTGGAATATCCCATAGATTAAAGCATAACAACAATTTCAGCCCCAATGGCTTTCAAGCAAGTAGGGAACACAAAACTAGTAGGTGGTCTCATTGGAGGAGGCAATTTATGTCAATTCTTCTAAAACATTTCATTGAAGTCATGCATTATTTCTTTGGGTCCCCTTTGTATCATGTTGAGCTAGTGTATGAGAGAGGCATGGCCACTTTCATTTCCACATATGGAAGTCAACAACACTCCAAACTCATCCCAAGTTGTGATGCATCCACCCTATAGAGTCCTATACCAATCAAGTGCCTTCCCTTTAAAGGACATGGATAGGAGTCTAATGGTAATGTTATCTCCCACAATATTATGTAAACTACAAAAGATAGAAACATCTCTAATGTGATCACTAGGTTTGACATGACTCTCACCATTAAATGTGGGCACACATTTCATGGTGCTAGGAGGAATGACATCATATGTGTGAATTTGAATTGGATTATCAGTATTAAAGGAAATGAAAGAATAAGGTCTAGCCATGTATTTTTCTTCAAGATATTAAACTTATTTATCCTCTTAAACCTCTTCCTCCATAGAAAAATATACTCATTCTTCAAAGGGAATATTAGGTTGTGGATACTGAATTACAAGTGGAATTTTAGGCTGAATGGGTGGGTTAATATGATTGGCTAATCTAGCAGAGGATGACCTAGTGAGAACCATGAATTATGAGGGGAAATTTATAAAAAAAATGGCCTTGAACTAAATTTACCATGGAGTCACCAAATCCTAAGTAACACACCAATATGTAGCTAATGTTTTCAAGACCAACATTCACCTTGACAAGTTGTCTTAAAGATAATGTTTCCCACTAGGCATGCTAGAACTGTTATCAACAAATATTGCACCCTATAAGAAGTTATTTAGGATTATTATATATTTGGGAAACATGGGAAAATTTACAAGTAAGTGGGTGTACTTGTATTGGAAATGAGCCTTTAGATTTAAGGGCTAGCTCCTTGAGTGTATCATGCAATGCTTACCACTTAAACTATTGCTTACTTATGGGGAAAAGAGTTAAATAATGCATAAATTGAACCTAATATAAAGGATGTGATGCAAAAAAATTTATTAAACATGACCATAATATTTATACCATGATGAAACAAGGAATAAAAACTATTCTTTAATCTTAATGGGTTATAACATAAGCATTTCAATATAAAGGTGAGATGTGAGAAGCAACACAAGGCAAATGAACCAGAGGGAAGATTGCACACTCCAAGAATAATGTTACACTTGAAAAAGATTTACACACTAGAATACACTCTATATGACCTGTTAGACCAAGAAATTTTTCTCAAACATGAAAGGAAGGACAGATAATTATCACTTCTCATCACCATACATCACTTACAAATTTAGACAATTATTAAAAACTCAAAAATATACTTGCATTAATTTTCAAAGGACAAATATAACATCAATCTAACATGGATTCACCGTACATGGTGTGGTATATTATAAAGGTCAAAATTTTAGCTACTTATAACATTTAAGAGAGATAAAATGGGAAAAGAGAAATCCCAAGGGGAAACAAATGAGTTAAACATCATTTGAATCGTAGTTATAACTACCTCTACTAGTATAATTCCTTGGAACTTCCTAATTGATCTAGGTTATCTCAAATAGTTTTAAAAAATAATTATTCCTTCACTCATGCTCCATATAGTTACAATGATGGGATCAAGTGGTTTCAAGCTAAGTTATAGCATCAATGTAGTTACAATAATTAGATCCATCTATTAGAAATTTGTCTTGGTGTTAATTGCTCCCAAATGGTTTATCATGGATTGAAAAAGTGGAGAGAAGGGAACATTTCATGTAGTTTGTCTTAGATATGAAACCATTATATCCTATGTGTATGCCTTCATGGTATCCTTTGAAATGTTGGCACTTGTTCAAACTAGATCATACTCGAACTTGTCATCATGTTCATGGGTCCACTATAGATGAAAAACCAATTTCAAACTATTAATATTCTTATAGTCTTTATATTGATGCAAACCTATAGAATACATAGTCCCTTTTTTGGATCTAAATAGATCCAAATAGACCCATTCTATCACTACCATAACTGAGAGTTTATAGATGCATGGAACCTTATTTTAAGAATGGTGAACACAATCACCAAACAATGTTATAACCTTTAAAAGATGGAACCTATATGTAATAAATATATGAACTAGAGGTATATATTGATCTTAAATTGCATCCCTATATGTTATTTATCTCTTGAATACATCATTATGTCTTATTCATGGTGTTTGATCAAGCTCTAATGGTAACATGTATACTTTGAAAAACTTGTCTAGTTTGACCTTGGTCATGTCTTCGATTTCTATGAAATCCCTTAGCTTTTTGTCCTTTAATTTCATTGGTTATTAATATTTGGTTTGGATCATTGACTCATCAACCCATCTTGCATTATTGATCCTACTCGATATGAATGATCATGAGTCATCAATCTTTCCCTTAACTTGTCAACTCTATCCAAGCTAGTGCCACATGGCAGCCCCACATTTTATTTTAGGATCTTATTGTCAGTCTATCAGTTTACATGCTTATGCCATGTGTTAACCTCTTAAGATCCTTGACATTTTATCTCATCTTATACCATTGGATCAAGATAAATGATACAATGTGGACCGTTAGACCTGATGGGACCTACTATTTGAAAACTAATGGCTATTTCATGAGCTTAAATTTGACATCCAATCTCTCATTAAATAAAATTCACATGACCATAATTGACATTAATGAAACCATAAAATTTAATCTCACAAGGGTTTTCTTCACTTGGGTTTTATTTTGATGTTATCACATATTTATTATTCTATTAGTTCAACTTTAAAGCTTCATATCTTGAGCTAGGAAGCTCACACAGACTTGAAACTTTCAGGACATGTTCTTGGCATGAAGAACTATATATCACTAAAATATTTTGGTACATAGAGGCTCATTTATTTAAGATAAAAAAACACACAAATGAGTTAGTTTATATATTCTCGTATGACATGCATGATGGCCTGGCCCCTTAGACTTGGCAAGATAAACTTGAGAGGCTTAGATATTGAGATATAAGGCTCATCAAGATATGAAACTTGTAGAGAATGATCTTGTCACTAAGTACATTGATCATGTATGGTTTGATGGTCATGCAAGGATTTTTTAGAATATTTATAAATTTTACAAGCAAGCTTTTCCATTTTTGGTTTCCATGTAATGTCCTGATAACTTTCTAGCTTCACAAATCTTATTCTTGAGCTACTACTTGATATTTGAAAGCTTTTATGCATTCCTTGAGGCATAAGAAAACTTGTTCCATGCTCCAACTACATTGATCACCATGAAGACCTACCACTTATATATATGACCCTAAAATGACCTCAGAGATATCAAATGGCATAATGATTGAACCAGACCATGACCAAAACTAGAATGACATATGAATGACATCAAATGAGTTACAACATACCTTGTGACATTATGAGAATACCATATACAATATTCTAACTATAGGGGGTTGGCCCATTTTGGCTTGAGATAAAAATGGTCAATAGGGAGAGCCTAGATAACTTTCTTTCCATGCCTTTGACTAGGAAAAAATGCAAGTGAAAAGGCACTTTTGTCATCCCATGTTCCATATAAGGGATGGGAGGAGAGCATACATTCACTATTCATTTTTTGAAAACAAATAAACAATTTCAAACAAACATTTTCAATGAATTTGAAATCTAAGTGACTATTAATTGATGCACCAATTGAAATGTTTGATTAGGTTCTTTACTTAAAACCTTGGCTTAAGTGTGAAAACATGAAAAAAATTTACACAAAACCAATTTAATCAAAACCATCTAGGTTTATAATAAGCACAAAAACCCAAATATTCAAGATTTAGCCTAAGTTTGTTTTTAAACACCAAAAAAAAAGGATTCAAAACTTAGCCATTCTAGATTTTTTTTAAACACCAATGTTAAATGTGAAATATTTAACAATTTAATTTTAATACCCAAAATTAAATGTAAACAACTTATCTAGATTCTTTTTAAAACACACAAAATGAAATATTAAAACCATTTAAAAGTGAAAATTTTGTGATCTAATCATGCCTTGGCCCTACAATGGTTAGATGGTCTCCTCCTATTTTAGAAACACTTTCAATAGTGAGCAAATAAAAATTCAAAAGATATCTCTTAGGTTTGTGTTTTCAAAACATAAAGACTAACATCAGTCAGAATTGACTGATGTTGGTTATAAGGTGACTGATGTCAATCAATCTCACAGAGAACCAATGATGGTTGTAAAGAATCTATATCAATCAATTAAGATCAATATCAGTTAATTGTGAACCTAAAATAAAAACCAACATGAGGTAAAAACATTGGGCTAGCTTAAAATATGATAAAAACTCTTCTAAACTTGTAACATAGTGGTTAGGTAGAGAGTATAAAGATCAAAGAAACCAAGAAAAAATAGTTATGATTGCTAAAAAGATTAAAAATAAAAGTTTTATTAGTTTATTTTCCATTGTAACCCAATTGATGATGGTCACCTAGAACTAATCTTGGTTAGGCAAAATTGATGACAATTTGGTAAAACCAATGCTAGTTATACTTGATCGATATTGGTCTCTTTGTAGATCTAAGTTAATTTAAAAATTAAAAATATAAAAAAACAAATATAAAACTACAATTTTGAAGATATTAAAATGTTAATTTCATGATTTATGAGTTACATCATTGTCTCCTTAGTATGTGGAGCTTGAAGAGTCCCATCGGACATGCCATTTGTGATGCTAGGAATTTAACAATGGAGGGGAGGTTAGATCAAGTGTTAGTTTTCATATCAAATAATGAAATGAAATCACTAACAAGCCTAACACCTCCATGCCTAAATCATAGGGGGATCTTAGTGAACAAATAATAAGTGAAAATTATCAACTAAAATGCAAATAAATACATATTCCTTACCTTCATTGAATGCTCCAAATGATGTGTTTGTTTGGATTACTTGGCTTGTGCTCAAGGAGTCTTTGTAAAATGGATTTGTGTGGATCCTTCTCTCTTTGGCACCATTATTGGCTTGATATGGTTTCTTGATGGATTATATTATGATTTTTGAATTATAACACTATGTATTTGAATCATGCACCAAATCTTGCATTATAACGTTACTATGCTCAAGCTCTCTTAATGAAGAGGTAAATGTTCATTTTTATAGTATTAGAAACTAACCCCAACTCAAGGTAAGTTAAAGTATAGTTTAAGCTTAGAATGGATTCAAACCTAACCTTAGTGACTTAATTAACCCCATTAGAGTTAAAAGGTGTCAAATGGTCATGATTAGCAATGAAGAGGCATATTTAAGATATTTGACAACTCTCATAAAGGTAATTGTGAATTCCTAGAATATTCTTGATTTTTGAATTTCCTTTTTTAGAATTTCATTAATTTCACATGGATAATTCAACTAATAATTTTATTTATTTTATAATTTTAATTAATTCTATTTATAATTTTTAGTATTTTCAATATTTTATTTAATTTTATGCATGCATTTGACCTAATTAATTAGTCTATAGGCCAAATTGTATGTTATAATGATGTGGATTCTTAGAAATGAATTCATGAGAGGTTTTTATTGGTTATGGTAGGGAACCCCAATTAGGTATGTCTTAATGTAATTATGAGATTTGAGGAATGTTTCACAAGAAAATTTATGACATTTAGTGATGTCTAGGCTTAATTTTTAATGGTTGGTAGAAATCAATCTAAATTTTGGTATGAAGCCATTGGTGGCCAATTTTAGGTGCCTATAAGATTTGATTATGTGTGTAATTTAGACACTTCAAGAGGTTCTCTTTGAAATACCATTACCCCTTACCATCCATGGAGTAACTCCTTCAAATGGTTGTTAGTTCAAAATGTTTCTCTTTTAGATGGTTACTTAGGGTACAATAAGGTGCTAGTCAAAGAGGAAGACCAATACAAGACTACCTTCACCAAAAAGTGGGGCACTTATGATTATAATAATATTAATTTTGGACACTCAAATGTTGGAGTTACTTTTCAAAGAGTCATGTACATGGATTTGTAAATTTTGCCCAATTAGATGGTGCTTGTGTACCTGAATGACATAACATTTTTCTCCAAAAGGGATAGCAAACACTTGGAACACTTAAACATGATATTTGAAAGATTTATAGAGTATGGTATCTCATTAAATCCCAATAATTAAGTGTTTACTATCCATGAGGGTAAATGATTAGGTCATATTGTCTCAAAGCAAGGACTAGCCATTCATCTTGATAAAATAAGTGTAATCTTGGACTTGTCATTGCCAAGCATAAGAATGGACTTAAAAGTTTCCTTGGAAAGATAAACTTTGTAATAATGTTTATACCTATTTTTACAATCTTGGTTAAACCTATCACTACTACCTTGAAAAATAATCAGGTATTCACTTGGACAAGAAAAGGCAAAGTAGGATTTAAAGCTATGAAACAAGCCATTTCTCAAGAACCTACATTAATGAATCTTGATTTATCAAAATATTTCATCTAATATTCCTTTGTAAACATTGATAACATATCAATTATGTTGATGTAAAGGAATGGATAAGGGCTTGAATAACCAATTATATTTTTTTATCCAAGGGCTTGAAGGGTATGAAGAAAGGTATAATTTCATAGATAAATAAGTCCTTATAGTTGTGATAAGTATAAAAATGTTTAGGGATATGCTATCCAACAAAAAAATATACCTTATGGTGTATCATCCTGGAGTGAGAGACTTCCTTCTCAATAAGGACTTGAATAAGAACACAGCTGGTTAGATTACAAGAGTCATGGAATATGACATATAAGTCAAAGTCACTAAGATAGTAAGAGGTAAAGGCTTATGTGAACACATGGTTTTTTAAATTCATAAAGATAAAAAGGTTGTATTTGTGACATAAGATGACTTATAGAAATATACACCTCCACCTCAAACTAGTTGGGTCCATTATATGACAAAGTTATTACTAACAGGTGAGTGTCCTCAAGGCATGAATAAAATAAAGAGAAGATATTTTATACTTTAGTACATACCTTATGCCTTGGTTGATGGTGTTATCTTCAGAAAAAATGTCAATGGGGTGCTACTCAGATGCATACATGATGATCAAGTGACTAGACTTTTGGAGCAATTCCATGATGGACCTGTAGGAGGTCATTTTGACCCAAGAACTACTATTGAAAAAGTAATGAGGGATGGTTATTATTGGAATATCCTCTTTAAATATGCATATGCATGGGTGAGGAAGTGATAAAATTGTTCTATTTTTGTAGGCAAGTAAAGTTTGGTATCCCTTCCTCTCAATCCCATTCTGGTAGAAAAACCCTTCATGCAGTGGGGCCTAAATTTTATAGGAAGGATGAATCCACCTTCTAGTGGAGGAAATAAGTGGGTACTCACTATTATTTATTACTTTATGTTGATGACTAAAACCTTCAGTTTAAGTTAATCAACCTTCTATGGGAAGATTTATAGGTGTGCGACCTAATTACAGTCTATAAAGCAACCTTCGGTGTTTTAGAAGCTGACTCTTCATTCTAAGTGGGGGGAATGAAAAGGGAGAAGAAGGCAATGAAAATAAAACTGAAATAAAACTAACTAAGGTGATGCAATGAGAGATTCAAAACATTAACCTATAATTTCATAAAATAGATTGGGCCCTTAAATACTATAAATCATAAAGGAGCATAAAGCATGAATTTAGATGTATAATACAAGCAAAGATCAATACTATAGAAGCAAAAGAAAAGAAAAAATAGACAAAAATAAATATTCACTCAAAATGACATAGAACACCACATACTCTTCATTTTAGGTGGAGAACATAATATAGAATTCCTCAAAGGCACATACAAGACATGCAATCACACTTATGAGGGGTACCCATTAAGGTCTCAAAATGAAAAATGTTAACTGCTACTATTCCTATTTTATTACAAATGACTATATACCAAAATAGAAAATCCAAACAAATTGATAACTATCCCCTTCTAAAATGGATGAGCATAGAATATATAGGCAAGATAGCTTCTCATGAGAATGACACCTTAAAATCCTAGCACTCATGCCCATGATGATACCATTATAACTAAATGAGGATCTCAATTTCATGATTGTAGTTATCCTCTTGATCCCAAATATGGTGCAACTACAATATCTTGTTATGGACATGATGCTCAGGAGGAGCATAGTGACACCACATGTCAAGATCTAGAGTCATCTCTGATATATTGTTGGGGATGGAGATCCACTTATCTTGGTCAATGGCACAACTCCTAGATCTGATAGGAAAACCCTACCATCGATAAGCACCATGGTACCATGTTAAAAGGCTCACCTCTTATTTTTTATAACTTTATGGTGGGTTCCCTTTTTTATTCTCCAGCCAATGGTGCTTCTTGAAGGCTTAACAAAAATAAAATACCTTTGATAATTACTATGATGCCATATATTGAGTAGATACTTCTTTAAGGGGAAGGTTGGGTACTTTCTTTCAAAAATAAGTGTAAAGGCACCATGTGAAAAAACCACATTTCCCTTGATAACTGCTCAATGGGTCCCACCCATCACCTTGTTAGCCAATAGTGCTACTCAGAGTTTTGATAAAGAGGAAATAGGCTCAGATGAGTGTTAGGTAACCAAGTGTCAAGTTGGTGCTACTTAAAGATGAATCAAGGACTTATTAATGTTTAATAAGTGCTAGGATGCCACATGTTAGAAGTGGAGGGAGGCTAATACTTAGGCAAAATTAAAAAAGACCTCAAGAAAGAAGAATCCAAAAGAAGAACTATTATATGTGTTGAGTGAGTCTAAGACCAAACATGAAGTACTCCAAAATAACACAAGGTGGATTCCAATCCAAAGTTCTTGGTGACTCATAAAGGTGTTCATTTGTGGATGAGAGAACCCAAAAATCTAGTATGCAAACCAGTCAAGGAAAAATTTTCAAAAAAGGAGGAAGGTTTGTAACTTATAATTTTTGAAGGGCCACTTGCAAAGGCACCCACTCTTCCTCCTTTGGTTGGGCCTTATTCTTAAAAGCCTCAAAAGCTCTATCTAGATTAATAATCTCCTTGAAGGAGATGCTCCCTAGGCCTTGAACTACCACCAATATTTCAAAATCTAGTTGGATGAGTAGTTACAATATTTTCTCCACCTTAGAGATACTAGGTGATTGATTGAGATCCATAAACACAGTCTAGTAATTCTATTTCTACTCTAGCAGTGCTTTTATTTGATCCTCTAAAAGGACACTATTATCTACCAAGAATGGGGAGGGGAGTCCCAATTGGATATATATTCAATATGCCCTTATTTATCTTTGACCACATTTTCTAAGGCATTCAAGAATGCCTTGCATTTGGTTGATACCTTGTTTTAGCCTAAGAATTCATTGACCTTTTCTACCACTTACCTTTGGTCAGCCACCCCCACTACTTGTAATTTCTCATCTGAAGTGTTGTAAAGATTTTATATGAGGTGATGTGAATCTGAGACATTAGGAGACACAAAGGCAATGAATTGGTTGATAGATGTGCTCACTTAGGATCTTAGATTATATGAATCTATGATGAAGGTGAGGGCTAGTTTTAGGTTTGAAGACATGCCCTTGATCCTTTCTTAGTAAGATTTATATAGCTACCAAATCATGGGGAGGATTTAGATGATCTGTGAGTGGGTGGAAAGGTTATTATTCAACTTCTTAACTTCTTAGTCCTTGACTAAGGATTCTTGATATGCCTACTACTATAATTTTTGAAAAGCCTAATTAGAATTTGAGAGCTTTTGATAGATTAGTGATAATTTAGTCTCTCTTTCCTATAGCTTGGTCTCAATGGTTACTCATAGATTAGATTCCACCTAGAAGCTCTCATTAGAGACATGGATCTAAAGGTTAGACCTTGCTTTATTGATCTCTACATATTTGGCCTTAGCCTCAACATTGAGGTAGTTAGGCGTATCCTTCACCTTGGTGAGTTCTAGCTTGGTCTTCTCTAGCTATTGAGTAAATTTGATATAGTCTATAGTCATAGACCTATGTGTTTCCTCCATTAGTTTGACCCTATTAATGGGCCTAACTTGGATGAGATTGAGGCCAACAACTTGTATGGAATAGTCCCCCAACTACATCTACTCTTGGGGCTTGACTACTTGAGGGGCCAGATGAGCAATCATGATGTATTGTTGTGTAGGGTCATAATGACTATATGTGAGTATTCACTAGGGCCTTGGCCTACTTCCCCCTTTTCTTATCCATATGGTCTTCTTGGGACCTTTTTTTAATATCCATCTACTAATGGTATTATTTTGGTGCTTGAATATTTTCCCCTATGAAGGGGAGTCCTTGTAGTAGCGCAAAATGAAGTCACTTGTTACTATGTAGCAATGGAAATTGTTCCTCTTGAGACAAGTAGATGGAGGGTGAGGGCAAAAGGAGAGAAAGTCAAGAGTCCACAAGGTGGGTTGAATGGCGATTGTGCCATGATGGAAGATGATGTGGATGATGAAGGCAAATGAGTTAGGAAAGGAATGATGGAGGAAACTGGGACCATAGAGGAAAGTGGTGTGATCTTGATGGAGGACTAGGTGGATGAAAAGGAGAGTAGGGTCAGGGACATAATTGGTTGGGTAGTGGAGAATGATGTAACTTGAGGCAAAACCATGGGGGAAGATAAGGAGGTGACAAGGGAGGCAAAAATGGAAATAAGGGGTTGTAATAAGCATATCTTCTTTTTATGTGGGATCTAATGGAGGGTTAGATTTTGGTGCCTCAAACTAATTCTATTATGATGGTTTAGTTATGATGTGACTTGAAGAGGCTTACTATTTCTATAGGGCCATGGGATATGGGAACAAAGGAGGAAACTAGGTTGATGGATTTGGGACCTCCACAACTTTTTCTCTTTTTTATAGGGGCACATCCCCCACCTCTTCTCTATGGTTATCTTCTTTTACCTCTTCTTCCTTTTCCTCTTCTTCTTCTTCCTAGATAGATAATGCTCCTTATGATAGGTCCTCTTCTAGATGATGCTCATCCCAAATATTTCAAAAGTTTCATCTCCTTATTCATCCTCAAATTTTGAATATGACTTGTTGATCTCTTACTTATATTTTATATAGGTATTTATTTTCTCCACACTCCAATCTCTCTGGTGAGCTATGACCTCAGTCCCTTTATCAACTTTTTAGAGGAGTCAAACATATAAACAACATCATAGAAGGAATCCCATGGCCTACAAGTGTCTAATGAGATATATGATAGATATACATAATATTTAGGGTCATCCTTCATAGGTGACTTTCTCTCCTTGAGGTATGGTTGGGGCTAGTGATTGGGCATGATAGTATTTTTTAAGGAGGCTATGCAAATAATCAAGTCATAACTCCACTTATCATTTATCAAGTCAAGGTTGAGCTCTATGAGTTTGGATGTAAGCATGTGCTCCTATAGCATTTTCACCACCATGGTTTCTCCTTTTGTGAAGGGGACATCATATAGACCCTTCTTCTTCTTTCTTGCTTCATAGATGGAGTCCATCGCATCAAGTTAGAGGCTAACTCCAAGGCCAAAGTCTTATCTATCAACAAGTGCAAGAGCCAAAATGGATTTCCCTTGAATCCATGGGCTTGAATGTAGGTGAAATGGCTATTGAATAACTAGTCAATTAGAACCTTACTCCTAGTGAGACATGATCACTACACATCCATTATCCTATCTATGATGGCCTCTCAACTAAGGTTGATGGGGATAGGGGATAAAAAGTGTTTAGATAACTTATAGTAGTCATACATGACTGATAATTTGTGGGTCCATATGATGACTAGGGTCACCATGTTGGGGAAGATGCCCATCTCAAAGGAGTTGATATTGATATATATATATATATATAGAAGAAATAAGAGTGCTAGTATAAATTGAGATGTAGGAGGTAGGAGGAATATTGCAAGGTTACCCACATTGAAAAGTTTTTTAGTTCATCCTTCATGGTATTGGTGATGGCATCTACAAAATCCATTCTGTATACTTCCCCTTTGTTCACTGTGGTCAAGAGGAAGAACACCCCTAATTAAAAATTATTGATGTTGCCATTTAAGTCCATCTTGAAGATGAAGGCCAACATGGATGGGGAATCCTTTAGGTACTTCATGGGGAAGCTCACTAGGGGGATGGGTAGAGGAGGCATCTTTGAATTGCCTCTCTAGAGAAGTAAATTGATGAAGTGTGCCTTATTATAGATGCAAGTATCCCAAACATATTGGAGGCTCTCCATGCTATAGATGTTAGCATTTGGGTCACTTGGGAGCTATAACATCTCCCTAATGATGTCCACACTAATTTTCACCCTCAAATGGGCATTGCTTGTAATTGTTCTAGTGATAGAGTCATACCTTTGTATATAGAGGGCAATCATTTATAGGTAAGGGTGAACATAGGGCACTATGAAGTGGGCCAATGTGTAGTCCCACATTCTATACCTGAATGAGTCATAGTCATTCCTATGGACCTTTTTGATCATTTGATCATGGGTACCCTCCCTCAAAATCTTGGGGTTTTTATCTAGCTTGGGGTCATATATCTCATTTACAAAATTAGTGACCAATGTTTGTTCTTTGTAGTAACCTTTATCTATGATTTTAATATTTGATACCTTTTCCTTTGGCTGAATAGGGTCAAAAGTGTATTACTTGATTATCTCATATGGAGGGGTAATTCCTACCTAGCTACTTAATCCTTAGGTTATCTATTTTCTTGGATGCTTCTTGCCTACCAACAAATATGTTAAAGTCTCCATTCTAAAGAATTCTTCTTCAAAATAACTCTTTATTCACAAATAAGATACTGGGTCAATGAATTTTTCTCATGGGGTCTCACAATTCCTAGCTCATCTCCCTTTACTTTATTTCATTGATTAATGCTCTCAATAATCTTAATGCATCAAGTGTTTGGATTAATGGGGACAAGGGTGTTTATATACCAATGCACCTCATCATGGAAAATTTAAAATTGAGCACCTCCCATAAATGTTAAAGGTGGCACACATACTTGAAGAGCCACTCACAAGAGATTTGTGGCAATTGTTATGGGGGATCATGAAAAATGGAGTGTCTAACATTAATGGTAGGTGAGGTGGGTAGATAACCATCTTTTAGAGAATGTTTTTTGAAGATTTAAGAGAGCTAGGGTGAGAACACATGGAAACTAGATAAACCACTTGTGCCAAAAAAACTTATTTAAAGGAAACAACAATAGAAAGGAAAAAAAACAAAATTAAATAATAACAAAGGAAAGCAAACACACAAAAAAAAGGGAAACTAACTAATTATGTATAAGGGAAAGGTAGGTAGCTAGTTGAAATTCTTCAAATTGATCCTATTAATCAAGATATCCAATACATTTCCCTCTTCATATTCTAACTTGAAAGCATTTCCCTTCCTATTATTGATGATGTGAAATGGTCCCCTCCATAGAGAGTCAAAATTCACATGCTAGCCTAGCCTTATGGCCCTTTGATCATACTTGAGGACTAAATCCCTAGGTTTAAATCTTGGGTCTGATGAATTTATATCAAACCATTACTTGATCACTTGATACTGGGTGATTTTTGCATTTCTTGCCTATTCTCTTATTTCATGGAGGCTAATTAGCTTTTCAATTCTAACTTCCATCACTCTATTTTCCATAATTTCAATAGATTTCAAAAGTTATAATTTAGGGATTTGTGATGATACTGGCTTGACTACCTCATTCCCATATACAAGTTCATATGGGGAGGTTTTTAGGATCTACTTTGGAGTGATACAGTCTACCCATAGA
Source organism: Torreya grandis (assembly GCA_037957365.1). Taxonomy (NCBI): domain Eukaryota; kingdom Viridiplantae; phylum Streptophyta; class Pinopsida; order Cupressales; family Taxaceae; genus Torreya; species Torreya grandis. The sequence continues at coordinate 918,366 of JARHVA010001953.1, forward strand.
GCCAATCTCATGTACATGTTCCACTCCCTTTCCTTTTCAATGAACATCCTTTCGATTAGTCTTATAAGTTTTATTTTTGTCAACTCTACCAACCAATTCCCTGGGTAGTAATTATATGGAGTTTTTAAGACGATACCATTTTAAATTATGAATTTAGAAATATTAAACTTGAGGAAGGATTTTGCATTATCAGAGATGATTGCCTTGGGTGGGCCAAATTTTACTATGATCTCTTATATAAAATCGAGAATCATATTCTTGGTCACCTCTCTCAGTGGGACTACTTCAATCTACCTAGTGAAGTACTTGGTGGATGTCAATATCTACTTATGACTAGCACTTGAGATAGGATTGATCATACCAATGAAATATAGACCCCACTATGAAAAAGGTTCATTGATAATGATTGGTTTCATATGCATAGCCTAATTCTTTCTTTTTCATATAAAGAATTGACACTTTTGGCATTTTTTGACTACCTTATGATAGTCTACAAACATGGTTAGCCAGTAATACCCTACACGTATGATCTTTGTCATGGTGGTTTTTGCTGAGAAGTGGCTACTTGGGTAGAGAAGTGAATATCTTGGAGAATTTTCCCATCTTGGTGTCTTTTAACACATTAGGGTAGATGCCCATGAAAATTTATTTTAAACAAGACTCCTTCGAGTAACATCTAACTAGCCCTTTGTAGTCGATAAAAATGACTTTTATGTGTGGGGAAACCATCAAGGTAATAATTGGTTTGCATGAAGTAGATCCTATCAGCCACCTAGGATTTTTTAGTTTCATATTGGTTTAGTAGGACCGCTTCTAGCTTGTCTTATTCTTATAATGGGACATCTACACATTGAGATAAGTACTCGCATATTCCTCTTCCTTTGATCACCTTAGTCATCTTGAATTTGATATCATACTCTAAAATCTTGGTGATCTAATTAGCCTAATTTTTGGTGATTTATCCTTCTATTATGTATTTATGGACCCTGGAGTGTGCCACATACACCATTATTTTGCTTCTTGCCACAAGGTGCCTAGAATTTTTTAGACCCTTAATAATGGTGAAAGCCTATCTATCCATGAAATTGTACTTGAATTCATACCCATGAAATTTTATTTATTATAAAATTATTGGGTGTTCATTTCCTCCATCTTCATTTTTAGTTAACATAACTTTTAGGCTATGTTCACTCTTATAGACATACATGATGAAGTCCTTAGAGAAGTCTGGGTTGGCTAGTAATGACATGACAAATATTTATTCCTTGATCTCATCAAATGTTTCTCTTCCCTTGATATCCACTTAAATTCCTAGTCCTTTTTTAGCATAAACATGATTGGTCTTACCAATCCTATAAAGTTAGATATGAACCTATTTATGAAAATAATCTTTCTAAGGAAAGATTGGACTCCTTTGTTATCTACCAAGAAGGATAAGTCTCTGATGGAATTTATTCTCTCTAGGTCGATAGCAATCCCCTATTTAGATAATATGTACCTAAGTATATTTCCTTTTAGGACTCCAAAGATGCATTTCTTGGGGTTAAGGGACACCCCAAATTATTGACACTTTTGGAAGACCTTCTCTAGGTGGTCAAAGTGGTCTTCCTTCTTCCTGAAAAACACAATGAGGTCATCTAGGTAGATGAGGATGATTTTATTGATTAAGACCTTAAAGGCCATGTCCATATCTCATTGAAAATTAGTCCTAAAATTTTATAGGTTAAAAATTAATCTTTTCATATGCGAAGGTTCCCCACTTCATGCTGAAGGTGGTATTGTGATAGTCTTCTTCATCTAACCATACTTAATTATACCTAGAGAATCTATATAGAAAAGAAAAATATTTTCACCCATTAATATCTAAAGGATCTAATCCATAGAGGGGAAGGGATAATGGTCATTTAAAGAAGCCTTTTTAAATCCTAGGAGTCCATACATAGCTAGATCTCTCCACTCTTCTTTTGCATAGGAACTAGATTGGATACTCAAGTCAAATGCTTGACATGGTATATAATATTTGAGTCAATTAGTTTCTCATGTTATTGAGCCATGAGGGACTCAATTTTCAAATGTAATTGTCTTTGCTTCTATCAGATTGGTTTGGATCCTTCAACCAAGTTTATGGTGTGTTGAATGACCTCATGGTCATATCCCTTCAAGTCATCATAAGTCCATGTGATCATTCCTTTATGTTTATCACAAAAATAAACCAACCACTCATCCTTCTAAGGTAATTTTTTTCCAACTTTTAGCTTCCTTCCACCTCTAACATTAAGCTCAGAGTAATCACCCTTATCTATGATAAAATTTCACTTGTTTTTTCTTGCATCATTGAATTCAAAAAGATTTTCTAGGGTAATGAGGCCCTTCGACAACTTGTTATTTAATCACATGATTTGGTCCCTATAAAACTCTTCAATATTTGGTTATAATTGTTCTAAAAATTCTCATGATTGTTGGAGGAACATGGTGATTTTCTCATTACTTTCAAATACTTGATGATTATATTTATTATCAAGGATGGTGGGTCTGATGATAACCCACATGACCTAATCATTGATGAACAAGTTGATCATTAGATCAATTTGGGATCCAATCATTGCCATTCTATCTACTTCTACATTCATAGCCCTAGGGATGATTTGGATGTTGAAAGATTTGAAAGTATCAATAAAATCCCATATATGGTGGTGATAAGACCTCATTCATGCATTTTTTGTAGACAAAACTCCTCTTACTTACCTTACCACTAATTCAAAATCATTGAATACTTTTAACTATTTTATGCCTATCCACTTAGTTAGGTCGATGCCATAGACTAGTTCTTCGTATTCAACCTCATTATTGGTGAAAGAGAATTTAAATTTAAAGGTTTAGTGGGTTTATTTTTTAGATGGAAATTTTAGTTTAATTTCAAATCTATATCTGATCTTGCACTTCATGCCATCAAAATGTAGATTCCAAAATTTAGACTCATCTTTAGGCCCTTTGCTCTTGTCTTTTTTCTTCTTTAAAACCTTGAGAATGACCTAGTCTTCATCATAGATCACATAGGTAGTAATTCCATTGGCATATAATTTCATGAATGGGTCACTTTAAATGAACTCATTGACAAGGGCCTCTTCTTCTGGACTTTTGGTTTCCACTACCTTTTCTCCTTCGAGTATCTCCATGTAGTGCATCTTCATTCTTAAGGAGGTGTGCATTGCTTAAAAGTTTGTCATAACTTCATCCACTATGTATTCTAAGTGAAATGGTTTAGAAAACACCTTTAACTTTTAGTGGTGAAATTTGTTGATAGACATAACCCAAAAATAGGTGGGATGTCTATCACTACAATGTCTTATGGTAAACTAATGCTAGGAAAAGAATATAATGTGAGGGGTAAAACTCTAATGATCCCTAAGGTTTGAACCTTATTCTCAACTAGCTACATCACTCATTTATTTAATGGATAATACTTTAATTATAGTTCATCTACTATCTATTTAAGTATAACTATTATACTTGCACCCAAAATGATCATGGAATTGTGAAATAATTTATTCCCCACAATCAGTGTCAAATAAAATGGGGTAGGTTTTTTTTTGCTTACCCATTATTTTGTATTTATGAATGTAGAGGTTATCTAGGGTTGTTTGCTTATGCTATCTTCCTTACCCTTTATCCTTATGGGATATATAATTAGATTTCCTTGTGCAAGATTTTCTTACTTTTCTAAGGCTTCCTTCAGTAGATATTTCTACTAGAGGATCGATAGGACATCATAGAGGGAGATGTTGGATAGAACCATTTTCAACTAATCCACCATATTGTATGACCCCAAAGGTGGGATTTCAATATCATTTACCTTTTTCTACACCACTTAGATCTTCTTTTGATATGTGAGAGGTGAAGGTTTGGGTATTAGCCCCTTTGTGAAAGTCACTTTGGGCTTCACTATAGTTTTGGGGCTCTCAACTAACCTTTTCTTGGAGTACATATAATAATCTAACTAAACTTATAGAACTCTATACATAATAACCTCACTGATATAGATTGTATCTTTGCCTTCTACCCAAGATAAGAATCCATGCTCTGGGGCTATCTCTTCCTCTTGTTTTAGGGGCATTCCCTACATCTGCACCATCAAGATGACATTTTCAACCACTAGGGATTGATATACATAGGATGAATTAGGTGCATTCCATTGTTTTTTTTTATTTTTTGGTAAACTTCTACTATAGCTTTCCCCTTAGATAATTTTGTGGTCCATGAGCATCATTACAAGGGAAACACCATGAATTAGAATCATCCACCAAGTTCTTTTGGCTAACAACTAGCTCCTTGTTATTATTTGGTGATACTATATGCAAGGGGTTAGGTACCACAACCATTTGGTTCATGGGTTGCATATAGTGATTTAGCACCTAATGATTCAAAGCTTGATGGTTTGGCCTTTCTTTCTCTTGGTATTGGTTTTATTGATAAAGTGCTCTTATTTCTTGGTAATTATTGAAAGGGGGATTTGAGGGCATAGCCTAATGCCTTTTGAGATTGATTATCTCATTAGAAAAGTTTTATAAGATACACTTCATATCATTCATCTCTATAGCTAATGAAGACTAAGTGGATGTGCTTTCCTTAGTAGGTGTATATACATACATAGAAGATGGGGATTCTAAGGTACTTGGGACTTCTTCTTATAGAGGTAAATATATATCTAGGAACATCAACATGAGAAGCCATGAAGGAAGCTTTCCTACATCTATAAAATTATTCTTGTCTCTTACTACTAGATCATAAGCATCTGATAACATCTATCCTCCAAGAAACTAAATCATAACCACAATATATAAGTTGAAGGCATTGAAGTAGAAAACAATGGCCATGCCTATGGGTGGCTAAGCCACTATTGCGATCCTTTTCCAAGTATTTTAAAACTTGGTATTGAAATTGATGCCTCTTATAGGCCCCTCTTGATAGTTATTAGTTGTTGTAATAGGGATGACTGGTCTTCCTTCTCATTGAATCACTCAAAGAATTTATCACCCAGGTCATCAAAGGTGTCGATGGAGTTGGATAGAAAAGATTGGTACCAATAAAAATCCATTCCTTTAAAAGAAGTTACTATTAGCCTTAAAACTACATTTTGTGCATTGACATAATACACATTGCACACATCTACAACATCTTGGAGATTTTCTACTATGGTCTTGAAATTTTCTCTTGAGAACTTACGGAGTACATTTAAGGAATTCAAAGGAATGGGGTCCCACATAGCTGAGGGTGTCAGAGGGATAAGTGGGCTACCAATATCCCATGATACTAATTTATTCATTGGTCCTTGAATAGCTATTTATTATTGCTGAGTAGTGTTAGACTCTACAGTCCTTTAGCAAGTTATAGCTCCTAGAGGTAGTATTAGCAAGCTCAGATTATTTTTTGTTTATGACCTTGTAATGGGTCTTTGGATCATAAAATAAAGCTTCTAGTCAAGTACACTAGTATATTGAGGTCTCATCGAGCATATAGAAAAGAATAAATTGTTGATGCATAAAACCTTTGCTTCAAATTAAATTACCTTATATGGGAATATTTACGTGTGTGGGATTGAATTACAGTCTGTAAAGTAACCTCTAGGATTTTAGAAGCTAGATCTTCATTCTAAATGGGGGGATGAAAAGGGATAAGAAGTAAATGTAAATAAAACTAAAAGAACACTAAATAAGGTGATGTGACAAGAGACTCAAATCATAAACCTATAATTGCATAAAATATATTGAGCCCTTAAACACTATAAACCATAAAGGAGCATAAATCATGAATTAAGATATATAATACAAGAAAAGATCAATACTATAGAAGAAAAATAAAATAAATAATAGACAAATAAATCTTCACTCAAAATAACATAGAAATCCACATCCTATTTATTGCAGGTGGAGAACACAATATAGAAGGCCTCAAAGATACATACAATATGTCTAGTCACACCTGTGATGGGCACCTATTAAGGTCATAAAATGAAAAATGATAATTTTTACTATTCCTATTCTATTTCAAATGGATGTATATCAAAATAACAAATCCTAACAAAATTATAACAAACCCCTTTCAAAAGTGATGAACCTAGAATATATAGGTGAGATGGCTTCTCATGGGAATGACACCTAGAAATCTTGACACTCATGCCCATGATGAGTCATTACAATTGAATGAGGGTCTCAAGCTCATGAGTGCAGTTGTCCTCTAGATCCTAGATATGAAATAACTACACTATTATGTTATGGATATGATGCTCAAGAAGTGCGTAGTGACACCATGTTTCAAGCTTTGGAGCCATATTTTATATGTCATTAGGGATGGATATCCACTTATCCTAACCAATGGCATAACTCCTATATTTGATAGGCAAACCCTATCATCGACAAGATCCATGGTGCCACATGGAAATGCATACCTCTTCTTCATTATAACTACATAGTGGGTCCCTTTTTTCTTCTCCATCTAATGGAATTAACTAAAGTCCTAAAAAAAATAAAACACATTTTATAAGCACTATGATTACACATGTCAAGAAGATGCTTCTTTAGGGGGAAGGTTGAGCACTTTCTTGAAAAAATGAGCATGAAGGTGCCACATGGAAAAACCACGTTTCCCTTGATAACTAATCTAATGAATGGGCACTTCAGATAGCCATATACCTTATCACATCATCCAATTAATACCCCCAAGATAATGGACTTTCAGATTCAATGAATAAGAACTTGATTAGACTAATCAAGAGAACTATGGAGGAGTACTAGAGAGTGTGGAATTTAAACTTAAGGACAACCTTATGGACTAATAGAGTGAATCCTAAGGTTGTCATTAGAAAATCACAATTTATCCTAATATATGGGAGAAAATCCAAGTTGCCCATCTCTCTTGAGTTACCTACCTTGGATCTATCCCATCAACATGAGTTGAAGGAGAGTGAACTTATGAGTGAGTATGGCAGAGCTCATAGAGCTTGAAAAAATGAGGGATATTGAAATGAAGACAATGGAATCACATTAAGCTCAAATCAAGAAAGCTTTTGAAAAGAGAGCCATAGTAAGTGATTTCTAGGAGGGTGATCTAGTCCTCAAGTGGGATTCAATAAGGCCAAGCTAGGCAACCATACTAATTTTGATAGCTTGTGGAGTGGCCCTTACTTAATACATAGATACAAACAACATAATGCCTTTTAGCTTGTCCATCTAGATGGAGAGGTATTACCCATCCTAGTCAATGGGATTCATCTAAAGCTTTGTTTATAAAAGAGAGTTATATCCTTATACATATTAGAGTATATTTTATTGTTTTCCTCCAAGTGTCTAGTGCACATTTCCCTTTTGTAGTGTGTTTCCCTTCCTAAGTGATTTGAGCACATTATTATTTGGTTTTGGGTTTTCATTTCTATTTTGAGAGTTCCAATCATAATTTTTGTATCTTTGTGATCAGTTCAAAATCAATTTGAGAAAGACTTTTGTGACACCATAAGCCCAATGGATAGACTAAGGCAACTAGTATTTTGAATAGGGAGGCATGCAATCCCAGGAGGTCACAAGAAATGTTATACAAAATTGTCTTACATATAGAACCTTTTCCTATATGGATCATGTCACTCTCCTAGACCATTTAGTGACCTTTTGCCTCCATGACTAGTCTCTTTCTAGTCTTGACTTAATGATGCAATATAATATCTTGGAAGGTCTTAGTGTGGTGTGAGGAGTTGTATAGGGTCCTAGTGCAGTGGATGATCCAATGGTGGAAAGAGAATACAAAATTCATATACCTATCTCATTCTCAAACTCTTTTGAAATACTTTAAGCAAGTTTTAAGGTGAATTTGGAGATTTTAAGGAAAAGGCCTAGAAATGGGTCTTGAACTACAAGTGCCAGATCTAGCTAGTTTCCAAGGTGTCTGAGAATTTATGGGAAGGAATTAGGTTTGTAAAAAAATTTATAGATTAAATGAGTAAAAATTTATGTCTAATGAAGCCAATTTTTCCAAAAGACCCTCAAAAGTGCATTAGATGACTTAAGGAGCTTTTAAATAGAAATTTTAGGTGAAAAAGTGACTTTTTGGAGAAGTCAAATTGGTTTTGAATTCATTACAACTCCTTATGTAATTTATTACTTATTTATACATGTTTAAGGCTATTTCAAGTCATTTGCAGTGGACGAGAGGAGTTTGGGAGCAAAAAGATGCAATTTTGGGTCTTTTAGAACATTGGTTGAACATGTTTTTGAGAGTTTTTCTTAGTAAAAAATATATTGTATCATATTAATGCATCTACGGTGTCCCTAATATCCATTATTAGGTATAAAATATCATATCCAATCACAATAACCAATATAGGTAAGGAAAACCTATTAGCTACAAACTAGGTATGGAACAAGTTTTCTACCATTAATGAAACTTCAAGCACTTTATAAGGATTTAAAAAGGAAGTAAATGTAATTTATATAATAAAAAAGCTTTAAAAAAATTTGTATTTCATATAAAATCTTCTGGTTCTTCATGATAAGGAAAAACCATTTTGGTGCATTCTTGGACAACTCTAGGAGGGCTTCAGGTTTTCACTTGGTATGGTCAGAAGAAAGAGAGTTGGGCCAAAAAAATTTAGGTAGTGATAGATAACTTAGTTTCCTTCCACTTTATGGAATTTTTTATCTAGTTCATCTCCCCATATTTTAACAATTGATAATATTGAAGGGGTGTTTAGATGTCCTATTCATCTATACAGGGTCCAAGTTTCTTCTATTTCTTCACTTTAAAATTCAATTAAGAGGAATGGATTTATGAGAGACATTAAATGTTAAAATATGACCTATTACAATTAATTTTATTAGTTAAATCCTTATATTAAGGTACTTATGACATAAAACCTATTTCCTATGTTGTCCTTGTGAATGATCCATTTGATCAATTTTGGAGTAGGGCCTGGGTTATCAAGCAAGTGAATTCATCTTCAAGGGTTATAAATCCAATGATTGAGTAAATCCATGCTTCATTCATCCAATAAAATTTCCATATACCTTTAGATTGAGCATATCCTCCTTTGAGATAGTTTTGGTGTTTTAGTGTCTTCAACAAGGTATAGCTTAATTAATGAGTTTTATAGATTGAAAAATACATCATGATGTCATCATGATCTTAACAATAATAAGTTCCCAAATAAGATATACTTCAGTCTTGTAAAGTATTTTAAATTAGGTTCAATACACCATACTCTTTCAAGGTGCCAAAAAACACTTTAGGGTCTAATAGTGTACCTTCATCTCTAGATGTTTGTGAACAAGTCAAACCTATAGATTATGATCATGGGATTGGTAATTATCATGTGTGAAAATTAATAACACTAAATTTACCTTTCTAAAACATCTTATCATCAAGCGAACATTAAATGGAGAGATCAAGTGGACACCTTCATGGAAGCCTTGGTAGGTGTTAAGGTCAAACAACCACCTACAACAGTCATATGGAGTAGAGTTCTAATTAAATAAAAGACTAGTTTTAAGAGACAACTCAATGTTTATATAACACAACATATGGCATGTCAATAAACTAAGGTAAAAAATCTCATGAAAGTTTTAATAACTCATGAAAGTGGTTCGTAGGTCCAGTGATGGTAAATGATATAAAAAAATCACCACCTATAATAGTCACATGGAGTAGGTATCACAAGAAGATTTGATGGGCTTTAGGATCTAAATAAAAGTGTTCAAGATTACCAAGTAATATCACATCATCTAATCCAAGAGAACATTTAAACCATATAAGTTTTCAATTATGAAGAGTTAGTTTTGATGGAGAAACAACATTACAATTTTCCTTATTCAGAGAAGTTAAGGTATTTTTATGTTGTTTAAGGTAAGGGGTCATCCTTATTTTCATTAATATTCAGACATTCTTTACGATAATTTAATGTTTCAAAAATATAATTTTGAATATTAAGGATAAATTAAGTTCATAAAAACCAAAAAATCTCTTTAGACCTCCTATGAGCCATTAGTCCATACACAGGGTCTGATAACCACCTATAATGATCACCATGAAGATTCTTCAAAAGTGTCATATTGAACAAATACTTAGGCAAGAAGTGGAAGGGTTGGTTGTAGGATGAATTTGAAACTTTAATATAGTGTGATTTCATTTGCCTATTCAAGTTATCTACCTCACATTCTCTAACATGAGGGTCTCAACACCTACAACAAGGTTTACAAGCCCCTTAATGACTATGTTTTAAAGTGAAGATCAAGGTCTTGGTCTTAGGTAAGAGAAAATAGTGGGAGGGTTTAAAATTGAATGGTGAAAGATTCAAATTTTAGTCTTTACTAAATAACTCCAATTCTCCATATAGACCACTATCATATTTAGGTTGAATAGTTACCTATAACCATCATGGTTTGGATTTAACAAGTGAAGTGAAGATGAAGAGTTCAACGTTGCAAAAGGTCACTGGAGTATTTTTTTAAGAACATAAAAGTGTATAAATACATAAATATTTTAATACTCTTGAGAAGGTACCTCACTATAAGGTATCAATCCTAAACATCTTAAATGGCCACCTATAACCATCCTTTTGGGGCTCAGATAGTGGTATTGGTGTTGACTCAAAGGTGGATTCAAGGTTTTTTACAAAATAGTGGAGTTTTTTAACACTAATTCAAGGTAATAACATAATAAAAATGACTCAAAAACCTAATAATTATTAATAATCCTCACCTCCCTCAAATACATAGTCAATATCGCCACCTACAACCAATAAAACACACTCAATGGTTTCTCATAGAAGTGATTAAGAAGGAAAGAAAGAGGATATCTAATTGAAGGTTTTGGTTTAAAATATCTCATTAAGTATGAAAACATATGTAAAACCAATCATTAATTGGTTTTACATCAATAAAGTTGTCTCATAATATGCCTATAGGCCTATATTCATATCGAACAAGGACACTCAACCATAAGCCAAGAATAAAGGCAAAAAAATGAATGAAGACCAACCAGAGAGTTTGAGCTTCAAGTGAGGTTTTGTAACTTATAGAGATCATTTCATAAATGAACCTTAGGAAATACCTCTAGGTTATACACTTCACATTCCATGCTTTTACTATCTTAGTCTTATAGAGCATAGTAACATTCACCTACAACCACACTATTAAGGGGTGAGATCAATTATCCAAACAAGGAGAGATTTAGGTGTTTGAGGTGAGAGTTGAAATAACAAATAAATTCAAGCAAGGGTAATAGAATTAGAGTAATATTATAAGTCTATTTTTATCAATTTAAAGACATAAAACTATTCCCAATTTGTAAAATATCAAATTCTATACACATTCAAGCCTATATGAAGATCATCCATTTGTCAAGCTAGAATGTTAACAGAGATATGGAGGTTTGAACCTAGTTGGAATATTTGAATAGGTTAATGGACCATTGAGGGAGATACTAAACCATTTTTGGCATGTCAAGATAGTCCAGATAATTTCAGCTATAATAAAAACCTTCTCAAAGCATCTGTAGGCCTATTTGAGGGGCAAATTCATTTTCAACACTAATGGAGGAGGTCAAGAGGTCAAGATTTTTAAACAGATATTGAACATAATTGAAAATTTATTCAATATTCAAGGTTATTATGGATGTTAAGTATGTGGGAGATGAAATCCCCAACATAGAGTGAACAATAATATGGTCTCTAACACCTATAACTGCCTAGTGAGAAGGTTGGCATCAATACTGGGTTTGATGAAGATATAGGGTTTTGGTTATTATGATATTGTTTAAACTATCCAAATAATTAAAAGAGACTATAGATGAAGCATGCCTAAGGAGAAAAGAATACCCTAAGATTATAAATGAAGATGAACTCCATATAGTAGCCTAAATACACACATATAATAGGTTTAATGGTTCTTAAAGTATATCAGACTTTGATCAATGGTAGGGGATATAAAGAAGGTGTTGTTACACCTTTAAGGTCAATAAGGTTTTTGCTTATGTTTCAGATTTACTTGAGATAGGAAGAGTGACAAGTCATCAAGTATAAATTGTAAAATGACATAGTCATTTACTTCATCAAGGATCATTGATAGTCATGACAAGACATAGTTAGTTGCCTATAAAGGTTTGCTCAAAAAAATAACAGGATAAAATTGTATCCTTGGAAATATCTAAGTCATTCAAGTTTAAGGTAGATTCAATGATGAGATAATGAGGTCCTAAGCTCAATGATAAAATCAATTAGTCATTTATACCTAGCTTGTCCAAATTATCATCATGTGTTAGTCAAGTGACTCATTCAAGCCAACAAAGTTTGATCACTATCACTTCCTCTATACATGCCTTAAAAACATCAAATCACTACTTTTAGTTGTTAGGACTACCTATATGGCTAGTGAAGCAAACATGATTTAAGAGGATAAAAGGTAATTTGATGGCCAATTCAAGTTGTTAATGAACTAAAAAGTTGTGTTTCATGTATAAGGGGGTGATAAATCTTATATCAAGTCTTCATTTTAGGATAAATGACTAAAACTCAAAGCTAGGGTCAAACTAAGCTATGAACCAAGAACCCTAGGCATGAGAGATGGAGGTAGCAGAGGAGTTGAAGAGCTTTACTGATGGTTGGAAGGGGTGTATAGGGGTTGAATATAGGTAAATAAAATTAAATAAAATTTAATAGTGCATAAAAATTCTTTATTGAGATTAGGATCCCCTGATCACTCCTCTCAGGTCTTCACACAACTAAGAAACCCTAAGTCAGGGTTTTGATCAAAAGGCCATTTTTAAGGAGTTGTATCAAGCAAAAAGGGTAAAAACTTTTTAATTGACAAGTTTTCATGGTTTTTTAATATATTGAAGAGGTTTAAACCTTGTATGAATAAGTAGGGTATGGAATCATAGGTCTATGTTGAATTATCTCTTAAAGAGACCTAATTAGAAGAGGCCTAAAGCTAGAAATTTGTATATAGGATGTTTTAAGCCAAGAAAACTTGTGGACAGATGAAACTCAATAGAGGGTGGTGAAATTGAGTCTCAAAGTTTGATAATTCATTTTGGTTTATCTATATAATTAAGAAAACCTTAAAAAATGGATACAAGGTAAGACCTTAAGGTAGAGACAAGTAGGAATACTTTACAAGGTTGATAATCTGTAAAAGGTTGCACTACATCACATACATTTCATATACCATGTTTGGACTATCATAATCCATACAAGACATAAGATTATCCATCTTTAGTCATGATAAAAATGGGTGGGATCAAGCAATGTAGATAAGGAAAGGTTTGGGTATTTAAGGAGAAAGTGGAAATCAAGGGGGTTTTCAAGAAATATCTAAACACCTTTGAACCTTACCATAGCCAAGTGCAAAGTGCAATTTCACCTACAGCCATGTTAAAGTGATTCTAAGGACTGACTAGGTGTAGGTTGAAGACATGATCTCAAAGTATGAAGTGAGTATATCCAAATATGAAATAGGTTATTATGACCTAATATAAAATAAAAGGAATGTTATATAGTGTATTGATCATAAATTACCACCTAAAACATTTCTATTTTTATAAAATTAACTACAATTGTGTTTGGTACTTTGAAAGACTAGTTATGATGCTTGAAGGATAAACTGCTTAGTCATCAATGAAGATGGGGTCTATGATAAATAATTATGGCTTAGTGACCATAATAAACTTAAATTAGAGTGATATTATTATATTAAGTTACATTATCACCTATAGGATTCCTCAATTAAATTGGTCATTATAGCTACACCAATGTATCCTAAAGAAGTATGGTGTTAGTGCTTGAATGTAGGTCATAAGAGGTTCTCAAAGACCAAGTATGCCACTATATGGAAAAATATTTTTAATTGGTTTTTGGCTATAATAAATTATTATTAACTAAAAACTAAAGGATGAAAATTCATTTTATCATGGAGTCCAAGACTATAGCATACAATCCTAGCCTGAGGGCTAATTTGGAGAAATTAAAGGTTTGAAGGTGTTAGAGAGGTGGTCTAACCTCAAAAATAATTAAAAAGGGTCCTTATGAACTATTATATCCATAAATAAATTAAATTTGGCATGAAAAAAATGGATATACCCCTTGTTTTTTCTCAGACCTGAGGCACTCTTCATAAAAATCCAGGCAACCATTGACAATCTCAAAGAAATTAGTGATTTTCAAGCATCTACAAGTGGATTCAATCTCTCAAACTTGGTAAATATGATATAAATTACCATATAAATATATTAATTATATAATTAAGACCTAAATAATACTATAAACACTCACTATTTTTTAAATAGCTCATGCAATCATAATAACTCATGCACATAGGCAACCCACTAGTTAATTTTTAGAAAAAATCATCTACAGGTCTCTACAGGTGAGATCCAACTATGAAAATTGGTATGAATTATGTTCAAAATTGTTTATAAGAAAAAATAATATTATTTATACCACATACATAGTGTAATTACCTACTATTTTGTCATAGTCATAGGTTTGTCTATTGACAGTCACCATTAGAACTCATAAGGGTTTTGAAAAGTTTAGTATGACAAAAGTTTTTTGACATTTGGGAAGAGTTTTAAGATATTTTATGGTTTTTATAAGTATAAATACACATTATGTTACTATACAAACTCATGGTTTCATATAAAGATGCCCTTGAGGGCTAGCTAGGAGAGCAAAATCAAATAGGCATGTGTGTATAGTCTGAGACTTTTTACTTGTTTAAAGTTTTGAGGTATCATATGATTTATGAGTTGTTATAGGCCCCAAAAATTTGTTTTAAATAAGATAAATATAATGGAAAAGTCTTATTGGTATCTCAAGTACTAATTTGAACTACTATAGTCTTGACACCCAATTCGATCCCCCTTTTAATTGCTCATATCTTTTACCCCATAAGGAATTGGGCAAAATTATTTTAGTATGTTTTGAGAACCCCAATTAAATTTAAATCCATGAAGGATTTAATTTTGTTTATGGGTTGAGTTTTATGAACTATTGTTAAGATTACAAGCAGGCCCAGAATGCATGGAAAACCCCATAAATAAACTTTTTACATATGTATATTTTCACACATTCTACATGGGAACCCAAGATTATTGGGAAAATTGAAGGTTTATATTGAATGAAGATGCATGGTAATAATGTCTAGAATGGAGGTATATATTTTATGAATAATCGTTAAGAAAGTAAGCCTATATGAGTTGCCAAAGACCTTATTTTGACCAATTTTGAGTTTTTGAACTCATAGGTCCATGAAATGACCTATAATCACATATAAAATACATATAGAGTGTAGGATTATCTATAAATATCATGTTTTACCTATTTTATATAAGACATTGGCATGTGTGGGTGCCTAGGAAGCCCAAAATGGCCTAAAAATGCCTTTTTGTAGGTCTCTAAAGAAAAAATTGTTATAAATGCATGAAAGAGGCCTAATGGGACTTGAATCACTAGTATCCCTTCTTAGGGATTTATTAGGTTATTTACTAAGTTGAAAGGTCAAAAACCCAAGTTTTTCAACAATTTGTGAATGGTTATAGGTTCAATGGAGATTTCAAACATTGTTTTAGGTCTTAAAGGTGGCATAAAAATTCATTTTATCCCTCATAGGAATGTTATGGATGCTTGTACGCCTTCTTGTTTTAGATAATTTCAGCTTATATTCCAAATAAGGGAGAAGAAAGAAACTAGCTATGAGTATGGTTGAAAAACTTGTTTGGTTATGCACGTGTTGACTCAGATGATTGTAGAGAGACCATCTTTGGATTGGGAGGAATGACCTATAGATAAGAAATCACTAAATCAAGTGATTGGTTACATACATAGTTGGGTGGATTACCTAATGCTAGATAGATCTAAGAAGCATGAGCTCCTTAGGAGGCTATCAATCCATGATTTTAAACAATTAAGTTTAAAAATTGAAAGATAAATTACTTGCATAAATCATAAAATATGCTAAAATTAAGTACAAGAAATGATTGATAAAGGAATTAACTAATTATAGCAATAATAGGTTAATACTAAAGCTAAATAGGTTAGGTGTGGTTTAAAAAATATGTTGGGGCTCTATGAATAGATAGAGACAAAGAAAGTTGGATTTGGTTGAGGGTAAGTAGGTGAAAATAGATTCTTGTTATTTTATACCATAGTTGTTATTGGTAGTTAAGGTGACCATCAGTGGTTGAGGTGACCATCAGTAGTTAGGGTAACCATCGATAGTTAGGATAAAACATCGATGGTTAAAGTGACCATCAACAGTTACTTTGGGTTAGGTCTTGGTAATAAAAGGTTATTTAGATGGGGTTACAAAATGGGATTCTAAGAGATTGGCTTGGGATGGGTTGATTGCAAAATACAAACAAAGTGACTAAATAATTAAAAATAGATGCTTATCTTGCCATCAATTGATCAAATGAATGATTGAGGTGGTGGATTCTAGATAAATTCTAGAAGAGTAACAGTACTTGGCTATTAGCTAATGGGTGGCATCACTTTATAACTCTATCATGAATAATGGATTTACTAGATCAGTGGAAGAACACCTATAAAATAAACTTTAGATAAAAAATTTCTTAATAGTTATGGATTATTGATTGATTCTAGATCCTTTTTCACTTCCTACCCCTCTCTTCTTATAAGAAAGAAGGAGAGGTAAAATAATACATTAACAATAGGTTTAACTTGTCTAAATATAACTCACACATGCATGGTCTTGCACATGAATTAGAAAATCTAATTATGGAAAATTAAGAGTTAAAGTTGGTGTTAGTGGTTCAAATGGTGGAACCTGACCATCAATAGTTAGAGTGACTATCGATGGTTAAGGTAACCATAAATAGTCGAGAGTCAAGGTCAAGCTAGTTTTAAAAAGTGGGTTTAGCTAGTAGGCCAATCTGACTTAGATTAGGTTTCATTTGGCCAATTGGTCAAGCTAACTAAAGTTAGGTGGGTTTGTGGTTGAGAGGCTAGGTTTGGGCCCAAGGGGGTCCTGAGGTGGTCTAGGGGTGTTTCTACACTTGAAACCATTGTGTAAAGATTTTTAGTGTCTACATTTTGCCCCTTTTTGTTATGCAATTTGTATCAATAAGTTAAAAAATAAAAATGGATTACAAGTCAAAGGTTCAGTTGCCCTGAGCATGGGAGGAAGTGTTCCCCTTCAAAATGGGAGTTGATGAGGTAAAATAGAATTAGGTGTGGGTTTGAAGAGTGGTGAAGATAATGAGAAAGGGTAGGTGATAGGTTAGGAACTAAATTTCAAACATGTTCATGTAGTGAAACAAAAGTGTGATAGCCAAGATTGCACATTAACTAGGTTGCCATAATTTGTAAAAATTAAGGTCAATACTAGAAGGATAAGTGACAAGTGGACCATGTGATCACATGTAGGCATGGTGGTTGGGAAAACTCATAAATGTAAGTCTCCTAGGTAAGGTCTACATTTTTATGGGTATCCAAGGTAGGAAGTACTCTTGAGAAAACATAAATTGGTCTGGTGTAGTCATGGGTATCTGAGGTAAGAAGTGCTCTCAAGAAGACATAGGTTGGTTGGGTGTGCGCAAGGTAGTAAATATTCAATAGTTTAACATGGAAATTGTTATTATTATGGTCAAAAAGACCAGGTAAGAGTCATTGTAAAACATGCACTAGTTAGGCCAAAATGGCCAATAGTGAGGTGATGAGGTGGTTGCTGAGGTGGGTAGAGAATGTAATCTCAATGGGTGGGTATGTGATGTTGGTTGTGTGCCAAAAAAAGTTTAAAAAGTTACTAGTTTGGTGGGAAAAACCATAAAATTTTGATCATCAATGGTTAGGGGTCCCAAGTCAATTATCAATCATCACCCTGACCATCAGTAGTTAGGGTACAAACCCTAATAGGGTAGAGCTCAAAAGTGCATTTGCTTATCATTTTCATTCATTATGTAAAGTGACATTTTGACAATGAGAGCTTGGCATTTTATGAGAGGTTATAGATGACATGTGCTAATTGGTGAGGTTGATTATTGAGTTAGATTGACTAAATGGACCAAAATGTTAGAGATTGACCTATCTAGGATGCAGGGTGCGTGAGCACATGGCTAAGTAGTAGGTTCTAGGATCCCACCTTGATGATGATATAAGAATGAGTTAGGAGTTATTTTTAATTGGTAGAGTAGCTCAATTTTGCATTTGTAATTGAATTTAGTTAATTTGTTATTAGTTTGTAGGGTGGGTTTGGGTTTGACTTAGGTATTAGGATTTTGATTAGTTTTGGTAAAATTTGTAGGTAAAGGTGAATTATGAAGGGTAAGGTAGGTTGAGGGAGGGATGAATAAGTACTAGGTAAGTGTGTTTTAGGTTAGAATGATGTTTTGGGTGGGTTTTTGGGTAGGTGGGGTTTGGGAGAATTCTATCAATGGTCATGCATAGTGACCATAGGTGGTCATCTTGACCATCGATGGTTGATGACCATAGACAAAATGGACATATGGCCATTAGTGATCACCATGACCATCGATGATCGAAAATCCTTTTTTATTCTTTGAAAAAAGGGTTTTAAGGATTATATTTTTTAGGTAATGTTTGAAAATCTAGGTTAGTGGGTTAATGTTAGAATTTCAAGGTGAAGGTAAATGTTGTGAATAGGTAAGGTCGAGGTAAGAAGGCATGAGAAATAGGTAAATGCTAGAGGGTGATAGGTAGTTGTTGAGATTTGGGTTAGGTTTTGTTTTAGGCAAAATGGTTAATTTTTTAGGCTCTAGATAAGACAAGTTAAATGTTTGTAAGTTGAATAGAGGGTGGGGTAGGTGTGATAGGCAAAGTTCATAAGAAAAAATAGTATAGATAACTATGTTTGGTATTGAAAATTATAGGTATGGGAGCAGATCTAGATGTAAGATTGAGTCCCTTGGATTTTTTTGGAGATTCATCAAGGGATGACTATAGTAAATTGGGCATATATGGAGGAGGTGGGACTTGGTACTATGATGCACTACCAACACATGTTGTGGGATGTGATGATGATAGTGGCTCTCATCAAGAGATGGGATCCAACCACTAACACCTTCCTTATACCTTCTAGTGAGATGATAATATTACCAAAGGATGTTCATAGGATCACTAGGTTACCCATATAGGGTAACCCAATTAATTATATTGAGAGGAAGAAGAGAGATGAATTCATGGAGATACTATTTGGAGATGACCATGACTTTTCCAAGTGGCATGATAGAGGTTTTAGTTACAATTTGCTATATCAGAGGGCCAAAGATGATAGGAGGTTGATGACCATTATGATGATGGTAGTATCATGCTTTATTATACTTGATTCAAGTAGTGGGAGGTTTATATATCTACTATTAGGGGTATTGGTTGAGATTTTATTGGGCTACATAATGTTTAGTTGGGTGCCTATGATTCTTATTTAGATATATGAGGAGCTATGGGGTTTTAGAGCTCATAGGAGGTATGATATCAACATAAGATTTGTTTTACACTACTAGGATTATGAGCACATCTGAGTGTTGAGGCTGATGGGCCTATCATGGGAGGGGTATGCATAGATGGATTTCATAGTTGAATTATCATATTAGAGAGATGAATTACCCTTTTAGGATAAAGTGGATGGGTTCACGACATTAATCAGTTTAGGGGTGTGTTAGATGCCTTGGTAGTCGGCAATGTGATTTGAAGGCCATATGTTAGGTTTCTAAACTGGGCTAGATATAGGAGAAATACATTATCCCTATAGAGCTATAGGTGTATATTTGGTAGGAAGGATGGTGAGATAGATCTCATCCCATTTGATAGGGTGTGGTAATAGTTTGGCTTGGTATAGGGGATTTTGGGCCCACTCTTGAGGTATAGGTTGGAGGATGTAGAGCTTATACTCCTAGGGACATAACTAGTGTAGATATTTCTTGATCATGAAGAGTTTCCTACATGACTATAGATACATGATGTAGGTTTTATATATGGTTACCCTGTATGCTACTAGGCACTATATGTGGCAATAGATTTTGGTGATGATGATGGTGGTAGGTAGCTAATGAATGTTGACCCAACTGGTAGAAGTCAATGGGCATAGGTATAGGGGGTTACCCTAGATTTATAGGTATTCATTACATAGAGATATTAGGCATGAGAAACACTAGCTATGATATAGGCTTAGGTGGTAGATTTATAGGGTTAGTTGGTAGCGATACAGGGTCAGGTGGCTATAATTATGGGTGAGAGGGACCAAGATATAACTACACTAGCCTTGGTTACCTAGGAGAGAGACTCCCTAGGATAGGCTAGAGGAGGAGATGCAACATCTTTAGGACCACATGTGGCCATCCCCATGTAGAGATACATAGCCATAGTGGAGGAGCTTTGTTATTATGAGGCCATAGTCTTGAGACATTATCCTAATGAGCCTTGTTGGGGTGAGTATAGAGCTAGTTTGGTTGGTGGTGCTAGCATGGTGACACAAAGTCAATGGGTTACTTTTATAGGTGGAAAATTATGTACCTTAAGAAGATAGGCACTAGGAGGTAGTGGTGCTCCCAGAGGTAGTGGTGCCCCAGGGTCATAGTTTTGATATAGTTATGAGACAATATTTTTTATTGTATATCATTTTAATACTAGCATATGAGCAGATGTGGTGAGATGTACATTTTGAGAGAGATACATGTATATTTTTTATATAAATGATGATTACATGGTTATTTATGATTTTAGACTCACTATTTATAGATATATTTGTTTTTTATTGCTTACGATTAATGGTTATCATTTTCATGTTGATCATTAATGATGTTATGGATTATGGTTATGATATGCATATGGATGTTGATGTGGAATCATCTAGCTAGGCATGTGATGGATTTTTGTTTATGTTGGCGATGATGCTTATGATTCTAAAATTTAATGAGTACATGCTCCCTTATTTAAATTTAGACATGTGGTGAAAAATGTTTTATTGCTTTATTGTTCATGGATGTTATGATGTTGATTATGACAATGATAGTGATGATTATGGTTTATGCTAATGATGTTTGTTTTTGTTCATGATATATGTTGATATGATGTGATACATTTATGGTCATGGTCACTGTACTTAAGGTAAAACACATAAAGTATTCTTAATAACAACATTAGATGTAAGAAAGGGAAGATAACCAAGATAAAAATGTCTAAATAAATATACCGACTAGTTATGAGAGGATAATAAGAGGGCATGATTCTTCTTATTTAGCAAGACTAAAACAAAAACCAAAGTTAGATTGGCTTAAAGAACATAGCCCTTTGAATGCTTCACATTAAATTTCATTAGTTGGTTAAGAAGTTGTCATGATCACATAATGTCAAGTGATCTAAGAATTTTTTAGGAATAAGTGATTAAAATTAATAAATTATGCAATAATATGCAACACATAAATCATTCCTCATAATCACAGCATCAAAGACATATGGAAGAAATATTTAGATCTAAGAAAATACACACATAACACCGATATAACATGGTTCACCCAATGTGGGATACATCCACCAAGAGGATCTCAATAATATTATAAGCAAGAGTAAAATAACTCTAAACAAGAAACCTCTCATAGAGATAATTTTCTCTAGCTTGAATTCACACCAAAATTTTTGAGATGCAAGGCTACACCTCAAAATTGATCAAACTAACCACAAAGAGAAAGTAGATCTCAAAATGAGATGAAAAAACATAATTAAAATGTGTTCCACTCACCCCTATTTATACTCTTTAAAAAATTGCCATACCTTGGTGATAATCCTTATCCCCACCAAAATGGCACAAAATAAGGGAGGTATTAACCAACTAGATAAAATATAATTCCCTAATTATCTCAACTTATTTAAATCACACTTATTTTTCCATAACTCATGCCACAAATTTGGGAAGTTATTATCACACTAAAAAAAATTCCCCACATTTGTAAAATTAAATAAATACATGTTAAAATTGCCCTGTTAACTTTATTTTAACCTTAGGGGTGAAATGGACTCCACATTTAACAATTCCCACTTGGATTTCATTTCCCCTTGAACAAAATTTAAAGAACCTCCATGATCTTCACATAGACCAATCAAAGCTAAACATAACCTCAACTTCTCTAATGTGACTACCTTGGTTAACATATCCACATGATTCTGGCTCGTATGCATCTTTTCTAGCTTTACCATGTTTTCCTCCAAATATGTCATGATGAAATGAAATCATAATTGTATGTGCTTCATCCTTGAGTGGAAAGTGGATTTCTTGGCTAAATGTATAACACTTTGACTATCACTATGTAGTCCCCTAACTTCCTGCTTATACCCCATCTCATCTAGTAATTGTTATAACCAAATCATCTCCTTGTTAGCCTCTGTAGCAGCAACATACTCAACCTTTATGGTTGATAAAGCCATAATCTTCTGTATCTAAGAAATCTAACTAATGACTATATTTTCAATAGTAAATACATAACCTATTATACTCCTCCTACTGTCAACATCCCCAACCATATTCGAGTCCACATAGCCATATAAAGTGGTGTTCGATCAATTAAAACATAATTCTATACCCATGGTTCCTCTCAAATATCAAAGAATCCATTTTACTACTTGTTAGTGTTCATAACCTGGATTACTCATGTACCTAATTACGACTCTCACTGCATGGAAAATATCTAGCCTAGTATAAACCATATCATACATTAGGCTACCAACTACCAATGAGTAAGGTACTTTGTACATCTTTAACTTTTCTTCTTCTATCTTGGGACACTACTCCTTTGATAATCTGAAATGGCCTACCAAAGGAGTCCTAACTAGCATAGTATCTTGCATACTAAACCTCTCTAAAACTTTATTCACATACTCTTCCTAGGAAAAGAATATATTTTTTCTCCTTCCTATCCTGAGTTATCCTCATACCAAGGATTTGATTCACTACACCCAAATCCTTCATAGAAAAAGAATCACTAAGCTAATTTTTGAGTACTTGAATCTATTACATGTTCTTTCCTTCAAGCAACATGTCATCTACATACAAGCATAGGATAATAAAATTACCATCCTCAAATCTCTTTGCATACATACAATGGTTAGAATGAAACCTAGAGTAACCTTATTTCCACATAAAATTGTCAAACTTCTTATACCATTGTTGTGGATCTTGTTTCAAGCCATACAAGCTCTTCTTTAGTTTATACACCAATTTCTCCTTTCCTTTAACCTCATAACCCTATGGTAATTTCATATATAATTCCTCCTCCAAATCACCATGAAGCTATTTAGTCTTCACATCTAATTGTTATAAATGTAAATCCTCTACTATAACTATACCAAGCATAGTTCTAATAAAAGTCATTTTAATAATAGGAGAAAAAATCTCATCAAAATCAATACCTTTCTTTTGTACAAACCCTTTGACCACCAATCGGGCCTTATGCCTTTTCCTTCCTCCATCCTCTTCTTTAATTTTGTATACCCACTTGTTCTATAATGCTCTCTTTCCCTTGGGTAGCTTCACCAAATCCCATGTCTAGTTCTCCATGAGAGAACTATGTTCTTCTTCCATGGCTTACTCGCACTTATTCCTATCCTTTGCCTACATTTCTTCCTTAAAACATTTTGGTTATCCACTATTATTAAGTAATAAATAACTCAAAGATGGGTAAAAACATTCAAGAACATTACTTACCCTAAGAGACCTTGTTATAGGAGTTTGGGGTTCCTGTGTAGGAGGTTCTTGAACTGTCTCCTTGGACACTTTACCATTCATAATATCATCCAACAATATGTACACTTTTTGTTCTTATTCTTGTAACTAATCCTTATACATTACTTTTTATTTAAATACATCCCTAGATCAAAATATTTTCTTGTCTCTAAGACTCCAAACTCTAAAACTAAAGTCATCCTCACCAATAACCAACAAAGGTGCATCTCTCAGAATTAGCCTCTAACTTGGTCATATCCTTATTGGGAACATGAAATAATGTTTTCACATCCAAAGATCCTAAGAAAATAATAATTAACTATCTTACCAGACTAAGCTTCCTTAGGTATGCCTTTATCCAAAGGCACTGAAGGTCCTTTATTAATTAGATATACCACTATGTTAATTACTTCTACCCAAAACATTAAGGGCACCCCTTCATGTAACTTCATGCTCTTAGCATGCTCCATGATTAACCTATTCATCCTCTCTGATACTCCATTCTCTTGTGGTGTCCTTGGAACTATCTTCTGCCTATGAATTCCATTCTATGAACAATAATCATCAAATTCTTTGTTACAATACTCACCTCCATTATCCGACCTGAGAAATTTTAATTTAATACCTATTTCATTCTCAACTAAATATTTCCATCTCTTGAATGTTTCAAACACATCAAATTTATTCTTAATGAAATAAACCCAAAATCTCTTAGTTATATCATCAATAAATGTAACATAATAATTTAAACCACCAATAGAATATACATAAGCTAACCCCCATACATCCAAGTGAACCAAATCCAACTTATTATCCTTCTTTGTAGGTCCAACCCTTAGTAACTTAACTCACTTCTACTTCCTGTACACACAATCATCACAAAAGTCTAAATCAACTTGTTTCAATTTGGTAAACTTGTCTTTCAATATTTCCATGCCCTTCTAGCTTATATGACCAAGCCTATAGTGCCACAAAGTTACATATCCATCTACAACAACTAAATTAAAATGATTAGTACTAATATTCAAATACAAAGTACCAATATTTTTACCTCTTGCAACCACAAGAGCACCCTTGGTAACTTTCCAAAAGTCTACTGGAAACATCATTGAACAACCTCACTATCTAATTACCCTACTGATGTTAAATTTTGCCTTAGTTGTGGGACATGTCTAACATCCTTTATTAGCCATGTTTTCTCATTTTTCATATTTATCTAAATGCAACCTTTCCCTACTAGACTGCATGGTTCATCATCACCAAGATAAACATGTCCAAAATATCCTTGAGCATAATCAATAGAATAATGCCTAAGTGGGGTGGCATGAAAAGAAGCCCCTAAATATAATACCCAAGATTTATAAACATTATCCAAGGAAATAATTAAAGCATCCTAACTAACATTACCTATTTTCATATTTACCTCCTTAATCTCCTCATGTTTGGTCTTCTTGTCCTGAAGTTCCCAACATTCCTTCTTTGTGTGCCCACTTTTACCATAGTGTCAACACACCATCTCGGTTCTAGATTTAAATCTTCTATGACCCTTTGAATTTCCATGGTTTCCTTTGCTTCTATCATTTTGTCTTCCTCTAGTCTCCACCATCAAAGCATTCCCTAAATATGATTCCCCAGTGCTATTCCTTCATATTTCCTCACTAAAAATCACACTTATAACATCCTCAAACTTTAAAATTCCCTTAGTAGGGATGTCATTAGTCACAACCATAACTAGGCTATCCCAATTATTAGGTAAGGAGAAAAAAATCAATAAATCCTTGACTTCATCTTTAAATTTAATACTAATAGAAGCTACCATACTCACAACTATATTAAAATCATTCAAATGATCAACTACAAAACCATTTTTAGACATTTTCATATTAAATAACCTTTTCATAAAAATTATTTTATTAGAGGTAGAGGGTTTTTCATATAACTCCCTTAATTTCTTCATCAGACCAAATGTGGTCATCTCCTCTAAAATATTTAAGGCAATTGAAGATGCAAGGCACAATTGTATGGCTCCTAATGCTTTCCTATTGAGTAAATTCTAATCTACCTAATTCATACATAAATGTTGGCCTATTTTCCCCATCAAAGGGAGATGAAGATCCTTCTAAAATAATTAATCCTCCATCTACATTTTTCACAATCCAAAATTTTTCCCATTGAATTTTTCTACTCTAGATCTACCATTATCTATTATAGCTCCCACTCAATCTAATATATTTCCCTGTAATTCACCACTTTAACAAAAACACTAAAGCTAGATTTGATACCAGTTATTAAGAATAAGTGATTAAAATTAATAAATTATGTAATAATATGCAACATAGAAATCATTCCTTAGAATCAAAGCAACAAAGACATAGAATAAATATTTAGATCTAATCAAATACACACATAACACTGATATAACATGGTTCACCTAATATGGGATACATCCACAAAGAGGATCTCAATAATATTATAAACATAAGTAAAACAAATCTAAACAAGAAACCTCTCACATCAAAAATTATGAGATATAAAGCTACACCTCAAAACTGATCATACTGACCATAGAGAGAAAGTAGAGCTCAAATTGTGATGCAAAAAACACAATTACAATGTGTTCTCCTCACCCCTATTTATAATCTCTAAAAATAAAATGCCATACCTTGGTGATAATCCATATCCCCATAAAAATGGCACAAAATAAGAGAGGTATTAACTAATTGGATAAAATATAATCCCTCGATTCTCTCAACCTCCTTAAATCACACTTATTTCTCCATAAATCATGCCACAAATGTGAGAAGTGATTATCACACTAAAAAATTCACCCCATATTTGTAAAAGTAAATAAATACATGTTAAAATTTCCTTGTTAACTTTATTTTAACCTTAGGATGAAAAAAACTCCACATTTAACAAAAATCCCTTGCTCATAGTGTAAAAAGGGAGATGGAAATTGAACCTTCATGGGAAACTAGATTGCCTCTTCCATAGGTCAACAAAGAGTCAGTATAAATAAGTCCATGTCATGTAAGGTATAGATTGATTGATGTGAGAAGTTTACTTATAGAATCCAATTATAGCTTCCAAATTATATTACTTGTGAGAGTCTATTGTGGCTTTCAAGATTATTTTTATTTTGTTTTGATTTTGATAATGGGTTTTTCTCCTTTTTTTGTTCTTACATAGGAGAGTTGGGGAAGTTGATCAATGTAGGAAGTTTCCACTAAATTGATATGCCTTGACAAATTATTTACCTATCCATCCTTCAAGGGAGTGGTTTGATTTTGTGTGCTTTGTTTAATACTTTTGATAGCTATCCTTGAAGGGAGAATTCTAGCTTAATTTGGACAATTTTGATATGTTTCTAGCAATTGTCCTTCAAGGGAGCAGTCTGTGAATGCTAGGAATGACCCATAATTATTTTTGGTTATGACATTGGATTTTCTCATTTGATTTTTCTTGACATAGACTTATTTATATAGGCTTAAAGGTTGACCTTTATGAAGGCAAAACTAAAATCACCAGAAGATTGATTAGGTGTAAATAGGTTTAGGTGACAACGATCATGGGAATACATCATGTAAAAGGGGTGGAAAGTACCATGAGAATCATGCCATGGGTAGATCCATGGTACCCTTTGTTCAATATTAGGCTATGATTGTGATGGATAATCATATGATTTAGTTTTAATTAGTTTCCCCCAAAATAGGGAGATGGATGTGGTTTGTAAGCAAGGGATGAGCTTAAGTTAGATAAAGGGTGAATTTGATTCTTTTTAACAAAATAAAGGACACATATGTGAACAATTTATGGGATTAGGTTTGGGGTTTCCCTCAAGAGAGTATAACCAATAAGACCTTGATCTATACTTATGGGTTATGATATAAAGTCAAAGCCAATTGAAAGCAAATTTGCCCTGCTTGCTTTTATCCATATTGGTGACATGTTTATTTTCCTTTAAGATGAGGTATTTGATATTAAATTCTCATAGTTTAAGGTGTTTAATATAATCTCATTTGATTAAATATTTATAAACATGAAGATGGGGAAGGGAGGCTAAATGATGCTTGTCAAGTAGCTTAAGCTAGGATAAATGGTGTTGATGATAATCATCTTTGGAAATGATATCCTATGGGGATATACGAAGTAAAGGAATTTTAACTTCCATATGTAAGAAAACCTCCACTCCAAAGATAATAGAGAATGGGGTAGTACCCATAGGGATTTGGATGCTAGTGTGATATTTCCATAAGGTGAAAGGGATGTGCAAATGCCAATCTTGACTAGATGTATTGAACATTTTATTTAGTATGTTTTTGAGAAATTTGTTAGAGGCTTATACCTATATATTAGCTTGTGGAAAATAGGGTGAAGAGAATTCAAGATTGAATCTAAATGCATCATAAAGACCTTGGACTTATTTATTTTTAAAATATTTTCCATTATCGGTGATAACTTTGTGAGGAACATTGAAATGGTAGATGATGTGATATTTCATGAAGTTGACAATCTTTTCCACTTTGGTAAAGAAAATAAGAATATCCTCTACCTATTTGGTAAAGTACTAAGTCATATTGATGATATAATGATGTCACTATGAAGAATGGGGGTTAATTTCACTAATGAGGTCCAAACCCCATTATGAAAAGGGATTGAAATATGTGGATACATGAAGACCATGGCTAGGTGTGTGATGAATATTAGCATGTTTTTGATACTTTACACACTTCTTCACATAATAATAGTAGCCTTGGTTAAGGGTAAGCTAGTAATAACCAAAGTAAAAGATGTGTTTAGTCATAGTGAAGCCACTGAAGTGTCTCCCATAGATCCCATCATGCATTTCCTTGATAGCATGTGAGGCTTCATGACTATGCAGGCAACATAAGAGTAGACCATAAAAATTATGTTTATAAATAATTCCCACCATAATGGTATAACATGAGGTACTCTAGATAACTTCTCTTTGAGAATTCCTAGAAAGACTAGAAGGAATGATGACAAGGTTAAGATAGTTGAAGGTCTACTGATACCAGAGGTTAGGTTGGGTCTCCTTTACATTAAATATGGTGGGAGAATCTAGTTTGAAATTAGAGGGATAGGGAAGTATATGTATGATAATAGATAATTTAGAGTCAAAAGGTGTAGATAGGATCTAAGAGGCAAGGGAAGCCAAGGTGTCATCAAACTTATTGTTAGATCATGAGGTGGTTTAGATATGGTAATGTTCAAATGATTTTAAGAGTTCATCAACTAGTTATTTTTACTATTGTAAAACATCATTCTTACATTGATAAGAGCCATTTATTTGATTGACCACTAGTTGAGAGTCACCAAAGATATTGATCATTTCGACTCCTAAGGGTAATGTAGTTTGAAGGCCTATCATTAAGGATTCATACTCAACCATATTGTTAGTACATTAAAAATATAGTTTAAAGGATAAACGAAGAGTTTCACCATGAAGGGGGATAAGGATGATACCAACAACACCACCATATTGACACTTATATCCATCAAATAACATGGTTACTTGATAGGTGAATTCTGCCTAAGAGAGGGTCATGATGGACTCATCTAGAAACTCAAGAGGAGGTTAGTTGTCTACTAATGGTGCATCAACCAATTGGTCAATAATGAATTGACATTTAATTAAATTTTTTTGAATAAAATCAAGGTCAAACTTAGTTATAATCATGAGCCACTTGGCCATACATTGGTTTTGGTATGGTTTGGAGTGTATATACTTGAGTGGGTTAGTATTTGGTATGACATAGGTTTTATGGTTAAGAAGGTAGTAGCAAAGTTTAGTGGCCATAAAGACTAAATCTAAGTAAAGTTTCTTGGTATGGGTATATTGAGTCTTGTATTCTATAAACATGTGGATAATGTATTAGATGACTTGCTCTTTATGTTGTTCATCCCGATGAGCAAGAATTGCCCCTAGGGAGTGGTCAGTGATAGAGATATAAAGGTAGAAATGTTGATTGTCCTTAGGTGGAGTGAGGATAGGTGGAGATAGAAGGTACCTTTATAGTGAATCCAATGACTTTTGATAGTCATCATTCCAATTGGAAGAGACATCCTTATTTAGGAGGTGATGGAAGGGTTGGCACTAGTCTATGAGCTAAGAAATTAAAAAAAAATGGATTGGAGCTTCTTATACAAACTATAGAGTTGCTTAAGGTGGGTGGGAGGAGGCATGTTGAGGATTAATTTTATTTTGGTTAGATTGACTTCAATTCCTTGAAGGGAGATGATAAATCTAATGGTCTTTCTTGACAAGACCCCAAAAATGCATTTTTTGGGGTTAAGGTAGACATAGTAATGGATGAGGCACTCAAAGATAATTTTGAGAATGACCAAATGATATTTAAGGCATTTGGGTTTCCCAAGAAGGTCATCTACATAGTCCTTAATTATTTTATGGACAAGGTCATGAAAGATGTAGGTCATAGCGTGTTAGTTATTACACCAACATATTTTAGTCCAAAAGGTATGACCCTATATTAGAAATTCCCCCATGGGGTGATAAAGGTAGTTTTGTGTTAATCTTCAGGGGTGATTAAGATCTAATTGTAGCCTAAGAATCTATCCATGAGAGATAACATCTCATGGCCAACTATAAGATCAACTAGTTGGTCAATGCTTGGTAAAGGGAAGTCATATTTTGGGCAAGTAAGGTTGACATCATGAAATTATATATAAATGCATAGTATCTCTATGGATTTGGTGATACGTATAACATTCAAGACCCATTAGGGATAATTAATGGGTTGAATGAAATTGACAACTAGGAGACGTTGAAGCTCTTCTTTGATAAGAAGGGCTATTTGAGGGTGCATTCATCAAATTTTTTGCTTGATGAGTTTTGCATCATAGTTGGTGACTATGTTGTGGGTAGAAATGGAGGGGTCAATTCTAGGAATGCCACTATAAGACCAAGAAAATTCTATGCTATGGTCTTAAAGGAAGGAGGGTAAATCTTGAATCTCTTTAGAATTTTGTGACTAGATGATTTTGACAATATGGGGGTCATTCAAAGTGCCCAAGTTGATATCCATGGTGGATTCATTAAACATGGTCAAAGTTTGAAAAGGAAGGGATTTATGGAAATAAGAATTTGGTGCACTAAGATAGGTGAGAATAAAATCATCATCTTTATACTAAACATTATTAATGGTAGGAGAGTCATCTCCTATCATCTTAGGATGGGACATAGGGATGTTTACATTTTCCCCATACTTTTTATAAGTCAAGGGTATAAGGTGGATCATTTTAATGAAAAAAAAGTTAGGGGATGATGTTATAATCCTCTAGTTTGGATGGTGAAGGAGTTTTTGCTAAAGGGATGTCTTCCTCAATAGTGGTGATGGTAGGTGGCTTGGTTTTCTTCATGGGTAGAATGAAGCTGAGGCCATGTTTCTCATAAGTTTTTTTGGTCTTGATTGAAATAAACTTGTGTGGGTCATGCTCATATCATATAATCCCAAATCCATTCTAAGCACACCTATAGAGGTATGTTTGGGAAAATTATAGTTTATATAGATAGGAAAAGCTAGAGGTGAATGGTCAAGGTGAAAAGGAGGTGACAAAAGTGACAAGGGGTTTATCAAGTCCCCCATAGATGAAATGGGTTTAATAGTTTGAAGGTCCAAAAGGAATAATGGATCCAATATTGGGGTCATACTTGGGTTGGTTATTAAGTTACCCATATTCATGGGGAGTAGGGAAGGTATCAAGGGTCAAGAGGTGATATTGCCCAAGTGAAAGATGTTGGAATGTTGATTCCAAGTGGTATATGGTAGGGATTTTATCTAAGGGGATTGATGAGCTAGTAGATACCTCATTGTTAGAAGAAGATATGGCTTCATCTTCTATGGTTGAGGGTTTGTCTTTGGCTAATGAGGGTGTGCTAGATAGAGGTAGGAGGACATCTTTAGGTCGATAAGTCATGTTGCATGATGAAAAGGGACTTGGGTCAACTTGTATAGTGACAACCTGACCTTTGTGCTCAAATTTGATGCAATTATTAAGGATATAGGGTACATAACCAATTGAGTGGATATAAGGTCATCCTATCAAAACATTATACTATAGTTCACCTTTCATTATATACAAGAGTTTTGTGAGTGTGTGAGGTCCTAAATGGATATAAAGGATAATAGTTCCCAAATTAGTGGCCATGGTGTCATTAAAGGATTGAAGGATGACCGAGGTTTCAAACATAACATTATTTGGTAGTTTAAGTTAATCATAGGCATGGGAAGAGATGATGTTAATACTAGATCCTCCATCAATCATAACCCATTTGATGTAGGTTTCATTGATGTAGGTAGTGATGAAAAGAGTGGGATCTAGGTCATCAGGGTGGATAAAAGGTATTTTTGAACCTTAAAGGTGACAAGTTTGGAAATTTGGAGAGTGCCAAAAAAGGCTACTAGAGGTTGAGGGTTTTCAAGATGGACCTCTATTGATTAAAATGCATATATCATTACATGGTGATGATGAGGTGAGGTAGAAATCAACTTGTATATGCTTATCTTTGTTGAGGTTTGGTGGAGTTGTTTGAGAACCACTCTTTTGATTGATTTAAAGGGGTTGAATTGAGAGGTACCCATGATAGATACCTTAGGTTTGGCTAAAGGTGAAGGTGGTTGAATTTGACTTAGTTAGGAGGTGGAAGATGGGTATGTCCATGGTATGGACACTTTAGCCTTCCTTTTATCCTTTTATTGAGTGTATGATCAGGTGACCACATGGATAGTATGGATAGAGGGAAGAGTTGGGATAGGAGATTGGTTTAGTTCCCCATCACTTTAAGGTGAGGGTGGGGGAGTAGTTAGGCATTGGGTAGTGTTTGTTGTTTGTTGGATTATTAGAGGGCTCATGAGAAGTTCATATAATAATAGGTCATCTTGATCATAGAGCTGATGGATTATGGTTTGGAGAGCTTTGTAGTTCTTTGTGTCATGTTTGGGTGTCCTATAATAGGTGAATACTTGGTATTCATTATACCAGATGATGTTTAAACCAAGAGGATCAAATGGTTTCATAGGAGGTAAGGTCAAGCAAGAATATTGTAGAAACCTTTGTAACATAGTTGAGTAAGACTCAACTAAAGGTGGAGAGGGTTTAGAGGTTTTCACCTTAGTTGTTGAGATGGAAGTCTTTTAAGAAATAGGATTAGTGGTAGAAGTCTTGGGTAAGGTGGTGTTCTTAATTGATGATTTTGGTTTAGGTAAGGAAGTTGATAAGTTGGAGGTAGAATATGTCAAGGTATCTAGTTTAGTTATTGATGGCTCAATATAGATGGGTGTGTCAAAAAGTAAGAGAGATGGCATAACCAAAATTAATGGTTGGATTTTGGTTGAGATATTTGGATTCCTAATCAAAGTAAAGGGATGATGCCCCAAGATATAGGGTAAGGTTAAGGGTAGTAAAAGTTTCTCCTTCTAGACTTTGATGGCTTCACTTCTTTGGTTGATTTAGTTTCGTGTTTAGTTAATGGGTTTGGTGAGATTAGCTCTAGTTTCAAGTATGGATGATTAAGGATCTACGTAGAGAAGATGCCAAGGTTTTTGGTTGGTTTGGTAGAAGTGGTAGAGGATGATTTGGTTATTTAGGGTTTGGTTGTTTTGGATGGTTGTTTGATAGTGGGTTGTATAATAGAAGTGATGGGTTGGTTTGTCAAAGATGTGGATAGAGGTTCTTGTTTGGTGATGTAAGGGAGACCCAATTATTTCCAAAAGGTGGGTTAATCCATGTTAGGTTTGGAGATAACTTCCAATCTCTAAACTAATCTAGAGAATGATTTATAGACTAGTCTTGTTCCTTAGGTATTGGGTTTGAAAGATAAACCCATAGGTTGAAAAAGGGGAAGGGTGACCTTATCCTTTTCCTTAATAAAAGGATGCAAGCTTTGGATGGGTGGTTCCTCTATGGGAGGTGAAAATATGGTGGTTTATTCCTTGGGAATGATTTCCAAGGGGGAAGTGAATTGTTTGATGGTTAAAGGATGAGGTAAAGTGGTGATGGTTACTTACTCAAGTATATTAGTTGAAGGAGGGGTTGATGAATCCACTACCTCAATAAGTGGAGGAGATGAAATAGTTACTTCCATGATTTAGGTCTCCAAAGGAAGATAAGGTAATTACACTATCTCAATAAGTAAAGAGAGTGAATAAAAGGTAGCTTGGGTGGTAGGATCTTCAACAATGAGAGTATCAATAACCATATTAATGGTATGGACATCATGAGAAGACTCAACTTTGTTGCTCTAATTTTTGGAAGGTGAATTATTGGGTAAAGGTCATCTAAAAATGTCAAGTTCTTGGTTCAAAGGTACATTGTGGTTGTCAAACACAAGCACCCCCTTGTCAATGAGGGTTTGGATAATGTTTTTGAAGTTATTATACCTACTAATGTCATGTCCAACTACTCAATGGAAAGCATATAGGTCATTCTCATTGTACCAACTAGGTGTAGGATGAGAATAATGAAATTGTTGAGGGCATTTGATGGGAGGAATCAATATGATATTAGCTTTCAATAACTTCTCTAGGACCAAAGCATAAGAATCCCCAAGTGAAGTAAATTGATTCTGATTATTTTGGTTTTGGTTTCCCATGTTTTTTTTTAGTTAGAAGAGCTTGGTTGATTAATAGATGGTGGATGAGTAGTCTTAAGGACAACCAAATTCATATTTCCCTTGCTTTTGGTATTGGTATTAGTTTGGTTTCTTGTTTTAGAGGAAGAGGCCTCATTGGTTTTGTAGGTAGAGATTTTATTTTTCAACTTTAACTTTCCTTCATTGAAGGCTCTATTTTATATCTTATATGTTATGGTAAAATATTAATCAAAGGTTTTGAATATCTAAAATGCAATTTATAAGAGATGTACTTGGCACATGCCTAAGGAAAAAGTTTTATTAGTTTAGATTTGGGTAAAGAGAAGGAAATTTGATTGATTAGGCTCTTCCAATGAACTAAAAAATTAGAAATAGATTCATCATCAAATTATAGATAGAGTAAAGGTCAGTGATGGAAAATTTCTTTTAGATGTTTATTAAGAAGTGATCCAAGAAAGTTTGGGCTAGTTGGGTGAAGGAGAAGAGAGAATTTTTTGTGATGACACTATACTAATCTAGTGCTAGACCAAATAGGGAAATGGGGAAGGTATGAAGAAGGAGAGAATCATCATAAGAAATAAAATAACATGCATGCCTAAACTCCCTAAGGTGCTATTGGGGGTTCTCCTTACTTTGAAATTTAGGAAACTTGAGAAGCTCCCAATGAGGAGAATATGGTCTGATAGGGATAGATGGGTGAATGGGCTCATTATGGATCTAGTCATATGATAATATGTTGTGAGCCCCAAATATGGATGACTCTAAGGTAGTCATTTTATCCATGAATATTTTCATTATATCCATTTGGGGTTGTGCACCTAAAAGGTTATAAGGTTCATAGTGTTGTTGTGGTTGGGTGACATATTGATAATTGGTAGGAGGTTGAGGAGCTACAACATATTGATATGTGGACACAGGTGGCTGGGTGGATACCATGTAAGGGTAGGTGGATGTAGGTGGTTGGGTAGTTTATAGAGGTACATACCCTTGCAAGTTAGGGATGTAACCTAGGTTAGGTACAATGGTACCTATTGTGATATTAAGGTGGGTTAAGTAGGAACTATGGTCATGTTTGTAGTCAAAGGGTAGGTAGTGACCTTTGTTATTGATTGGTGGTAAGGTATAAGGTATAGGCACCATAATATTTTTAAGTGGAGTAGTGACTAATAGATTAGGGGTAGTTGAAGGAAGGTTGGAAATGTTAGTAATAGGTACTCCTATGGTGAGTCAAGTATATGTGGTTAATATATGGGTTTTTCCTAGGTTAGAGGAGTTATTAGTGGGGGTGGAAGGTGTAAGGGTGTTGGTAGATTGGGTAGGTTGGTTTTCCATAGTAGTATCAAAGAGATTATTGGTAGATGAAGATAATTGGGTAGTCAATGGTTGGGTGGTGACCATGGTAAAATTATTTTTCCCCATAAGGTGGGAAGGCATGTTATATGTAAGGTGGATCCATATGTAGAACTAAATTAGGGGTATGGTGAGGCATGATGCTGAAATAATGTTGACAGGCCATAGGATTTTTATCTAAAAAGGTGGAAAAGTCTGTATCTCCTTTGGGAACTACTTAAGGGAAAGAATTACTTCCTAAATTATAAGGATAGTTTTTTGGTTTATATATGTACTCCATGGATGAGGAGGTAGAAGAAGTTGATTGGTTTAGTGATGGGTGTAGACACCGAAATCATGTCTACCCCCTAGGTCGTCCTCCCCCCTTGGCCCCCTTGGTCTATTTCCTAACACTTGTCCTAAGCCCCCTCAATTTTAAATTAAAATAAACAAATATTTTAATTTATTGGCCCCTTTCCACCTCACCCATGCCACCTTGGATGCCCCCACCTCTCTCCTAGCCTTTATTACCCAAATCCTCTCTTAATCCTTCCTCCCACATCCATTTATGCCCTCCTCAACCATTTTCCCATGACCGTTTTGACCCCGGCAGTGTGCAAGAATGGACATATGCTAATTTTAGCCTCTGCCCCCATTCTTCTACCGTCGACGTCGGTCATTATTCGGCCGACGTCGACAGTTCTGCCGGCATCGGTTGCCTTCAAAAATACATTTTTGCAACTGCTCTTCCCCCCATGAACGTGAACTCTTTTGGAACTTGGCATTCATGTTTTCTCTCTCTTCCTCTCGCATAGCAACAAAAGCAGCTACAGGTACCCTGCAGAGATAATCCCAGGCTCTTGGCATTTGCAGGACTGTTAACAACTCCAACAACAGGGTTTCTCCATTCTTCCTTCAGCAAGCAGGAGGTAAGTACTGCCTAGTTCTCTATTTCATTTCTTATTTGATTTCATTTTCTAATCCAGACCACTGTCCACAACCTTCCTTGTCTTTCCTTGAGAGGCTGAAAAGCCTTCTCAAATCCTTGTCTCCCGTTCATCCTCATTTTGCCTCTGTCACCCATATAATCCATTCCCAGACAACATTCTCAGTCCCTCAGACCCCAAAATAGTCCCTTAGACCCCCAAAAAATCCCTCTGACCCTCAAATAGGCTCCTTGACTCTTAGACAAAACCACAGTCCACCCTGCAGACCAAAAACCCAGACCTAAACTTTTCCCTGGCCATCACCCTGACCAACCTCAACCGTTTCCCCTACCGACATCGACATCATAACCGATGTTGGTGACATTCCTTGACTGATGCCAAAAAAACCCCTGATGTCAGCGACTGTGCAAAGTAGACTGCTGCATATCAAGTACGCTTTAGCTTTCAATTTCTTTCTTTTTAGTCTTTTATCATTTCTCATTTCTATTTTTGTTAAATATTCTATTTTTAATAGTGGACTATCATCCTCTGAGAAGCCCTTTTGTGCTTCTAGGACTGAGCCTTCGCTTGGCAGTCCACTTTCTTGCCATCTAACATTTTTTGTGTTTTAGTCTCTTTCTCTTTTAGGTGTCATCCTCCACAACCAAAGAGGACTTCCTGTTATTGTCTGAATCTGGTGTGCAAGTCCACAATCTGTGTACGTACAAACCCTCGTCCTTTCTTCTTAGTTTCTCATTTTTCCTTTTTTGAATGTGAAAAGTGAAATCTTGTATAGAAACATTCTAGCACGCCCAGTGGGACCTTAGGGTCTTCCTCGAGTTCCTTTTCTTTCTGTTCATATAGGTGCATTAGGTTTCTCCCTTTTCACCTCTTTCTTCTCTTCTAAACGACACCATTAGCGGGATTAAAAAGAACTTTTCTTTTCTTGCATCTCAAATTAGTCAAAAGTCATACCCTTCAATCCTTTCTCCATTTATCTTCATACAAACTAACATTTTGACTTGGGCTTAAAACACATTGCATTTTCATTTCTGCTTGCTTGCATTTCTTAGTCCACATCTAGTAATTAACAACCGCATCATGAATTAATCATAGATCACTTTATGTTACACAACCAAATCACTTGCACAAATAAAACATCAAAACTTACCTAAGACAAGGCCTAACTGGGATTTCATCACCCAGCGGATACCTTACCCATCTCGGCAATCCCACTTGGATTTCATCACCAAGGGGAAAGCCCACTGTATTCTCTGGCAGAGGATAATCTCTAAGAAAAGCATATTTTGGCTAAGTGAGACTAGCGTATCACTGGGCTCGTGAAGTGAGGGGAGCTTGCTCCTTAGCACCAGGCCATGTATGGAACCTAACCCAGACTCTTGAGCACCTAAACAAACTTGAAACCATCCATAGACTACCTCTTCTAAGACCCATCTTAAAAGCCAATCTTCCTAAACACATTCTAAGGCATAAGCCACCATGAGCTTAATATTTTATTCCTAGGGATTTAATGCTTAGGATCTGCTTCTGTTCTTCATCTTTTCTATTCTTATCTACTTGTTTGAGTTAGTGAGAATGTTCTTCTTCCTTTTTTCCAAAAACTCTTAAATCTTTTAGGTTTCTAGAAAACACAGTCACCGGCATCAGTTTTACCACTGACATCGATAACCTTTTCTCACTGGCATCAGTTATCTGACTGATGTCGGCCATCTGTTCTCACCGACATCAGTTTTTCAACCGACATCGATCACTATCACAGTCCTTTTTTTTCAAAACAATAGCGTTAAAACCTGACCCTTTTTCTACCAAAACCCCATTCTGAGTTTCTGAAGTTGAAAAAACACTGCTTCTAAAACTTGCCCCTTCTTGCCTTGAATGGTTTTGACACGTAGTCAAACCAAGGCTCTTCTTGACCAAGTGAGGCATCAACCGCTTCTGCCTTCCCTGTCCATAACCAGTCCTATAATGGAGTTCCACTCAGAGACCGAAAGAACTCCTACTCGACCGACCCCAACTCAGTCTCCCATTGTCCCTGAAGGGGACCAAAATTTTGAAAGATACTTGGACCTCAATGGTAGAGCCCTTCAACATTATCTCGTGTGAAGCTGAATGCAAGACTCCTTAGGCAACCCAATCTATGGGATGCTAACTTCCTTAGCTAAGACAATGATCACATCAACAACGTCCACAATTCAACCTATAAACAATTAAGCCAACACCTCGACTAATAACCCAACCATGTCCTACCTTCAAAATTTAGCCTCTCCTTCTAGACCTACCTCCATGGGGGTTCCAGCACCCCCTCAACCTCAAACTACTCAACCAAATCCTACACCCTTCTAAAACCTAGTGGTCTCTATCCCCCCTACTCTTGCACCCATCAACACAAGAGTAACTACCTACCCTTCAACAAGTGTGGCCACTCCTCAACCATCTTTGACAGCCCCTATCTAATTTGTTCCTACCAACCCCATAACACAAGTGCCCTTGGCTTTAACTTCCACCCCAATGACTAGCTACCCATATGTTGTGTCTACACAAGCGCAACCAACCACATCCTATGCCCCTCTCAATATCTTTCAAGCACCTTATAACTTAGGGGGCACTCCACCCACCAATCCATCAACAGACATCATCAAAATGCTGATGGACAAAATGTCCAGTCTCGAGACCTCTATTTTTGGTTCACGCAATGCCCTCTCATATGAGCAAATTTGCAACGAACCCATCCATCCTTCTGTCCTGATCAGGTCATACCCCAGTCAATGGGAGCTTCCTAAATTCTCTCATTTCCAGAGCAAGGAAGACCCGTAATATCACCTATGGGCATTCAGACATGCCTGTTATCTCATTTCCCGTGATGATGCATTACTTTTATGTATGTTTCCTATGTCTCTCTCCGGTGTTGCTCTTGACTGGTACAGCTCTCTTGCCATCCATTCCCTCTTCACGTTCACCTAGCTGGCCCAACTCTTCCTTGATCACTTCTCTATCAACATCACCAAAAAGGTCTTAATCATAGACCTCTATTCTATCTGACAATTTGAGGATGAATCCATAGCCAATTTTGTTGCTCGCTGGAGAGGCCTCATCAATCAGCTCTCCTTTTCTCTACCCCAACTCGAACTTATCAAAATTTTCTCCCAAGCCTGTGCCAAGCATATTTCTTCTACCTTATGGGTTTAGACCTTCCACACCTTCGACGAAGCCTTCACGATGGCCCGCAAGCTTGAATTACGTGCCATCGAGGAGAACAAAGTCAAGTTGTGGAGTTAGAATCCCAACTCCAAGACCAATGACTCCTCTTCTTCTAAACTTTTTTTATCTAATCATAAGTCTAAGGCATCAACAAATGCTATAGTCATTAGTCCTTCATCCTCTTTTCCTTCAACCAACTAGCCTGAGCCATCCACGTCCCAAAGCATCACCTACCGATTCTAGTAGAGATACGTACAATGACAGTATACTCCACTCCGAGATTCATACGCATTTGTGCTATAAACACTTGTTAAACAGGGGGTTCTCAATCTCCCCCAAATTTGGCTGCCTCCACAATTTGATCCCTCACGCGCCATCCCTACATGACCACCATGTTAAAGGCCATGACACGGGAAACTGCAAGACCCTTAAAAACATCATCTAAGACATGCTTGAAAAGGGTGACCTCATCCTCGACAATCCCAATGTGCCACCTAATCAAGGCATTGACATTTTCAAGCAACCAATTCCCAATCATCCTCCAACCCAAAACAATGTCTAGACCATGACTGACGACACTCACGAACATAATATACGGTCTCACCCTTCATCCCCGACCAACCTCTCTCACCAACTCAAGAGGTTAGTCCATCCATTAGTCCATCACATGTGGATGAACCTTCTTCTCTGGTTAGTTCTCCATTAACCTCTCTTATATTGGAGGATGCCTTGACCATACTGGCACCACTGGTCTCACCATCCTCCTTCTTGCTACCCATGGAGGACCCGACCCTTCCTACTCCTCGACCACAAGTGGAGGGCACAATCATCCCTACCCTTTACCCTCTTGAGGAGCCTCATTCTTTGGTTTCTTCTCCACCTAGGGAAGAACCTATCTCTCCTTCGTCCCCAACCAAAGATGAACCTATCACGACTTCATCATGCCTTGGGTCTGAGACTGCTACATCATCTTCGGCCCCACAACCATTAACATCTTCTCAAGGACCCAAATCTCATTCAATGTCTTCTCAACCATTTTTTTGATTAGTGGAGAAACTCGGACTTCTCTTTTCAAGGAAAGTGGAGCATCAGGTATTGTGGGACCATCTCAAAGCTCTTCAGCATGCCCGTGCCCTCTCATCTCATGCTACCAATCCTCCAATGGTAGAATCTCCCAAGACTCTCAACAAAAGCCAGACCTCCACTTCTAGACCTTCCAAACCTCAACCAACCACACCAGGACCGAAACCCTCATCTACCCCATCAAAACCAATCAAGTCACTCGGTGTTCACCCTGTCTCTAACCTCACTCATTCGCAAGTGAAGGTGGACTTAGACCAGGCCTCGACCAATAGTAGTCTTCAACCTAAATCAAAGAAGACTGCTAAACCACAGAGGTGAACTCCTCCTCCCCCATCACCATTGCCCTCTATTTTGGGCCCTCATCCTTTGACCCTGACCAAAGTCCTCCCCATTCCAACTTCTAATCAAAACTAGTTGCCTCCGCTACTTCCTCTGCCTATCTCTAGCCTACCCTCTCCCAAAAAGATGGTACTTATCATGAAGAAAGTGCCGTTTCCACCTGTTGTCGCACCATCAACCCAAAAGGTGGTACAGAAGCCTCCTCTAACTCCACCTAAGCAAAAGTCACCAGCATCGCACACATCAACGAGCATGGACCCTTTAGTGGGCTCATACTCTTTGATATTGCACTAACTTTTACAGACCTCTAGCATAACCCTTCCGCCCATTAGGCCCTTCCAACCTCTCGAGTCTAAGCCCTCCTGGTTCAACGATACAAAGATTTTCCTATATCATCATATGCTAGGACATGATATCAAGACTTGTTGTGCCCTCAAGGCCATCATTCACCGCTACATGGAAAAGGACACTCTTCTCCTTGAGGACACTATTGACTGACCCCCGACACCTTCCCACATCCCTCCAACCTCTTCAACCACATCAACATCCCATCAGCAAGCCATGACCCCTTCATTTCCTTCACCCCCTATCTTTGAAATTAATGCCATCCACATAACCACTGGTCACAAAAGGACAAGGTGAAAGAAAAAGCCACCATTCCTTAGACCTACCCTTTCATCAAGCCACCTCTACCACCCAAGCTTAAAATTTCTATCCTTGGTGCATCTCAACCCTCTTCTTCTTCCTCTTTAGGGGTGATCCATGACTCCATGATAAAACAGCTTCACCAGATGCCTATGAAGATGTCCCTTTATGACCTTATCCAAACCTCACCTCAGCATCATCAAGCCCTCATCAGAGCCTTGCAAGCAGTGGAGGTCCAACCTGAGGACCCCCAACCACTCGCTGCCCTTGTCCACTCTTTGTCTCCCATTGCCTCTATCACTTTCAGCGACTCTAAGATTCCTACATCTAACATGAAAGATCAAGACGTTGCTCTGTTCATCACTACTTATGTTGATCGAACATGCATTAAGTGCATTATGATTAATGGAGGTGCCAGCATCAACATTATCTCCACCCATGCCTTTGATCAATTGGCTCTTCCCAAGAATTGCATA
Source organism: Torreya grandis (assembly GCA_037957365.1). Classification (NCBI taxonomy): domain Eukaryota; kingdom Viridiplantae; phylum Streptophyta; class Pinopsida; order Cupressales; family Taxaceae; genus Torreya; species Torreya grandis. The sequence goes on from JARHVA010001953.1 coordinate 960,742, forward strand.
TCCAAAACTGATGCAATCTTGTGCTCCTTCAATGACACCACTACCACAACCATTGGCATAGTCATCCTTCACATCTACGTTGGCCCACGCACAGTCCTAAAGCTCTTCTATATCATTGAAGGAGAATTTCAATATAACATGTTGTTGGGCTGACCCTGGATCTATGCCATGGCTTGTGTCCCCTCTACCCTACACCATTGTGTGAAATTCAAACATGACGGGCAAGTCCACACCATTCTTGCTGACCCATCACCTTTCAAAACTTGTAACACCACCTATAGACCAAATGACATTCTCATTCCTATCAAGCCATCAACCTCGGTGCCACCTCCATCTGTGGAAACTTCAACCAGTTTGCAACTAGCTATCGCCCTCACCCCACCTCTTCAAGCAATAACCAAAGACCCCATGGAAGACATCTTCCAATTACTTTCACTTGGGGAATATCACTTTCTCACCTTAGACATGTTCTAAACTCTGCAAGAGTATGGATGCCTTCACCACAGCCCCAGTTACAACCATCAGATCAGAATGGTTGTGCCTTATGGTCCTCCTCACCTCTGAACCAATCTCATCTATGGGGGGCTCAATCAACCTCCTACTAATAGGAATCCTCTCTCTTCACCTCAACCATTCACATCAAACTTCTCATTTCTTGGCAACCCCACCTTTGCACACACTTACCTTTATAGGTGTGCATGGAAGGGTTTTGGTTTTGGACGCTATGAGCAAGGCTCCTATCAGCCTATTGAGCCTCTCAATGATGATGATGCCAAGAAACGGTATGGCTTGGGATACCAAGACCCTACTCAGGCTCCTGCAGACCTTCACCCCGAGCCCATCATTGACCAATCTCCTCCAAGCTCACCCATTTCTCTCCCTTCACCTACGGAGTCGGTGATTTCCATCCCTCCTAGTTTTTTTTCATAAACACCATCTGCCTGGAACCCTTGACCTATCAGCTAAATGGGGTGTCCAAGTCTCTCCCTCTCATTTTTCCCATCATGATAGAGGATGAGTCAGTGACCATTCACACTATCTACTGCATAGACAATGACACCATTCTTTCTTACATGGGCGCTGATGACTCTTTCATCCAGTGCTCCCTCCCTTCTAAGACCCAAGTTATGTTAAATGAATCAACCATTGACATCAACCTCCCTTCTTTTGATGTTCCTCATGTCTTAAAGATTGGCCAATCTTTAGACGCTCAGGAGCAGCTTGACTACACCCAGTTCCTCTCAGACCATAGCAAGGCCTTTGCCTGGACCTATAGTGACATGCCTGGCATTGACCCCACCATTTCTACCCATAACATCATCACCAAACTAGAGGCTAAGCCTATTAGGCAAAAGCTTTGAAAGATGCATCCTCGCATTGCACTCCTTGTCAAAGAGGAGCTTCAATGCCTTCTCTCTGTCTCCTTCATCCAACCCATCGATTATCCATAGTGGGTCTCTAACATCATCCCTATCACCAAAGTGACTGGGGGGATCCGAATCTGCATGGACTATCGTGACCTCAACCTAGCATGTCCCAAGGATGACTTTCCTCTTCCCAACATTGACCAATTTGTTAATCTCACGACTGGTCATGAGATGCTATCTCTCATGGATAGGTTTTCAGGATATAACCAGAACCTGATTGCACCAAAAGATCAAGACAAGACTACCTTTATCACCCCATGGGGGACTTTCTATTATTGGGTCATGCCTTTCAGCTTGAAGAACATAGGCGCCACTTATCAGTGCGCCATGACTTACATTTTCCATGATCTCCTCCATAAAATCATGGAGGACTATGTGGATGACCTGCTTAGCAAGTCCAAGCTTCATCGTGACCATTTAACCATCCTCAAGATCATCTTCTCTCACCTTCTTCAATATAATGTCCTCCTTAACCCCAAGAAATGTGTCTTTGGGGTCCTCTCAGGCAAGCTCCTCAGCTTCATCATTTCCTTCCATGGCATCGAGATAGATCCCACAAAGATCCATGCTATCCTCGAGATGCCACCTCTAACCAATCTCAAGTAGCTTCACAGTCTACAAGGGAAGCTCCAGTCCATTTACCATTTCATCTCATAGCTTTCTGACTGTTGCCAACCTTTTCATCATCTCCTTAAGAAGGATGTCTTCTTTAAATGGGATAAGGACTGTCAAGAGGCTTTTGAATCCCTCAAACGCTGTTTGGTCTCTCCACCAGTCCTCATTCCACCTAAAGACAACCAACCCTTCTACCTTTACATCTTAGCAACCAACCATTCGTTAGGTGCCATGATCGTGCACCGAGATGAGCATCATTGTGAGCAAGTGGTTTACTATATCAGTCGAACACTGGTCAACTATGAAACTTGATATACTCATACTAAGAAACTCTATTTGGCATTAGTCTTTACCACTACTAAGCTCTGCCATTATCTTCTTAATCGCAAGACCTTTTTCATCACTCACACTGACCCTCTTAAATACATGCATTCCAAGCCATATCAAAATCAACGTATGGCTCGTTGGCTCATGCTTCTTGTTGAGTTCAACTTGGAATTCATCCAGTAGAAATCCATCAAGGGGCAAACCATCACTGACCAACTCGCAGGTGCCCCTCTTCCTGACAATCATCCTTCTCAGTGCGAGTTTCCTGATGAATTTATCACCGCGCTTTCCACCAATGACACCATCTATCAAATGACCATGTTCTTCAATGGCTCCAAATGTCAACTCGGTGGGGGTGTGGAATTTATTCTCATCCCACTCGAAGGTGAGCCCATGCCTCTGTCTTTCAAGCTCAACTTTGATTGTACCAATAATATGGCTAAATATGAAGCCTTAATTTTGGGACTTCAAACGGCCCTTTCTCTTAGCATCAAGGCCATCAACATCTTCGACGACTCGTAACTTGTCGTTAATCAAGTCAACAGTTCATATCTTTGTAAAAATGAAATTTAGCAAAGATACAAAAATCGTGTTGGCACTCTTCTTGCCTCTTTCGACCATTACCTTTTGCAGATTATTCCATGCTCCATGAACAAGTTTGCTAACACCATGGCTTCTCTCACCTCACATATCCCATCTTCGTCATCCTCATCTTGACTCTTTGTCACAGTGCATCATGTGCCACTACCTTCATACATTTCTACTAACATCAACCATGTCAACACCATAGACTCTAGTCCATAGAATGTTTGGCATAAACAACTTGTGGACTACTTATCTCATTCTATCATCCCTCTCGATCTCTCTAGCAATGCACGGTGGGCTTTCATAAAATGTACAGCTCACTATACCATGTTAGGGGGTGTTCTTTATAAGCGAGGCTTCAACAGCCTCCTTCTTCGCTATCTAACCTCCACTAAAGCCTCACATGCCATTAAGCAATTCCACGATGGGATTTGTGGTGGACACTTTAGTGGGAACTTGGTTGCCAAGCGCATCCTTCATCCGGTCTATTATTGGCCCACCCTTCATCAAGACTGTAGTGACTATGTTCGGCATTGCATCAAGTGTTAGTAGCATGCTAACTTGCTTCATCTCCCTAGCCATGCCTTACAAGTTGCTCAAGATTTTTGGCCTTTTTCTCAGTGGGGCTTAGATCTCATCAATGAGATTAACCCTCACTCATCTCTTCGTCATCATTCCATCATCACCGCCACTGAGTATTTCACTAAATGGGTGGAAGCCATTCCTCTTGTCTCCACAAAAGCTAATAAAATTGTCAACTTCATCAACACCCACATCATCTATCATTTTGGTATTCCTCACAAAATCATCACTGATAACGGCAATTCATTCAAAAACAAAACCATCTAGAAACTCTATGACTCATTTGGCATCAAGCTCAATTTCTCTTCGCCTTACTACCCACAAGCAAATGGCAGGCCGAGGCTTCCAACAAAATTCTGACTAAAATTCTCATGAAGGTGGTCAACAAGACTAGGAGGGATTGGCACATTCATATTCCCTTTGCTTTGTGGGCCTACCGCACTAGCATTTGAACCTCTACAGGTGCTACCCCTTTCTCTCTAGTGTACAGAATAGAGGGTGTCCTACCTCTCAAAGTATAGATCCCATCTCTCCACATCTCTCTACATGACATTCTCTCTAATGATGATTTTCATCAAGATTGCTTAGCTCAACTTGAGTTACTTGACGAACATCGTCTTGCTTCCCTCAACTATCTCCATGTCTATCAAAATCGCATCAAGTGAACCTATGACAAAAATTTATGAGAATGAGATTTCAACATCGGAGACCTCATCCTCAAAGAAAACTAGCATGTCACCAATATGGAGCGAAGTAAATGAGGCAAATTCTCCCCTAATTGGCTTGGACCTTTCATCATCACGCACAAGTATGGGTTAGGGACTTATCGTCTGCCCTCTCTCGATGGATAGCCAGAACCTGAGCCTCTTAATGCCTTACATCTGTGACCATTCTACTATTAGTTGAGTACTCATCCACTTGACATTTAATTTGAGCTCATCCCTTGAGTAATCCCCTTCCTCTTAATCCTCATTCCTTTCAACCCTATTCCCCTTTTCAAATCCTCTATAACCCTTTTATGATGTATGTATGCTTTGTCCTAATAAAAGGGAGCCCTTGATCTTCTATAGTCTTGTCCATGACTCCAAATTATGTCAAAAAAATAAATCAAGATGTCAAAATATCCAAGGTCACCAAATCAAAATCTAAAAGATAGACTGCTCCCTTGAAGGATAGCTATACTATCATTACTATAGCTAATAGACTGTTCCCTCGAAGGACAGCTATTCAAAAACCCTCAAATATATAAAGCAAAAATATAGACCACTCCCTCAAAGGATGGCTATGACTAAATCTTGCTACAAATAGCACTTTCTTAGAAGCTTCCTACATCGATCAACTTCACAAATGACCACAAAGCAAAATGACATCTCTATGTAGACTTCCCGCATCGATCAGTCTGCACCAAAAAAAAAAATGGGTCATGGACTTGGCTTATACTTGTCTCAGGGTTTCCTATAAAAAAAGGGCAAGGTTATCTCTACTCTAAAATAGGTTACCCTATCCTCACATATCATGATACCTGCTCAAGGGACTTCGAGCTCACTTTGATGTCGAAGTGATTCGATTACCACTCTAACACAACCCATGGTCAACGACGTAATGCATGAATGGGGCTCTTGGTTCTCACAACCCCTATCTATGCTATCATTCTGGTCCTTGTCAATGAAAGGGTGAATATGCCTTTCACTTCCTTTACACTTTGGTCACATTCAACCACATCATTTGTCAAATCAACTCAACCTAATCACTTTTTCAAACCCTTCACATAGCCTATTCACACTAGTTTCTATGGACACCAATACACATGGAAACTATCGACCAGACACAATTTATGTTAAGCATAAACTAATACTTATTAAAGCATAAGTAGACCTCAATTCATTTTTAGCATACATCCATCATGAATATGAAAAATTACTAGGGATGAAAGACCCCTCAACCAATGTTACAGAATACACCATTTGGAAAAGGCTGTAACATCTTTTTCTCCTCATCATTTTGACACATGAGCAAATCAACCTATCAACCTCTTTGACCCCTCTGTCTGAACTACATTGGTTTGAGGCCCTAAGACTGGGGCTATGTAGGCAGCACTCAAATGACCCGACATCTTCTGGGGTTAACTCAACCACTTCCATTTGTTCATCTCTCTGATGGATAAACCTTCTTTTCTTTGACCACGACCTTGACCTCGACCAGACCAGACCAATCCATAACTTTGACCCTTCATCCCTTTGGGGAGAACTACATTGGCCTGAGGCCCTTAGGATAGGGGCTATGTAGGCAACACTCAGTTGACATGGGGTCTTCTTGGGTTAGCTCGGCCATTCCTTCATCACATTTATTCCATCACATTCTTTTGTCACCTACAAATCATAAACAATCACCTATTTTCATAATCATTAACAAACTCGAAGCACCATCATCATAGTCACTAAACATCATCATCTAATCATTAAACATCCATAATCATTAAGCATCACCATCTAATCTAAAAATCATAAAACATTCACATCATTATCATTATCATAAAGCATTAGTATCAATTAATCATCATCATAATCATTAACCATAACATTATCATCATCCCATTAGTCATCATAATATCAAAACATGCATCAAATCAAAATAACATAGCACATCCATAACAACATCCATAACTCATGTCAATGCTCAAAATGATCATCATATATATCTCAAAGTTTTATATAATCACACAATCTGTGCATCTCTCTCTCTCTCAAAAAATCAAGTACATCTTGTATCATCATCACGTAGGCCAGTATATACATCATGTCAAAAATCTGCCCTCAAGGTTGTGGCTATGGTGGTGGTGGCGGCAGCCGTGAAGATGTTGTATCGTCCTCACCCTCTGATCATCACCGTCTGTGGGAACCCGAGGTAGTCACATGGGACATCGATCTCTAACAGCTCTATTCCTCTCTCATCTCTGAATACTGTTGTATCTGAGGGAACTCCATAATAGCACCCTCATAGTAGGCAATCTCAGCCAAAGTAGTCCTGTACCTGGATATAGGCATAGTCTATAGTGGACCCATCAATCCTGATGCTGCACCCTAAACTGACCCCTATGGCTGTGGCTGCACTGGCTACACTAATGCTGACTATGTTGGCTATTGAACTGGCTACTGAGGTAGATGCTAAATCAAACCCTGCCCTGCATGTCTTGCTTGTGCCTGGGCTGTGGCCAGTTGTCCCTGTAATAGAGTGACCTATCCTGTCAGTGCTGCCACCTGACCTATCATCTCTATCACTTGACCTGTTAACCTTTCCATCTCCCCCTGTAATATTGTGACTTGGCTCTCCAAAATGGTAACCTATCCTCATGCTACATCTCTCTCCTAGATGGCAGCATCTCTCTCCTATCTGGCAACGTCCCTCTCCTGCCTCACCGTATCCATGTCCCTAATCATGGTCTATAGATCAAGTTGGGGACCCACCTATATACCTATGTACTACCCTATCCACCATGTTGTGTAGGCCTCTGTACACCTTGGGTCAGCTACCCCAGGTCTTACTGGTAACTCCTTAAAATCAGGCTCCTCTGTCTCCTCTGGCAGTGGGAGTGGCACCTCAATGTCATCCCACCTGTACTATGGGAGTGCGGGTGGCACATCTTATAGCAGCCCATACTGGCACTGCACTCTCTCTATTAGGATCCACTCAAGCTCACCAACTCACCTACCCCTGACCCATCACCTACTCTACGTCTTAACCATCTACTCTGCCTGATCCTTGAATGCTAGATACCCCAGGTACGGTCTCTAAATGATGTCTACTGGGATCAGGGCCTCTAACACCCCTCAGTAGTGGTCGATATCTCTGACCACTCCATCTACCCACGTCTATGCCATCACCTCCTACCACTACCTAAATTTGACCCTAAAGCTAGCTTGAATCACCACTGGGAGGCCGAGAGGTCGTGTAACCATGATGTGCTCATAGGCCCAACAATGTAGCAGGTGGCCCACACACAAGCTATACCGCCACCACCGGCTAATCCCCCATAGCTCCCTGTAAACTTGAGCCAAAAAGACTAGTGCCCAAGTGAACACTATCTACCGCTCAATCATGTCCATCAGTACTCTAGTCATAGCGACTAGAAACCTACCTCCCTCTGCATCTGGCAACATATAGACTGTGATGTCGATCATCATAAGGACTACCAGTCGATGTGCATCCTCATCTACCACGTATAGAGGCTCATAAGCAAAATTGGCTGAGTGATAACTCACCTTAGCTGCATGCTCTCCAAATAATGTCACCATGTGTATATCATGCACCTCTCTCGAGCACGCATATAGGTCTGCTCTGTGTATTAGCAACCACAAAAACTGGTACACGTCCTTGACCATGACTGTCATCTCACTTGTGGGTAGGTGGAAGGTGTTGGTGGCATGGTCCCACTACTCAATCAATGCCACCATGAGGCTCACATCTCGTGCCACTTTGTAGTAGCGTTTCACCTTGCCTAGTCTAACTACACTCATCTACACCCACTCCTCGACTATCACACCTCTGTGCATCTGCATCAACAATGTCGATAGTCGATCCTGCAGCATCAGTGTCTGCCTCACCTGCATCCAACCAATCAAATCCATGTCAATGCGACTCTCAATCCCCATGACTCTTTTTCCTTTTGTGAGACTTAGCTCACTTATTTGCCCTTTCATCTACCAACTTGACCATCTACCTGACTATCTCTGGCTATCTTGACACCTGAGAAGCCCTTGGCACAGCTTCAACCCCTTGACTTGGCAATTTTCTAACTTCTCTCTGACCTGACATCCACCAACATCGGTTTGCATGCCAACGATGGCACTTACATAATTGACATTGGTCACATAGTGACTGACGCTGGTAGGAAAGTTATCGATGCCATCCGCTGGTTAGCCGACACTAGTGAATCCGCCAATGTCAGTGACTATTTTGGCCCTAGAGCTGAATGGGGCAAGCCCTAAAAATTAGGGCTTCCCCATTTTATCCCCCCTTTCACCCCCAATCCCTCCTAAATGCCTCCTAACCTATTCTAGACCCCCCACCCACCTTCCTAGCTACCCCTCCCCCTTGATTTTTGGCTAAAACAATTAAAATTTCAAAAACCAAATCAAACCTAAAATTAACCAATTGAGCTCATTAGGGCCTCCTACCTCATCTCAGCGTCATCAGTGTGGTGGCACGATGGGTGCCACTGGTGGTGGACCTCCCGCAGGTCCTCTACTCCCCTTTGCCATCTCCACTATGTCTCTCTGCCCTCACACTTCCCTTGGCCCACAAATGCCTTTACAACCTCCAATCACTCTCCAACTCACTCCCTCTCTCCACCAATGCCTATCTGCCACCTCACCATGCTCACTCAATCAACTCTAGGTCACTTTCACTCAATCAACTCTAGAGCTCTTTTTTCTCTTAGTTAACAAGTAGTAAATGACTTTTGGTGGGCCGCCAATCCGGTTTTGTTAGATTTGGTATGCCGTCGACATCGGCATCTATGTGCCCTAGGCCACTGATGTCGACCAATTTTTGCTGATGTCAGTCCCTATGGTCCACCAATGTTAGTTTTATCATCGGTGTCGATGGACTTCAACCCTCCTCATTGCCTAAAATCATGCCCCCAATTAGTCAGCTCTCTAGTAGAAGTCATCTTAGCCTCTTAGGGCATACTTGAGATCACTTTTGCCTCTGCCTACCTCGACCACCAGACCTTGGAGATCATGACCATCTCCTCTGACTCTGACCAATTCTAAGACAAATGTTGCCTTAGTTGTTTTTACATGTATGCTACCTCATGAATGGTTAGCAAAATTGTGTTCAAACTACTTATGACCTTCACAAGTATAAGATCGCAAGCCAGTTGATCCCCACTACTTGTGACATTTTCATGTTTCCAAGAGCACTTCCTAAGCCTAGGATACCTGGAACATGATGACCATTGGAGATTCAGCTTAGATTGAATAACCTAATCAGTGATGACTAAATGTTGGGGCCCAATTATTTCAATTTTGGCACTCCTTGACCTTGACCTGTGACAATTTGACCTGTCCATCCCGTGAAGTGGTATACGCGCAATCACGACTATTGCAATGTTCACACTCACCCTCTCTCTATCCACTCTCTGTCAAAGTGGTACTCGATCTTAGGTTCCTTTCCCTCGACTCCCACTTTGAGGGGGGAACACCTCATCCCATACCTGGGGCAAACAACTCCTATTTTTGTCTTGCAATTCATCAAGAACAACCAACAAGACAAAAAGGGGCAAATGTAGACACCGAAATCGTGTCTACCCCCTAGGTCATCCTCCCCCCTTGGCTCCCTTGGTCTATTTCATAACACTTGTCCTAAGCCCCCTCAATTTTAAATTAAAATAAACAAATATTTTAATTTATTGGCCCCTTTCCACCTCACCCATGTCACCTTGGATCCCCTCCTTGGATGCCCCCACCTCTCTCTTAGCCTTTATTACCCAAATCCTCTCTTAATCCTTCCTCCTGTGTCTATTTATGCCCTCCTCAATCATTTTCCCATGACAATTTTGACCCTAGCAACGTGCAAGAATAGACAGAGGCTAATTTTAGCCTCTGCCCCCATTCTTCTGCCACTGACGTCGATCATTATTCGACTAACGTCGGTAGTTCTACCAGTGTCGATTGCCTTCAAAAATACATTTCTGCAACTACTCTTCCCCTCATAAACATGAACTCTTTTAGCACTTGGCATTTGTGTTTTCTCTCTTCCTCTTACATAGCAACACCAATAGCTACAAGTACCTTGCAGAGATAATCCCATGCTCTTGGCATTTGCAGGACTGTTAACAGCTCCAACAACAAGGTTTCTCCATTCTTCCTTCAGCAAGCAGGAGGTAAGTACTGTCTAGTTCTCTATTTCATTTCTTATTTGATTTCATCTACTAATCCAGACCACTATCCACAACCTTCCTTATCTTTCCTTGAGAGGCTAAAAAGCCTTCTCAGATCCCTATCTCCCGTTCATCCTCCTTTTGCCTCTGTCACCCATCTAGTCCATTCCCAAACAACATTCTAAGTCCCTCAGACCCTAAAACAGTCCCTCAGACCCCCAAATAATCCCTCTAACCCTCAAACAGGCTCCCTGACTCTCAGACGAAACCACAATCCACCCTGTAGACCAAAAACCCAGACCTAAACTTTTCCCTAGCCATCACCCCGACCAACCTCGACCATTGCCCCTACCGATGTCGGCATCATAACCGATGTCGGTGACATTCCTTGATCGATGCTAGCAAAACCCCTAACATCGATGACTGTGTAAAGCAGATTGTTACATATCAGGTATGCTTTTGCTTTCAGTTTCTTTCTTTTTAGTCTTTTATCATTTCTCATTTTTGTTTCTATTAAATATTCTATTTTTAATAGTGGATTGTCATCCTCTGAGAAGCCCTTTTGCACTTCTAGGACTGAGCCTTCGCTTGGCAGTCCACTTTCTTGCCATATAACATTTTTCATGTTTTAGTCTCTTTCTCTTTCAGGTGTCATCCTCCATAACCAAAGAGGAGTTCTTGCTATCGTCTGAATCTGGTGTGTAAGTCCATAATCCGAGTACATACAAACCCTTGTCCTTTCTTCTTAGTTTCTCATTTTTCCTTTCTTAAATGTGAAAAGTGAAATCTCGTATATAAACAATGGGTTCTATTCTACTAGTCCTTTTACTACTGGTGAGTTAGAACCATGAAAGATAAGGGAGAGAGAATACAAAAACAATCTCACCACTCAAATAAAAGGAAGACAAGAAATAATCAAGGAAATCAGACACACACTAAAAAGTATGTTAAGTCCTAAAGTTATTTTTAGTCTGTCTTTTGGCTTATGCCTTAAGCTTTAGAACTATGTGACTAAAATTGGCTTGTAGAATGGGTACTAGGAAAGAACTCTATGGTTGGTTTTAGGTGTTTAAGGATCTAAAAAATATATATATTGGGAATCAATATACAGCTTGATATTAGGGCCTACCCCCTCACTTCACACACTACAACAATAAGGGTGTTGGGTGTTTATCTAGTATATACTAATTTTTAGAGTTTATACTCAACCAGAGAGCTGAGTTGGCTCTCCCCTTGGTAATGAACTCTGTATAAGATCATAGAGAAAGGGGAAAGTGACTTCTAGGTTATGAAATCCCAGTTGAGCCTTATGTCAAGTTATTTTGATGTTTGATTGATGTAGGTGGTTTGGTTTGTGTGTGTGATACAAGTGATGATGTGATCAAATTACTTTGCTTTAATTTAACTAAGTGAGATAAACTTGCAAGTAACCAATATATACAGTTGCTTTTAAACCTAAAAGAAATTTTAATTTCATTTATGAGCACAAAATAGGGAGAACACCTAGATGTAAACAAAAGAAACCCAAGTAGAGACTCAAGGGTCCCATCAGGCATGCCACAATGTTTTAGTTAATTTTAGATTATATTCCAAGGAATGGAAAAGAAAGAAACTAGATATGGGTATGGTTAAAAACCCTAGTTGGCTGCATGTGCATTGAATTAGATGATTTTAGAGAGCTCCTCTTTGGCTTGGGAGGAATGACCTACAGATAAGAAAGCACTAAAGTAATTGGTTGGTTAGATAGATAGTTGGGTGGATTGCCTAGTGCTAGCTAGATCTAAGAAGCATGAGATCCTTAGGAGGTTTTCAATCCACTCTTTTAGACAATTAATTTCATAAATTGAAAGATAAATTACTTTCATAAATCATAGAAGATGTTAAAATTAAGTACAAGAAATGCTTGATAAAGAATTTAACTAATTATAGAAGTAAGATGGTCAATACTAATGGTAAATAGGTTAGGCATCGTTCAAAAAATAAGTTGGGGATCTATGAATAGACAAAGAAAAACAAATTTGGATTTGGTTGAGGGTAAGTGGGTGAAAATAGCTTTCTATTATTTTGTGCCATTATGACAATCAGTGGTTAAGGTGACCATCAGTGGTTGAGGTGACCATTGGTGGTTAGGGTAATCATTGGTAGTTGGAATAGATTATTGGTAGTTAGAATGATTATTGATGGTTACTATGGATTGGTTTTGCATAGTAAAAGGCTATTTAGATAGGGTTATAGAATGATATTCTAAGAGTTTAGCTTGGGCTAGGTTGATTGTAAAATAAAATCCAAGTGACTGAATAATGAAAAATAGATACTTAGCTTACCATCAGGTGATCAAGTGAATGGTTGAGGTGGTATAATTTGGATTAATTATGATATAGTAATGGTACTTGGCTATTGGCCAATGGAAAAAGACACTTTGGATCTCTATTGTGAAGGCTAGATTTTCTAGATCACTGGAAGTAGACCCTTATAACAAACTCTAGATACAAAATCTCTTGATAGTTGTGGATGATTAATTAATTTTGGATCCTTTTTCACCTCTTGTGCCTCTCTTCTTATAAGAAGGAAGGAGAGGTACAATAATATGTTAACAATAGGTTTAACTTACTATCTAAATATAACTTATGCATGCATTGTCTTGCACACAAATTAGAGAATATAATTATAGAAAAGAAAGTCAGAGTTAAAGTTGGTGTTAGTGGTTCAGACAATATAACCTGACCATCAGTGGTTGAGGGTCAAGGTCAAGTTCATTTAAAAAGGTGGATTTAGCTAGTAGGTTAGTCTGACTTGGGTTGGGTCTAGTTTGGCTAGTTGTTCAAGCTGACTAGAGTTAGGTGGGTTTGTGGTTAAGAGGCCAAATTTGGGCCCACAGGGGTCTTAAGGTGGTTTACAGGTGTTTCAACACTTGGAACCATCATGTGTATATTTATGGTGTCTATACTTTTACATGTCTAAAAGTGGTTCGCATGGTGATAAATGGCCTTGGGATCAGGTTCTATGTCAACTAATTAAAGGTGGATTGAACTTGACCTCCATCAATGGAGTCCAAGAGATATTCAAGTTTCATGGTGTCTTTTATAGGTTATAATAACAAATATGAGTTGAGAACAAATTGAAAACATTCCAAAATAACCTTCAACATTAGTGTAATCATAAAATTCCATAATTAATAACCATGTTGTCAAGTAGCTTCTAGAAGCCAAGTGGAATGGGAAGTAGTAGTCAAGTGGAGGAGTTTAGGGAGTTGAGGAGCAAATTGGAGCATTAAATAACGATTATATATATTAATACTTTTCTCAAAGTTAGTGGAGTGTGACATCATCTTCCTCACCTAATTTTTGTCTTCTAGTGCCTTTTTAGGCCAATGGGAGAGATTGAAGACCTTCTTGACCTTGAAAGGTTAATTTGCTAGGAGATGATCATTGCTTAAGTAATTTAAATGTTGTTGAGACTCCATGGAAGGTGGTTGAGATACATTTATTAAATTATAAGAGATTTATTCTTCTCTCCCTTCCATTTTATCCTACATATCCATTTTCTTCCCCATTTTTAAATATATACTCTCATTTGGCAAGGCAAAACCATACCAAAATTTTTAAAAACAACCTTTTAATATAATAATATAACTTATTTTTCCTATCTCTTGCTTACATTCAATGCTCTAGTCAACTTATGCATGATTACTTTATGGAGGAATCTTATTCCTTGGTGATTATCCTTCTTTCATTCTTTTTTATAGGTATTTCAAGGTGTTTGTAAGTCTAAACTTGTGATTTTTTATCATTGATGAAGGTATAGTGTGATTTTGATACTCCTCCATGCTTCATCTTTTATCTAGTGGGCCTAGTTTAGAAATATTGATGTAAAATGACCAATTTGAGAGATTGTGTGTGCAAGGGTTGTATTTGAGCTATCTTAGTATTAGTTTCATAAAATTTGGAGTGTCTTTAATTTTGGTTCATCAACTTGTTTGTGTTTTTAGTCATCCTTAACAACCCTTCTATCCCTTTTCCAAGCAGAATCAGTAGTTAAGGTGAGCTACCAAGAGGAACCAGCCTTCTCTAGAGGTTTAACCTAATCATAAGATACCCACAGCCTAAGATTGACCCCATTTTGTATCTAGGAGTGAGAGATCCTGAATAACCCTCTCACAAGGTTGAAATTATATGCTAAAACACTATCTTTTTGAGTGATGGTTTGTGGTTGAATAGGATACTCATATGCTATATCTAGAACTATAATCAATTTACTACTACATATATAATTCATGCATCTATGTATTAAATATGGTACTACACAAATATTATATAACCAAGGACATACTAATAACATGTGAAATTCCCTTGTATTGTGTAGAACTAAGAATGAAGTAACAACTATTATAAAGACTACCCTAAGTGGTATCACAATGCTCCCAAGAGTGTCTTTTTCAATTGAATCATTTCACTATATTTTTTGTATCCATCAAGTCTTCTTATGTGTATTAAATATTAGTAAGGGATGTCATATTAAAAACAATTTCAATTATCCACCATGACATTGTGCATAGGCTATGAGTCAATGTAGGAACACAAAAATAATGGTGCATAAATATAATCATGGTTGCTAATCTCATGATCATCAAATGTGATAGTAGGTTTGTGTGCTTGTGAAATATAAAGTGTATAAATAATACCATCCAAAGGATGCTCTTATTTATTCCTAAAATCATAATAATTCAAAGAACAATGCATATTATAAGTTATATACACCTCAGGCATAGTGTTGGTTTAATGCACTACATGATTTGGAAAGGGTTGTTCAAAAAAAAAATTTTAGCTTCACATTCCTATTAGGCTATGTCATTAAGTCATTTATAGATTTACCAACCTTGATAAGTTTTCATCCACCAAATATTATACTTTATGTCACAAACTGATGTATATATTAGTTATATGTCTCATACATCTATGATAATCATATTATGCATTATTGTTAAATCCTTTAGATGGTGTATTATTCATATCAAATTATTTTTGGGTATTGAGAGATGATATTGAATTCAAGAAGACTATATAGTATTTTATGATGAGTTTTATACAATTGTGTAAAATTACTCCTTTGAGGAGATGATAATATAAGCCTATTAGTAGGCTTTAATACCATGTTGATAATATTTTTTTCATCATTATTAGTATCATTTATTCTAGATTTGAAAATTGGTTTAATATAAATTGCATCATAAGTAGTTAGATGATTATACCCATACTTTATCATATTCATATAAAGGATATTAAATTCATGATCCTTGATCGTATGGCATAAGTCTTCAAAATATTGAAAATGTTTGAATATAATGGACTCATGTAGTTGGGAAAAAAATATTTGCTTGAACATGTTTTACAACTCAATAACAACCGTTAGATATGTAATATTAGAGAGCATGGTATTGTAGCAAAGCACATAATCACTAGTTGGCTCATTGTGGCCTTTCTTTAGTTTTACAATCTGAACATATGAAATATTCTCACTGATGTTGATTGAAACATGTGTTAGGAATTGATCAATCAAAGTATTGAATGTATGAATCAATTTGAAAGTGAGGTCATGGAACCATTATAAGTCACAGTATTTAAGATTCTATGAGAAAAACATAGTCCATGATCCACACTATGGGGCCCAAAACCAAGCCTAATTAGGACAACCAAGTTTTGGTTATGCAAAATGAATGGAAAAAACTAATTTAGAAGGAAATAACTAAACATATTAAATGAATTGGAAGCCTTAATTTCAATAAATGTAACTTCTATTCATTAATGGGGAATAAGGAAAATTGGTACAATGTGCTAAATTGCATGTTTTACATAGTAGATACATAGAGCATGCTATCTATGTTATGACAATGTGGAGCATCAACCTTTTTGGATGGATGTGTATGTTACATATTTATATAATTATAATACAAGAGTGGTTACAACCAATTTTAGTTACCAAGAAGATGATTATGTCAATTCATATTCTAGGTTGGATGATGGTTGGTGAACCCTTTAAAGTACATGGTTGAGGTGAGTCAAAACATGGATGTGATATTAAATCCAAGAAGTCAGTGAGGCATGTGGAATTATGAGTTATAGCACAAGACTATGATTTTAATGGGTTTTAAAGATGTGAAGTGCATATAAATTGATGAGATGGTGTATAACTTCTGTGGTGTGTGGGCCAATAAGGCATGCACATCTATGAGATATAATACAAAATTATGGAATGAATTGAAATATAGGCATGAAGATCATATAAGTCAAAAATTAAGTGTATGAATTTTTCAATGCATATGAATATTATTTTTGAAGTATATAGTAGTGAGTGCATAGTGTGGAGTGTGAAAAGGTTAATGTGTATAAGTCTATGATATGACACGGGACTTGTGTGTATAACTTGGAATAAATGTTGGGCAAGGAGTGCACAATATTGGATGAGAGGTAGATACCCTATGAAGTATAGTGAATGAGGAGTAACCTTAGTTTCATGGGAACTCCTCATAAATCATTAACCCTTTATTAAAGAGAAATGATCTCCATTGTATCAATTTTTAGTTGCAAAAACTACAATTGAAGTTGTTGTGAAGTGAACCACTTGGCCTTATCAACTTATTTCCCAACCTTAACCCCTCAAAACATTTTATGCATACCATGGTAGGTGTGTGTGTCTATCAATTAAATGATATGGTTATTCTCTATAGGATGAAATTGTTAAAATCAAAATCAAAAGGATGTCATATCACTTCTGGCTCAAGAAATGGTAGAGTGTGAGGATTGGGAAGCTCCATGTTGAAGATTGGGTGCATACCTAAATATTGAGGTAAATTAAAAATAAAGACATTCTCACCAAATTTGCATAAAATGGTGTGAGGAACATAACACAAAGGATTGATCTTATGATGTGGACCTTTGAAGTGTTTTTTATAAATTTGTAACTAGACTTTATCACCAACTCAAAATTCATGAGGTGTGAAATGTGTGTCATGGTACTCATTTCATTTATCTTGAGTGTGAATGATAATATGCTAAATTTGTTAGTGAATAGACTAGATGTGGTGCATAAAATTCTTGGATTTTTCCACTTCCCATTCTTGTGTGCACAACTCATTGCTTGATGGTGCAAGATAGGAGATGTCTAGAGGTACCAAAGGTTGAAACTAGAGACATGTCTAAAATGGAATGTGGATAGTAGAGTTGTGAATAACCTTGATGTAGGCATGTTGAATGTAAAATATATTTTAATCCTAGGTGAAATCATGTTCATGGTTTTGAATTCTTAGAAGATAAATAAGTGTATGATTGACCACCTCAGTTTTCACATATGTTTGTGGATGAAAGGTCATTGACTGCTCCAACTATGTACTCATAAAATCCCATAGTGCTTACTAAAAATGGATCATAAAGTGTGGATCATGGTAAAAAATGATGGATGTCGGTATCCTAAAATAAACCCAAACATGGTTGAAAAAAGCATGCATAGTGCTAGTTGTGTCAATGTATTTTTTCATGTAACCATGATAGCCATCTTGGAAAATTGATCCAATCCAATTAACACATCATCATTTTATTGTCTCATCATAGGGAATACAATCATGAAATCCATGTTCATAAATTACCATAGTTTAAATGAAACTAGTAGAGGTGTGTAAAGTCCTAGCTTCTTATTCATGGCCTTTTAATACAATAAGGAATGCAAGACTTGATGTGGCATTCCCCATCTATGCACATGCATGGACAATATAAGTATGACTATAACATGGATAGAGTCTTTATCAAGTAAAAGTGTCTTGATGTCTTAGCATAATGCACCTCCCAAATGAGTCATTAGAGAGGTGTCAGAGAGAACACAGAGATGTCTGAGCTTGTAAATAAGCTAGTCAGATAAGTATAACTCCTAAAATTGTGTACCTTTAATGAGGTTATGGAATTTTATATGAATTCATGGTTAATTGAGTAGAGAGGAACCTAGTCTACAAAATTAGGGCCATGCATGTCCAACACCATGATGAACACATGAACCCATGATCATCTTAGATAATATAAAACCTTATTATCCTTCCCTTTCTTATGCTTGATCATGATATGGAATTGCTATAGGTAATTCATCTATTTCATGTGGCACACATTTTCCATCTTGTTTTATGACTATAGGAACTAAAGTGGTTTATGGTTTGAATGGACAAATGTCTCCTTCTCAATAATTTAGTGTCACCATTGTTTAATTGCTTGCACAATAGCATAAAGTTCCTTATTATAGGTGGATTACATTTTCATCATGTTGATAAATGTCTTGAAGTGGTATACATCCATATGTCCATATTTTATGAGCACTACATTAAGTGTGTAATTAGATGTATTAGTGTGAATTACAAAGCTTTACATAATGTCAAGTATTGTGAGAATAGGTGATATACATAGGCATTATTTAATTGCCTCAAAATCATGCTATTATGTATGAATCTAGTCAAACTTGGCTTTGGTGCATGTGTGTTGGCTGAGAGCCCAAGAAATGTGAAAAAAAACCAAGAATGAACTTATAGAATTTATCAAGTCCAAGAAAAATCCTCAATTATTTGAGATTGAAATATTTTTATCTACTTGGATGATAATGGGTTTAATCATGTAGCCCAAATATTGGATCTACTTCATGATAAAGGTACACATTTCTAAGTTTACTTAAAAATTATGTTAGAGAAAAGTGTATAAGATGCATGATATGTGCTCCATAAGTTCCTACCAAGTTTTACTAAAGATGAGAATGACATACAAGTAGATAATGATGAAGGGGTTTAGGAATGGCTTAATTAGATCATCCATCAAGCACATAAAAGTGGCTAGTGCATTGGTAAGGTTAAAAGGCATGACCAACCATTTGTATAATCCTTCCTGAGTCTTGAATGTTGTCTTCCAAACATCTTCAAGATGGACTATAACTTGGTGGTAACCTAAATTCAAGTCATTCTTGGTGAAGTATTATGCACCTTAGAGCTAGTCCAAGAGGTCATCAATGTATGGCAGTGGATACTGATTCATCATTATGATTTTTTTGAATGCATAATAGTCTATGTAGAGTTGCCAAATCCCATCCTTTTTGGGTGTGAGGACTATTAGACTCCCACAAGGTAAAGAGCTAGGGTTATTCTTGCCCTAATCAAGAAGCTCTTAGATATGGAACCAAACTTCATCATTCTCCTAAACTTATCTAAGATGGAGGGGCTATTTGGAAGAGGGGATCTAGGGACCAAGTCAATGCAATGCTTTACTATGCAGTGCATTGGAAGGCATTTAATTCATGTAGAGAATTCATTATTCTTATCTAGTAACTTATCAAGTTGTTATTACTATGATGATGTGTGATTGTTGTGAAATATTAGGGTGTGCTTCAGTTTTGACTGCATGGGTGTATCAAGGTAGACCATGAGTAACATGAATCTATATGTGTGAGATATGAGCTTATTTCATTTCTTAGCATATACCATGTTATCAAAGGTTAAGGGTGACACTTTTATAAGTTTGGGTGAGTCTTAGCAAGGGTAAAAGGAAAGAAGAGTTTGAATGAGTTAGCATTAATTATAAAAGAAAATAAATATGTGCCAAAAATAAGGAATCAAAGAGTCAAAGGAACAAAAGAGTTAAATGAGAAGTTGAAGAGGCTATTTAGGAAAGTGCATCAAGAAGGAGAAAGTATGAAATTTTTATGAAAAAGAAACATCATTTATGGTCTCATTTAGGTGTTTGTCCTTTATTATTTAGGCCTATTTTAGCTTGTAAATCTATTATATTTCTTATTGGCACTAAACTATAGATAACAATGGTGTGGCTGTTATTCAAAAGTTTTGGTATCCAAAAATTAGGTTTAGTCATGGTCTTTGCATCTTAAGGTTGAGGTTTTGAATCCACCTATTCCCATTGTATTTTAATATTATCCATGGTACATGCAAGTTTCATGTGTTTTTTTTATTTTTCATGCAATTTGGGAATTTGAACCCTAGTCACTTTTAAGAGTTGATTACATTGGTTGCTATCAAAAGAGCACAGATATGAGGAGATGAAAAGTGTATCCTATTGAGTGATTGAGGAGTAAAATTTGGGATTAATATATTCATTTTAATATTTGAACTAAATCTCAAAGATTTTAAAGGTTATGATAGAGAATTTGAGGGATGCACTTTCTAAATCACCTCAAGGGACAAAGAGAGAAAGAAATTGCATACTTCACCAAACTGATGGAGATTTTATGGCTAAGAGAAAATTATGGAATATTTAATGACAATATTTAACAAATGTAATACCTCCACAATTTAACATAGATCCATTGAAAAATGAAATAAAATGGATACTATTTTGTAGGGAGAGATAAGAGCTAGTTATTGTTTTGTGTAAAGAGATAAAGAGCTATGGGGAGAATATAGATGACCTACAAACTATTGATTGAAATTCATGTCTATTATTAGATTGGAAATCCTCTCTAAGTTTAATTCTTTCCATATGTAAAATTTCTATTAAAATTTGATATAGCTCAAGGAACATGTCTGAAGCCTAGTTCTTGTGATGTGATTGTCTTCTAGGAGGGAAAGTGGTAGGTTGGAAGTTTATAATGGTCTCAACTATGTTGTCTATGCATGCATGAAATATGACCTGGTGAAATTTGACTAAGGGTGGAAGGTAATGACAATTTTATTAAAAATTGTTACCTTTGTGTACAAATAGTAATGTTTTGATGTTGAAATCAGCCCTTAGTTTACATATGTTGAATATCTTGATGGCCTTGGTTTGATCCTCTCTACATAATTATTTTATTGAGAGTATTTGATTATGGTTGTGATTATTATTACCTCAAGAAGGAAAATATATATTGTAATAGGTTTAAACAAAGAGAGAGTGTTTATGATTTTTGTAAAATTATCAATGTATTTGAAATTTTTAGAGTAGGTAGAGGAGAGATGTAAGAAGATCTAAAATGAGATGCCATGGAGAGTAGGAGTATTTTAGCTTCTCAAATGCATTTTTAATGGATCAATTTTTTTAAAAATTGAATTTTTAGGGCCTTTGTCTATCTCAAGATGAGACACCTTTTAATTTGGGGTGAGTGTTATAAAGGGTAAAGGGAAATAATATTTAGTATTATTCACCATTATTTGTAATAAAAAGGATAAAATGGATATGTGAAGTGTCAAAAAGAAGTAAAAAGGTCATAAGGAGTGAAGATTCATAGAGGAATGTGATGGGTCATTTGAAATCTTCTATAAGAAACTATAGGGGAAAGTGTAAATCATATCATTTTATGAATAAGAAATATATATTTTGCTCTCATGGATTTTTGTATGATATTCTCCTCTCTTGTTATTTTCTTTATCATTTGTTGATATTCATTGTTTATTAGCTACAAATCTATTTATTTCTTCTTGCCATTTAACTATAGCTAATAGACTAAGGTGAATTTGGTTGTAGGTACTGACTCAAAAATATTATAGAAGTGATCTTGCACATGAATAGTCTAATTTTGTGGCTTGGATTGATATGTAGGTTCAATGTTATATAAGTATGTTCTCTATAGTAAGATGTCACAGACCTCCAAAGGTATGATGTCATAAGTGGCATTGTCATCCATAAGCTTAAATTTGTACTAAAAAGTGCATTGACACCAAATTTGTATATCTTTCCCCTATTGGATCCACCCTAAAGAGTATTAATTTAGATGCATAGTGTATGTAATCAAAAATGCATCATATTTATAAATCAATCCTAGCTTGGATAAGATAGAGCATACATATACTTTCAATTGGGAATGCATTTGTTAAGTAGGAGCATGACCAATATGGGGATCTACTAGACATGATTAAGGGATCACTTAAAATAATACACCATGATAGGAAGGGTTACAAAGCATATAGTCTAAAAAAATCTTGCAACAACCCTAAAAGAGTCCTAGGTTTCATGTTCACTCTATTTTAATAAACAAGAAAGTAAATATAATATATTGTACACAAAATCTTGTGACACAATATGAGGGGTTATTAAAGAAACAAAACATGCATAATAGAATCTCAATTAATCTAAGTATGGGTAAGAAACTATTAAATGGAATATGAAGATTGATATTATTTGAGCCAATACTTATGCTACTTATATCTACTAAAAGAGAGGAGAAAAAATTTAGAATATACTTACTTGAATGTGAATCCATTGAGACTCAATATTTCCCTTGGCCAAAGGGGCTTCACAATAGGTTGTTGTGGTTTGTAAGGATAACTAAGAAAGGTAAAAACATCCAAGAATTATCCAAAATACTATATTATTCAAGTATTTTCCCTAAGCTAAGACTCTTCAAGTAGAATGGTGGAAGAGTAGATTGTAAAGAATCATGAGTGAATAATAACTCTTGATTTCATATTGAAATAATGATGAAATGATCTTGTATTTATAGTTTTATATCAACCTAAATCATTTTAAAAATGTTGGAAATTGTAGTAGAGATATAGGATTCGAAATGAATTAGAGGGGATGAAAGAGAGATGTTGAAGAGGCAAGAGAATCAACAATGGAATTTTGATCTCTAGGAATAGGCTCAATAGTGAAAGAGATGAAATCCTTAGCAAGAGTGGTTTAAACTTGATGATATGTGATGAGGTTCTCACTTTTACATTGATAATAACCACTGACATGGTAACAAATAAGTTGAGAATCACCTAAATCATGAAGGTATTGAATTTATAAATCAAGAGAAGCTATCATGCCTAAGATAAGATATTCATATTTAGCCATATTATTGGTGACATCAAAGGTGAAGAAAAAATCTAAAGGAATGATATTTCCAAGAGGGATTGTGAGAATTCAACCTAACCCAACTCTATAAGGTAATTTAGAACCATCAAAGTGAATGTTCCAAGTATCCTCATGCAAGTCAACATTAATATTAAGAAGCTCCTCGATAACTACTTTTGGTTTAGTAGTAATAGAGGGAGTTGTGGAGTCATCAATATTATTAGCTTCAAGATTAATGATAAAGCTATGAAAATAATCTTTGAGAGAAATAATTTGATTAATACCTTTAATGTAAAATATATTGTCATCTATAAGATTATCTTGAAGAGAAGTGGTTGGTATGGGAGCTACAACAGGTTAATCAATTATGATTTTCCCTTTGATAATTTTTTGAGTGATGATGTAGAGATAAAATTCCATAAGGAGGACCATATATTTATAAATTATATCTCCAAGAATAAATGCTTTTGAGAATAAATGATGAAGGGGGTCAAAATGAAAAATGACATAAGTAGTTTCATAAAGCATATATTGGTGAATCATTTTAGCTACAAAATATATGGTAAGGCAATCATGCTCAATTTTGGTATAAGTGTTTCATAATAAATGAGGCCTCAACTAATATAATAGATAACATACTCTCTTATTTTATCATCTTGTTGGGAAATCATTACCCCAATTTAAATAAGTGTGGAGGAAGTATATAAAATCAAAAGTGTATCATTAGAAGGAGGATGAAGTTTATGTGGATGAAGCAATGACTCTTTCATATTATCAAAGACTTTTTGACATGGACCCATCCATTATAGAGGAGTACCTTTCTTGAGAAGTGAATTGATAGATTGAATTTTATATGCCATTCTAGGGATGAATCATCTAATTTCCCCTAGTTTGCCTAAATAAGTAAAAATGTTAGGAATAGAACAAGGAATGGGAATGTTGATGATATCACTAATTTTGGTAGGGTCAACATTGATGTCATAGAGAAAGACTAAGAATCCTAATAATTTTCTAGGTGTGACTCTAAAGACACATTTGTTAAGATTAAGTGTAAATTTATATTTAAGGAGATCATCAAATATGATAACAAATCATAAAGATGATTCTTAAAATGTTTATATTTATCAATGAGATCAACCACATAGGTTTCAAAAAATTTATGAATTAGATCATGAAATATGTGAGTCATCACTCATTGGTAAGTGGCTCTGACATTTTTGAGGCTAAAGTTAATTTTGACATAGCAATAGGTGCCCCATTATGTGGTAAAAGTAGTCTTATGTTGGTCCTTGAGGACAATATGAATCTAATTATTTCCCAAGAATCCATCCATAAGAGATAACATTTCATAACCAACCATGGAATCAACAATGGAATATATTAAAGGTAAAGGGAAGCTATCCTTGGGAAAAGCAAGATTAATATTATGGAAATCAATATAAATGTGAATAATCATAATGACCTTATTCTAAATGGGAACAATGTTATAAATCCATTCGGAATAATCCACTGGTTTGATAAATTTAGCATCAAGTAATTTCATGATTTCCTTATGACATAAAGTGGAAATTTTAGGTGGAAACTTTATTTATTTTTGAATAACAAGCTTGACATCAATATAATTAATGATTTTATGCACTATAATTCTAGGGTCAATGTTAGGCATGTCCTTGTCAGACCAAGTGAAAGCCTCACAATATTTGTCAAAGAATAAGCTAAAATTATCATGTTTAGTAGGTGAGATTTCATGAGAGATAGTAATTTTGTTGGGGACAAGATGGAGTACCATATTCAATGTGAGTGGTTCTTCAATAAGAATGGAATTTTCATCTTAAAATTGGTATGGTGCATTAGGTAAGGATAAAATTGGATTTGTTTTATGATCAATGTTAACAACAAAGTTATTGAAGCAAGGAGTTTAGTATTAAAATTTCCAAGCTTATGATGTTGTCAAGGAATTTAAGGTTATTGGGCATAAAGTAACTAAATAATAGCTTCATCACTAGGAAAGGTAGTAATTACACCATAATACTTGACATCTACTTCAATATATATAATTTTATTGCCATAGTGATCATACTCAAAATGTATCTAATGAACACTGGTTGCCTTAGCATCTAGTGTAGTTTCAAGAGTAGAAGTAGATGGATCATAAGGGGTTGGAATATCAGTGGGTTTAGTGATAGGAAAAGGATTAGATATAATTATTAGATTGATATGTGGTAAAGAAGATGTAGGAGTTTATGGAGGTTTGGAAGGTATAATTTGCTCTACCACACAAGGAGTATCGATAAGAGTAGAATTGACAGGAGGCACATGACCCTCAAGATCTAAGGTATGATCCACAAAAATGGTATGAACATCCTAATTAAAATCATGAATTTTGGATAAGAATTTTTTATAATTTTAGACATCCAAGTCTCTAGATTAAGCTTGGGCTATTATATAGTTATCATCGTATGTGGGAGAAATTGTACATGCTTGATAATCAAGGGGAATTTCAAAGGGTGAAATGTTGATATTACTAAATGTATGAGGAGACATGATGAGAGGATCTTGAAATAATTTGGACACTCCAAAATCATTACAAGTGAAGGCATATTTAGGTAAAGAAGGATCCTAAGCATTGCATGGAGGGGGGAATTTAGTAATCTCATTATGAGAAGAATAATATGATCCCTAGGAAATAGAGAAGGAAGAAGCCATTACAAAATATAGGGAAGTAATTTGGTAGTATTATAAGTATGTTGTAAATAATTAGGTTCATCATCATCAGAATCCTCAAGAGTAACTTTTAAAAAAGGATTCATGTTGATGATTTTATATAAAATAGCACTATTAATCTTAGGAATGGTAGGAATACAATATTGTGATCTAGGATTATGAAGCTGAATGATTCATGGGTTGGGATCAACTTCATGCTTATACTATTTTCCATTATATAATAATTTTATACATTGACTACTGAAAGAAGTAATGGATCTAATTTTATGAGTCCATGGATGACCAAGGAGTATGTCATAAGAGAGGGGTAAGTCAAGGACCATAAGAATAGTTTGAATAGTCTTAGGTCTAATGGTTAATGGAAGCTAAATATAACCAAGTGGATTTTTATTTGTCTTATCAAAACCATGATAGGTAAGATGGGTTTTCTTGAGATGATCCTTCTTATAACCAAGTTGTTGGATGAGATATAAATATGTCACATTAATACCAAAACCTTCATCAACTATAACTTTTTGGATAAGAGTTGTATTAATGGATACTTTGATAAAAAGTGGTGGATCATCAACACAAAAGAGAATTTCATCATTGATAATGTCCTCTTCAAGGAATTTAATAAAGGGATTGGAAGAAGGACACATAGTTTTAATGTTATTTATGTCGGTAGGTTAAGATTTAATAGAAGGTGATTCTTCATCTAAGGAGGATGGATCATCAATTTCTTAGAGTTGTTGCATAATGAACTTACAATGATAGGGAGAAGTACGAACCAAATCCATAATTTGATCTTATAAGGTATAGAGTTGAGTTCTTCAAGAAAGTTATAATGAAATTTAGAAGAACTAACATGAGGTTTAGGAGGTAAATTATATTTTGGACGAATAGATGTGATTGGAGGATCATAAAGAGGAGATGGTTCCTCTTAGACTTTTGAAGTAAGATTAGTGGTAGTATTATTTTTTAAAATTTGTTCTTCCAAAGATGGATTCTTATGCTTGGTAATGGGATCTTTATGATACATTTTATGATGATAATTGATAGCAATATTGACTTATCGAGAATTGTTAAAATATTGGTCATAATCGATGTCAATGACATAAACATATTTGATTAATTATTTGAAGAAGATTTTAGGTTATTAGAGGTAGAAGATTTGGAAACTTATCATTTTTGAAAAGCAATAATGTATTCTTGATGATGAATATTGATCATAGCTTCATGATTGAATGAATCACCAAGCATATAGGATACAAAAAAATTATTGAGCCCTCTATAAGACTCATGAGAATTCCCAATGTTGGCATGGAACCAACAAAATAGATTAGGGTCATACCACTGAGGAGCATTAGGATAGATGAAAGGTTTTGAGGGAAATAAAAATTATTTCATTTGCTGAAATAAAATAGGTGTATGAAAAGGTGAAGGAACATCAGTTTTGGTAACTCCTAGTTTGGTTTGTAGAGTATTACTAGTGATAGCATTAGATGTTCAGAAATATCTTTTAAGAATTTTAAGATTAGGTTTGAATTGCTTCATAAGAAATTCTTGATGTTTAACTTGATCAAGAGATTCATTAAGTGTTTGTGGAGTAAAGGTTTGAAACTTATATTGGAGAGTGGGATTTAAAGCAGTGATAAAGAGTTTGAATAATTTATCATTAGTCATGTTATGGTCAGCTTGATGGGCCAATGATTTACATCTTTGGATAAAGTCATAAGCTGATTCAATGGGAGATTGCTTAGCATTGATGAAGTGGCCAAGATAATTATTGGGAAGATCATTATGTTGAAACTCTTTAACCAAATAATTAACCAAATCTTCAAGTTACCAAATAGAATGTTGGGGAATTTGATTATACCATTCTAATACATCACCAGTAAAAGTTTTCACTAATATTTTACTTATGGTGAAGGTATTAGTTTGGATCCACTTTTTTTAAAGGTTGATAAAGGCTTTGAGAAATGAGGTAGGGTCTTTAGTCCCATCATATTTGATAGTTGGAGATATGTTAACAATATAAATAGATACAATTAAATGATCCAAAGGATCATTTTGAATGTTTTGAAGCATCTTTTTATTCATTATTGGTTGAGGAATAACATTACTTGAGGCATCTCAAAGAGGTGGAGGAATGAAATTAGGATTAGTTTGAAGATGCATACTTGGAATTTGATTAGCCACATTGATTAAATGTTGTTGAAGTTGCATCATTTGGTTGGTGTTAGAATTTTGCATTATGTTCATTTGTTGGATAACTCAAGATAAAAGTTGAGTTGTATAAGGAGGTGGGTTGGTATTGGTAGGATCATTCCCCAAATTAGTGTTACGGGGATGATTACTAAAATAAGGATGATAATTAAGATTGTTAAATAAACTTGTATCAATTATTCCTACATTAGTTTGAATTTTTTTGAAGATGAGAAGTTTATTGGTAAGTATATAAAAGATTAGATACATCAACTTCATCTTGAGGTGTTATTTTCACCATATTATAGTTCATGGATGAAGGAAGAGAAGAGGTTCCCTAATATTGATGGTGATCTTAGGAGGAAAAGAGAGGGAGAAATGAACATCCCATATAGTATCTAAATGGATTCAAGTTATCCAAGAATATTTTGATAGGAAACTTCATTATGACTGAAGAGAGATGAACAAAATGTAAAGAAGGAAAATTAGAGAACTAGATTGATAACTAGGGAAGCCAAAAAGTATTATAGGGTTGACTAGGTTAACCAAGCATAGAAAACAAGGTTTAAAAATAGTACAAGGTTAATTGAGTCAATCCATTACAGTGAACAAAGGCTGGAAAAAAGATACAGGGTCAACCCAGTACAACATATAGGAAAAATTAATAAGCCTATAACAGATTGTGAATTGAAACAAGATAACTTTTACAAGTAATCTTGAAAAGAAATGGATGAAGAGAAACAAATAGTCAATTGGATTAACATTGGCCAATCTAATTGAATAACACAACACAAAACCTTGTACCAATATTAGCTAATACAAGTTTTTACTATACAAAATATAATTGAGCAAAGAACAAGAAATCAACATGGAAAGTAAATACCTAACTAATTGGTCAACCTGAATGTTAATTAGATTATTAGAATATGATTTTAAATGTGATGGGAAGTTAGCTATAAATAAAGAACTTGAATCAAAATCTAAGGATGGTTTTAGGTAGTTTGGGTTGAAAGGGATCTGTAGTGGTAATGATACAAGCATGGTATTGGGTCTTACCCCCTCACTTCACACACTGTAGTGATAAGGGTGTCAGGTGATTAGTCATAATACACCATTAACCATGATTTATACTTGACCTAAATATCAAGTCAACTTCCCCCTTGGTGATCAAATCCAATTAGGTTGGCCTTGGGTAGACAAAAGTTAAAATGCTTGTTTATATTTTATGATTTATTTGTGTATGCATAAAATAGAAAATAGTAAAACTAAATGATTTATTGAAAACCCACTAGATTAATCTATGTGATCTAATCTAAGCATGAAAGCAACAAAAAAAGAATGTGTGAGCTAATTAATAGTATATAAGGTTAATTCAAAGTTTGAAACAAGGTACAATATTGATATAGTCAACAATGTATGTATAGAACAAAGAATAGGGTATATAGGGTCAAGCCTATAGTACAAAAACAAGGTTTGAAAATGAACATGGTTGGTAGAGTTGACCCAATTATCGAAAAAACACACAATACATAGAATTGGGCTAGTAGGGTAGATCCAATTGACAGTGTAGGGGTAGTTTTGAAGACTATAAACTATAAAATGAAAGACTATAAAGAAAGAGAAAAAGATATATAAAGGAACCTTGGTGGATCAGATATGTAGGGAATGAATCTTATTATTCAAAAACCTTGATATATTCTTGTAAATTAAACTAACTAGGTAAATTGGGTTGTTCAAGCTTTATAAAAAGCTACTACTGAGTGCCTAAAAATGTATAGGGTTGACTAGGTTAACCTATAGTCTAGACTAGATGTCTGAAAAGATAAAAAAACTATACTAGTTTGATAGGGTCAATCTAGTAGCCTATATCTAAAATCTTGTGCACAAAAATTAGAGCTAGGTTGATATATTTGATCTATTATGGAAAATATATGATAAAAATAATGATGAAAGAATGAAATAAGGTAAACAAATCTTGCAAGGGTTAGTTCACATCAGGTTCACCAAAATGTATGCAATCATAAATGTACCATATATATAAATCAATCCTAGCTCAGAGAAGATAGAGCATACCTACACTTTTGATAATACATTTGTTAAGTAGGAACATGACCAGTATGGGGATCTGCTAGACCTGATTAGGGGATCACTTGTCATAATACACTATGCTAGGAAGGGTTTTGAAGCCTATAGTCTAACACAATCATGCAACAAACCTAAAATATTCCTAGGTTTAATGTTCACTCTATTCTAATAAATAAGAAAGTAAATCTGATTAGTGCACACTAAATCTTGTGACATAATATGAAGGGTTAATAAATCAATAAAAAAATGCATAAGTTAATCTAAATCAAACTAATTATGATTAAGACCATAATATATAGAATATGAAGAATAATATTATTCGAGCCAATAGTTATGTTAATTCTATCTACTAAAAGAGAGGAGAACAAATTTAGAATATACTTACCTAAATGTGAACCCATCAAGACTTAATCTCTACCTTGGCTAATGGGTCTTTTCAAGAGGTTGTTGTGGTTTTTAATAATAACTAATAAATGCCAAAGCATCCAAGACTTATCGATGAGAGTATACTCTTCAAGTAGAAACCCTAAGTTAAGACTCCTCAAGTAGAATGGTGGAAGAGCAAATTATAAAGAAGCATAAGTGAATAATAACTC
This sequence comes from Torreya grandis, assembly GCA_037957365.1. Lineage (NCBI taxonomy): Eukaryota > Viridiplantae > Streptophyta > Pinopsida > Cupressales > Taxaceae > Torreya > Torreya grandis. The sequence goes on from JARHVA010001953.1 coordinate 991,538, forward strand.
TCGATTGCATATTTAAATAATGAAAAAATGATCTTGTATTTATAGGTGGATCTCACCCTAAATCCTTCTAAATATGTTGGCTGTATGGGGTTGACCCAATTGACCCTATATGTTTTTGGAAGGTAAATCACTAGGTCTCAAGCTAGGTCAGTCAAAGGGCTAATAAAACTCTCAAGTAAAAATAACCAAAAATAGTATAGGTTTGATCCAGTCAACTATGTACAATAATCAGAGGCTAAAAACTATATATGGTTAACCTAGTCAACCTAGTATAGTCAACTGGTGAAAGGGGATCAAGGTGAGGAAAAGAAGGATGGAAAGAGGAAAAAGACTAGAGGAGTGTGTAAGGGAGGAGTAATAGATTATGGAATGTTTTTAAGAGCTGGTTAGATTGGTAACAATTTGGAAATAAGGGACAATAATATTACAAAGCACCAAAGTTCTACCCACCCCTTTTTTGGTGCACCCCTTAAGGCATGCACTCAGAGAGATTAAGCCTCGATGGGTTCTAGAAAGATGTAAAGTGTCAATATTTGATAAACGTTGAAAATATTATGTGTATACACATAGTAGTGTTAATACCAAGGCACTAAGTTGTGGATTGTGAAATGACATTATTTTGGTTGCCACTACTGATGATGATGTGGATAGGTTGACCTTTCACCCATAACTTGGTGTTGAAGAGACATTTTTCCTCTTCATAGATGTCAATTAAAGTGGTATTAGTACTCAGATAAGAGGTATCCAGATTAGTGTCATCCATCAATGTGGGTTTTAATACAGATTATATGAGTATGGATTCTTATGCATGGAATTAATAATCATCATGAGTGGATGAGAGATGTTTATAACACCACTTATCATTGGACTTCTTGCATTTGTCTAAAGCATAAGGTGATAGAGCCTTTGAGGGTTGAGTAGTCTTATGGTGCTTCTCTCATTTATGATAAGTGTGATGTTTGTTCTATGTATAAGGTTATGATGTAGATTTGTGTGAAGGCTAGGACTTTTGCACCATGGCCTATATTAGATGAAGTGTGACACACTACTTCATCTTTAGCTTAGATTCAATATTTGTAGCATTATGACATTCTTACCACAAAGTGTTAGAATTCAAGAACCCCATCTTCACATGGATATAAGGTGAGAGTTCATTGATGTAATTTGGCACCATATGTTTTTTGCTCAAGTTCTCGTACTGGTACATAAAGTAGTCATATAAAATATTGGTGTAGTCTTCCACATATTAATCTTTAAACTAGTGCATTAGTTGGAACTCAATGTATTTATATTTAAAGTGGTATGGAGGGTAGTATTCCTCATTCAATGTGTCAAAAAAATTCTTCCAATATTCAATTAGAATGCACTATTACATGCACTATGAACTGACATTTTCCCACCAATGAAAAACTAGTATGAACATCTTCAATATTATGAAGGTGATCTTCTCAACATCAATGAAGGAATTGATTAATAAGTATGCCTTAATTTGTTGAATCCATGCATCTAATGATTTGGCATTGATCTTGAATTCAAAAAAGGGAATGCTGAGATTAAATTTAACTTTGAAGGGGGTTTATTGTTAAAACTATTGGTGAATGAACCATGGATGTGTGGTTTAAGGGGTTAGATTGAGATGTATCATCAATTCATGGAATTGGCCAAAATGTTTAGTGCATTGTACCTCTAGTGAATTAGTGATGATATTTTATACCTTATGGGATACCTCAAGTTGCTTTTGGGTGTCATCCATCTTACTTTTTCTATGATCTTATTTCAAATATTTTGAAATAAATCCTATTGACAAACCTTCCTTCTCAAGTTACAATTGCATGTTTACAATCATAGAAAGGAATAAAGCTCACAACTTTGATACCAAATGATCTATACCAAGGGAACAAGACCAAGCATGTGGGGGGAAACCACATTTTGGTTATGCAAAGTGAATGGGAAAATCTAATTCATAAAGAAACAACTAAACACATTCAATAGAGTGGAAATCTTACTTGTATGAAATGTAACTTCTAGTCATAACAAAGAATAGGGAAAACTGGTATAACTTGGTATAGTGCATGTTTTATAGAGTAGATACATAAAGCATGATATCTATGTTATGAATGTGTAGATCATCAACTTTTTTATTTGAATGTGTAAGTTACATATTTATATAATTATAATACAAGATAAATTAAAACTATTGTTAGTTACTATATACACATTATATTTTCAAACTTTTATTGATTACTAACACTTTGTATCTTATAGGAACCTATCGAGTCTCAATATCTCTGAGTGTATGTCTTAAGGGGTGCACTAAGAAAGGGATGGGTAGACAATTGATGCATCATAATATTGTTTTTTCTTTTGCCACTTTCCATCTATACACTTATCTCCTAAAACCATTAACTCTAAGATTATTCTTCTCAACCCTACCTCTTCCAGTCATTTCCTCTTTCCATTCCTCCTTTTTTTACCTTAACATCCTTTTTGACTATTAGTTGTACTGGATTGATTGGGTTGAACCATTATAGTTTAGGGGCATTCTTTACATTCTTGGTTTATTAGACTTTTATCTAAATTAACATAGACCTAGTAAATTATCCTCAAAAACACACTAGGTTGACTGGGTCGACCCTATAAAATCAACATTCTTGGGATGTTTTAGGGCAAGATCCACCTATATATACAATTTCATTTCCCACCATATCATAAGATAATAATTATAAGTGAATAAGTAAAAGTGAGAATCTACTTATTGACCATTTTACTTGAGGAATAAAGCTTAGGGTTCCATACTTTCTTTGGAGATATAAATCTTGTCTTATGGAGAATTCTTTTAGATGCTTAGATAGGTTGTGTAGCCTAAAACTGATTTATCTTGGTTATCCTTACATACCATAATAATCTCTCATGAATCACCTTGGTCAAGGGAGACATTGAGGCTCAATGGGTTTGTATTCAATGATAGGTATTCCTAAATTTATTTATATTTTGTAAGAGTAGATAGATAATGCATTTGCATTCTTCTCTCCATGTATTTAGGACTATATATAAATTGGAGTATATGTCTTCTAATACATGTTTAGTTTATTTTTTTGTTTTATTTATTCTAACCCTTACTTTATGCCATAAGCTTTGGTGTTCACTAGAATAGATTTTACTTTCTTACTATTATAATAAAGTGAATATTTTAAACCTTAGGACTCCATTAGGGTTGTTGTGTAATTGTGTTAGACTGTAGGCTTTGGAACCCTTTCTAGTATTATGTGTTGTGAAAAATGATACAAGTGATCCCCTAATTAGGTCTATCAAATCCAAATATTGGTCATGTTCACACTTAATAATTGTATCCCAATCAGAAGTGTATGTGTGATTTATCTGATCTAATCTAGGATTAATTCATAAAAATGATGCATTTTTTATTACATACATTCTAGTGAACCTGATGTGAACTAACCCTTATAGTATTATTTCACTTTTACCTTCATTTATTTCATTTATTTTTATCATCATTTTTATCATATATTTTGATATTCTAGATTGATTATGTTGACCTAGATTTTTATCTCTATGTGCAGGTTATAGGAATAGACAACTAGACTGAACCAGTCAACCTAATACAAGTTTACAGCCTTTTAGATACCCAATTTAACCTACTATGTCAATCCAATTGACCCCTTATATTTTTATCACTTTTTAATAGGTTCTTGTATAACTTCATCGATATTCCAACCCAATTTACAGGTTTCTCGAGTATACTTCTAGGTTATAGACTAGCAATCTTATTCATTACATCTCTAATCCACTAAGGTTAATTTACACTTCTTTTTTTATCTCTTTTATATCTTTCATTTTATATTTTTAGTCTTTAAAACTACCCTTTCATAGTCAATTAGATTGACAGTAGTAACCTAGTTTTATGTTTTATGTGTTGTCTGAAATAACTAGATCGGCACTACCAGCCTAATTCATTTTTAGACTTTACTTCCATAGTACATGTTTGATCCTGTCGACCCTATTCTATATTTTATGCATTTAGTTTTCACACTATACCTATTTTTGATGTTGTAATTAACCTCATACCTATTAATAATTAGCTCACACATTTCTTTTCTTGTTGTTTGTATACTTAGAATAGTTCACATAGTCTATTAGAATATTTTCAATTAATTGCATAGTTTCACTATTTCTATTTTATACACACACAACCAAATCAATAAACATAAACAAGCACTTTAAAATTTTGTCTACCCTATACCAACATATTTGGATTTAATCACCAAGGGGGAAGCCAACTTGATGCTCTGGTCAAGTATAAAGCATGTTTAATGGTATATTTTGGCTAAGCACCCAACACCCTTATTGTTATGGTATGTGAAGTGAGGGGGTAGGCCCCAATATCAATCTTGTATCATTACCACTACATTCCCTTTTATCCCAAAATACCTAAAACCATCCTTAGATTATTATCTAGTACCTTACTTATATCCAACTTCCCATCACATTAAAAACCACATCTTAATAATCTAATTAACAATCAAGTTGACCAATTAGTTATCTTTACTTTTCAAGTTGTTTTCTTGCTCTTTATTCAATTATGTGTGTAAAACCTTGCATTAGCTAGTGTTGGTGCAAGATTTTTTTGTGTGTTTTAATTAAATTGGCCAATATTAATCCAACTGGATATTTTTTTATTTTTAGTAATTACCAATTTTATTTACTTGTAAAGTTAACTTGTTTCATTTTACAATCTATTTTTAGGATTCTTAAGTTCCCTATTTTCTATGTTGGATCAAACTAGTGCATTTTTTGCCTTTTATACATTGTACTTGATCAAACTTGTATAATTTTTAGTCACTTCTTTTGACCTTTACTTTCTCATCTCTCTTCTTTCTCCTTCATCATGGAATTTCTATTGGATAATGACACTTATTTATAGTTAACAGACATGATGAACTTTACCAATCCAAATAGGGTCTCCCATAGATAGTGTACGTATCCTCTTTTGGATGTTATTAATGTCCATATTACCACTAAAAAAATGAACTATGGGATGCCTCCTCATACCTCTTTGTAAAAAATCCTATTTTCTTAGAATACCAACTTGAGTTAGAGTATACTCCCAAAATGATTTTCTTTATTTCTAAATTTCCTCAACATAAAGGAAAAGATCCTTCTATCATTTACAACCTCATTATTAGTGGTCAAATTGAATAGCATCATTCACCCACTCCTACATTCTCAATAGGATTTATAGGTGTCACTTTATTTGGTTCTCAATCACTTCTTTCTTATGCCATGACATCTTCTTCTCTAACCTCTTCTACCTCCATGCCTAGTATTCCAACTAGCATGGTAGGTTATACATCTAGTTGGCCTCTCATAAGGTCCACCATCCTTAATCCTTCCACTAGTTCATAGATTACTACCCAATGAAATCATGCTCCTATTTCTTCTTCCTCTCAACCATTCACTGGTCCATCTTTTGCTTCACAAGAAAAATTTTCTACTAGTGCCTCAAATTCTCAAAATTAATCTCAAGCTCATACCAACACAAACAGTGGTACCCAAACCAAAAATACAAACACAAATACCAATTATAATACTTCTAATATTAATCAAATACACCATCTTTTATTGAAAACTCTCAATCAAATGATAAGAATCCAAAACCACTTCCTTAACCTTCAATCTAATCCACAACTAATGGCTTAGGGTGTACAAAAACAAAATTCCCCCCCCTCTCCTCCTCTTTGAGATTCTTAAGGAAATATCATTCCTCAACCTCATTTAGTTAATAAATTTTAAAAAATGAACCTCTTACTAATCAAATTACAAACATTGATATAGGAGGTATAAAACCTACAATTTTTTATAATGGGTTAATAGATCCTACCCTTCACCTCAAAAAAATTGGACATATTTACAAGGATTGGGTCAAATTAAATAACTTTGCTTCTACCAAGCTCCTAGCTAAAGCCCTCATGGGTTATGCCTTGGATTGGTAAAATCAACTTAGAGCTCATTCCATTTATAGTTTGGAGGAACTTAGTAAATGATTTAGTTCAAGAATTACAAACTAATGATTAATTGCAAACAACATGAGAATGAAACTACCTAGGTCTTTGATAAGAGATAGAAGACTTTATCAAATAAATGTGAACATAACATGGTAGATGAAAATCTCTTTCATCTCTTTAAAAATGCCCTCTTTCCTACATTTCAATATCAATTCTCCACATACCTTGGAGGAGGGGATTGACCAAGATAAAAGATAAGATTTACTAATGCATCAATTCAAGCCACCCTAACCTTCTATGGGTCCTCATTTATTACTTAAGAATAAAAATCATAAGATCACCAATGATGGTGTTATTGATTCTTATGACACCATTCATAATGTTCAAGATCTCATTCCTAACCCTTCTTCAGAACCAATTTCTTCTTCTCAACAATATACCAATCATCATTTCTCTTCACCTAATAACATCAATGTTCACAAACCTTTATCCTCAACTAAATTGATTAAGCATATACCCAAGCCTCATCCATAATAACTTGACCCTACTCATCATGGTATGATCCTAATAAGTTTTGTTGGTTTTATGCTAGTTGGGGTCATTCTCATGAGACTTGTAGACAACTTCATAATTTAGCTATATATGTTATTCTTGGACCTAATTTTGATCATGATTCCATTATTCATAATCATCAAAAATCCCATGAGATTACTTTCAAGGACTATAAATCATATGAAAAAACTCAAGCCTTAAATCAATTAAATGCTCATTTGGCTATCTATAAGGATCCTCTACCCAATCATCAACTGATTAAAGATACTCAAGATAAGACCAACCCTTCTAAAAATAATGTAGAAAGTTTTTTTGAGCCAAATTCTAAAGAAAATGTGGTTAACATGACTAATATGTGAAGGGTGGTGGGTTTCATTCATTCCTAAACTATCTACACTCCTCCTTCATATAAGACATCATGTTATCCAGGATTCTTTTCCAACTCATTTAAATGAGTTGGGTCAAGAAGATCTTATCACTTTTGATTATCTAATTTAATATTTTCCCTTGGATAACACATCCCATTCTATTTCTACCACTCTTCCATCATCTTCCAATACTAATGATAATCAAGCTTCTTCTAACACTTATTTTTCCATTTCTTAAAATATACTTGAACCAATTGGTTCATCATCTTAACATGATTTAGAGCCTTTTTCTAAACCTTATTCTTCTTCTCAACAACAAAAATTCCAATGTTCTTCACTTCCTCATTTTGAGGATCTCCTTAACCATTATGCACCTATATCTAAAAACCTTCTTATGGGCTATGATGAGTGAGATACCATTATGAAGCTCACTAATCCCCTATACCAAATTTCATCCCTTGAGATCATGAGGACTTTCCCACATCATATAAATTATCTCATGAAACTCTTATTTAATATGAATGTCCTTTGTCCTACCCTAGTAGGATGGGATGCAACTTTATCTAGTTTTGAATATAGTATTTTGAAATAATGTGAAGAGATGTCTATCCACATTGACAAGACCATAGACACTTCTCTTTCTCTAAAATTTCCCATAGATTCTATTATTCTTAATGAGATTCTAATTCATGTGAATGATCCTCTATTATTTATTAACATCCAAATCAATGATATCCAAGTTAAGCATGACTTGATTGATGAGGTTGTGGAACATGTGTCATTTATCTCAATTTTATTAAAACTCTTAGATATTTCAAATGAAATATTAAGTCTACATGCAACACATTCCAAGGATAGGATAAAAGGCAAATGCCTCCTATAGGTTATGTGTGGCTTCTCATTACCATTTCACCTATCACCATTTATGTGAAGGTGATGATCTTTAAATTTTGACTTTCATATAACATCTTGCTTAGTAGGATGTGGACTTATCACATGAGAACTATTACTTCTTCCACCTACCAATGCATTAAAATCCCTCACAATGGAGCCATTTATAGGATTCAAGGTGACACTAACCCCTAGAATTTTGAATAATTCTAAGATCATGGTGTCTTAAATATTCTTATTCTTGAACCTTTTCTAAGTGTTCCATTTTATGAGTCTCAATGTCTCAAATTTTTTGTTAATTCAACCCGTAGTTACAATGGGAATCTTGAGCTCATTGGTAACATTCCTCCCAAGCTCTTAGATTCTAATGATGATGAGCCTGATGAGATTAATTAAAGATAAAAAATTATGATCTCTTGCCTCATCTCAACTCATATCTTCTTGATTCCTTACAAACTCATTCTCATAAATTTCCTTATGATGGCATTCCTGTAGTCTTGACCCAGTCTAGGCATTCTATTCACCATGCTTCATCAAATGACAAGATTATCCCTACCTATGTCATTTATCTTCATAACTTAGATTATGATGATGGCTATTCCTTAGATGTTCTAGTATTAGGTGGTCTTGTCTAGGCTCATGATGCTAAGATTGTTTGTTATTATTCTTATTTACTTGAGTATTTTCATGCATCTCATCATTTTCTTTCACTTATAGTTCTTGATTTTTGAATTTTTCCCCTTTATCACAGGGTAGAGATGGTGATGACACATCTAATTTTTGAGGAGCCACATAGGCCTATGATCATGGATCATGCTATGATCAGGCCTTACCTCTTTTCTATGTTCTCTAACTTCCATCATTGGTTTACCCTTGAGGTTAGTGAAATCCTCATTAGACCTTTTGTACATCCCACTCCTACCTTAGTAGATCCTATTACAATTGAGCCTCTTCCTATGCCCATTATAGTTGATCCTATTTTTTCTCCTATTATTTTTGTGCTGACCCTTATTTTTTATACTATCACTCTTTCCATGGAGCCTAGTTCCATTCCTTCCTCATTATCACCTTCCCTTAGTGATGGTTTGCTTCCCTTGTTTAAGATGGATCCTCTACCCACTAAATAGGATGATGAGTATTATTTATATTATTCCACTCCTATTTTACCTCCTTTTATGAGTGATTCTAATAAAACCACTCATAATCATATTTGTTTCTTCCATGGGATAGATAACCATTCTTCCACCCATTATTATAAGTTATGGAAATATCTTGATACCTTGCATCCTTCTTCCCCATCATCAGACAAAAATATTTTCCCAAGTATGGTGAGGTATATTGTCTATGGCATATCTATGGCACCCATCACACTAATCATTGTCACATCTTAAAACAACATCTCAAATATCACCTTATATCCATTCTCAGACCTTCTACCACTCCTCCCATAGGTCATTCCTATAAGAAGGTTTCTCCTTCTTCACCCATGGTTCAATCACATCCTATGGTCCCTTCACCACATTTTTTTCCTCCACCTATGGACCTTTCCTCACCCATGGATCCTTCTCCACTTATGAGTCCTTCACCTGTGGGTCCTTCTCCATCAGTGATTCCTTCTCTTATAGATCCTATTTCCTTGTATTTTACTAGCCAACATTTGCATAATTTTCATACTTATCATGATCCTTTGAACATTCCTACTTTTTTAGTTGAAGAGGTCAAAAAATAATTATTTTCCTAGTATTAATTGAAGATTGATGAAACCTTAGTAGTAGTTTGATAACAGCTTCATAGAGACTTATCCAATGTATTGGATAATATGTGTGGATAGATTTACCATTATTTATGAGCACATGTATGGTACTTTCACATTCATATTTGGATTGGATGTGTGCTCCAATATTATTATTATCTATTATATCATTTGACATTGTGTTCAATTTTTGCTTATCTTATATCATGATTTATTACTTGTATGTACCATATCTTACTTATCTTATCATTTATTTTCACATATAATTATTTTTTCTTTATCATTACTTTCTCCTTTTTCCTTGGATTTTTTCTCAAAACTCTCTTCTTGTATCTTTATGATTATTTTACTTTTTTATCCTTATTTTTCACAAATAATTTGTCATGGTGATTTGGTTATACTTACCCTATTCCCCTTGGTTTTTATTTACCTTTTACCATATTATCAATTAGAAAACAATCTATCTCATTACTATTTCCTTTTATCGATCCACTTTGGATCTCCTTTTTTCCATTCTTAATTTTTCCACAAACTAAGCATAAACATGATTGAGACATGAGATCATATGTGAGTTCATTGTCAAGCTTAAGTGTCCTAGTTAGTCTTTGCATTTGGTTACTTAGATTCATTTAGCTTTAGCCTACATCTCATTCATGTGTATCACTATCTCTATCATGATTGGTCATTCCAAATCCATATGGAGGAGGAATCTTTAAAAGCCTTCAAAAAAAGTTAAAATCCAAATCATTTAAACAAAAGGAAACGATATCAAAAGGCAAAAATATTCTTAAAATTATAATCACACTAAAAGATGTGATTTAAATCAAACTTCCTTTTAGTCAAAGCTCAAACTCCACAGTTGGCCTCATGGTAGAGCTAAGATCCTTTGGGGTGTGGTAGGCCAGTATATTAGAAGATAAGAATAAAAAAATCTTTTAGTTCTACCTACTTTCTCATACAAGTACCCAATCTTCATAGTAGATCAATGACTCGATAAGGGGTCCTAAAGAGCAGGGAACACATTATGGGAAGGTAGGTCCATTTTTATTTTATTTTACCAATCTACCTTCATGAGTTGATCTTAGTAGCACACCTATTTTCTTATGAAGCTTTGTGTCTATAGAAAATTTATTTCCTTTGTACATAAATGACCACTAGTCACTTAGTGTCTTCTCATGTTATTTGTATGCCTCTATCCTCCTAATGTCTTCTCATAAGATGCCTACGTCTTGATTTTTACACTCCATTTTTCATTCCTTATATTCCTTATATTTCCTCTTGATATTTTTTATTTGGTGTACTGATCACCCCCTCCCCTTGGGAATTCATTTATGAGTTACATTATAAGATTATAGATAGGACCCAACCATCCTCACAAATTACCACCTTTTCCTTCCTATTACCCACATTCTTGATTACCGAATTTTCTTGTTTATTCCACCCTAGTGGTGTTCTCTTCATTGAGTTGTAGTGTAAGACCATGGATAGGACCTGACCCTCCTCACAAAATTTTCTACTACCTAAGTCACCATCCAAATTACATGTGTCAAATTTGAGATAAGATTCGATTGATTATGAAGTTACACACCATTTTACATGTTTCCTATCTTGATATTTAGTATGTTTTATGCTTACTTCATTTTTATTTCAACTTTTTATCTTCTTATTTTTTTAACGCATGTAATATTTCAACCATTTCTTGAATTTTTCATACTTTCAAGCATAATTTAGTATGATTGATTGACTTAATTAATTTTTTTCTATTATCATTTGTGCCATTTTTCATACCTTCCATTTTATCACTTTTTTTGTCATACTTACCAATGTGATATTTAGTATGATTTTACTTATTTTAATTTGGTGCATGTTGGCAATATGATTGTCATTGATGTCAAAAGGGACACTATAGATGTCATTGATGTCAAAAGGATCATGCAAGATTGGTGGAAAGAAGAACATGTTTCATAGTGCAAAGTTGTCATACTTTTATAGTGATCATTTATGGATGTTTAACATTAAACAAATAGAAGATATATTAGGGGGTTTTTATGTACATTCTATAAATTTGGTCTGCAAGTTCAAAGGAGAAGGAATGAGCTCAAAATTGAATTATCTTTTTTCTTAGACTAAATATGTTTTCTCAGTAAAACCCTAAGGGTTTATCTATGGCATCAACAAGAAAATTTATATTTTAATGTTGACTTGGTATAGCCAAAAACTAGTAACTTATGTTATAACTTAAGTCCATTTCATTGTTAAGAAACTAGCCCCTTGATGTAGTAATTAAAAGATCTGACCAATGATCAAAGGAATTTATATTTTCCTAAGTTTAAAGACTTAATATATGTCCCAACTTGATCAATGGCTCATGCTTCATTATACACAGATGATCCAATAGAGTGAAGCAAAGTCAAATTGTCAAAAGGAGCTCTAAGTGAGCACATAAGTGACAAGTGTCACACTCATAGAGTTTGCCAAATAGAGACCAAATGAACATAAGCTTGTCAAAGTTAATGTTCAAGCTTTTTGGAAGATCAATGGTTCATGCTTAATTAGACATTAGAGATCCAACAAAGTGTAATGAAGTCAAAGTGTCAAAGGCCCCTATGAGTGAATGTACTAATTCCAAGTGTCACAAGCACATGAGTCTGTCAAATAGAGGACCAATGAGAGTGAGCCTATCAGATATAAATAATGAACATGTTATAAGATCTAATGGTGCATAAGTGATCATGAAAAAAAGATCCAATGGCATGAATGGACTCAAATTCTATAAAGAGTTTGACATTTAACAACTAGATAGAAATAAATATCATGCATCTTTAAAGAACTAATGGCATACAGAAGCTTGGATGAGAGAGATCTAATGAAGCAAGTGGACTCAAATGGAACAAAGTGATCAATGCTTATCAACACAATGGCAAGTTAAAGATTGAGTAGGTTTGAGAAGATCAACAGATTAAAAGTGATCCAAATATATAAGAATCAATGAGATGAGGTCAAAGTGTTGAAGTTTACTAACCAAGTTAAGATAAAGAATGTGCATCTTTGGAGATTGAATGACACACAAGAGATTAGATCAAGGTGATCAAATGGATGTAGTTAAAAGTTGAGCTAATTGAATAGATACCATTAGATCATGGTGCCAAAGGTAAGATCAATGATAAAAATTTAAATTCATGTCCAAACAAATGTTTAGTTAAAGTAACATCTAGGAGCTTGTGTATAAGCTCTATATCTTAACACAAACAATGATATTAATCGATCCAACTAATCAAATCTACATTAAAGAGCCTATGAATCAAAACTTGAGTCTAATAGATTATATAGATAGTAAAGAGATATATAATTATGGTGTGCTTCATGGAATCAAGACATGGAAACTTACAGTTCAAGTCATAATGAACTAGAGTCCAAAATTGGTGTGATGTGTTACAGTTTGAGTGTGAACACATAGAAGATGTGGAACCCTAGATAATTTGTTTATATATGTATGATTTTTAGGACAAAGGAAAAGGTTTTTAAATAATTTCATTTTCTATTAAGCCAAATTTTATAAGATTAGAGAATAATAAAGGCATAAAGAGAATGTGAAAAGGATGATCGATTGTAGATTAGACCTATAATAAAAAATAAAGATATGGATTCATGTATGAATCTAATTTTTAAATTAGAGTTATAGTTCCATAAAAAAAATTGATAGGTTGGTGCGATTAGATAAGTTGAGTGGGTGTTCATATTAGGGAGTGGGTGCTTCCTTAGATTTGGTGCTCTTAAATTAGGGGATTGGTGTCTCCTTAGGATTGGTGTCCTTAAATGTAACCAGTGAGGTTTGCCAGTGAGGCTTTAAACTATGAGGCTAGATTAGAACAATAGTTTCTAGTAGTTATTCTCACTATGTTTTTTCCCTTTGGGTTTTCCATGTATACATATGGTGTCATGATTATTTGTGTGTGCTTATGTTCTTTAAAATTATATTTTAATCTACATATGCTTTTGAATCTACTTTAAAAGGATTAAAGGATTGGTTTTAGTTTATCTATTGATTCACCCCCCCTCAGTAGATAGTTGTGTTCCAACAATTGGTATTAGATCCTAGGGTTCTCTAAAATAAGCTTAATTATCTTAGGTATATCTTGGAACAATGAACACAATGGCTAGTCAAGAAGGCTCTTCATCAAATAAATCACCTCTCTTTAATGGATCCAACTATGCATTCTGGAGCATAAGAATGGAAGCATATCTATCTTCATTAGGGTTTTATGTATGGATATACATCCCCTAATAGAACTCCTATAGTCTAGGCTACTAAGAAGGTATATGAGAGAAATGTTAAGGCAAAGAATGATATTCTTTATGGATGATCAAACTTAGAGTTTGTCAAAGTGATGTAGTTTCAGAATGCTCAATATATATAGAATAAAATGAAGAGCATCTATGAAGGAGATGACAAGGTAAAGTAGGCCAAGCTATAAAATTATAAAGGCAAGTTTGAGAGTCTTAAGATGAATTAAGAGGAAAATATTATAGACTACCTCCTCAGGGTAGGTGAAATAGTAAATGCAATCAAAGGCCTTGGAGAAGAAATGAAAGAGTAAACATTGTTAAGAAGGTTTTAAGATCTTTACCATCAAGATATGATTCTAAAATATTTACAATAGAAGAATCAAGAGATCTAAATAAACTCACTATTGATGACTTGCATGGGACCTTTATAGCCTATGATATGAGAATGGGAGAGACAGACACCTTCAAGAGAGAAGCTACTTTCAAATTAGCCAAGCAATTAAAGGAAGAAACATCTACATCTAAATCTAAGTAGATTGATGAATAAGAAGCTAACTTTGTTAGAAGACTAAAGAGAGGATTCAGAAAGTATAGAGGTAAGTTACCCTTAAAATGCTTTAACTATGGTAAATTAGGATATTTTAATACTAAATGCCCAAATAATAAAAAGGATAACTCTGATTAAGTAGAGAGTAAAAAAAAGGTGAAACCCTACTATCCTAATAAGAATAACTTATTCAATAATAAGAAAGGTTTGTACATAAAAGAAGATAGTGACTCAATGGAAGACAATGATAGTTCAAATGATGATCATGACTATGCTTTTTTAGCTAAGGTAAATGAATCCCTATTCATAATAGTAGGATCAACTTTTGTAACTATAGATCAAGATGAAGTTAAAGACTCAGATGAAGAAGAAGTGGATCTAGAATGTGAGCTCATATGTGCTCTAGATGAGATTGACAAGATGAGAAAAGAGAATTTAAAACAAAAGAAGCTTGGACAAAAGGAGATTGAAAAAATGTCTAAAAGTCTTAAAGAATCTAATTAGATGATAATTAGCCTAAAAACACAAGTTTAAGAGGCTAAAATAATATAATATGTAGTCAAAATAGAACTACAATATAAATCTAATGAATGTGTGAAGCTTGACATAGAAATAATGGCTTTGAGAAAATAACTTGAAAAGGTCAAAGGTCAACTAAATAAAAGTCCAAAGTTGATAGGAGGATCAAAAATTCTAAATGAATTGATCAACTCTCAAAATCCCTCAAAAGAGAGATTAGGTCTTGGTTATGAGAAGGGGAAAATCTCCTCAACTAGTACATCTGCTAACCTATATGAAATTTTCAAATCAAAAGGAAAATTAGGAGTAAAGAAAGAGAAAGCTTGGAAGGATATAAAGAGAAACTCAAACATAGATGATGTGAAGAAAATTAAACTAGAAAAGAAGCTTGAAGAGAAAAAGAAGACAAAGGTAGCTGATGTTGATGGATACACCAAGCTGAGAAAATTGAAGAAGCCACATCTTAGAAGAATTCCTCATGATACACTAAGAAAATCTATGACTAAGTATTTCTCATCATTTTATGGTTATTGTTATAGATTTAATCATTTTGTTCATAGGGTTATTTATTATAGAGTTATATCTACAAAGAGAACAAATTTTTTAAGTGGAAACTCATTTTCTCTTTTATTAGATACAAATGTAATGTGCTATAATTATGATAACTTTGGTCACATAGCTAAACATTATATAACTAGCTTTGTAATATCAAAAGTACACAATGTAAAGAAAAACATGACTCCCAATGTGAACAAAGGTTCACAAGTTTCTAAAAAGAATCTAAATAAAAAACCTAAGGATGTATGGAGAGTGAAAAATCAATCCATGATTGCTCAGAATGCATCTCATGCCAAGGAGAAAAATGTATGGGTAATAGATAGTGGGTGATCAAAGCATATTACTAGTGATAAGAGTAATTTCACCAAATTTAGAAAATGTAAGGAAGGATTTTTTAGCTTGGGAGACAACATAGCAATAAAGATCAAATGTAAAGGAACCTTGAATATAGATGATAAAATACCTACACATGATGTCCTTTATGTTGAAGGATTGAAGCATAATTTTCTAATTGTTAGCCAAATGTGTGATAGTGGATATAAGGTCATAATTGATGTAGAAGGATACAAGATAAATAGATCTGGAAAAATAGTTGCAAAAGGGAAAAGGATTGAGATCAATATATACAATCTTATTGAACTGAATGGTAATAGTTGCTTGATGGGAAAGATTGATGAGAGTTGGTTTTGGTATAGGAAAATGGGTCATGTCAACTTTGATAATCTAGTCAAAGTGATCTCAAATAAGTGTGTAAGACACATGCCCAAGATAACTAAACCTACGGATATCACTTGCAAGGAATGTCAACTAGGCAAGCAGACAAGGGCCAAATTTTCAAAAAAAGGAGTATACAAATACAAAGCCTCTACAATTAATTCACACTAATCTTTGTGGTCCTACCAAGATAAGAGGATCTAAAATAGATTGATACTTCATTTTATTAGTAGATGACTACTCAAAAATGACATGACTAACCTTTTTAAAGGATAAATATAAAGCCTTTAAGAGATTCAAGATATTTAGAGCCATGGTTGAAAATGAGATTGGAAGAAAAATCAAAAGCTTAAGATATGATAAAGCTGGAGAATTCACCTCAAATAAATTTATATTATTTTGATAATCATGGGTTCAAAAGGCACTACTCTACAGTAAGGACTCCACAACAAAATGGAGTTGTTGAGAGAAAGAACAAAACTATCAAGGAAATGGCCAAAATAATGCTAAAGGAGGACAAATTACTTGATGGATATTGGATATAAGTAGTCTAAATATTAGTATACATCTTGGATGGATTCCAACTAAGGGTAAATAGTAAAAAAACTCCCTATGAGTTATGGTATGGAAAGCCTACCTTTGTTAAGTACTTTAAAGTGTTTAGAAGTAAATGCTACATCAGAAGAAAGGAGGAAAAACTAGGAAGATTCGAATCAAGATGTGATGAAGGAATATTTATTGGTTATTACACTCAAATCAAATCCTATGTATGTTACAATAAGAGGCTACATAAGATAGTGGAGAGAATAAATGTCAAGGTAGAATAAGACATAAAACATGTTGAACCTGACAAGGAAAGCAGTAATGAAGAGTCAAATCTTCAAGAAAAATTAGATAGTGAAGAGGTGGAGGAAAAGAATGAAAAACCACCTCCAAGATTTGTTTAAAATGATCATCCTAAATAGAATATAATTGATAATAATAATGGAGTTCAGACAAGGAGAAGAGCTGCAATGAACAAGGAGAAAGTAAGATTTGCTCTAATGATTGAAATTGAGCCTAAGAGCTATGTTGAAACTAGTAAGGATTAGAATTAGATAAAATCCATGGAAGAATAAATGATCCAAATAGAAAATAACAAAACTTGGTAATTAGTTCCAAGACCCTCAAACAAGAATGTGATAAGAACAAAATGGGTCTAGAGAAATAAGCTCAATGAGGATGGAGATATTATATGAAATAAAGTGAGATTGGTGTGTAAGGGATATGTACAAGTAGAAGGCATAGGCTTTAAGGAAACATTTACTCTAGTTGCTAAATTGGAAGCTATAATAATTTTTCCAGCATTATTTTTTTACAATATGTTTAAAGTCTGTCAAATGGATGTAGAGTCTGCTCTCTTAAATGGGAACCTAGAAGAGGAAGTTTATAATGAAAAACCATAAGGTTTTAAATTTTTAGATAAATAATATTATGTATGGATATTGAATAAAGCACTATATGGTTTAAAATATGCACCTAAATCATGGTATTCAAGATTGGACTAATACCTACAATAATGAAGTTTCAACAAAGGATGTGCAGACAATAATCTGTACTTCAAATTAGAAGGTGAGCATATGTTGATTATGGTTGTTTATGTGGATTACATCATCTTTGGTGTTAGCAATAACAAAATGTGTAAATAATTTTCTACACAAATTCAAAGTGAATTTGAGATGTCTATGTTAGGATAACTTTCTTCTTCCTTAGTTTACAAATAGCACAATCTGATGAAGGGATATTCATATCCCAAACCAAGTATGCAAAGGAGATGATCACAAAATTTAGAATGAATTATAGCAAACTAGTTGGTATTCCTATGATAAATGGATGCAAGTTGAGCAAAGAGGATGACTCACTTGATGAAAATTAGACTATATACAAATCAATGATAGGTAGCTTGCAATACCTACCATATCAAGACTAGATATCATATAGGTAGTGTGCATGGTTGCTATATTTTAGTCTACTCCTAAAGAGTCACATGTCAATATAGTGAAAATAATCTTTAGATACATTAAATTCACAATTGATTGTGGCTTATGGTACCCTACAAGTGAATATTTCATTTTGACAACATATATAGATGTTGATTGGGCAATATGTGTAGATGATATAAGAATCACTAGTAGTGGTGCATTTTTCCTTGGAAAACTAAGCAAAGAACAAGAGTTAGTTACTCTTTCTACAACAAAAGCAAAGTATGTATTAATAGTGACATGTTTCACTCAAGTCCTATGGATGAAGCAAACACTCAAGGACATCAAGGTTGAGTACAAGTCACCTATTTCTATTATTTTTGATAATTAAAGTGCAATAAATATATTAAAAAATCCAATGATGTATTCTAGAACCAAACACATATCAATCAAGTATCACTTCTTAAGAGAGAGGGTTGTAGATCAAGAGGTCATAATGGAATATGTGCCAATTAAGGACCAGATTATAGACATATTCATCAAACCTCTTCCCAAGGAATAATTTGAATATATAAGATAAAAGTTAGGAGTAGTCGCTCCCAAACCATGTCATTAAATCACTAGTGATAGGGCATGAGTCTAGGGGGAGTCTCATGGAAGCTTTATTAATACCTATAAGAAGAAAGAAAAGTCAACTCATGTATGTATACTTCTAAAAATTACTAATGAGTTGAAAGTTATAGATTCTTGGACAAAATCCTTTAGCTAATAAAGGGGGAGAAATAGTTGGACAAATAGTCAGTTAGAGTCCCTTTACCATTGATGTTAAATGGGGAGAAAAAGAGCAAATGCTCTTTGTAAAATTTTGGAGAAAAAGTACAAATTCTCTCTATAAAATTTTGGAAGAGCAGAGCAAGTGTCCAAGATGAGTATTAGGCAAATGTGCCATTTCCTAAGGGGGAGAAATTTTTGTAAGAACAACTTCAGTTCATACTTATTGGAAACCAATGCAAGCAATGCCAAAGAAGGAGATGAATTATTATAATATTAGAACATTAATTTTGCATTAGAGCATTTAGTTTGCCATCAATGCCAAAGGGGGAGATTGTTGGCAATATGATTGTCATTGATGTCAAAAGGGACACTATGGATGTCATTAATGTCAAAAGGATCAAATAGGATTGATGGAGAGAAGAACATGTTTCATAGTTGCACCATGTAAAGTTTTCATGCTTTTATAGAGACCATTTATGGATGTTTAACATCAAACACATAGAAGATCTGTTATGGGTTTTTTCTGTACATTCTAGAAATATGGTCCATAGGTTCAGAGGAGAAGGAATGAGCTCAGAATTGAATTATTTATGATCTTGATCTAAATAGGGTTTCTTAGTAAAAACCTAAGGTCTTAGCCATGACATCAACAAGAAACATTTTATTTTAATGTTGACTTGGTGTAGACAAGAACCGATAACTTAAGTCCATATCATCATTAAGAAATTGGTCCCTCAACATAGCAATTACCAGATCTAACCAATAATTAAAGGACTTTATATTGTCTTAAATATAAAGACTTAATATATGTTCCAACTTGATCAACGACCTGTGCTTCATCATACATAGATTATCTAATAGAGTGAAGAAAATTCAAATTAAAAAAGGAAATCCAAGTGAGTGTGCAAGTGATAAGTGTCACACTCAAAGAGTTTGTTAGAGTTAATGTTTGAGCTTGTTATAAGATCAATACTTCATGCTTAATTATAAATTGGAGATCTAATAGAGTGTGATGAAGTTAAAATATCAAAGGTCCCTCTAAGTGAATGCACTAATGCCAAGTGTCACAAGAACATGAGTCTATCAGATAGAGGACTAATGAGAGTGAGCCTATTAGATATAAATAATGAGTTTGTTAGAAAATATGATAGTGTGTAGGTGATCATGCAAAGGAGATCCAATGGCATGAATGGACTCAAATGCTATAAAGAGTTTGACATTTAACAACTAGACAAAAATCAAGATCATGCATCTTTAAAGATCTAATGGCACACAAAATATTAGATGAGAGAGATCCAATGGAGTGAGTGGACTCAAATGGAACAAAGTGATTAATGCTTATTGACATAGTGGCAAGTTAAAGATTAAGAAGGTTAAAGAATATCAATGGATTGAAATTGATCCAAATATATAGGAAGTAGTAAGATGAGGTCAAAGTGTCAAAGTTTAATGACCAAGTCAAGATAAAGCATGTGCATATTTAGAGATCAAATGGAATGTGAGATCTCAGATTAGGGTGATCAAATAGATGTATTTTAAATTTGATCCAATTTAATAGAGACCATCAGATCATGGTACCAAAGGCAATATCAATGATAAACATTTAAAGTCGTGTAAAAACAAATGGCTAGTTGGAGGAACATGTAAGAACTTGCATATAAGCTCTTTATCTTAACACACATAATGATATTGATCAATCCAATCAATAAAATCTACATTAAAGTACCTAATTATCAAAACTTGAGTCTAATATATTATATAGATAGTAAAGAGATCTAAAATTATGATGTGATTCATGGAATCAAGACACATAAACTTATAGTTCAAGGCATAATGAACTAGATTTCAGAATTGGTGTGATGTGTTACAATCTAAGTGTGAACACATAGAATATGTGGAACCCTAGATCATTTATTTATATATATGATATTTAGGACAAAGGAAAAGGATGCTGAACAATTGCATTTGATATTGAGCCAAATTGAATATAGAGAAAAGAAGAAGAAAGGCATAAAGAGAATGTGCAGAGGATGATTAGTTGCTTATTAGACCTATAAAAAAGAACAAAGATCTAGATTCATGTATGAATCTAATTTTTAAATTGGAGTTATAGCTCCATATAAAATTTTGATAGGTTGGTGTCATCAAATAAGTTGAGTGGATGCTCATATTAGGGAGTGGGTGATTCCTTATAATTGGTGATATTAAATTAGGGGATTGGTGTCTCCTTAGGATGGGTGTACTTAAATGTAACCAGTGAGGTTTTCCAGTGAGGCTTTGAATTATGAGGCTAGGTTAGAACAATAGTTTCTAATAGATATTCCCATCATTGTTTTCCCTTTAGGTTTTTCATGTATAAATCTAGTGTCATGAGTATTTGTGTGTGTGATCTCTACATTTATATTTTAATCTACATATGTTTTTTACTCTACTTTAAAAGGAGTAAAGGATTGGTTTTAGTTTATCTACTGCTTTAGCCCCCTCTCAGTACATAGTTGTGTTCCAATAGTGAAAAAAATCTTTCACATTGTTTTAAAAATAAATTTTTGTTTACCATCTTGTTTTACCATTTCCTTGGTTCTTTATACTTAGTCATTTCTTGTTATTACACATTTCCCATCTTGAAATAGTGTGTACTTCATTTTATTGATTGATTATATTTTTCCAAGTCCTTTTACCTACTTCTTTTTAAGCATGCATGTGTTTTTCATAATTCTAGAAAAGAACCACATCTTATATATTTCTTATAGCATATACAACAAAGCTAAATGCATGTGCTAGAAAGAAATATATCTTAAGCATCCATATCCCCAACCATATTGAATAACCAAAATAACCCATAATGACAACATACACATCCAAAAATAATATGCCAAAATGATCCTATTTATATATCATAATTTTTGATACAATAAATGCAACCATATACAATAATATAGCTATATGGTTGGGTCCCATCCTATCTATCTTATGGCCTAGTCATGATACCTACTGAGGCCTCAGTCTGAATCCTTTGAATGGTACATTATAAGGAGACCATCTGAGATCTCAATCCCTCTACCTATCCTTGTAGGTATGTTGCCTGCATCTATGACTCCATTAGCTGAGTCCATTTCTCTATCATCTACACTATTATAGCTAGATGTGTAGCTCTCTCATCTACTATGACCTACCATGTCTATAGCTCCTTGAAACCCATCAATGTTGGAGGCTACATGCTCTCCCTTTGCACCTATATATGCCTTATTTCCTCTCTAGCTAATCTAAACTAGCTCACCTGAGCTAGGGTAGATGGTACACTTAAATCCTCCAATTTTATGGGGTCATATGGCTATAGCATCTCATCTAGGATGTCATGGAGTTCTCCCCTCACTAGGGACCCCTATATCTCCTCTACATTGTTAGCTATGTCTACAAAATCATACTAAGATAGATACTAGATCACTATTATATCTCATAATATCTATCTATATATCTAAACAAAACTTAAGCAACAAATTAACCATCTCTTATTACCTATCTGTCTTAGCTACTATGGTCCTTCCATCTACATGGCCACGTAGCATAGTCTCCCCATCTATGTGGCCTCTTGACACCTCATCTATAGGCTACCTCCTTAGCTCAAACCTAGCTATCATGGCTCATGTTAGTCTTAACCTACATTTGAGTGGTCTCTATATCATATTCTTTGGCTCACCTATGGGGTCATCTAAGATGGTAATAGTCTCCACTCTCTCCTTTACCTCCTACTTCCATCGATGTCATGACTTTGATGGCCATTTCTCATCTTGATGTGGAGCTAGTAGTGGTGCTTATGGTATCTCTACCTCCACATCGCTATCCTCTTACTTGGTTCGTCATCATGCCTAACCAATCCATGGTTTCTCTCAATGTGGTTTTAGTGTTAGCCTCACTACTAGTGGTCTGAGTCCTCTCCTCCCTTATGACTCCCTCATATATTGAGTCCACTGCTTGGGAATTAGTATTGGTGCTATAGGATGAGGTAGGCCCATCTGTCTTGGCACTCATGCCACTAGATGTGGCTCTATCCACCATAACTAGTATCCAATCACCTTTATCCTCTTTATCATTGGTTCAATAGTGTGTAAACTTGCCCATATGGTTTCCATGTGCTCATATGGATGCCACACAATGTATACACATATCATTGACTACAACACTGGCACATGGGGCATAACCCATGCTACCTAGTCCTCCCTCCATCTCCTCACTTGAGGTAACCTATCATTGATTACATGGGGAAACCTAGCTAATAGATACATAGGAAACCTCTCATAGGTCTAAGCCATCAATAATATGATCAACCCCATGGTCCTCTACCCTCTAACTAGCATTTCATAAATATCATGTACTAGATAGACCCAGATGACTGAACCTCAATCATATAACACTCGCTCCTCTAATATCATCTTACTCAAGGCTATCATGAATAGTGGTACTTTGCCATCTAACTTATGACATAACACTCATTATGTCATAAGGCCTATCATAGCCTTCTAGATATCTATAATTTGTGATGTATAGACATCAAACATACTTACCCTCCTACCTAGTAGTATCATCTTTGAGCTTGTGTCCCACATGGCTAAGGCTCTCCCCTCCATTAGACTATTTAGTATCCCTACGGTCACTTGTGCTCCTACTATAAGTATCCCTAGGATGGCATGGACATCCTCCATCATGATAGCCACCTTTATTATATCCCCATCCACCTCCCATCTGAAGGTATTAGTCAATCATTCCCAACAACCAAAGAACATGACTAACAAGTTATCACTAAGGGGGATCTAACACATCTCTTCTATCCCACCTAGACCTATGGATCCTAGTCTAGCCCTATCTCCATCTGATAACCTATCTAGAAAATCTAATAACTATGTTGCATCCATAAGTCTCCAAAATCTCTATCATCCATACACCCAAGAAATAACATAGGATGTATCATTTCCTCCATGTCATGTATAGTCATAATACATTTTTAGTACATTATTTTTACATTTATAAATGAGAAACAAGCCTACATTACTTTATTTTATTCTCTTTAGCTTACTTTTAGTCTTATCAGTCCTTCTTGATCTTACTTGGTCATTTTGGGCCATTCTAGCCCTCTTTTAGCCTTTTTCACACACTTTTTCATATATTTCTAGCTCTTTGGTCAAACTAGTTTGACAAAAAAATTCCTATCTTTTTGCCTGGTTGACTCAAAAATTTGAGTCAACCCCCTTATTTTCCCCTCCCTAGTGCTGAATTTCCATTCTAGCCCTTTTGGACCACCTGACAACTCAAAACTAGGCTTTCAACCCGCATATTATATAGGGTTAACCCATACCTATTGGGTTGGCACAATGGATTCTACTTATTTTATTTCCTATTAGGTCAGCCCTGTGCTTTTTGCCTACTAACCCCTTAAATTTTCCTTAAAAAGTGTAATTTTCTTGCTTTTTGCCTAAATCCTTCAAACCCATTTCCTATCTTCCTATTTACTACCCCTAGAATATGATTTTATTCATTTTGACATTTAAAAATTCTTAAAATTCAAAATTACTAAAAATTCACTCAATTCAATACAAATTTCAAAAAATGGTTTGAGATTCTTGTTGTATACCTATAGTGCACTTGTTGTCACCTCTGGAGCCTCTCCCTATCTAGCATGTCATCTTCTCACCATCTTAGCTTGTTTTCTCTCAAGAACTATTTTTTATCCTCTCATAAGTCAAAATAGAAAATGACCTCTCTTTTGACCCTATTTTAAAACACTTTTTCAAAATGCAAATATTTCAATTATTGTCCTGTAGATTTCTTATTTTACTTCTATCTTTGTTTCTACTAATCCATTTTGAAAACCATAAAATGCATTAGATTCATGATGACGTAGATATTCTTTTCCACTACCATATGCCTATCTTCCATAAATTTTGATTTTTAGCTATGTTTGCACTAACTTCTATAGGTTCATCTAGTGTTCTCTACATTGGACACCTTCACATTTATTACAATCTACTTCTTTATCTATAGCTCTAAGGTAAGTTAAAGGTATGTGTTTTTCAATTTAGTCCTTTCATTTATCTTATTTTCTAATTACTTCACTTTGCTTAGCATTAAAATCATGTGTTATCATGTTTTATCTTGAAGCACCATCTCGTGTTCACTTACATGACACTTGATGATCCACTGGCATATGTATACACATAATATTTTCAAACTTTTATTGATTACTAACACTTTGTATCTTATAGGAACCTATCAAGTCTCAATCTCTTTGAGTGTATGCCTTAAGGGGTGCATCTAGAAAGGAGTAGGTAGACCATTGGTGCTTCATAAGATTGGTGTTCCTTTTTCCACTTGACATCTACACACTTGTCTCCTAAAACCATTAACCTTAAACTTATTCTTATTAGTCCTACTTCCTCTAGTCTTTTCCTATTTCCATTCCTCTTTTTCTTGCCTTAAAATACTTTTTGATTATCAGTTATACTGGGTTGATTGGGCCAACTTAGTATAGTTTAAAGGCATTATTTACTTTCTTGGTTTGTTATCCTTTTGGTTGACCTAACATAGACCTAGTAAATTATCGCCAAAAACACACTAGGTCAACTAGGTCAAATCTATATAGCCAACATTCTTGGGAGGATTTAGGGAAAGATCCACCTATATATACAATTTCATTTCCCACCATTTCATAAGATAATAATTATAAGCAAATAAGTGCAAGCAAACATCTACTTATTGACCATTCTACTTGAGGAATAAATCTTAGGGTTCCATACTTTCTTTGAAGATACATATCTTGTCTTATGGAGAAGTCTCTTGGATGCTTAGATAGGTTGTGTAGACTAGAGCTGATTTATCTTTGTTATCCTTACACACCATAATAATCTCTTACAAATCACCTTGTCCAAGTGAGATATTGAGGCTTGATGGGTTTATCTTCAAAGGTAAGTATTCCTAACTTTATTTCTCTTTTGTAAGAGTAGATAGATAATGCATTTGTATTCTTCTCTCCATGTATATAGGATTTTGTATACATTGACATGAGTATATGTCTTATAATACATGTTTAGTTTAGTTGTTTTTTTATTGCTTCTAACCCCCACTTTGTGCTACAAGCTTTGGTGTGCACTATATTAGATTTTACTTTCTTTCTATTATAATAAAGTGAACATTTAAAACCTTAAGACTCCATTAGAGTTATTGTGTGATTGTGTTAGACTATAGGATTTGAAACCCTTCCTATCATGATGTGTATTGACAAGTGATACAAGTGATCCCCTAATCAATTATAGTGGATCTCGATATTGGTCATTCTCCCACTTAACAAGTGTATCCCAATCAAAAGTATAGGTGTGATCTATCTTATTCGATATAGGATTAATTCATATATATGATGCATTTCATATTACATATAATAATAAAGAGACAATTATGCCAATTCATCTTCCAATATAGATGAAATTTGGTGAAACCCTTGGATCACATGGATAAGGTGAATTGACACATGGATGTGTTATGGAATATAATAAGTCTATGAAGAACATATAACTATGGGTTGTAGTGTGAGATTGCAAGGCATGTGGGTATATGAGCTATCAAGTGCGCATAAGTCAATGAGCTAGTACAAAACTTTTGTAGTACATGGGATAGTGATGCATAAGGTCTATGAGATATGGTGTGGAATTTTAAGGTGAATTTAACTAAAGTGATGAAGAGAACATAAGTCAGTGAAAAAGCATAATACTTGTGTAGCATGTAGGGCTACATGTTTTGAAGTATGTAATAGCGAGTGTGTAGTGTGCAAAGGTTAGGGCATATAAGTTTGTGATATGGTAGAGTACTTTTGTATATGACTTGAATAATATTCTTTTCAAGGAGTGCACAAGATTGGGTGAGAGGTGCATACCCTACATAGTAGATCAAATGAGGAGTAAACTTGACTGTACAAGAACTACATACAAATTCATCCAAACATGATGCATGAAATGATTATAGGTGTTGTTATGGATCAAATTTACCATGATATAATGTAAGATTAGGTGATATAAATCATGTAGGTAAGAGATAATATGACATCTCTAGAGATAATTGATTATGTAGTAATGTATGTGAAGCATTGGAATGACTCACTCTAGAAGTAATTTATCCTTTTATGAAAACTTTTCTTGAATATCATTGATGTTTTACATAAGGATTAATAATTAGGCATATAAAACTATGTATATATGGATGGTATCACATGAGTAACAATCATAGGAGGTAAAAATTTATTCTATAAAGGGATATGCATATAAATTTGAGAGAACCTATAACCACAAGTGTAAACCTAGTAATTATAGACACATAAATAAAATTAATTTATAAAATAAGAAAGTTGTGACCACTCTTTGTACACACTTAGGTCATTCCTCATTTCACAATCCTTGATCACCCTTCCTTCCCTCCTATTATGGATGGCCCATTCTCACAAAAAATTAATGATTTGAAAATATCCCTATCTAACATTCTAAGAAACCCAAACTCACTTTGAGCTTGATCCCACTTTTAGTTAAGTTATTCTTTCCTTCTGTATAAGGCCAGCTTATTTAGACAAGCTCACTTTATGATAGTTTCTAGTTCCACTAATGATGTCCTCTCACCAAATAATAAGTTTCTCAAATTTTAATTCATGTAGTGGGTCATACCATAAGTTTATCAATCCCCATACCAATTAATTCCCAAAATATCATTAAATCCAAATTTAAAATCAATTTTTCAAAAAAGAGGCTCACACATGAAAAAAACTAGAATATCTAACTACAAATTGAGATAAAACATCTATTTTACCAGATTTATAGCCCAGATAGCCAGAGTATCCTTGAGCTAATTCTACATAAAACTCTATGGTCATAAGTCAATTTTGAAGTACTTAATCATGATTGCACCAAAATTCAATATTTTTCACTAGTATTATCACACACACCACCATAACAGGGGATAGCGACATGGAGTTTGATCCATTTTCAAAGTATTGGTATGTAGGCAATGCTCAACATAGGGTGTGTTGAGGTCAAACACAACTTCAACCATTAACCCATTTTTACCCCATGATTACATTTTCCAACTTAATATATTAAAGTAGTGTTACAAGTGAAGGAAAGATATAAAATGGTTTTTTATGATAGATCAAAAGCTCCTGCATAGGAAAACATAAAACACAGGTGAAGGTGAACCTATCATAATAGTTTTAGAGATATAACACCTACTAGATGATAGTGCCTTCTAAGGACACTAGGAACTATACCCTTATCTACATCTAACATCCTTGTCTATAGATTTAACAAAACCTTGTTTTGGATCCATAGTTAGTCAACACAACTAGATAATTAGTCTTACGCTCAATCATAGTCCTACACTTTGGTTTTATAACTAAGTTGTATTTATTTGGTATTTTCCTATTTTAACATATTTATAAATTTATAAAATTCCAAATCAATTTATGTTAGTTATTGAATTTCTATAGCATTTTAATTTTATGCACTAGTTTGTCACATTTAGGAAATTAACTCCTAGTATTAGTTAAACTTCTTATTTTGAAAATTGTTAAAAACCTTAACTTTCCATTAGGGTTTACTTATATTTTTATCACTTCCATTAGGTTTTTAGATTATTTATTTTATGATTTACATATTCATCATGATCATAATGGATGAATCTATCTACTATTTCTTGGTTCAAATTTTTTTGGTGATATTTACATGTTCCTTGCCTATAACTTGTAAAATATTTAACATGTATGTAAGCACATGGTTACATATCTAAGATAATATCCTGCATCTATCATTATATTAGTAATGAACAATTCTATGGTTATTATTGTTGCATGAATTAATTTGAATTATCACTTGTTACTACTTAATGTCAAAAGGATCATATGGTTCCTTTTCTCCTCCAACCCCTAGACCGTAAAACTATCTTCACTCATATCCCACCTCTACTATTTTACCTTGGATTATAGTAGACCTATAGTCCAAGATATTATTACTAGATAAAGTTAGGTACATCATCAAATAAGGTAGGAGGAATAAGTTCAGGTACTCTCATCCCCAACCTAATCCAATGAGACCAGTTAATCAATCTACAAGATATGATATTGTTGATTAGTTAAAGAACACACTAGTTAATATTTCCATGCTATAATAGTTTCAAAAGGCTGTTATTTTTAAGGATATTATATACCAAGCATTGAATCAATAACATATACTTGTGACACATAGCCTTCTTAATTTTAATCTATTGTTAGAACTTTTAAGGATATTGAAGATGTTATCTCTTTTGGTAACGGGGATTTTCCTTCAAAGTCCATTATTGATCATAATTTACCTTTATTTATACAAGTATAAATCAAAATTACAAAAATTAAAAGTTTTTTAATTGACATTGGTTTAGGGTTGAATATTTTCAATCTTATATTCTTTTAGACAATGGTAATTAACATGGATACTCTTCAAAATACATTAAAAAGTATCAAATTATTTGATGATTTGGCTCACCAAGATTTGGGTTCTATCACTTTATATATTACAATAGGTTCCAAACTCTATCTACATAGTTCTAAGTAATGCCTAATCATCTTTGTTATAGTTTACTATTGGGTAGGCCATGGACACATGACATGAAGCCATACCTTATAACTTACACGTGTGTAAAATTTATACATGATGAAGATTTATATAGATTCTCAACCAACAATTAACCCTTCAAAAATTATAAGGTTACACAGTCTACTACTAAGAATCCATCACAGTTGGGGGCACCTCAATCTACTATAGTGACACCTCCATAAATCATTCCTATAAAAAAGTTACACATATGAGGTTGGTGAGTCTAGTAAAAATGATCAAAAGTTAAATTATCCATATATCTTATAACCACAACTTTAACCTAAAAATTTGGACCATAAAGAACATTTACAAGAATTACCTTTACAATAAATTATGAAAATACAAATTTCATATCTATCAAGGAGATTGATGATGTTTATAATGATAATTATGCCAATTATACTAATGTAATACAAATAGACATTGATGATTATTCATGTGGTTTGAATTTGACATGAATTGGTCTAGGTGAATACAAAAATTATTAAAATGCAATCATTTTGGTGCATATAAATACAATAAAAAAATCATTTAATATGTGTGTAAATGAAAGAATATTTATTTCCATATAGTTACTACAAAACATACAATTATATAAAGTTTCCCATGGACTCACTTTTTTTTCAAATCCAATATTTCTAGAGAGAAAGAGGCACAATACATTGATTAATGCATTATAGGTACCAATAAATCACTATTCAAAGTTTCAATAAATAATGTGAAACAAATGGATATAGATCTAGTTGTTAATATAAAAGCTAAAAATGTGCATGATATACCAATGTGATGTTACACATGTTACTTTATATGGAATTAATTACTTTGCCAATAGTACATCATAAATCTACTAATAGGTTTTCAAGTTAAGAGGGAAAGCCATTTTCATAGAATAATAGAGGATGCCATAGATACTTGTTCATCATTAGAGAAAAAAATTAGAAATATAAGGCTAAATTAAATATTTAGATTTTACATCCCATACAAAAACCTACTAGGGATCAACAACAAGGTCACATAAATAGAAACTATAAGCATTCAAGGACTAATCCTTTGACTATTCAATTTTTTTAATCAAGAATGAGTATAGACAACATCTAAAAATAAATGAGGATATAGAGCCAAATATATGCACACTTTAATTTATTTATCACATAGGGCATGATAAAGATGAATTATAGAAAGTTATATACTTTCAAGAATCAATAGGAAATATTAAAAGGCCAATTGCATGTGGTCCCAAATTTGTGGACACATTAATTTTTGTTATGCATATAGGTGATTAGTTACATGCTACATTGTGGGGAAAATGGTTGCAAAAAATGGAAGGTATAATTTATTAGTTACAAAAATATCTTACACTAAAATTTTAATATATTAAAATTCACATTATTCATGATGGTATAAATTATAATCACATATTTTAAAATGATAAATAGGGCTCTAATTTAGATTATCCAAAAAACCACACATGATTTTTATTACACAATGGAGTATCATGACATATGGATCAATAATATTCATAAAAATGCCAGAGATAAGGCTAAAATTATATAATATGAATGGTATGAATATCATAATGATGATAGTCTATGGGATTTTGACAAGATTCACTATCCAATACTCACTGATCTTCCACTAGATCCACCCTTTGATTATTCACATCCTTAGATGTGTTGTTTGATTTTTAGATTATCATAATGTTCATTTATTAAAAAATTAAAAAAATCTATAAAATTCTAAAATTAGTACTTATGCATGATTATGTTTATTCATTTACATCAGTTAATTTGTGAATAGTTATTCAGTACTTATTTCTGTCTATTATATATCATGTATGTTTCACAAGTGTATATGAGTAAATTTATATAATATAGGTTGTCACTCTCAAATAACATTGTAATATGTGCTATTATCATAGAATTAGAACATTACAATTAGATAAAAGTGTTCTATTTAGATAGTAGTGCACTACACCCTCGTCTTATCACTCTGACCTTGTCCCAATGAACAGAAGCTATCAATTATTAGATCCAAAAAAGACACATGCCTCTTAAAATTTATATATACATAAATAATAATATTAGTGGAATATAATAAATGATTTATATCATTATTTTCTGATCCCTTATTGTTCATAACTAGTTCCTTAAACTGCATTAAAGCTATTTATATTGATCACTTACTCACACATTGATATCTTACTAGTTATCTAATTTGCTAAATATACTAGTGTTAAAAATTAATTATGTTGATCAATTACATGTATTCATGTAATATTTTAATGTTTAATTTCTCACTTAATTTCTTTTGTGTATTCTCTATTTTGGCTTGTGGATATTTAAACATGTCCTTGTATGTGACTCAAAGCCTTGATTGTGTGTTTATATATATGTGAGTAACATTTGATCATGTCCCTTATATGTGGTCCCTTAGAATTACATTTCATGTTTTATGTGATTTGAATGTACTCTTTCTATGTGTGCATCATGTCCATGACACTTATTTTCTCATTTTTATCAATATTTGATGTCATGATGATTATCATACATATTCCTATATATTCAATGCCACGATGGTTATCATACATCTTCCTATCTCTTCAATGCCATGATGTATATCATGCATCCCTCCCAAAGTAGTTATATTCAAATTTAAATACTTAGTTGTAATCACTTATATGCATGCCAAATTACTAACATCTATCTTAACACTATCACTATGTATGCTAGTTTTTACATGCATTTCACATTACTATTTTTCTTAATTTATATATGATGATGTAATTATATTCATGTTATCATTAATACTAAAGTTTTAAAAAATTTAATAAAATCTCTTGCATAAATTTTTATTTTGAGTTAAGTTATGGCACATGATTCACAACTCACCTCAAAAGACGGGGCATACATAGTGGGATGTCTTAGAGACTAAGGTACAACAACCTATCACATAGACATAATTTTTCATGGTTTACACAATGGATCATAGTTTATACCAATAAATCACCCATAAATTATATTTTAAAAATATCACCCTATTTGGACAAGGTCATAAGCCAACCATGTCCAAAATATTTCACTAGTGCCCCAATAGGGAGAAAATAATCATTTTTAGAAATCATCAAAATCTCATTCAATTTAGAATAGTTATTAATAGGAACCTAATTATAGTTTAATAAAAAAAACTTAGGTTTGTCTCAAATTTTTCTCAAAATGGGGGCATCATTCACAACATGTGTTATATAATTAATGAAAAAATTTTGGTTAGATAATCACATTATATTACTCAATTTTAGAATCCATATACATGTAAATCACATATTAGGGGCATGTTCATGACATACAACTACCTCCTTTCTTAGTTTTGCACTAGTTTTATAGATGAAATGGAAATTATTGTCATTCTCCATGATGTATAAAAAAACACATATTGTATTAGTTTTGAACCATAAATTAATCTTATTCCATTTTCAGCAGTTGATTCACCTTTTTCTACCAAATTTTCACCAATGTTTGCAACATAATGATTAATTGGAGTTTATGTAAGGATTCCAAGCTATGATACTACTTTGGGTGTGCAATGATGGAGTCATCAAACCTTTATTTATTAATCACACTCTTCATATCAATAATGGTTTGGTCATACATAGTCCAATATAATATCTTCAATGAAAATGAAATCTCCAAGGGTTCTACCCTATATACTCACCAAATTTTACACTTGAAAAACTTAATGGTTTGCATACCCAATCAGGTGTATGCATTCATTTTTATTAGATTTATAAGTTTCTTGTATTTTAATATTATATTTTCATCTTAAGAAAGGATTGATTTATACATGTTTCATTGTAGGTTTCCATGAAACACAATTCAATGTTATGGATTAAATTTAAAACTATTATTCATAGGTAATTTTAGGTATGAACTTTTCCTTATACTATATTACTTTCAATTTTCCACATAAATATTATAGAATGGGGAAAATGTAGACACATAAATTAACATTTATTTATAAAATAATACATTTGTGACCACTCCTTTTATGCACTTATCTCATACCTCATTCCATGGTATTTGACCACCCTTCACTCCTATTATAAATGACCCATTACCACAAGCAAGTAATGATCTCAAGTATCCATATATAAAATTATAAGAAACTTAAAATAAATTTGAGAATGAACCCCACTTTTAATTTAGTTTTTCTTTCCATTTGGATAAGGATGACCTATTTGGACAATCTTTCTCCCCATTAGTGTCCAATTCTACCAATAATGTTCTCCCACCAAGTAAAGGCTAATTTCTCAAATTTAAATTCATGTAATGGGTAATTTTTCAATTTTAGTGAGACACATTTGAATGAATTTGACAAATATCACTATAAGGCCAAATTTCAAACCATTTTTCACATAAGAGGCTCACACATGAAAAAACATTAGAAAATCTAACTGTACATTGAGATAAAAACATATATTTTTCCCAATTCAGAGTCCACACAACCCAAGTAGCCCTAAAACAAGTCTATATACACCTCTAAGGTAAAAAATTATTATTGAATCACTTAATAACACCATGATTTCACTATCATTTAACATTTTACACCAGTATCATTACACATACCTACATAGCATACGAGAACTACATGGGGTTTGATCCCTCTTTAGAGTATTGGTATGTAGGTAAAACTCAACATAAGGGGTGTTGAGGTCAATAAAAAATTAAACTAATAACCCATTTTTACCCCATTATTAAATTTTACCTCTTTAGGGTTACAAGTGAAGGACAATATATATAATGATTTTTATGATGGATCGAAGACTCACACATAGACAAACATATCACATAGGTGAAGTTAAACTTGTCACAACACTTTTGGATATATAACACCTATAGGATGTCAATGATACCTAAGGACACAAATGAATTTCACTATCTAAATCTGGTGGCCTTATCCTTAGATCCAACAAAACCCTATTGTAGATCCATAGTTAGTCAACATAGTGATATAGTTAGTTTTAGTCTTAGTCATAGTTCTTCACTCTATTTTTATAGCTAAGTTATATTTATTTGGTATTCCCCCTTTGAAAATATTTATAAATTTATAATTTTTTTGTGTCATTTATTTAATATCTATATCATTCTAATTTTACACAATGGTTTATCACATTTAGGAAATTAGCTCATAGTTTCCAAAATTTTGATACAATAATAATAGTAGTGATTTGAAAACTTATTGTAGAATTTGTATCTCTAAAAGGTAAATTAGTATCATTGAATGGATTTTATTATTACTAAGATGTGAAAACCTTATAATTATTTGAATTTTTGGCTTCTAATATTATATTCAAGACCTTTTCTAGATCATTAGGTTGCATATGGATTCATTACCAAAGGTTAGAAAGGGTTGAAAATTATTTAGGATCTACACCATTAGGGACATTGGGATGAATTTTATGATGATATTAATTATTATGTTCATTTTATTATTCATAAATAATGTCAAGTTCATGCATATCATCATTAAAAATATGTTCCCTTACTTATATATGTTCAATGTTAACATTTGCACTAATAGAAGAAGGAATGTTCATTTAATATATTTTAGCCATTTAAGATTTTACATATAAATGTGGTTGGTCTAAATGGATATAATTATTCTCATTTTCAATACCCTTACCCAATCACTTATTATTACATGGATAAGAGAGATAACCTTATTAGATGGTATAAAATATGATCATGAAAAACATTGAGAGGGATAGAGCCAATGATATATTACTACATTATATGGGGATATAATAAGTAAGAAATGAAATATGAAACCCTAACATAAAAATTAAAATCCTAAGAAGGTATAATGAACTCATAAGGTAAAATAAGGTTTATCCTGCTTAAGAATTAAAGGGTTCACCAATAGAGTTTATCTTAGTTTTGATTTAGTGGTCTAAACAAGATAATTTTTTTTGAATGATTCAGATTTTAAAATCTATCTAAATTAAGGACTTATGATTATAAAATTTAGAGTAAAACTAATTTATTACACTATTTATTTATATAAATGATTAATATGATATATTTATTATCTTGTTTTAATTGTGTTATGGTCTATGGTAGTGTAAAATCATCAATAATGATTTTCAATGAAAATTTTATCACTCATATCAATAATGTGACTATTAAAATCTATTAGGATAAATTTATTAATGATTGGATGTTTATGGTAATCAAAATTTTCACCTTAGGATAATATCTTCAAGATCCTACAATTTTATGCAACATCAAATCATCTCTCAAGTTTGTGGGAACTTGTAAGAGATATGAATCTCTAATATTATGAGGGATAGCTCCCTAGATATGACTTGCTATGATTATGCTTCTAAAACTACCTATTATGGGTGAAAAGGGGAAGAAAAATACATAAATAAAACCTAAAATATGAGTTGATACACTAATATTTACTTTAATTCATACACTTGGAATTTGCATAATGAACTAAGACAACCAAACTAGCCTCAACACTATTAATAGAGCTCCCTAGCATTAGTGTTTCTCATGAAGGTAAGTGAAGGGAAGGTCATATATGACACTAAAAAACTCATACACACTTAAATAGTCTATTTTAGTAGAATACACTTCATGAAACTTATTATTAGAGAATTCATTTGCAGTAACACATTCAAGGATTACATGAAAAAAAGATGAACTCAATCTATACTTGACATTCAAGATGGATCACTTCAACACATAGTGAAAATGGACTTAGAGTATAACCAAATTAATTTTTATTATATTAAGTAAAAAAAAGGTAAAATTTTGGTAGGGATTTACCATACCAACTATTGGAATCCATTTTAATAGCCAAAATGACTCATACTTATAGAACTTGGAAGATGAGAGAGAAAGGAAAAGTTGAAGAGGCACAAGGACAAGTGTCCAAAGATGAAAATTAGTTACAAGGCATGTGGAAAAAGTGTAATAAGAGTCATGAAACTTAATTTCACTTGAACACATCTCAAATTATCCTCTTTTCTAAGTGTGGCATAGCAAATCTTCTCCATCATTCTCTCTTGTGATATGCCTTCATCATAGGCCTTTCTTGAGCATTCCAAAGAAAGTGATGGATAAATGTCTCATGTGTGATGATGAGAGGGAGTTATAAAGATTATTACACCTACATTTGGATTTTTATTGATCATGACATTCTCTTACACAAGCTCATCATCCCTTTGTAACCATGATCACTCTAAAATAGGCTTATTTTGATACTTGGCACTAGCATCTTTGAATCTTCCATAACTAATCCATACCAAGGGTCTTGTGGCATGCGTTAAGACATGTCATATGCTTGGATTCATTAGAAACATCATAAAAATTGACCAAAATTGAGTTATAATGTTGTTTACTATGCCATTTTAGATGCCACTTTAGACTGGCTAAAAAGAGAGACCTAATAGGAGCACTTGTGAAATTTCCAATCTATAAAAATTATATTATGAGTTATTTTAAGCCCCAAGATACCTCCCAAAGTTATTGGCATCTCATGGTCATCTTCAGGACTTGTAAAACATAATAAAATGTCAATAAAACATGATTTATGCTCTACTTTTATGGATACCATATAATTTAATCCCACATATTTTACCCTCATGGATTTTGAAACAACTTATATTTAATACTCATGGTCAAATTCATCCATCTATAGGCACTTTCAGCTTGATTTATACCATCGAGTCACAAAATAGGGATTGAGAGGGTTTTAGAGTAACTAGCCCTCTTAACATTTGTTCACGAAGATGGCACATGATAATTACCTCCAAATTACACTAAAGGATACTCAAGGACCTTATAAAACTCTCCTAAATGCCTCTAGGTCTCATGAAGATGGTCATGGAAGTTATGAGCTTTTCAACTTGACCACTGAGTCATTTTGTGCATTCTATGAGGGTTTAGGACCTTTCAAGCTATGAATTGACTTATTGATGAGTTAATGTGTAAAAAAATGGTTTAAAAACATATATATACCCCATAAAAATGTTCCCATCATTGTAATATCTCCTTGAGAGCTAAAGATGAAACCTTACCCATGTTTGGCATTAGGCCTAGACCTTACCAATAGGTCTATCTACCACTTGAGAATCAAATTTGACTCTCCAATGGTTTCCCCTAATTCATTATGGATTAAAAACTTAATTTTTATATCCATTAACCTAATTCAAATCATTATAATTATTTACAAAGTGTGTAATTAGAAGTGACCCTTCCTTTGGTGTTAGGCCTTGATAATGCCTAACTGGGTTTACCTATAGGTCTAGTTGTATAGGGCACCCTGCTTGGTTTCAAACCATATATAAAGGTTTTTTAGGTTTTTATATATATTTTAAAACTACACAAAAATTATTTAAATATTTTTTTGACCTTTGGTCTATGCTTCTACCTCCTTAATTAAGAAAATAAGGTCTATGGAAGGAGGAAAGTGCCCTCTATCTAAGGCAAAATAGGGGGAACTTCCTCTATTACCCTAAAAAAAAATTGGATAAGATTTAAAAACTCCCAAGTTTGTTTTGGATCAAATTTTAGCATCTAATTCCAATCTTTTGACTTCCAAACTTCCCAACTCTCTCAGGTAGACTCTTGGAGTGCACACTATTTGCAGGGGTATGAGCATTGGCTGAATTTTATTTATTTAGAAGATTTTGTTTACCATATGCTTATGGATAGGGGATTATACTCCTTACATCATCTTTATCCTTCCAAACTTCTCAATACTCCTGTAAATATAAGATTAAGCCTAGTTGTTGTTGAGTGAGACAATCTTTTTGGTCCTTCACACTTGTTGTAAGTGTTGGTTTGGATCATGTAATTCATGGTCATGATATTTAGAAACTAAAATATAGG
This sequence comes from Torreya grandis, assembly GCA_037957365.1. Lineage (NCBI taxonomy): Eukaryota > Viridiplantae > Streptophyta > Pinopsida > Cupressales > Taxaceae > Torreya > Torreya grandis. Next base: position 1,030,031 of record JARHVA010001953.1, read on the forward strand.
TTTGATGACCAATTAATTATTATATCCTCATTGTACCTACCTTGAACGATCTAAAATGCCACTAAGACCCATATTTTAGGTCACTAATTGTTAACTAAGACAGACCTTGCTCTACCCCTATAGGGTGTATTTGAGGTTTGGCCTAGGTTAATATGTCTCTAAAAGACATTCATCATGGTTATTTTGATTCATTAGAGACATTTTATTTCTTATAAACCATGTATTATCTTATCTTTATACATTATTTCATTTGATTCTCAAACATAGTCTTTTCTACCTGTTTAGACTGAGACAATCATGTAGGTGCTTATTTAGAGTTTCTAACATTTGGTTTTGATGTGATATGACATGTTGGATTCCATTTAGGATCACACACATGGTTTTAACTAACCTTTTCACTTTATATCCTTCAAATTACCATGTATAAGTCAAATTAGGCCACTATCTAAGGTGTTCACTGTAGGAGCTTATCTTAGGCTTGTTGTACGAATAGGGGAGGGTACATTAGTGATCAAAACCTCAAAATCCACCTTGTCTCTATCATCTTAACTCAATATTATTATTTTAACTATTTTTAATTTATCTCCCTTTATGGAATATATTAGGATCATCAAATTTAAATGTAAATTCACTTTTTCATCCATACCCTATAGACTTCACTATCAACATTAAGTGGTTTTTTGACAACTTCAAGGGTCTTAATGACCATCTTCCTCTTACCCTTTGCCCCTTAAAATTTTTAGGGTTGTTATATGTAGATATGGATATTATAAAAATCAACCAAGATCATGGTAAATTCCTTCTATCATGGCAAACATTATCCCAAAAAGGCTATAAGGTCTTTGTTTGGTCCATTTGGGGACTAAGAGCCCAAAATGATCTGATCACCTTTGAAGTGAAAAATTTACCTTGGCATGGTATCTTAGCTTCATGGTATGAAATCCATGATCCTTAGATATTATATATATTTAAACATGAACTAAATCATGTGTTTTACCATTTATACCTCTGTATAAACCTCTTGGAGCTCAAGTGCAATGTGACTATAAGTGTATTTTGCAGACAAGGTAGTGATTAAGAGAAAGAGGACAATTTTCCTTAAATGGGTGGTAACTTGATTTCTCATAAGACCATTCAATTTATGGATTTTAAAAACATGAATCCAATTATACTAACATCACCATGGATCCCCTTCCATGTTGAGGAAACTCAAATTACACACCCTGGATACAATCTTGAAAAACAAGCACAATTTGGAATTCTTCTTCAAGGGCATTGAGAGAAAGAGTGTTGGAATATGATAAAACCATGGAGGGGGATTATTCCCACATAAAAAATCCCCATCAAAACCACATAGTTTTATTTATTCTTGAAAATAAGAAACATATGTAAACTTATACCCCTCTTGGATGCAATCTCATAAAAAGCTACCTAGAGTGTAATTGATTATTAATGAAGGAGGAACCACAAATTTAAGAATTATTATTATGAATTTAAATTTAACTTAGATTAATATCCACTTGTAGAAGAATTATTCCTGGCTTCACTTGTATGGCCCATAACTAGTGATTAAATCTACCCTTCTTTGGCTTGCCAAGTGAAAATGAAATAAAATGAGCTAGAAATGAAAAAAATTATGAAATATATACAATCCAAATGTGTAAATGACCTATGGGGAGTTGAAGAGTCATACCAACATGTTTTTAGCTGCAAGTGCACTTGAGAAGTCCATACAAGTGCCTAAAGTAAGGGAAAAGTGTCATTTACTACTCATGACTAATCCTTTAACTGACCTCTAATAGATTATTACATAATTTTACCTTTTCCAAATTTGGATCCACCTTTGTGACAAAGTTATTACTTTATAAGTCCATACATGTCATTTAATATGCTAGAAAATAGCCAAATGACCCCCTTTTGCATATGAAAGTTGGAAAATGGCCATTTTATGACTTGTAAACATATTAAAGAATTTTAAGGACCATTTTAGGACATTTAAAAATTAAATTGACCCTTTTACTAAGTTTAATCATGGTTTACCATTGTTGACTTTTGTTGACTACGTTAGTAGAAGGAGGATGGACTTCAACAGGGACTAGGGGAAGGGCAAGTGAGATATATAGGACAATAGGAGACCCCATAGGACATATAAAAATTTATTCAAAAGTTCAAAATAGTATGTGTTGACCCAAATTTGACTTGGGGTCAAATTTGGTTAATAGTAACTAGATACATTTTACCTCTACTAGATCTATCCCTATGAAAAGTTTTGGGATATTCCATCATAAATTATTGTGCCTACCTTAAAATAGGTAATATGTGAAATTTAAAATGCTTAGTCTTATGAAAAAATTTAGTTTCATATTCCATCACCTTTAAACCCTAGGTTCAATTTTGATACTTGATTTGACTATAAAAAAGGTTTAAATAAGATGGGTTGAGCTAACCTCAAGCACTTGCATTGAGTGGCTAAGTGATGCCTATATTTTAATACTCCAAAGAGGCGTCAAACTACATGTAGTTATCCCACCTAATTGTGTGTGCTCAATAATGATAAAATATTATGGAGTGCAATCTTGTGTGGATTTTTACACTTGAAAATTTTTGATTTTGACCTTGAAATAGTATTGAAAATTGATTTAATGACTATTCATTTGAGGTTTTTAGATTTATATGTTTTAGTACAGTGCCTCAAAGATGTGTAAATTTATTCCTTAGTGTGTTAGATGCTTATAAAATAAGTGATAAAAAGGAATAGGATTATACTTGATGTCTTTATATAGTTTCCTCTTTAGTTAAATTTCCTCTAAAATGACATGCAAAACATGTGGGCCAACCAAAAAAAAGAGTTTCAATTTGGGATAATATCCTTTAGAGAGAGCATGGATGGGTTTGACCAAGATAAATGACTCCAATAACTAGATCCATTTTATAGTGGTTGGAATTATCCATGAAATAAGAAATAATGATCTAAAAAACAATGATAGTATACTTAAGATAATGAAATATTTAGACATAGACTAGGGAAATCTTATGTGTGAATGACAACAAATTAGGAAGGTCCATCCTATAAGTAAGTGAATGGATAGGAGAGGATGTGAGCAAGAGTCATTTATGTATGCACAAGTCATGCATGATAAGGTTTATTATAAAAATTACATTTTCAAGTGTTTAGTAACAAACTTATGTGTCTAAACCTCAATGATAATTAGGACTACTCCTATTGGTTCTCCCTTGCATATTCCTTGATGTCCTTTCACCATCACTTATCTCTACACAAAAAAGTCCCAAATCTCAAACATCTAAAAATATAAAAAATGAAGTGACTATTGGCCAAAATTGGCCTAAATATGAAATTTTTGCCTAGATGGATTAGGCCACTCTCTTAGATCATTCAGTAGCCTTCTACCCCCATCACTAGTCCCTTCTGGTCCTATCTTGATGATGGAGTGTAGTATTCTAGGAGGTCTTAGTGTGGTGTGAGAAGTTGAGTAGAGTTCTAGTTGAGTGAGTAATCCAATGGTGAGAGGATGAGAAAAACCACATGACCCTAACATATGTCACTAGCAAGCTTTTGAAACACTTTAAGCACGTTTTAAGATGATTTTGTTGATTTTGAGAAACAAGCCTAGAAATAAGTCTAAAAATATAAGTGAAGTATCCAATAGGTTTTGAGGGTGTTCAATCATTCATGGGCATGAGTTATTTTTTCATAAAGTCTCATAGATTATAATGAGTAAAAAATGAGGCTTAGAGAAGCTATTATACCCAAATGACCCCAAAAAGTGCATTAGATGACTTAAGGGTCCTCAAAAAAGAAATTTCAAGTGAAAAAGTAACTTTTTAAGGAATTAAAATTGGTTTTTATTTCATCCCACCTCCTTATGTATTTTTACCCCATTTTAGGCTTTTTTAAGGTCATTTGAAGTCATTTGGAGTGGAGGAGAGGAGTTTGAGAGTAAAAGGATGCATTTTGAAGCTTTGGCAGAATAGGTTTTTGGAGATTTTTCTTGATACAAGGGATAAAATATAATATTAAGGAATTAATGGTGTACCTAATATCTTATTATAGGCCTATGAAATTATAATCCAACATAACAACCATCAAAGGTGAGGAAAACCTATTAGCTACAAACTAGGCATGAAATAAGTTTTTTGCCATTAATAGAGGTCCAGGTATTTAATCAGGTTTGAAAAAGAAGAAAAGTTCATTTAAATCCTAAAAAATATTTCCTAAGTATTATATTTCATAGGTAGACTTTTGGTTCTTCATTCTAAGGAAAAACCATTTTGAGTAGTTTAGGATAGCTCTAGGAGAGCCTCAAGTTTTCACTCAATATGGTCAGGAAAGAGAGAGATGGGACATAATATTTTGGTAAGTGATAGGGACTGTAATTTAATTCCACTTTATGTAATTTCTAGTTTGGTTCATCTCCTCATATTTATTAAAAATCACTAATAGTTCAGGGGTGTCTAGATGGACTGCTAATCCAAACAAGGTTTAATTTTTACTTGTTTCTTCACTTCAGAATTCAATGAGAAATAATGGTTTTAGGGGTGTTTTTAAGGGTAAAATAACACATATCTTAATTATTTTCATTAGATAACTCATTCCATAAAGGTACTTATGGAATAAAACCTATTTTCCTTATAATCCTTATGAAATGGCCATTTGATCAGTTTTAGAGTAGAATAGGTGTTTGAGGGATAATGTACCTCCTATAGACTTATTAAACATCATCTTAGAAATGTGTTATTTCTCATAAACTCTCAATATCTCATTTAGACCTTGATAGGCCAAATAGTCATTTCCTACATTTCAATACACAACCAACTATGTGAGGCATGTGAAGTCCTGAAGAGTTTCATAGAAATGTTATGAAGATTTAAAATGGGTTGAAAACATTTTCATAACATGAACAATAAATATAATCACCTAAATAGAATAGATATCTAGTGGGGACAAGTTCTCATATGCACATAGTCATACACATTAGATGAGCATCTACATGTGCCTTAGAAAGAGCCATCACGTTGAGATAGAGAATTTAATTTTTTTAGACTCCTTATGATTGAAGAGTTTAATTTCCACACCTTTGGATAAGGTTTTGGACTAATTTCAAACCCATACACCATACAAACTGGTTATCTCAAACTCATTACTTGTATACTATAGTTGAATCAACACCTATATGTGGCTTACATAGGGGTGAAAAAATTACTTTACTTGAGATATAGGACCTTAAATTTGGAGTATAGTTAGGGGCATGGGTGAGATAAATAAAAATATCTTAGTTTCCCTAGTTCACCCCTATAACTCAAGAACCATCATCAAAGAAAAGATAGGGCAATAAACTGGGACTTTTTTATTATATTTTGTTTGAGAGCTTAGTGATGTTTTTATGATTTTTTCCAACTCTCCCATGTGTGACCAATTTATAAATTATCCCATAGATCCAAAAATATATCTATCTGAGGCCTAGAACTCATTTAAACCAACCTCCCCCAATCTAAAACAATATCTTAGAATGAGTATGAGAGAAGCTCTAATAGGTTAGACAAGGGTCCTTGAGCTTTGGTAAAGTGGTATAACAGTTGAAAAAATATATTCAAGGTCATAAACCTTTGATATATTCCCTTGAACCAAGAACATTTCAATTGGGATATTCCTCTACCTTGCATAGTCAAATGGATACACATAATGGACTGAGTTTTGGTGATTTGAAGCATGAAATGAGTAGAAATGGGGTATATAACCTATTGGAATAGTTTTATAAAGTAAAAATAGACTTTTTTGTGATGATTTGTCCCTTTAATATTTTAAAAACTTAAGGAAATGAATTTTTTATGCTCTCGACCTGTGCAAGAGAAGGATAAACCCTAAACTAGGGTTTTATTGATTCCAAGAGTTTTAACCCTCCAAATTTGCCAATTTTTTTAATATGATGTATTTAAAGGTAATATAAGTGATTTAAGTGGTTTTGGTTTGGTAGGAGGCCATATAATATGTTTTATAGACCTAGGGTTTGCTTAAAGGCTAATTAAGGGGAGGTTAATGAAGGAATTATGATATAAAAGTAGAATATGACCCTAAAAATTCATAATAAGGTATAACTCAATAGAGTGTATTTGAATATACCCTTATTTTTTCTTAATCACTTGTACTTTTTCCATATAAGGAAAAAATTATAAAAAGGGCTACAAGCCTTAAGAGACATTTGTTAGCCTTATGTGTGGAATGGAGGGTGAAGTGTATTTGGAAAACAATAGGGGTTTTTAATATATTTGAATTAAGGTTAAAATATAATCTATCATAGGAGAATATACCAGGTTCAAGAAACCATGCTCAAGATTGAAGATATTGTGTTTAGGGACAAGTTCCCTAAAACACCAAAATAGAGGTCCTAGGCCCTATTGTTGATTCCAAATAACAATGTTTCATAGGTTTTTAATTAGTATAAATGCATATATCTTATATCCCTATCATAGGAGAAGATCCTTGAAAAAAGGAATGGGTAGGTGACTAGAAGAACATGGTGTTTAAAGGCCTCCATTTTTGCCTTTTGTTCACTACAACCTTTCATTGATGTCTACAAGATTTTGAGTTTCCAAATAGCTTGTCACCTTTGGATTTCAACTTAAGAACCTATTAGCATGAAAAGTGGCCTTGATGAGTTGAGAGACACTCCACAGATCTAAAAAAAATTCATGGAGGTAAGAATAGGTGTTTTGGCCTAAGATTTGGCACCATTCCAATAAGGTCACCTATAATAAAGGGGGAATCACAGTCATATTTTACATAAAATACAACCTTGAGTAATTAATCAAGATATATATCCATATGGTCTCCATACCATGTTTTCATGAAGCATTTAAGAAAGGAACATGATCAAATCAGGTTTTGGGGGCCTTGATTAAGGTCACACACAGGCTAATCCATACAAATGGTACTAAAAATGCACTTATAGCTGATATGGATATAGTCTTTATAATGTCTTGGTATGACATCAAGATTTGATGAGATTAGGGAATCATTGAGATTTTATAAACACTAACATGCTAAAAATCATGTCATATACCTAATAGAGAAGGTCATGATTTATTTTTGGTACTAACCCCAAAAATGTATGCCTATAGGCCTATGCCTTTTCAAGAAGGATCACCTACAATAAAAAAGACTTTATAAAGCTCAAGGGGACAATTTGGTAAGTCAAGGAGTTGTCAAGAATTAACATTAAAGTTTCAATGAGATATAAAGGAAAAGGATACATTAAAGTTTTAAGAAGGGCTTAGTAGGAGGTAATGATCACCTATAACCCTAAAAAAGACTACATACATCCATTTGTTTGGCTTACATAAGATAAATACTAAGTGGTGGAGGTCACTACCTTGGCGTAAATTGTGAAATGGATGATCACATAGAAACCTATAAAAATCACCAATGCAATTAAAGAATATATAGGACACTCTCACCAAGGAGATGAGCTCCTTACTAAGCCAATATGGTAAAAGGACACCTACAACAACCTACAACTAGGGTTGAAGAATATGCTCTTGAGATGGCTTTCAAGTATGAATATATTCATGATATGTATGGAGTATAGATAATTATAAGGTGATATATGGTTTTAAATATGGTCTAAGAATGATAATAAATATTTTGAGGCTTTCAAAACTAATATGTAGTCTTTTCACTTCAAGTATGTACCTAAAGTCATATTAAGGCTAAAAGGCCTTCAACTTGACAAGAAAAGGATAAGAGTTTGGCCTATAAAGTATGTTTCCATGATAAATAGTACATATAATAATAAATAAAATAATAAATGAGGTCTTAACCTCGTCAATGTGATTGAGATGATCCTCAGGGACATGCTCCTACAGTCATACATAAGCTTGCACCTCAAGCAACCAAGCATAGTCAAAGCATTGCTAGAGAGGAAAGCATGACATCAATAACATGTAAGATTAGTTATAAAGTGTCAATTAAGTTCACATTGGAAAAAATAAAGATCATATTCCCATTAAATTTCACATTTACTTGTAATGTCCACCTATAACAGTGTATACACAACCATATAAGGTCATTTATAGGGGTACAAGGTCAAGAGGAGGTGACATGGAAGGTTAAAGGTAAGAAAATTAAGAGTGGAATCATGAAAGGAGAATATAAATGATAATTTAAAATAAAATTCACCTTATTATAGCTCAAACCAAGTCAAAGGGAAGAAAAACTTAGTAGTGAATTTTGACCAAGTAGGCACATGTCACTAGCTTTTGCAAAAATGGGCCTACAAGACAAAATATGCAAAATCTAATCATGAATTTGATGTATATGATAATTATGACCTAATATACCCATAAAAAATAATTTTTAAGTTTTTTTACAATGGTAAATATTCATTGTTTTAGTATAGTCAACTCTATGTCAAATCACAATCAACATTAGAGCATGTAATGGAGGAATTGGCCATTTTGAAACATATATAGGTTGAGTCAAAGCATAATATTTGGTATGAATGGTATTTATTACCTAAAAAAAATCCCATGCCATCTTAAATTTCCTATAAAGAGTGAAATTAATCTCTATTTTGACACAATCCTCTTGCAGTCAAGAAGGCAAGCATTGGAGACCAAATGATGTTTTATGAGTTCTAGGTTCCAAAAAAAAATTTAGGCCTTGGAAAAGTCTTAAGAAAGTATAATATGATGTTTTAAGCACATATTGTCCTATTTAAGTGATCACATTCAGGGTTTTCAAGTAAAATTTTAAAGAAAGACAAGTTTTGGCATAAGCATGCAGGCAGCTCAAGGTAAATTGTGGTCAAAAGGGTTTACAGGTAAAAGTACACTTATAAAATAATTTAAAATATGTGTAATTTTTATTAATTACATAATATACCTATAAATTATATTTTTAATTTTATAGTATAGGTGGAAGTACCCGATGTTTATATACAGTCCCCTCCATGTCCTGTAATGGTCACTATTCATGTAGGAATACTTTTTGGAGTTTTAAGGTGTGTTTGAGGTTTTAAATATTATATACGTATTTTAAAATCATGTATATGGTTTTAAGCCTCTTAAAAAAATTTAAATAATTTTCACACTCCAAACTTCATGAAAACCCCACAGACAAGCTTAAATCCCCATAGCCAGTCTTAAAGTCATAAAAGGCAAATTTGAGTTTTGATCACTTGAAAAGGTGTTATCAGATGTTTTAAGTTCCATGAATATTTTTTAAATCAAATAATATCATTTTAAATATTAAATTTGTCCTTTGGAGGAATTCAAGCTTAAGACACCCAATTTCAACCATTTTTTAGATGCTTGTATCTTTCATACCTTGAAGAGTTGGGCAAATTGATTCAAGTATATGTAATAGATATCCATGTCAATAAGTGGTGGAATTTGTGTATTAATTTTATTAACATTCATCTTGAAGGTGAGCTTGTTTGAGCTTACAAAGGAGTTTTTTTACTAGTTTTGGTTTTTTGGACTCATAGGTCCATAACATGGCCTAAAATTACTTGGAAACCACTTGAAATGTGATCAGAATACCTATATATCCTATTCATCCTATTTTATAAAAGAATTTGGCATGTTTGGGTGCCTAAGAGACCCAAAATGGCCAAAAAATGATTACTTTTACAAATATTCAAAGAGAGAAATGGTCTAAAGACATTAAAGAGGCCTAATAGGGAATAAGAAATTATTATATGGTACTTATAGATATTCAAAAGGGGTTTAGGTATGTATAACTAAGCTAAAGGGTCAAAAACCTAATTTTTTGACATTTTATGAACTGTTTCAAGTTTAATGGTGATTTACACCACTATCATAGGTATTGAAGGTTGTCTAAATATTGATTTTCTTCATCATACACATGTCATGGATGTCTAGAAGTCTTCTATAAGTCTAGAAGTGGTCTTCAAGGTGCCAATGGCCTTGGGAGTAGTTTTTAAGACATTTAGTTGAGGGTGGCTCAAGCTTGTGGCCTCAATCCATGGGGTCTATGAGTGTTGCAAGTATCATGGAGTTTATTATAGGTTGGAGGAGCAAAGTCAAGTTGAAAATAGAAAATAACCTCAAAAAGCAAGCTTAAAACTTGACCTCCATGGTTAGTTAAACATTTTGTGCTTAGTCAATTTACTATTTACCATAAGATTCTAGAAAAGAAAGTGGAAGGGGGGTGTAAAAGTCCAAGGAGGAGAGTTTAGAGGTTGAGAAGTGTTGACCATTTTTTTCCCAACAAGCCAAAAATCGGTCCCCTTCTGTCCCTACTATTCTAAGCCATTTCATTTTCTGATTTTACATGAATCTGTTCATTTCTACAGACTCTATAAAATTTCTATGGACTCTACAAGTCTAAATCTATGGACTCTGTAGGTCTAAATCTATGGACTCTACAAGTCTAATTCTACAAAGTTTGTAGGTTTTGGATTTATATGGACTCAACAGGTTAGTCCTTTGGCACATGAAGGATCAGTTCCAGAGAGAGTGCTAGGTTTTACAATGCTTCTTTGGGCTCTTTCCTAAAGAAAATCATAAGAAAAGTTGGCATCTTTAAACCATTAAACTAGTTCAATGCTTTAGTTCAATGCTTAAGTTCAATGAATCAGTTCAGAGGCTTGGTTCAATGGGCTCAGTGCGCAGTGATTGAACCATTGAACCAATTGAACCGTTAAACCAATATTGGTTCAATGGGTTGGTTCAATGGCTCAGTTCAAGGGTGTGCCCTATAGCTAAAGAGTGGTGCTAAGGTGAGAAGACCTTGTGGAGGGTAGGGAGTGTTTCAAAGGGAGCTATAGGGTTTTCAAGCAATGGCAGGCATGCAAATGTTAAATTTTACACCATGAAAGCCAAATCATGGAAGGCACCAAGTGGAAACTATAGGGGACTTCAACATGTTTTTTTAGGAGCAGTGGAATGTGCCACATGTCCCCTATAGGGATTGGTGGAAGCTGACAAGTGTCAACATTTATGGGTTTCTCTTGTTAGCTTCAAAGAAGACTGTGGTGGGCCTGAATGAGTTGCTAAGAATTATGTAGAGCATGCCAAGTGTGAGCATCTATGAGCATCAAAAAAGGGCCCAAAAGTTTTCTAAGGTAGCTAAAGGCTCTACAAAAGTGGCCACATGTCAACATCAGTTCAAAAGCTTGGTTCAATAGGCATCGGTGCACAGTGATTGAACCGTTGAACTGATTGAACCATTGAACCAATTTTGGTTTAATGGGTTGGTTCAATGGCCTGGTTCAAGGGTGTGCTCTACAATTGGAGGGCAGAAAAAGGTCCAAAAGCCCTTATAGAGGGTAGTTTAAAGTATAAAAGCCCTTGTAGAGGGTATTTCAAAGTCTAAAAGCCATTGCGAAGGGCAGAGAGAGCCTCAAAAGAGCCTAATAGAGAAGACAAAGAGCAACCAATTCCTACAGACTTTTTTCTATGAGAAAAAAGCTTGAAACAAAATCTTGTGAAGAAAAAAAACCATAGAAAAGACTTGATGACTTTTACCAAGGATGATGACATCCTGAAAGCTATCAAATTTAAGTAGACAAACTAGCCATTGGGTGACGGCCGCACCGATGTAAAATTTAACCCAGTAAAATAGTCATTTGCTTTTGAATTAAAAGAGCACCAACCATGTGAAAAGAGCCCAAGGAATGTAGTGACTTGATAGAAGATCACCCCTAAGGGCTGAAAGAGCAAGAAGAAGATAAGGAGCAAAAATGACAAAGCATTTAAGTGGCAAAGAGATGGAGAGTTATTATAGATGAGCAGTGTGACCTGCTTTTCTCCAAGTTAGCATTGATGAGGGGATAAACTATAGTCTATTTACAAAAAGGAGGTGTGGTCATGCCCTTACATTAATGCTTGAATGCCAAAGTCCATTTTGGCAATGGTACAACATGGTTCTAGCAGGCCTCTTCTGAAGGATGACATAAATAATAGTGGCTTTCCTCTTCCCGATGTGTTCAACACACATGGGCCACTTACAAAAAAGAGTGCCAAAATCTTTCCTAGGAAGCACCAAGTTGCTCTTCCTCTTTCTATAAATTGTAAACTTCTCTTTTGAGAAAGGATCCACTCTCAACCTTAAGGTAAAACTCTACGCAAAAATTGCTTGGGCTTGTACGGTAGAGCTTTGCCAAAAATTTACCTTGAATCAAAACTTAGCATTTTTACCTCCATTCTAAGTTTTTCATCTTTAGTATGTGTCTATGCATTTGATTCTATGTTAAGTCATTTTATTGATGCTTTTGCAGAATGATTTCAGCACGTCTGGTGTATTTTTGAGTTTCCTTTTATAGGTATGTTAGAAGTGTCTCTAGAGGAGTGTAGGTGAAGTGGATAGGCTGTTGTAGTGTGTCCCAAAATGCCTTTAGTAGTTATTTCCTCCATGTACCTCCACGGACCCCTAACCCACTAATACAGAAGGTTTTCTCACTTCAGATGAAGTGTATAGGCACTCCTTTTTGGTGAAAAGTGTATGTTTAGGCAGAGTAGATCAACCATTTTTTGGTGTATCACCATTTTGTTTTTTAGGCTTAGGCTTTGTTTTTAGCATCTCTCTTTCCCTTTTCATCCCCCCCTTTTTTACATTTTGTTTTTTAGTAGTAGGAGAAACCAGGGCCTAAATGATACATCAGAGGGAGCTAGCCCTTATCTAAAGACTCTCCCCTCCAACTTCACTGGTCCCACATGTGACAAGGGAGTTTCCATTGTTGCGTGAAGAAGGTAGGAGCTCAGCCTCCTACCAAGGGTGCAATCTTCTACGTCAATAGTTTATTGCATGCCCAGTGGGACCAACTGGGACAAGTTGTGTCCAAAGAGTTGAAGAATTTTTGTTGTGTTCTTCAACTGACCAGCCTTTGGAAGCTTTTACATCAACACCAATGGTGACTCTGAGTTGAATCTACTGGTTAAGTAGCCTGGTGCCATTAAGAAATCACTTTTATATGTATAATTCTTTTGCACAAAATCATGGACCTTGTATTCCTTCATATGACTATGATCAAGCTCCAAATATTTATGCAATCACCTCAAGCAGCCCTCCTAGTTACCCTTCAATGATAAGGGAAGTGGCCCTAGATTTTGAGAAGTAGACGATGGAGATTGATACACTAGAGGAGTAGTACGAATATTAGTAGGAGCTAATGTATAAAGAGGAGTGTTTGTTTAGGCAAGCTTAGGCCTTGCAATCCATGGAGGAGGAGGTAGCAAAATGGAGAAATCCATCTATTTAAGGAGGTCAGCCTTGTGTGCCCCTTCCTATTCTGAAGAAAGGCCCCTCTTTTGCACCAAATCCTTTCTATTAGATAGCACTTGCTCACTGTAGCTCATATGATGCATCTACTCTCAATCCCATGCGCCTAGCTTTCCAACATCAAATGGAACTAGAGCAAATCCCCATGGAGATCAATCTTCTCAATTCCTTATATTGTGAAGCTTCCATTGGGGGGAATACCATGAGCTAGCACATCCCTCTTCCAATGCATCAACAGTCTCTTCCTAGAATTCCTTAGCCTCCCCAAGTTTTCTAGCATGATGTACAGATTCCAAGTTGGAGGAAGGAATGCCAGGAACCAGCCTAGAGCCTTGAAGAGGATGATGCTAGTGACCTCAAAGAAAGACTATTTTAGGACAACCTAGCCAAACAAATTAAAGATTTAGAGGTTAGGATGAAGTTGCTTCTTGAAAGAGAGTTTAAATCTTTAGACCTTGTGAAGGAGCCTTAGGACCTTGGAGAAAACAAAGTTGCTGCCTATTCACAGGAGCAAAATTCCAATTTTGAGATCCTAAACTAGGGGAAAATAGTAGAATAATGGGGCAGGAAGGAGGAGAAGCAGGGTTTTTCTCAAAACCTTGAATAAGATGAGGCTGCTCCTGCTCATGATGACACTGGTGACCTCTAAGAAAGGTTCTTCCAAGAGGATCTAGCCAAGAGAATTACAGAGTTGGAATCTAAAGAGAGATTCCTCAGCCAGTGTGTGATGGATAGTTTAGACCCAATGACACATTCTATGTCTAAAGACACCCCACCTACACATTTCCAAGAGAGATATCAGGCCATGCTTGATATTGATGAAGTTTTGACCAAATGGAAAGAGGAGAATCATTCGATTCTAGCTCAAGGACTACCTCCTCTTCCACATGTTTTCTCCACTTCACCCCTTCTCAAGGAGGAACCTATTCTATAGGAGGCGAGTGAGGAGTAGAAGATCCAAGGTACATTTTTTCAAGGGGCTATCATGAGTGATAGTGAAGAAGAAATCATCATTGAGGCTTTTTGTGAAGGCATCATCAGCAATGGAGAAGACTCAGGTCACGCATACATGAAGATGTTCAAGCAATACAAGGAGGAACAAAAGCATGGTGAGCTCTCTTCCCCCTTGTTCGATGAACTTCCTTGTTGCTTCGATGAGGAGGATGACTATGTTGAAGAGCTTAAGTTGGAAGAGGATCAAGAGGATACCTTTGAACATCTAGAAGTCCTGATCTTTGAGGAGGAAAAGGAGAGGTCTGTCTTCCTAGAGGAAGGCCTTGAAGAAGAAAGCTTTGAACAAAGAGGTGATGTTTTGTGGGATGAGAAATCATTTTATGAGTCCATCTCAGACATCACAATAGTCACCCTTCTTCAAGAAGTCTAAGAGGAAGTAGAGGATGAGTCTGATAGGGTTTTCAATGAAGTAGAAGGAAATGGGTCAGACCATGATGCACTGCAAGGGAGCAATACATGTCAAAGGGCTTATGGTGATGAGCCAACAGTCATAGATTTCTTGGTGAAGAGCACCAGTATGAGGGACCAACATTCAACAAGATTTTAAGGATAATTAGAGTACATATATGTCATAAGCATGTTTGATTCTAATCCACTCAGATATTAGCCAATCTAGGTGACATGCAAGAGGAGCAGGTCACCAAATCTCCTTATTATTCAGCCACTTGTCTGGCACCATAAGTCTTCTTACCAAGAAGGGGACTTAAGAAGTTTTCCCTTTGATTTAGGAGGGAGGCAATTATTCCTAGTTAGATATTTATAGTAATTTGCTTTTAGTTTCTTTCCTACTTTCCCTAAGTGCAGTTTGCATAGTTAGTGTTTTTAGCCTTGTGTGTTTCCCTTTGTGTGTGGGGTAAAAAGCTTCATGTTTTGATTCTCAGATCTTTTGGGGCTATTGATAGCTTTATTTAAAGCTATATCTGACTCTATGCCCAATGGACTGCAAGGCAACTGGTCTTTAAGCATAGCAGGCATGCTTCCCTTGGGAGTCACCCATTATTGACCATTTTTTGCCTGATAGGCCAAAAATTGGTCCCCTTTTATCCTTACTGTTCTAGACCATTTCATTTTCTAATTTTGCATGAATCTATTCATTTCTACGGACTCTATAGAATTTTATGGACTCTGCAGGTCTAAATCTATGGACTCTATAGGTCTAAATCTATGGACTTTGTAGGTCTAATTCTATGGACTCTGCAGGTTTTGGATTTCTATGGACTCTGTAGGTTAGTCCTTTGGTGCATGAAAGATCAATTCTAGAGAGAGTGCTAGGTTTTACAAGGCTTCTTTAGGATCTTGCCTGAAGAAAATCACAAGAAAATTTAGCATCTTTGAACCATTGAACTGGTTCAATGCTTTGGTTCAATCGTTTGGTTTAATGCTTAAGTTCAACGAATCGGTTCATAGGCTTGGTTCAACGAGCTCGATGTGTAGTGGTTGAACCGTTGAACCAATTGAATCATTGAACCAATTTTGGTTTAATGGGTTGGTTTAATGGCTCAGTTCAAGGGTGTAGCCTACAACTAAAGGGTATTGCTGAGGTGAGAAGCCCTTATAGAGGGCAGGGAGCATTTCAAAGGGAGCCATAGGGTTTTCAAGTGATGATAGGCATGCAAACGTCAAAGTTTTACACCATGAAAGCCAAAGCACAGAAGGCACCAAGTGGCAACTATGGAGGACTTCAACATGATTTTTTAGGAGTAGTGAAACATGCCATGTGTCCCTTATAGGGCTTAATGGAAGTCGACAAGTGTCAACATCTGTGGGTTTCTCCTGTTGGCTTCAAAGAAGACTGTGGTGGGCCCAAATGAGTTGCTAATAATTATGTGAAGCATGCCAAGTGTCAGCATCCATGAGCATCAAAAAAGGGCCTAAAATTTTTCTAAGGCAACTAAAGGCTCTACAAAAGTGGCCACATGTTAACATCAGTTCAAAGGCTTGGTTTAATAAGCATCGGTGCACAGTGATTGAACCATTGAACCAATTGAACTATTGAACCAATTTTGGTTCAACGGGTTGGTTCAATGGCTTGGTTCAAGGGTGTGCCCTATAGTTAGAGGGTAGCCAAAGGTCAAAAATCCCTTTTGGAGGGTAGTTGAAAGTCTAGAATCCCTTGTGGAGGGTAGTTTAAAGTCTAAAAGCCCTTACGGAGGGTAGAGAGAGCTTCAAAAGAGCCCGATAGAGAAGACAAAGAGCAGCCAATTCCTATAGACTTTTATTCAAGGGAAAAAATCCCAAAACAAAAGCTCATGAAGCAAAAAATCTATAGAAAATACCTGATGACTTTTGCCAAGGATGATGACGTCTCAAAAGCTGTCAAATTTAAGCAAACAAACTAGCCGTTGGGTGACAGCCACGCAGACATCAAATTTAATGTTGTAAAACAACTGTTTGCTTTTGAATTAAAAGAGCACCAACCATGTGAATAAATCCCAAGGAATGTATCAACTTGCTAGAAGATCACCCCTAAGAGCTGAAAGAGTAGGAAGAAGACAAGGAGTAGAAATGACAAAGCATTGAAGTGGCGAAGATATGGAGAGTTATGGCAGATGAGCGGTGTGACCTGCTTTTCTCCAAGTTGGCATTGATGAGGGGACAAACTAAAGTCTATTTATAGAAAAGTGGTGTGGTCATGCCCTTACATTAATGCTTAAATGCCAAAGTCAATTTTGGTGATGGTACAGCATGGTTCCATCAGGCCTCTTTTGGAGGATGACATTAGTAATAGTGGCTTTCCTCTTCCAGTGGTGTTCAGTGCACATGGGCCACTTGCAGAAAAGAGCACCAAAATATTTCCAAGGAAGTGCCAAGTTGCTCTTCCTATTTCTATAAATTTTTAAATTCTCTTTTGAGAAATGATTCGCTCTCAGCCTTAAGGCAAAACTCTACCCAAAAATCACTCAGGCTTGTAAGGCAGAGCTCTGCCAAAATTTTACCTTGAATCAAAACTTAGCATTTTTACCTCCATTCTAAGTTTTGCATCTTTATTATGTGTCTATGCATTTGATTCTATGTTAAGTCATTTTCTTGATGCTTTTGTAGAATGATTTCAACACGTCTGGTGCATTTTTGAGTTTCCTTTTACAGGTCTGTCAGAAGTGTCCCTAGAGGAGTGTAGGTGAAGTGGATAGGCTACTACAGTGTGTCCCAGAATGCCTTTAGTAGTTATTTCCTCCCTGTATCTCCATGAACCCCTGACCCACTGATGCAGAAGGTTTTCTCACTTCAAATGAAGTGTATAGGTGCTCCTTTTTGGTGAAAAGTGTATGTTTAGGTGGAGTAGATCAACCATTTTCTGGTGTATCACCCTTTTCTTTTTTAGGCTTAGGCTTTGTTTTCAGCATCTCTCTCTCCCTTTTCATCCCCCCTTTTTTACATTTTGTTTGTTAGTAGTAGGAAAAACTAGGGCCTAAATGATACATCAGAGGGAGCTAGCCCTTATCTAAAGACTCTCCCCTCCAACTTCGCTGATCCCATAGGTGAGAGGGGAGTTTCCATTGTTGCATGAAGAAGGTAGGAGCTCAGCCTCCTACAAAGGGTGCAATATTCTACATCAACAAGAAGGAAATTAGAGCATTCAATTAAGTTTCAAATTCTTTATGGAGACTTTTCCTTATTAGTGGATCATGACATCATCATCCTTAACAAGTATCTTTTAGTGTGTTTATAATCCATTGAGAGGTCTTGAAGGTTATTTGGAGCTAATTAAGGTTAATTTTTTGAAGAAGGATTAGTTATAATTAACCCAAATGTGGTTGAGAATCCATGGAGGGTGGTTGTGTCTCATTTATTGAATTTTGTTTGCTTGCCTCTTCTCTCTCTCTCTTCCCCTTTTCTCATATATCTCTCATTTCCCCCTATTTTATAAGATATTCTCATTTGACAAGGAGAACCCCTATCAAAATTTTTAAGAAACACATTTTAAAGTAATAAAGATCATTTTTCATGTGTCTCTTGCCTCTAAATTGTGTTTATTAAGCTTGTGCCTAATGGCCTTGTGAAGAAGTATTCTTCCATGTCTATCATCCTTAGTTCTTACCTATTTTAGATGTTTTAAACTTAGTTGTAGGTCTGAAATTGAGCTATTTATACCATTAATGGATGTTTGGTGTGAATTTTAAAATTCCTCTTTGCTTCATGTATTGTTGGTGAGCCTAGTTTATGAAATACTTATGCAAATTAGCTAGTTTATGAGGTTGTATGTGAAAAAATTATCTTATGCTAATTGTTTATTTCAAGATTATATGAGTATAAATAAATTTGGTGTATCATAATTTTAGTTTTTTAAGTCACACTATACCCACTCTCTATCTATTTTCTAAGTAGAAATATTAGTTTAAGTGATCTACCAAGAGGAAGTTAGCCTTCTCCAGAGGTTCAACCTCACTATAGGATACCCATAGCCTGAGGTTTCTCCAATATTATAGTTGGGAGTGAGAGAGGCTAAAAAAATCTCCCACAAGGGTATAATTCTATATAAAATATTTTTTGGCATGCACGGGGGGAATATGTTATTCATTAAATAAAGAGTTTTGGTTTTCTCTTTATCTAATCAGCCTTTGGAGGCATGTGTACAAACACAAATGGTGACTCCAAGTATTTATCAACTTGTATAAGTATCCCAAGTGCCTAATCATCATTATTTGGTATGTATGATTAACCATATTTTTATTAGTATGTTTATTCTCTACCTTAGAATCACACTTATCAAACTAATAATGCTTATTTATTCCCCCTAAGTGGCCCTCAAATAACATATCATCCCTACCATGACTCTTACCTCCCTCCCACCACTACACATGACCAAAATCAGCCCCCTAGTCAACCTTATCAAAGCTAATTTTTTTCAATAGTAAATCAAATCATTCTAGACCATGTGAGATCAATCATGAAGGTGAATGTAGAGGTAGACCTTGGAAAAGAGTTCCCCACCCATGCCACGAATAAGAAAAGTGACTTCTTGCAAGAGGTTTAGAGTATGTGGGAAGCCATTAGAGAGGGGGATTATCCACACTTTGAGAATAACCAAGTAATGGATAAAATTGATAGAGAAGATGTTGACCCATTGGTAGGATGAGTATGTCAAACCCAAACCAATCAGTTTGCCTTCTCCTACCCCTATGCCCATTCCCACTCAATATTTTGAAACCATCTCAACTTGGACACCCTCCTACACCTTAGACCCTGACTATGGTACTCCCTCTCTTGTGAAACCACCCCATCCTATTCCCATTTAAGAAGAAGATAATGTGGCTACATATTACACATTTCCATCTTGGAAATTAGTTCATAATGGCATAAAGAAGAAGGAAGAGGTGTTAGTTGGGTGATCCAAGAACCAATCAAGAGATAAAAGAGTTAGTGGTTGAAGAGAATAAGAAAAGGTGTTAGCTCAGCTCAATGAGCTTTCCCTACAAGATTTCCAAGACTCTGTATACCTTCAAAAGAGCCACCAAATAGACCACTCAAGGTACCTAGTTGGAAGACACTCTCTTAAGCTATAAGCAAGGTGAACTTCTTCACCCCCATACCATCTCCTTCTTGGGGAAAGAACCTATTTTAAAAAGTATAGAGGAATACCTTATAGTCTCAAATGAGTATTGAGAAGATGAGGTAAGTGTGTATGAGGAATAAATATTGATAGATATCCCACTTCATTTAGAGGAGAAAAAATCAAGATTATACTAGCCTTCTTAGCATGGCTTTGGCACTAATGAATTAGATACTAAAGAGGACAATCCTCAAGATGAACATGGGGAAGACCTTGAATGGACTATTAAATGTATATTCTACATAGATGGAAAAGATGATCAAAACTAGGTACTAAAGGTTCATCTACTTCAAAATGATGTGTCAAATGAAGACAACCTTGATAGGTTAGAGCTAAAGGAAGGCAAATGAGACCTTAAGTAAGATAAAAGTGATGTTTTAGACCTTGGCTAGTCAAATCAACCCTTATTTTTAATTGAAAAACAAGATGAAATCTTGAGTGAGGTTGCTGAAAGAGACACTCAAGTGCTCAAGTGATACAATTTCATAAGAATACTAGTGAAGATCCTCAAAAGCATGATGAGTTAGACCTTTCTTACAATGATGAGCCTCCCTTCTATACAGAGGAAGAAGACCAATCTAGCTACCATAGATTAGGTCTTGGTGAAGTTAGGACTATCTCTCATACAAGTAACCAAGAGGAATCTACCTTTTGGGATGAATTGGAACTCTGCTTCTTAATCCTAAATATTCAACCTTCAAATACAAAAGAGTCATCAAATGAAAAGTTCACAAGTGTTCCTATAACCCATCATGAAGTGAGATTTGAGATATTTCCCAAAGATAAAGACCAACATCAAGCAATTCTTGAACCAATGAGATATTTTGTCTATATCAGAGACATGTTTATCCCATTTCATCTATTAGAGAGCATGTCAAAAGGATTAGTAATCAAACAACCTAGTTTACCAATTTTGGTGCCTCAAAAGCAAGGTATTTTTCACCCTTTTCCATTACAAGTGAATGATGTTAAATATTTCCCATTTGATCTAGGAGGAAGGTACTTGTAATTTTCATCCTTGTACATAATATTATAATTTTTCATGTTTTCCTCTAAGTGCCTTGTGCACATTCTTTTCAGTTGGGTGTTCCCTTCCCTATGTGCCTTGGGCACAGTGTTGGTTTTGTTTCTTATTGTCCTTGTTGCTTAAAAAGGAGGTTTTGGAAATGGATATCCTTGTATCATTTTCATATTAGTTGAGAAGAAAGACTTGTGACCCCATATGCTAAATAGATTAGACAAGGCAATTAATCTATTACATAATAGGCATGCAATCCTAGGAGGTCACCAAAAATGTTGCCCAAAATTGGCCTACATACATAAATTTTACCTAGATGGATCAGGCCACTCTCTTGGACCCTTTAGTAACCTTCTACCCCCATGACTAGTCCCTTTTGGTCCTCTCTTAATGATGCAATGTAGTAGTTTGGGAGGTCCTGGTGTGGTTTGAAAAGCTAAGTAGATTTCTAATTGAGTGAGTGATCCAATGGTGAGAGGAGGAGACAAACCTCATGACCATACCACATGTCACTTACAAGATTTTTAAATATTTTAAGTTTTAAGGTGATTTTGGTGATTTTGAGAAACAAGTCTAAAACTACAAGTAAAGGATCTAGTAGGTTTTGAGGGTGTTAAAGAATTCAAGGGAATGAGATAGGTTTGTACAAAGTCTCAGATATTCTAACAAGTCAAAATTGAGGGATAGAGAAGGTATTATACCCAAAATACCCCCAAAAGTGCATTAGATGACTTAAGGGCCCTCAAAATAGAAATTTTAAGCGAAAAAGAAACTTTTGAGGATGTCAAATTGGTTTTGACTTTTTCCCACCTCTTTATGGTGTTTTTACCATTTTATGCATGTTCAAGGTCATTTGAAGTTATTTGGAGTGGATTAGAGGAGTTTGGGAGTAAAAGGATGCATTTTTTTGATAACTCACAAAAGGTAATCATGAAAAGCTATAATATTTCATATTTTTGAATTTCCATTTTTATTAATTCATTAATTACACATAGATAATTCAAATAGGCATTTAATTTGATTTATCTTGTTAATTAATTCTAATTATTCATTTAGCTCTTTTCAAGATTTGATTTTATGTCCATGTGCCCCATTTAATATGTCCATAGGCCAAATTACACTATTGTGATGCCATAATACGATTAGATATGAATCCATGAGAGGTTATGCTTTCATATAGTAGGATACCCCTAATTAGAGATGTATCAACATGATTTTGAGCTTTGATGAATGATGCACAAGAAAATTTGGGACATTTTAGTGATTTTTAGGCTTAATTTACAATGGTTGGTATGAATTGGTCTAAAGTCCGGTTAAAGGCCATTGATGGCTAGTTTTAGTTGTTTATAATTTTCCTGTATTTGAGAAGGCATTGAAAATTTTAAGCACAGTAACTTCTTCTCAAATAATGAAAAGGTCATATATGCTTACGACTTCAATAGTAATGGATGAACTATAGGTGACCTCTCCAAGGAGTGGTTGGCAAAGGGGTTGACAATCGGTCCCTTGAAAGAAGGATACAATTGGACTAATAAGATGAAATGGAGTGGAAGGATTGATTTTCCTAAAGTCACTTATAATTAGTGGTATATGGAGCTACCCCAATTAGGTTAGATAAATAAGATGATTTACCCACATGCAGTTATAATAATTGGCATAGGTGGGATGAAAAAAGGTAATGATTTTCCCAAAAATGGTCATAATCATCAAAAAAGGCTTAGGGTAAAAAGAGACTAATTTTCCCAAAGGCAGTTATAATTAGTAAAAAGGAAAAAAATTATTTTCCCACAAATAATTATAATCATTGGCAAGATTAAAAAAATGCCCCAGTT
The DNA here is from genome assembly GCA_037957365.1 of Torreya grandis. Lineage (NCBI taxonomy): Eukaryota > Viridiplantae > Streptophyta > Pinopsida > Cupressales > Taxaceae > Torreya > Torreya grandis. The sequence continues at coordinate 1,052,707 of JARHVA010001953.1, forward strand.
GGAAATTTAGAGATAATGGTTTTCCCAAAGTTAGTTATAATCATTATCAAAATTAAAATGTGCCCTAATAGGGTGGAAAAAAGATAATGATTTTCCCATAGGTGGTTATAATCATAAACCTTCAAATAGATGGAAACATAATGATTTGCCCAAAGGTAGTTAGAATCATTGGTAATTCAAGTGGGATGGTATATAATGGTTTACCCAAAAGTGGTTATAAGCATTGCACCCTGATAGTGGCAAACATGATGTTAAAGTGGTATATATGAGAAAGATGTGTAGAGTAAATTTTTACTCTATGTTGCATTCAAATTTCTAGACAAGCACTGCAATTTTGGTTCCAGCATTCCTTGGCCATATCAGTAGAGTTGGGGCAGAGCATAGGTTCAATTTTCCATCTAAGTGTCAAATTGCAGTGGAGACTACCAAGTGTCACTTTCTGAGCATGGGTCCTCTTTTCTCCTCTTTGGTTTCTTTTGTTTCATTTTGCCTAAATGTTTGAATTCGAGTAGAAGCCACCAAGTGTCACTTTTTGACAAACAGAGCTGGCCAACTGGCATCCTCTAAGCCCCTATTTGTAATTTTCTAGAGAACTATAGATCATGCCACATACTTAATACCAACTCAATATAAGTCACCACATGTTAGCATCTGCATCTCATAGAGGCACCCATGTTTCATTCTATTTTTTGGCAAAGACTCTCAATGAGCTAAGTAGTAGAAAAGTGGAAAGTGCTAGGTGGCAGTCATGGAAGGCCATGAAATACCTTTTGAAAAGAAGCAATGAAAGTCACCACGTGTCAACATGTAAAAGAATTTGATTCAATGCCTGGGTCTATTGCTTTGGTTCAATGAAGAAAGGCATTATTTTGTTTGCCTAAGTGCCATAAAATAGCGAAGGCTACCAAGTGTCACTCTCAAAGTCCCTTTTTACTCAATCCCCAAAAAAAGCAGAGGGTGCCACATAACCTTAGTAGAAGTGGAGAATGCCACATATCTTCCTCGAAGCTGTAGAAGCCTCCATGTGTCATCACCCGAGAGATCCTCTTCGAGTGTCATTGCTGAATAAAGATTGTGGTGGGCCTCAAGTGTTACTACAAAAGTCTGTGGAAGCTACCAAGTGTCACCATCCACAAAATTCTCATATGTGTTTTGAATGATACTATAGCACAGCCAAAGAAAAGTAGAGGGAGCCGCATGTCGTAGATGAATCCGATGGAAAGCTCCAAGTGTCATTTTTTGGTGCCTCCTAAGTAATATGAGGATTTTTAAGAAATCAACTAAGTGTCCTCTCCCATTTCAAAGCATTCCATGTATTTTTTGCCACAAAGTGAAATGGAGGGAAAATCGGCTGAAGTTAATTCGAGTAGATGGAACAGTTCATCGGGTAGATTTTTGGAGCCCCCAAAGCATTGAAGGCACCGTCTATTTGTCCCTTGTGAAAAAAGTATGGAGAGGCTTGTGTGGGAAAGGGGATGATGGAAGGAGTGATTTGAGGCTATAAAAGAATAGGAATTGTAAGAGAAGGGGGGGATTTTCTCATAGTCTAGACTTTCTAAATTTTTGACCAGTAATACCATTTGCTCTTGTCTCAATTCTCTTGAGTTGTAAAGTTGATATAATCATGCATGTTTTTGTGCCCTTTATGTGGTTGAATGAATTAAAGAAATTTGAGCTCCATGATTTGGTTAGTGTTATCTACGTCATTTGTGAAGTATTCTATACTGTAGATTCTCTAGAGTTGTGATTAGGAATGTTATTTGCTTTTGTCTCATTTTCTTGAATCAGAAGGTTTACATAACTGTATATGACTTCTGTGCCTCTTATGTGATTGGAAGATTTTGTTAAGAAGATTGAACACTATGCCTTTGTTGACATTCCCTATATCTTAGTGAAAGACTTCCCTATTGTGAGCCTTTGTTTCTATTATTTCAATCTCTTACATTGATCATGCACTTGTCTGCTCTTAAATGTAATTGAGTCCTATAATAGTTTCACTGTGATCAGGTTAGGAGTAGGATTACACTCAGGCGCATCACCATAGTTAGGTTTCAATTCCTACATTTTGTGTTTATGTTTAATCTCCTATCCCTTTTCCCTAGCAACCCAATATAAAGAAGAGACCAGCTTCTCTAAAATCTAGAGGTTGTTTCAAACCGCATTGTCCCATAGTTTGAAACTTCTCATTATTGATTGGTTAAGATCAAGTGCAATTTTAAGTCATCAACAGTTTTTGGCATGCCTGGTGGGACTGTCTTGAAGTTTCTTTCAAGACCACATGAACCAGAGAGCTACGAGGAGTCAGAGCTGTGGACCAGTCACCAGATCATAATCTACTACAAATTTAGGTATTCTTTTATCACCTCTGGTAATTAGTCCAAGAAGAAGAGCTAACTAGTTTATACCAATACCAAACATGGGAGCCCATGTACCCCCAAGAAATTATGCAAGTTGGAACACTGTTATCCCTATAATCCTCCCAACACCATTAGCTATTTGGGACCCTATCCCACTAAATGCTCTAAAAGCTCTGCCCAAATTCAGTATGCAAGACTCAAAAACACCCACAAAGCATCTTCAAAATTTATCAGATGTCTCTACCATGCATGGTGTCACAGAGCAAAATGTGGCCCTAAGGTTGTTAGCAGCCTCATTTAAAGGGAAGGCTTTAGAGAGGTATCAGTCTCTAACCCTAAATACCATATCTACATGGGACCAGCTCAGAGATTTATTCTTTGAAAGTTGACAAGTCCTCTTTGTTACAGTAGTTGATCACCATTCAAAGGGGACCACAAGAGGACATAACTGACTTCAACACCAAATTATAGAAAACCTAGGACAAAATCCTTATTAAAGCTAAACCACCACCTGGTATGGCCATAGTATTCTATCTCAAGGCTTTAAATTCAGATATATCTATTATGATTCAGTCACTGGGAGGACACACTTTACCAGTGGCTTATGACCTTGCAGTCAGAATTGAGAATCATTTAATTGATGCTAGAAAGTTACCTCCAAGGCCTCCCATGCCTATATTCCTAGAAATTACCTTGCCCTTACCTTAAGAAGTTCTTAAAGCTGTAAGCTTGCCTGTGTCTATGTACACTTACCCCCCATCATCTGGGAAGTAATCGATCCCTACTCAGTCATCTGAGATGGATGATATCAAGAGTATGTTAAGGACATTCTCCAATGAGTTGATTAATATGAAGAGGCAACAAAATACTTTCTCCAAGCCTCCTTATCAAGGCTATCAAGGAAACAAGTTCTCATCCCAACCAAACCAATATCAAGGCCCTCCAAGGCAAACCAACCAACAACCAGCAAATCAATTAGTTGTAGTTCCCACACCCTCATAGACCCTTCCTCCCAACTCAAATAGGGAGATGGTTCCAGGTTAAAATAATTACATGAATGATACTAATGCTTGGTGTTTCCCTTGCAATGATGCTCACACACTTAGAGATTGTCCTAGGGGTAATCTACAACAAAGGGTAGCTGAGTAGAGAAGAATGGATGGTCTGTTTGCCAGTACCAGTAGCAGTCAAGCATACCAATCTCCTGGCATGCAGAATTCAAATTTAGTGGCTCAGATGCAAGGAATGTCCTTACAATAGGAGGAAGAAATAGCCCAAAAACATGCTTTGTTCTCATGGGTTGAGGATGAAGAAGCAATTTTCTTGAATGAAGCATCTACCTCCCAAAGGCCAATAGTGCAATCTAATTACTATACCAGATCGAAGAGGAGAATGGTGGAGCAGCCTAAGTTTATAAGTGGTCAAGCTAAGAATAATCCTCCATCTCAAGAGCAAAGAAATGCCATTGCTAGACAAGAGATGCCTCAGCCGGTGCAAGACCAATGGATTCCTACCCAGATTCAATAAAAAATGAGGCATCCCTATTACCAAAAAACTCTGTCTCTGGGACTGATCAATGTAGTGGACCAATTAAAGAGGACTCTGACACAAGTATCTATATGGGATATCTTGGCTATTCTTGAGCAAAAGACACTACTACAAGAATATCTGTAAGGGCAAGTAGTGCCCAAAGGTGTTGTTACCAAGGAAGGACCTGCTAAAAAGGAAAATCTCAAAGATATGATTCTTCCAATGACAATAGCCTTCATGAACAATGCAGCACAAGTAAATCCAAGCCAGAGCCTTTCTATTTAACTCTGATAGTTAGAAAGAAACTCTTGCATAATGCATTGATAAATTTGGGAGCTAGTACAACTGTGATGACCAAACAAATAGCTGATGCTTTGGAAATGAAATATGAACCCCTTGTAAAGGGATTTATGCAGTTTGATGGCAAAATAGTACAAACCATAGGGAGAATTAAACAACTCCCCTTGCAGTTATACACATGTCCCAACATAATTGTCTACCAGGATATAGTTGTCATAGATATACCTCTCATCTTTGGTTTATGTTTATCCAAAGACTTTACAACAAAAATAGGAGGATATATGTCTCTTGACTAGTCCCACCTCATCCTGAGAACCAGATATGGTTCAAAGATGAAAATTTTATCTGAACCATTGTCTAAAGACCACATCACCAATGAACCAACAACAAGATTAGAAGTAGATCATGCTATGATGAATAAAGAATAAATAAACTTTGTCGAAGAACTAGGAGACTAGACTAAGCATGATCAAGAAGAAGAAAATAGCCAGTTGTTGGCTATGATGCATAGCGACCCATATGGGAACTATGACTCTACTGGTTTGGGCACGTATGTCATTTTTGATGAGGATCAGGTGATCCCAAATGTTATAAGGAAAGAGGCACCTACTACTCAAGATTTAGAGCTCTAGACTTTGAATTTTGATGGGGCTAAAAGTAGACATGGTGTCGGAGTAGGAATTTGTCTTACTGCTCCAAATGGTGATAAAATTTTAAGGGCTATCTGATTCCAATTTGCTTTCACTAATAATGATGAAAAATATGAATCTTTAGTACATGGGCTCCTGTTAGCCAAGAAAAAGGGAATAAAGAACCTAAAAGTAAAAGGAGATTTAGAATTAGTAGTAAAGCAAATTAGGGAAAAGGTAGCAGCCAAAAATGTGAGAATGAGATCCTACAGGTATAGGATTTGGGATTTGATATAAGATTTTGAAGCTTTTAATATTGAGATAATCCCTAGAAGTCAAAACTTTGAGGCTGATAGGATGGCTCAGATTGGCTCACAGTTTAACCCAGCAACTAGCCTATTGGTTAACAATGAGTCAGTAAAAGTTATAGTGAGGCCAACCATCCTAGACAATGATGAAAATTAGCAAGTGTTTGAAAATGATACTCAGGTAGTATCTTTCTTACAACAATCAGATGATTTTGCTGATCAATTGTAAACTAAAATTGAAGAGGCATATGGTGATCAAATTATTCAATTAAGAACTAATAAGCTCCCCAAGGGATTGATCACCTTCGAAAACTTGTTTGACCCAGAGGATGTAAGCCTGGAAAAGAAAAGGTTACAGGTAGATAAAGTAGACTATTCAGAGGTAGAGGTGAGTGACGAGAAGAGGCTAAAAGTTGGGAATTCTACAACTCAAGAAGAGAAGAAAAAACTAATTCAATTTTGCCAGAGATATGATAGAGTCATAGCTTGGAGCTATGAAGATCTTCATGGATACAACCGAGACATTATCCAACACACAATAGAATTGACTAAGGGATCCAAGCCCATCAGATAGAAATAGAGGCCAGTAAATCCAAGGATCGCGCCTCTAATGGTATATGAGTTGCAGAAACTTTTAGACTCCAAAATAATATTTCCAATCAAGCACTCGACTTGGGTATCAAATCTAGTCCCAGTTAGGAAAAAGAATGGAGATGTAAGACTATGTGTAGATTTCAGAGATCTAAATAGAGCATCTCTAAAAGACCACTATCCCTTGCCCTTGATGAAACAAATTCTATAAACTGTGGCTGGATCAGAAAGGTTTTCTTTACTTGACAGTTTCTCTGGGTATAATCAGATTTGGCTAACTGAGGAAGACCAGCACAAAATTACTTTCACCACCAAATGGGGAACATTTGCATATGCAAAAATGCCATTTGGCTTATCAAATGCAGGAGCCACCTTTCAATGAGCTATGGATATAACCTTTGGTGAGCTTATAAATAAGATCATCCTGGTCTATCTAGATGACCTCACTATTTTCTCAAAAAATGTTGATGATCATTTAGAGTTTGTCTTCAAGAAATGTCAAGATTTTGGGAAATCATGGAATCCCAAGAAGTGTATTTTTGTTGTACCTCATGGTAAACTATTGGGGCTTATAGTATCTAAGGAAGGGGTTTCTATAGATCCTGAGAGAATCACAGCTATAATGGACCTACCTCTTCTGGTGAATAAAAAGGCAGTCCAATCATTTTTAGGAAAGATCAATTTTGTCAGTAAATTCATATCTAATTTTGTAGGCTTGGTTAGACCAATGACACTCTTTCTAAAAAAGGACCTCGTCTTAATGTGGACTACAGAAAGAATGTAAGCTTTTGAGGGGGTCAAGAAGGCTATTTCAGTAGCCCCAGTGCTTAAGAACCCAAATTTTTCCATGCCCTTCGTAATGTATGTCTATGGATGGGAGTCAAGTATTGTTGGTGTCTTGACTCAAAAGAATGAAAGGCTAGAGGGGGAGCACCCAATAGCCTTTTTCTCAAGAAATCTTAGAGATTATGAGACCAGGTACAATTTTGTGGAAAGACAAGCCTATGTCATAGTAAAATCCCTCAAGAAATTTAGGCATTTGATATCAGGGAGCAAAATCCTAATACTTGTAGCTCACCTAAGTGTTAGGGAATATATCATGGAGGGGGAAATTACTAAGAAAAGAGCCAATTGGATCACTAATATCCTTGAATATGATGTGGAGGTTAGACCCACCAAGCTGGTCAGAGGTAGGGGTCTGTGCCAATATAGAACTCAAGAGCTAGAAAAGATGTTACCTGAGGAAGCAGATTTAGAAGGAGAGATGGAGATAGTGCTAAAATTACAAGAGGTTGATTAGGAATCCTGGGTCACAAGTAGGATTCAAATCATGAAAAATGGGATTTATCCAAGAGAACTCCCTCAAAACAAGAGGGGATATTATAGGATACAGGGAGTTCATTTTATTTTAATTGAACAAGTCCTCTTCAGGAGAAATTCTGATGGAAAATTGTTAAGATGTGTAGAACAAGCTGAAGCTAAGAGGATACTACATGAAATGCATCATGGAATATCAAGGGGGCATTTTTTTGCAAAGACAATAGCCATAAAGATAAGTGACGTAGGATATTTCTAGCCTACTTTATTTGTAGATTGTTATCAGCTGGTTAGAAAATGTCAATCTTGCCAGTATTATATGGGGATGAGGAGGAATGCAGCCATGCCCCTTTGTCCTATAGTTATAGATGAACCTTTCACTCAATGGGGTCTTGACTTCATTGGAATGATAAATCCAGTGTCCAACATGGGTCACAAATGGATATTAACTGCCACAGACTACTTTCACTAGATGGACCAAAGCAGTCCCACTTAAAGAAGTAATAGAGAATGTGATCATAGATTTTATAGAAGATATCACTACTCACTTTGGGGCTCCCTGCACCATCATTTCAGATAATGCTAAAGCATTTTTGGGGTCTAAAATATCTGACTTTGCCTTAAGACATGGAATATATTTCTTAAAACTTCATCTAACTATTATCCTCAAGATAATGGTCTGGCAGAATCAACCAACAGGAACCTAATAAGACTCATCAAAAGGATAGGGGCTGATCATCACAAAGAGTGGCATAAAGTGCTTAATCTAGCACTATGGGCTGATAGAATCATGCCCAAGTAGGTGATCAAAATGTCTCCATATGAATTAGTATATGGAAAGTCTATTGTAATTCCCCTAAGCTTGTAAATCCCTGCTCTTTAGCTGATCAAACAAATCAAGATTGCAAAAAATGGCCCCATGCAGGTCAGACTCGTAGAACTTCTAAAAGTTTAGGAAAAGAGGGACATATCCCATGATTCATTGATCAAGCATCAGGGAATGGTTAAGGACTATTTTGATAAAATGACTTTGAATCCTAATTTTGAGGTAGGCTCAATTGTTTTGAAATGGGATGCAAGGGCCATCAAGCCAAGTCAGCATACCAAATTTGAAGCGCTATGGATTGGTCTGTATAGAATTTGTGCGTGCAAGAAAGAGAATTATTTTGAGCTAGAGTCAATGGAAGGAGAACCTGAAGAGATTCCTATAAATGGAATCTATTTAAAACATTTGAATTGACTTAAGTCTCTCATGCATTGTAGTTAAATAGTTTCCCTTTCTCACATTGTTTTTCCCACTTTGCTTTTGAATAAGTGTTTTATACATATGTCGACGACTCTTTTGAAGCTATAATTTTCATAATTTTTATCTAACAGGAGGTGGAGTTTTCTTTTTGAATAGGCTCAAAAGTCCTAAGGGTCGCTAGTAACAATAGAGTAAATTTTTACTCTACATTGCATTCAAATTTCTAGACGAGCACTACAATTTTGGTTCCAGCATTCCTTGGTCGTAATAGCAGAGTTGGGGCAGAGCACAGGTTCAATTTTCCATCTAAGTGTCAAATTGTAGTGGAGGCTACCAAGTGTCACTTTCTGAGCATGGGTCCTCTTTTCTCCTCTTTGGTTTCTTTCATTTCATTTTGCTTAAATGTTTGAATTTGAGTGGAAGCTGCCAAGTGTCACTTTCTGACAAATAGAGCTGGCCAGCTAGCATCCTCTAAACCCCTATTTGTAATTTTCTAGAGAATCATGGATCATGCCACGTACTTAATAGCAACTCAATGAAAGTCACCACATGTTATCATCTGCATCTCATAGAGGCACCCACGTTTCATTTTATTTTTTGGCAAAGACTCTCAATGAGTCAAGTAGCAAAAAAGTGGAAAGTGCCAGGTGGTAGTCATAAAAGGCTCTGAAATACCTTTTGAAAAGAAGCAATAAAAGTCACCATGTGTTGACATCTGAGAGAATTTGATTTAATGCCTGGGTCTAATGCTTTGGTTCAATGAAGAAAGGCATCATTTTGTTTGCCTAAGTGCCATAAAATAGTGGAGGCTACCAAGTTTCACTCTCAAAGTCCCTTTCTACTCCATCCCTAGAAAAAGTGAAGGGTGCCACATAACCCTAGTAGGATAAGCAGAGAATGCCACTTATCTTCCTCAAAGCCGTGGAAGCCTCCATGTGTCATCACCTGAGAGATCCTCTTCGAGTGTCATTATTGAATAAAGATTGTGGTGGGCCTTAGGTGTTACTACAAAAGTATATGGAAGCTGCTAAGTGTCACCATCTACAAAAGTCTAATATGTGTTTCGAATGATACTACAGCACAGCCAAAGAAAAGTGGAGGGAGCCACATGTCTTAGATGAATCTAGTGGAAAGCACCAAGTGTCATTCTCTGGTGCCTCCTAAGTAATATGAGGATTTTTAGGAAATTGACTAAGTGTCCTTTCCCATTTCAAAGCATTCCATGTATCTATTGCCGCAAAGTGAAATGGAGGGAAAATCAGCTAAAGTTAATTCAAGTAGATGGAAAGTTCATCGGGTAGATTTTTGGAGCCCCCAAAGCATTGAAGGCACCATCTATTTTTTCCCTATGAAAAAAGGATGGAGAGGCTTGCATATGAAAGGGGATTATGGAAGGAGTGATCTGAGGCTATAAAAGAAGAAGAATTGTAAGAGAAGGGGGGGGATTTTCTCATAGTCTAGACTTTCTAAAGTTTTGAATAGTAATACCATTTTCTCTTGTCTCAATTCTCTTGAGTTATAAAGTTGATATAATCGTGCATGATTTTTTGCCCTTTATGTGGTTGAATGAATTAAGGAAATTTGAGATCCATGCCTTGGTTGGTGTTATCTACGTCATTTGTGAAGTAGTCTATAATGTAGATTCTTTAGAGTTGTGATTAGGAATGTTATTTGCTTTTGTCTCATTTTCTTGAATCAGAAGGTTTACATAATTGTACATGACTTATGTACCTCTTTTGTGATTGGAAGATTCTATTAAGAAGATTGAACACTATGCCTTTGTTGACATTCCCTATATCTCAGTGAAAGACTTCCCTGTTGTTAGCCTCTATTTCTGTTATTTCAATCTCTTACATTGATCATGCACTTGTCTACTCTTAAATATAATTGAGTCCTATAATAGTCTCACTGTGCTCAGGTTAGGATTAGGATTACACTTAGGCACATTGCCATAGTTAGGTTTCAAATCCTACATTTTGTGTTTTTGTTTAATCTCCTATCCCTTTTCCCCAGCAACCCAATATAAAGAAGAGACCAGCTTCTCTAAAATATGGAGGTTGTTTCAAACGACATTGTCCCACAGTTTAAAACTTCCCATTGTTGATTGGTTAAGATCAAGCACAATTTTAATTCATCAACAAGATGAATTTGGGCAACTTTCTAATAGAGAGATGCACGTGTGAACTAGCAAGGGGAAAATTATTTCATTGTTTAATTACTCTATTTAGGATATGATGTGGATTAGATCAGGAATTTTTATGGTACCAAGGATATATATCATTTTTGCATTACTATGTAGACTTATGGAGCTGATTTTTGCATTAGCACATGATGATAGGCATCATGATAAAACATCATGAGGACTTGGCTGAAATATGCATAAGGAATGACATGTGATCAAATAAATAATTGAAAATAATACACCAATGATAAAAACCATGATGACAATGTTGACATATTAATATGGATGGATTTAATAATAATGCACAAGGAATCACCCAATGAATGCACACAGACTTAATCAAGGCATAACAAGAAAGAAAACAATAAGCGAGCAAACAATCAAACAAAACACTAAGAAAACAAAAGAAAAAAATGAAACTAAAAAATAAACAATGGTTAATCACAAGGTTAGGACAAACAACATGACACAAATAAGGTGATGATCATTGCCCCTAGACCATAGGAGATAATGAAATAAGAAAATAAAATGGGGGAAATAGAAGAAGAATAAGTGGGTGGTTGAGTTGTCACCAGATGCACTAGGAAAGTGGACACTACCTACATAGTTCCATTGACATAATATCCAATAAAAACTTCAAGCCAAATGTAGTTCTCTTAGGAAATGGGGTAGAAAAAAATGATGGTAAGAATATACATGATGGATTTTATAGAAGAATATGAGAATGGTCTCAAAAAATGTGAGAACATGGGATACAAGGCCAAGAAAGATGGGTAAATGAAATGAAAAGTGGTTTCTTATGACTTAGTGAGGGTTCCCAGAATCCTTAAGGCAAAGAAGTGGTCCATGTTTTGGATTTTTAAAATTGGTTTTTTAAAATGTGTTTGGAATGTTCTAGGTATCACAATTGATCCAGAATGATGAGATATTAAACAATCTAAGCTCATAAAATGGAGAGAGCATTGAAATGTGAAAGTGTTCACAAAATTACAAGAGCATGGCTAAGGGGTGACTGAGCTGACCTTAATGTGAATCGAGCAGTACCTACATAGTCCTAGGATAGGAGCTCATGTTACTATAATTCTACCTTATAATAAAGGAGTCTAACTAGTGTAGCAGCTAATTCAAACAAAATAGGTAAAGTTATCAAATGTAATAGTATGACATAGGCATGGCAAGGTGGTACTTCAAGGCATGATAAATAATTTTTTTTTTAACTTTCCCATAGGTGGTTTAATTAGGAAATAATTTTATAAGTCAATGATACTAATTTTCCCATAGGTGGTTATAATTAGTATCATAATTGTGAGAAACTAATTTTCCCAATGGCAGTTATAATCAGGTACACTTGGTATATAATGGAATAAGAAATGAAGGATGCAATTTCCAAACCACTATCATGCTAATTCAAAAATATGGCCTCTATTTGGAATACTTAAAACAAATATTAAAACTTGATCTAAATCTTCATGTTGAAAGTGGCCATGTAACCAATGGAATAAAACCAAGGTCAAACAAGTTGGGTGGGGTGGAGTAAAAATCAACTTGGTCAATAGGAAAGGTATGGTAAAATGGAAAGGTGGAATGGCAAAGTGATATAATGGTATGATACAAAAAATAAATTTGATATTATGGTATAAATAAAATGGGCCTCATAGAAAATACACCCAATCACTCAAGTAAAGTAACACTTGAGGTGTATAAGTCAAGTTCATCCATGTCTAATGCAGCAAGCCTATATGCTCCAGTGCCATAGTTTGCAATAATGATGAAAGGACCTATCTAATTGGGTTTTAACTTCCCTTTGTATTTCTTCTTAGCTATGGTATTATTTTGTTTATTTAAAAATAAGAACAAGTTTGAATTCTCTACGTATAATGCACTAATTGTAGTAGCCACAGAGTTAGTTATGATATGATTATAGGTTGCTAATTGTTGCCATGTGTTTCTCATCAAGTAACTCAAACTCTTACAAGTGAGCTACTTAATAGTCTTCATTTTCCATGACATGATTTAAAGAGATGCGTAAAGAAGGTAACTTGAACTCAATGGTAAGAATGGCCTCAATGTCATAAACAAGTGAATATGGAGTGGATCCTATAAGAGTATGGTAGTTGGTCTGGTATACCCATGGGCACAAAATATTTCAAGGTGCCAATCACGGCCAACATCTTTGACAATATTTTTAAGGATGTTGATAATGGTTTTTTTAGAAGCTTTGCCTTGGATATTACCTTGTGGGTAATATGCCATGGAAAAATGTTGTTTAATCTTATACTTGACACATAGTGATTCAACATCCTTATTTTTGAATGATCCTCCATTATCAGATATAATATCAAATGTGATATAATAATAGTAGATGAGATGGTTAAAGATGAATTTAGAAATTTTCTTTTTAGTCATGTGAGGGGTACAGTTTCAACCCACTTAGTGAAGTATTATGTAGTGGTAAGGATATGTTTGTGACCATCAAATTAGATTTAGTTTATCTTCCCAATGAGATCGAGGCCCCATGTAGAAAATGGCCATAGTGTCAACATTGGTTTCAAAGTATTGGTCAAGGCATGAATCAAATTGGCATGTCTTTGACATTATATGCAATTGCATCTACATCCATCATTAGCCAATAATACCTAGTACATATGAGCTTTTTCGATAGGATGGCCCTGCTTATGTGGGATCCATATACTCCTTCATGAACTTGTCATAATGTTAACGTATATTTTGCCAAAATTAAATAATGAACTAGAGTTCCATCAAAATTATGGTAGTATAAGGTTGTCTGAGTAATGTACATCAAGAAGCTTGGTGGATAAAGGCCTTAGATTGTTTATAGGATAGGCTTAGTGGCATTATTTAGTTGTGAAGATAGGTGTATAAGTCTGAATACAAAATAGAGATGGGACTAACAATATCACAAATCATTATGATAATTGAAGATTCATGAGCCAGTGCTAGTAGATTTTAATTAAGGAACTAGAATTCATTGGTTATATCTATATGTTAAATATAAGATCCAGTAGTTTCCATGGCATCTGTTGTTCTGTTACTAGCCCTTGGTATATCTTCAAACTAGACATTGACAATATATTGTTTAAGAGTGTTAACCATGGCCTTGTACAACACCATATTATCATCCTTGGTCTAGAAATGGTCTATAACCTGATTGATGATTAATTGAGAATCACCGTAAACCTTGAGATGTTTTCTATTCGATTTTACTAACTATTAAATCCATGTAATGATGCTTCATATTCAACCATGTTGTTGGTACAAGAGAAGCTGATACAGAATGATTTATGGATTAGATCCCCCTAAAAGGCATGCTCCCAATCCATGTGTTGTAAATGATCCATCAAAATATAGCTTCTAGTGTTTCTCCTCAAGAGGTATTTCAATGATGGTCATAATGGATTTGTCTAGGAATTGGAATGTTACCAGTCTTGTATCTATAAGGGGTACTTCAACAAGTTAATCTACAAGAACTTGCCCCTTGATGGATTTTTGATTGACATACTCTATCTCAAACTCACTAAGAAGCATGATCAATTTAGCCATGTAACCTTGTAAAACTATTTTAGATAGTAGATACTTGAGAGTATCTAATTTTCAAATGACCATGGTCTTGTTATTCAACATGTAATGTCATAGTTTCTAAACTATAAAGACCATAACTAAAAAAGAATTTAAAATGAGCATATAATTATGCTCATACATGACTAGTGTAAGACTTAGATAGTATGTATCATGCTCCTTTATATTAACATCATGTTGATCTATAAGTGTTCCCAAGGCTTTATCGATAGATGACAATTATAGAAGGAATGACTTTCTTGGCAGAGGTGGTAATAAAATAGGTGGATTGGCAAGATAGTCCTTAAATTACTAAAAATATTTTTAGCATTCATCATAACAATGTAATGTGACCCCTTTATTTAAAAATTGTGTGAATTAGTGGCACTTGTAAGCTAATTGAGAGATGAAGAGTCTAATAGATTGTATTTTACCTTGAAAACTATGGAGCTACTTTAAATTAGTTGGTGGTGGCATCTCTATTATGGCTTGTACTTTGGTTAGATTGACTTTAATGAACCTAAGATACAAAATTAAGCCAAGCAATTTTCCTAAATTAACTCAAAAAATATACTTTTTAGGATTAAGGTAGACCTTGAATTCTTGTAGTCTCTCAAATATCCTCCTTAGTGTTGTTGGATGATCAGCCCTAGTCTTGGATTTATCGAGTATGTTATCAATGTAGTATTCAATGATGTCATGCATCATATCATGAAATATTATGGTCATGGCTCTTTAGTAGGTGGCCCCTAAATTTTTGAGACCAAATGGCATAACCTAATAACATAAATTTCCCTACGAAGTGGTGAATGTTATTTTATGTTGGTATTTTAGAGTGATTTAGATCTAATTGTAACCTACGAATCCATCCATCATTGAAATAATTTCATAACCCATTATGGAGTCCATAATCATGTCAATATTTGGTATAATAAAGTTGTCCTTGGGGTAGGATTTGTTTATGTCTCTAAAATTAGTACAGATTTTGATTTCTTTTGGATTATTATTGACCAACATAACATTTGAGATCAATTATAAGTAGTTGATCGATAGAACACATCTCAATTCTACAAGATTTTCCAAATCTTTCTTGAATAATATAGTAATGCAAGGATGCATCTTGCACAATTTTTGTTATATAGGTTTGGTGTCAAGATGTAACATAAGGTAGTGTGCAACCAAGGTAGGGTCTAAACCTAGCATATCAAAATAGGACCATGTAAATATATCAACAAATTCCATCAAAATGGATGTAAATACTTCACATTCCTCCTTGATGAGGGGCATGCCTAATTTGATCCATTTTAGGTTATCTGGAGTCCCAATGTTAACTTTCATAGTATCCTCCATAAGAAGAGTTGAAATATCTTCCAAAATGGTTAGAAAAGATTTAAATTAATCTATAATGATAGAGTCCTCTGTTAAGACTAGTTCTTCAAGTTCTCCTAGGAATGATGAATCATAATCCCTTAATTATAGGGATGTCTATGTGATAAAAAATATTTAAAACTCGTGGATGATTCGGTCAAAATCCTATTATTCTTCAAGAGTAAACCTGGACCTATTAGCAAGCTCATCATCGGTGGTCTCTTGAGATATGTTTAAGTAAGGTAGAACACCCCTATCTAACTGTGCCTAAAATAATTTTTCACCACTAGACTAGCCTTTCTCTTTACTATTTCCCTAGTTCAAAAGTGCCTCAAAGATGTTTTCACTTTGGGACCTCAATGTTTTATTTAATTGTTTATGGCTAAACGTGTTCACCCATTCTCCAAAATAGGCTACAATATCTAACTTGATTGAGAACCCTTGTTTATGGTGTCCCAACAAAACATTATCCCTTAGACCTAGAAAACCATAGAAGTCTTCATCATTATAAAACTCATTGACTAGCACTATTGATTCTTATTGGCCCCAGTCTATTAGCTGAGGGTAATATCAGGGAAGCAAATTATGGTGAATAACTAGTTAAAGGGTACAAATAACATTAGTGTCAAATAAATTAATATTGGCTAGGTCATCAAAATGGTTATGATCAGACTCTACTTCATTTTTGACATCATCACCACTAGTCTTTGGCATTGAAACATGAATTAGGTACATGGGGTCACCCCTAGGTGATTTAAATCTAAGTCCATAGGTTCATTTATACCAAGTGGTAGAAATTGGTTCAAGTGTTCCTTGTTGATTAGGATTAAGGCCTCATACTTCATAAAAATGTATCTCCATGATCTAATTAGATATGGGATACATGGGATTCTTATAGAAATTAACCAACTTATCATTGTATAACCAAGATTCATCATTTGTAAGAGGGTCCTATTCTTGGCTAGTGATCGGTATGACAATAATAGGTACTGGACTATATAGTTTGGCTTTTCCTTTTCTTTGTCATTCCATGAAAGGTCGTTTGGATTTAGGTCTTCCTAAGGACTTATGTTTCTATGTAAGTTTGGTGATGTGTAATGTATTTTGGGTAAAATATTCTCATGGGCCATTAGCTAAGATAGTATAATGATTAGATATTTTAGGAGGAAGTATGTGGGAAAGTGAATCAAGGGTATTTAGGTCAATGCAATTGGCCTCTAGTGAATCAACAAGTATTTATTTTCCCTTATCTTTATTAAGAACTAGATTCAAACCAAAATGGTAGTTATATATTTGGTACTCGACATCTAAATGCTTACAATGTTTTTATGGCTACAAATCTACATGGATAGTAGCATCTATACTTGAATGGGAGAATTTTATACAATGGTGCAATGTCGAAGGGATTGCACGTATTTCATGTATCCAAGGTCTACCCAAAATCATATTATATGATAAATCAAGGTCTAACACATGGTATAGTGTATCATGGGTCAAGGGCCCAATGATAACTAGTAAGATTATGGTGCTTTGTAATTCTCCTTCTTCATTGTCATAAGCCTTTATCATGATCATTTCTAGCTGGACATCAACTGTGGTGTAATGTAGAATATTGATGAGCTTTTGAGACATAATATTTAGACCTAATCCATTATCTATGAGGACACATTTCACTTTGTGCCATGTTATGATAAATTTAATGTATAACAAGTTGTTATGCAGAAGGCCAAGGGATGACATATCACTTTGGTCAAAAGTTAACTATTGGCCTAGGGCTAAATGTCCAACCAAAGCCTAAAATTTGTTTGGAGATATGTCATTGGGAACTTGGGATTGGATAAGTAAATTTTTTAATATAAATTTATGGATGGTAGACATACACAACAAATCCAAAATGGATAATTTTGTAGGCATATTTTGTAATTATTCCACAATTTCAAATGTCTTTTCTTGCATAGTGATAAATGGCTTATTCTAAGTTAGAATAGTTGGCTAAATGGGTAAAGTGGTAGATGGTTGTGGGCCTACTATGGTAATATTCAACCATCAAGTTGTCATTACATAATAAAAATTAGATACAGGACCATTATTGCTAACAAATGATGGTGGGTGGGGATAGATAAGTCTTGATTATTAGTGTACTTGTGCATGGTCATGGGTTAATGATGATTTATTAGTATTAAATTTAAAAGTAGTAGTCCATTCTTGTTTGTATGCATGTATGTAGTCCTAGGTTAAGGAAGGATCACTGGCACAGATTGATTGGTTGAAATTGATTAGAAATGGTCTTGTTTGATTGGTATTTTGTCTCAAATTGATGGAGATGGTGGAAACATGACCTCCTACAAGATGACCTACAACCTTGTTGTAGTCATGTGAAAATTCATGGTAGGTCTATTGATTTTTGGCATCATTTTGGCCTTGGTTCTATCCATTCATTTGATGTTTTTAGTTCTGTTGCTAATTTTGTTGGTTTTATCTTGGCTATTGATATTGTTATTATTGTACTAGCCACTATTATTACTATTGATGGTTGTCATGTTATGGAAAGGGATTCTGATAGATACCAAGGTTTTGATTAGATGTAGAAGTTCTGTGATGTAATTTGATCTCTCTATTTTCTAACATAATATAAATAAAATCTTTAATTGCACACAATGATGTAAATTATGTCTATTAACTTGATGATACTCATAAAATTCATTTTACATGTACTAGTCTAGATAGGAAATTCCCTCATGATAGTGTTTTAGAATAGGCTAGTTTAACAGATTAGTAATGGATAGCTTAAAAAACATAGATTCAATAGGTTCTCCAAGGTCATAAAAGACATGATGAGTAAGCACAATTCTCCTTGGAGGAGGGTTTTGGAAAGGCATAGGTTGTTGTGTTTGTTACATTTCTTAAAGAGGTTACTGGTGAGGAGTAAATTGCATATGTGGTGTAGGCTAAATAGATAATTTTTACACCATTTGTACATGTCATGACTCAATTACTCCATTACTAACAATACTCTTATTGCGATTGAACTACTTGGGTTATTATAATTATTGGTCTGGGCTGGTTGTGATGCTTGCACTTGGACTTGGTTCTAATTTTGGCCATTTTTTTGGTTTTGATTTTAGCTCTGATTTGATGAGGTAAGTTTAATGACCCTTATTTTAATAATGGATTTTTCAATAAACAAAACTTTGTCAATGATTTCCTTAAAAGTGTGTGTATATTGTAACTCTAGATGGTAAGATATCTCACTATATAAATTCTTGGTAAACACAGTGGCTAGTTTCTTGTCTGGTAGACTATGGGTGAATCAACTTGAAAGGGTTTTCCATCACTATAGATAACTCACAAAACTTTCACTATATTTTTGTTTGGATTGCATCAAATCTACTAATGGAATGTCATGATCGAGATTTTAGAAGTGTTGCACAAATTTATATGAAAGATCATCAAAGCTAGATACTGAATTCTTGGTAATTTCAAGAACCATTCCAACACTTGTCTTGCTAGACTATATATAAATAACAATAGGAGGTATATGTCTCTATAAGCCACTAGTTGACAAGCAACAAATAATTCCATCAAGTGGGCCTTGGGATCTCCATTCCCCTTGTATTTATCAAATTTTGGTGTTTCATACTCTATAAGAAATGGTATTTGTAAATACTCCATGTTAAAAGGATAGGAACATAAGTCAACTAACTTAAAAATTTTGGTTTGATTCCTATCTTGGATAACATCAATTGCATCTTTCATTTATTGTATTTATTAAGCTAGGAAATTAAAGGGAACATTGGCTTGAGGTGGAGGTTGTGTGGTCAAAAGTGGGTTACATTAACTTGGGTATAATGGAGGCATTTTTTAGGGAATGTTGGTTTATCTAGGAATTAAACAAGAATATGGATACATATATTAGGATATGATTATTATAATTAAACACATTATGGTATGATATTCTAGTTAGGATAGGGTATATAGGCCTAGTTTTGGGGAAATTAGGGCTGAGATGGATGGATATGGTTGAGAGTGAAATATTATGCCTATTGAGGTTGATTAGGGAATTGATGTCAACTAGTAAAACATTGTTGATTAAGGGTAACATGTGACCCAAGGCCCTGTCATTGAGTTTGTGGCATGTTTTACATGAAAGGCAATTATTGCCTAATCAATACTTATGGAACATTGGAACCTCCTAATTATGCAAACCCTTATTGGGAAGTAGATGAATGTTGAAGGTTTGGTATTTTTACTAACAAATACTCATATTTTGTTGATTAGATAGTTTTTGTGATTGTGTTGGCATGTTGGTCTATGATTGAAGAGGTATATTCATCACTACCTAGTGAGGTAGAACATTGGTTACCCCCTATTGAGGTGGAAGAATGTTTTTCCTCTACTACGTGGGTAGGTTGTATGGTGTCTATTATTATGGAATGTTAGTTGTCACCTATTGTGGTAGAATAACATTCATCACATTCTATTAAGGCATGGAACTGGTCATTGCTTGACTACTTAATCCATGAGATTGGGTTCTTGAAGAAGCAGTTGGTTGAGTTTTAGAGGTAGTTTGTTGTGGTTAAGTGGTATAAATTCATGCCCCTATGTTTGTGAACCACTCATGGTGTTAAATAGAGCAACATTGTATTATGAATTAGTTTATGCATTCACACCACTTTGGTCTAGATTAGATGACATTTGTGTATTGTCCACTATGTTTGGCTCACTAGTCTACATAGAGGAAGAAAACACTTCTTCAATAGTCAGGACATTGAACATTTCTCCCACTAAAGTGATTCATGTGAATGGGTTTATACATTTATTTTCTTAGCCTTTTAATTTGATTAAGACCCTTATTGAAGGAGCTATCTCAATAAGAGGGGCATTTGACATGGTCATATTTTTGAAGTTATGTGCTAGGTTTAGATAGGTTTGGTATGTTTTTGGCATCTACATGAAGTTGTCCTCCATGAGACCTTTTCTTATGATAAGCATACAAGGGTCCTGATATGGTATCAACACTATATCTTGAGTATTGTTAGAAGAGTCATGTTCAATGTTTTGATTATAAAGCATGTTGTAAGGCTCTCTTACTAACTTGGAAACTTTTCATGGGCAAAGTCTATTGGAAAATTAGTCTCTACCTCCATGGCTCTAATTAAGACTTCATCTTTGTTTACAAATAAGTGATAATCAAATAAATAAGGGTCATAGGTCAATGGCATTATAACATAATATGGTTATTTTTGGACTTGTTCTATAACCAAAGTTACGCTAATTAAGTATTGTGTAATTTATTCTTGGTCCTACTCTGAGTATAGAGGCACATTAAGAAGATAATAGGTCAAAAGATCTTGGATTTGTTCCTCCATTTGAGTGTTATAAATTGGATAAGGATCCATCTCACAAATGACATCATCTCCATAAGGGTGTTAAACAAAGTCTTCTTGTGAAACCACATTATTATACCCTGGATTATACATAGCCCCACTATGTGTATAGTGAGACATGTTCAAATCAATGGTGAATGTTTTACAATAAAATGGGTAGAGTTCTACAAACTCTAAAAAATAATGTCTAAAAAGATAAAAAGTTCAAACTTGATCTAACTAGGTTAAAGGATGGAGTTGCATCTCCAAAAAGGGTTTATGCTAAAACTTGGTAAAAATAGTATAATGTTAAATGTCTAATATTAAATTTATCACACAAAATTTTCAAGTGGATAAACTAAAGATGGAATGCCAAAATCTAAGTTCAAAGTGCTCTAAATAGGTCTAATATATAAAAATAAAGGTTGATAGGTATTGTTGACCATTTTTTAGGTCTAACAGGCCAAAAATTAGTCCCCTTCTTCCTCTGATGTTTTAGGCCATTTCATTTTTGATTTTGCACAAGTCCAAGAATTTTTACGAACTCTACATGTCTATTTCTACAGACTCTGTAGGTCTATATCTATGGACTCTATAGGTCTAAATCTACAGACTCAGCAGGTCTAAATCTATGGACTTTGTAGGTCTAAATCTATAGACTCTACAGGTGGAATATCTACAGACTTTATAGATTTTCTACGAACTCAGCAAGGTTTTGATTTTCTACAGACTCTACAGTGAGTTTTTCTATGAACTTTATAGGTGTAATATTTTGACAGATGAAGAACCAGTTTAGAGAGTGCAAGGTTTTGCAAAGCTTCTTCAGACTCTTGTCTAAATAAATTCATAAGGAAAGAGAGCTAAAATGGTTCAAAAGACACTTTTCCTTAAGGTTGGAAGAGTGGTTCAATGACATAATATTTCTAAGAGTTAGCACCTCTGAACCATTGAACCGGTTCAATGCCTTCGGTTCATTGCTTGGTTCAATCAGCAAGTTCAATGCATTATTTCAACACCTTGGTTCAATCAGTGGGTTCATCATTTGGTTCAAACATTTGGTTCATCAAATGGTTTAATGAGCTTGGTTCAAAGGCTCAGCATGCAGTGTTGAACCATTGAACCGGTTCAATGATTGGTTCAAGTGAATGGTTCAAAGGCTTGGTTCAACAAAGGCTTAACATGCAGTGTTGAACTATTGAACCATTGAACCACTAAACCAATTTTGGTTTAATGGGTTGGTTCAATAGCTTGGTTCAAGGGGGCATCCCAAAGCTGAAGGGTAGGTGCCCTTGCAGAGGGTAGGGAGTGTTTCAAAGGTAGCTAGAGGAGTTCAAAAGCATGCAAAAAATCTTAAGGATGAATTCTTTCAGACTTTTTGTTTGAAGGAATTCCTTTAGACAAAAGTTTGAAGGAATTTGAAGAAGGCTATGAGCAAGAAGCTTGAAGGAAAAGAACTTTAGGTGAAAGGACACAAAGATCAGGACAATTCCTATGGACTTTTTGTTCACAAGAAAAGCCCATAGAAAAGACCCGATGGATTTTTTCCAAGGATAGTGACATCCCAAAAGCCATTAATTTTAAGGAGATGGACTAGCCATTGGGTATTCAATTTCAAGGTGATGGTTGTGCAAACATCAATTTTAAGGCAGTGAAATAGCTGTTGGTTTTTAAATACTTACGTGCCAATCATGGAAAGAGCCCAAGGAATGCAATGACCTACCAGAAGATTGCCCTTGAGGGCTTAAGGAGCAAAATGAGACAAAGCAAGAAAAATACAAAGAGCCCAGAGAATAAAGAGAGAAAAGTGCCAAGTGTAAGAATAGGTAGATAGCCTAAGTGGCAAAGGGAGGCACTGATTCAAGAAGTTACTCTAGCAAGTGATACAATGCCTATGACTTGATTATTAGGAGGCACAAATAGCTAACAGTGCAAACCATTTTTCTTCATTTCACATTAATGAGTAGACAAACCACGTAATCACCTTGAAGAAGTAGTCTTGCAAGCAGACAAACGGCGTGGCTCATAATTTATCATTGATGTTTAAGCGGCTTGCTCTTCCCAATGAATGGAGTGCAAATGGGTCATTTGTGAAAAGGGGTGCCAAAAGGCCTCCTTCCTTCCTCTATATATTAGAGACTTGTCATTTGAAAAAAGATATTTCACATTTGTAAGGCGAAGCCCTAGCAAATTTTCACCTGAAATCAATAAATGCATTTTTACCTCTATTCTGGTTAGACATCTTTATGTGTCTCTGAGTGTCAGTTTGTGTTTGGTCATTACTTCTTAATGCTTCCACAAGTAAAACACCAACACACCTAGTGTCTATAAGGTGCCATTTCTATAGGTGACAAGGAGAGTTGTATTTAGAAGTGCAGAGACAGAAGAAGCTACTATGCAGTGTGCCTTTCTACAGCACCTTTGGTGAGTTTTTATTTTCTATGTGTTCCATTAAAGCCTCCCTGCTAAGCTTCTTATAGCCTAGTCTTTCTGCCAGTTTGAAGTGTACGTATGTGTTTGTCTAGCTTCAAGTGTGAGTGTGAGTAGGTCAAATCATTTGGTGCATCACCTCTTTTAGAGTAGTTTTGTTTTCCTGTAATCCTTCTCCCTTTTCATCACCCCCCATTATATATCTATATACCTATATTAGCACTTATTAGAACAACTCAGATGCATCAAAGGGAGCTAGCCCTTACCTAGAGACTCTCCCCTCCAACTTCACCAGTCCCACAGGTGAGAGGGGAGTTTCCATTTTGATGTGTGGAAGGTAGGAGCTCAGCCTCCTACCTTGGGTGCAATCCACTGCATCAATAGTTTTTGGCACACCCTGTGGGACTCAATTTTTACACTCAGTAAAGTTTCAAGATTGATGCTAGTCCTGTTATAGCAAATTAACTATTTTTAGCATTTGGCAACTCCACTAGTAAGAACTTCATTTTTAATCAAAGACCAGTCTAACTTCCTATGCCTAAAGTCACCACATAGTCTACTTCTAAGGGTGTTCCTTACGACTTCATTGAGTTGCCTTTGAACTCAACAAAAAGACTAAGGTTTGAGAGGACCCATCCTTATTCATTAAACCACCTTCTTAGACCTATTGTAAGGAACACATACGCAGTAGGGCCGTAGTTACATCCCATCATAGCCATGGCATTACCCTTTGTGACTTTTTGTGGTCATAGTACTTTGAATCTCTAGTGTTATGACCCAATTCTAGGAGCAGCCCTCAAAAATGTGCCTTCTTTTGATGGAGAGGGGCCCATTACAGTCATTGAGCACATCAAAAATATTTCTAACCTCTATAATATTCACAATGTCACTGAGGAAAATATTGCAATCAAATTATTGGCATTGTCTCTCAAGGGCAAAGCTCTTGACTAGTATGGGACTTTAGCTATAAATTCAATCAATTCTTGGAATGAATTGGGTACTCACTTGACATACCATTTTGGGGAAAAGAGTGACCACCTCTCACTTGCTGAGCAGTTGACTACCATGAAAAGAGCCCCACATGAATACATGCAAGATTTCAACACTCAATTTTAGAAGACATGGGATAAAATCCCCATTCTGGTAAGACTGACTGCTAGCTATGCTTTCCTACATTACTTAAGAGCATTGAATAGTGATATCACTATTATGATACAGTCCATGGGAGGCCACGTGCCGCCTGCCGCCTATGACATAGCCATAGTAGCTGAAAATTGCTTAGTGCAGGCTGGGAAGATAGCTCTTGGACCCCATATGCCACTTTTCCCAAAAATGCTACCTCTAATTCAAACCACTACCCCCACATTAGCTCCTCTACCTAGCATAGAGAAACTAGTTGTTGCTCCATCTAATGAGCTTCATGAAGTTAAGAGTCTGTTGCAAAGTATGTCAAATGAACTTGTGGCTCTTAAAAGGTAGCAAGCTCAAAGCAACCAACTAAACCAAGGGTACCAGCAGTATGGTCAAGTTCCTAGACCCCATTTCCAAAATTACAATGAAGGATAGGGTCAGCTTACTTATACCAAACCTTTTCAAGGCTACAACCTTGGTGCCCCTTCATCATCTAAGGTCATGGTGCCCGTTCAAAACAATCTGGTGCAGAAACAATGAAGTTGTTCAACCATGGGATATGGTCAGGAGCAAGTTGTTTATACAAATGAGATGATGGGTTGTTGCCCAAATGTGTAAGAAAATTAGGCAACCACCCATTCCCAAGTCTTTGAAGCTCCAATGCAACCCAACATGAGTAGCAGTCAGGCTCAACCTAATTCTACCCTCATGAATCATCTGGAAGGAGAATTCTTTTCAGTCAATTATGTGGGTGCTATAGACAATCAGGATAACTATGTTGTAGCCAACACAAGATTTAAAAGAAGGGCAATGGAAGAAACTCATGCTACTACCCAAATGTTAACAACACCTTCTTCATCACATGCAAATCAAAAAGTCTCAAGTTTTAGACTGCCAGTTGTACCTCTAGCTCCTCGACCTGCCCCTCAAAACTATACATAATTTCAAAGAAATTTTGAAAGAAGGAAACCTTCAAGTCAACATGGTTGACTAGATGAAGAAGCTACACATGAACATCTCCTTGTGGGATTCACTATCAATATTGGGGTAGAAAGACATGCTACAAAAGGAATTGTATGAACTAGATGAATGAGTTGTCCTAGCAAAAGTTGATAACATTTTGATGATGAATGGATAGCCTTTTACCTCAAGTCAGACTTAAAAGGAAGATACAGTTCCTCCTTTTTATGTGTCCCTAGTCATAGGAGATTTCTTGGTGCATAATTGCATCATTGATAGTAGAGCAAGCACCTCAGTGATGCCCAAGTGCATAGCCAACAAGCTGGGCTTGAAATACGAAGAAATGACCAAGGGAGTCCTACAGCTGGATGGAACTCTGGCAAAGAAAATTGGGGTGGTAAGAGGTTTAAGCTTGACGCTACATGATTGCTTGACTTTCTTAGTTCCTCATGATGTGGTAGTGGTAGATGTCCCCCCCTACTTTGCTATCTACTTATCCAGGGATTTTACATCTAAGATAGATAGCTACTTAGCAACTAATTAGTCTTATCTAGTTTTTAGAACCAAGTATGGGACTAAAGTCAAGATTGAATCCAAACCACTCCATAGAGATCATCTAGAACCCTACTCGCTCAAGGCAGCCAATGTCAGCTATGCCACCATTGACTAAGAAGAGTTCCAAATAGACCAATCTCCATCCTCTGCCCTTGAAGGAGTTACAGACCTACTCTTAGATGAATGGGGAAGTGACAACTTTGAGCATGATCCCTATAAATCCATAGAGGAGGCAAGCCTTGGAATTTATTTCATGCATGAAGAGGGTACATTTGTACCAAATCTGATGAAGGCTAGCAAAGAGAGTTCAGGTCTATGGCAGCTATTCTTTGACGGCTCAAAAAGTAAGTTGGGAGCTGGTGGTGGAGTGGTGTTGGTCTCTCCTTCAAAAGAGAGGTATTTTTTAGCCTTTCATTTCCAATTTTCCTGCACATGCAATGTTGTAAAATATGAATCCCTCATCCATAGCTTAGAATGGGCAAGGAAAAGAGGAATCAAAGAGCTGTAAGTGTTTGGTGATAGCAAGCTAATTGTCAACTAAGTAAGAGGCTAGAATTTGATGAATAATTCTCTACTAAAGTCCTACAAATATAGGGTATGGGACTTAGTGGAAAATTTCTTCACTTTCAATATTACCTCCATTCCTAGAGAATGGAACAAGCAAGCAGACAAGATAGCAGCAGTTAGTGCCCAGTTTGATATTACTCAAGATATAGGCTGAGATCATAGCTCACATCACTTAAAATTAGTGATCTGGCCCTCCGTACCTGATAACATCACCAACTAGTAGGTTTTCAATAGTGATTAGTAAGTAGCACTCTTCCTAAAAGAAGAAGCAAAATTTCTTGCAAAAAACTAGGTTAAGCTACAACAGCAATAGGGTAGCCAAATTGTTCAGTTAAAGAACAATAAGCTCCCCAAAGGTTTGGTCACTCTAGAGAGTATCTTCAATGGAGATGACCAATTGAGAAGTGACAAGGCATGCATTGCAATAAAGGAGGAGCACCATGAGAAGGTGGAAATATTTAAATACAAGCTACTTACACTTGGGAAAGTGTGCATAGAGCATGAAAGGTAGGCCTTCATCTTGTTGTGCCAAGAATTTGTTGATATCTTCTCTTGGGAGTATAGTGATTTGAAGGGTTTTGACCCAAGTTTGGCCTAGCATACCATTAAGCTAGAAGAAGGTGCCAAACCAATCAAGCAAAAGTAGAGGCCTGTCAACCCAATGATTGAGCCTCTCATGCGCAAGGATCTCACCAAATTGATTGAGTCTAAGATAATATTTCCAGTCAAACACTCTTCTTGGCTATCAAATCTTGTTCCTATCTAGAAAAAGAATGGGGAGATTAGACTGTGCATTGATTTTAGAGATCTCAATAGAGTCTCTTTGAAAGACCATTATCCTCTCCCAAGCATGGAGTAGATCCTTCAGATGGTGATAGGCAGTGAGTGTTTCTCCCTCTTGGATGGATATTCAGGATACAACTAGATTTTGGTGCAAGACTATGACCAGCACAAAATAGCCTTTACAACCAAGTGGGGAATGTTTGCTTACAATAAAATGCCTTTTAAACTGTCTAATACTAGTACCAATTTCCAACGAGCTATAGACATGGCCTTTTAAGGCCTGATGAATAAGACTGTGTTGGTATATCTTGATGATGTGATAGTTTTCTCCAAGGAAGTGAGCCAACACATGAAACACCTAAGGCAAATCTTTGAGAGGTGTAGAGAGTTTGGTATCTCTCTCAATCATAAGAAATAAATGTTCGCTATCCATGAGGGGAAGCTCCTTGGTCACATTATTTTTTTAGAGAGTCTGGCTATTGATCCAAAAAGAGTTCGCTCCATCCTGGAGTTGTCCTTACCCAAGCACAAGAAAGGCCTATAAAGCTTCTTTGGTAAGATAAATTTCATATGGAGATTTATCCCAAATTTTGTGGTGATGGTCAAGCCATTGACCTCTATGCTAAGGAAGGGTGAGGAGTTCACATGGATAGCATAGAGAAAATATAGTTTTAAAGAAATCAAGTAGGCCATAGCTTAGGCTCCTACTTTGATCAGCCCTAACTTCACCAAAGATTTCAACCTCTACACCTTCGAAAATGAAGAGGTAATCTCTGCCATGCTTACCCAAGCAAATGATGATAACCTTGAGCAGCCAATTGCATTTTTTAACCAAGGTCTAGAGGGTTTTGAAGTCAGATACACATATGTGGAAAAGAAAGTCTTGGTGGTCATACAGAGTTTGAAGAAATTCAGACACATCCTGTCTAATAGCAGAATCCACCTCATGGATTCACATCCTGGCATCAAATTTTTTTGGTCAACCGAGACCTAAATGAGAAGAGAGCAAGGTGGATCATTAAGGTGATGGAATATGATGTAGATATCAAGATCACCAAACTAGTAAGAGGGAGAGGCCTATGTGAACACCTCATTGTAGACTTTAAGTAGCAAAAAGAGGACAATCTGCTAATCCTTGATACAACTATAGCATAAGAACTAGCTATCATGAAGGATTGGACATCAAACATGAGGCATTTCCTTCTCACTGGTGCGTGTCTGCACTCACTTGACAGGACCAAGAGAAGGTATTTCAGACTCTAGTGTCTCCCTTATTCCCTAATTGATGGAGTGTTATTCAGGAAGGATCTCTCAGGAGTTTTTTGAGATGCTTAGACTCGAGTCAGGATGATAGGGTGTTGTTTGAGTTCTATGATGAACCACCTAGAGGTCATTTTTCTCCTAGGGCTACTGCAGCAAGAATAATGAGAGCTGGCTATTTGGCCTACTCTTTTTAGGGACACCCATGCCTAGGTATGAAGGTGCCAAAAGTGTGCACTTTTTGATGGGAAGCAATAGTTGGCTGCCATGCCTTTACAACCTATTTAAGTAGAGTAGCCATTCATGCAATGGGGCCTAGACTTCATAGGGATGATTAATCCTCCCTCCAGTGCTAGACACAAGTGGGTCCTGACTACCACAGATTATTTTACAAGATGGGTAGAGGCTGTTGCTCTGAAGGAGGCCAATGAAAGTGCAGTCCTAGATTTTTATGAGGACCTGGTAGCAAGGTTCAGGGTTCCAGCAACCATAATCTTAGATAATGTATTATCTTTTCTAGGGACCAAAAAAAGTGAATGGGCACTGAGATATGGTATATATCTCAGCACTTCATCCAATTACTACCCACAGGGGAATGGACTGGTTGAGTCTACAAATAAGAACCTAATTAGGATCATCAAGTGAACCATGGAAGAAAATCAGAGGACTTGGCATGCTAAGTTGAAAATAGCCCTATGGGCAGATAGGGTCACCCCAAAGAGGGCAATTGCCAACTCACCATACACGCTCATCTATGGAAGGGAAGCTAGGCTCCTCATTTCACTCAAGTTGTCAGCCTTAGATCTCACTTGCCAGTTACAATTAGAAGAAAGAAATAGCATGGAGGTTAGGCTATGTGAGCTGATGGAACTCCAAGAGACAAGGAACTAGGCTATGGCTTCTATGACCAGCTACCAACAATAAGTGAAGAGACACTTTGATAAGAAATCTTCATCAAAAGGTTTCTCTAAAGGAGACATTGTCTTGAAATGGGATGAAGAGTGAGCTAAGCCTGGAAAGCATGTGAAGTTCAATGCCCTATGGAGTGGCCCATACGTAATCACTCAGTGTAAGTAGCATAATGCATTCCAACTCTTTAGGTTGGGTGGTAAAGAACTGTATATCCCAGTTAATGGGATACATCTTAAGCATTACCATTGAGCCCCTTCTCCATCATGTATTTTTTTCCCTTACTTTTCTCTTATTTTCCCTAAGTGCTTTATGCACATGTTAGTAGTTTTCTTAGCTTTGTGTGTGTTTTTGTTTCCTTTTGAGGTAAATCTTCATGATTGGTTCTAATTTTATTAGATCTATTATTGATCTTTAGTTACAATCTAACCCCGTGCCTAATGGATTTTGAGGCAACTAGCTTCTAAGCATAGCAGGCATGCTTCCCCTGGGAGTCACCAATTTGCTGACCATTTTTGAGATTTAACAGGCCAAAAATTGGTCCCCTTCTTCATCTGATGTTTTAGGCCATTTCATTTTTGATTTTTCACAAGTCTAGGAATTTCTACAGACTCTACGAGTCTATTTCTATGGACTCTCCAGGTCTAAATCTATGGACTCTATAGGTCTAAATCTATGGACTCTACAAGTGGAATATCTGTGGACTCTACAGATTTTCTATGGACTCGGCAAGGTTTTGATTTTCTATAGACTCTACAGTGAGTTTTTCTATGAACTCTATAGGTGTAATCTTTTGATAGATGAAGAACCAGTTCAAAGAGTGCAAGGTTTTACAAAGCTTCTTCAGACTCTTATCTAAAGAAATTCATAAGGAAAGAGGCCTAAAATGGTTTAGAAGACACTTTTCCTTAAGGTTGGAAGAGTGGTTCAATGACATAATCTTTCTAAGAGTTAGCACCTTTGAATCATTGAACTGATTCAACACCTTTGGTTCATCGCTTGGTTTAATTGGTGAGTTCAACACATTAGTTCAATGCCTTGGTTCAATTAATGGGTTCATCATTTAGTTCAAACATTTAGTTCATTAGATGGTTTAACGAGCTTGGTTCAATGGCTCAGCATGTAGTGTTGACCTATTGAACTAGTTCAATGATTGGTTCAAGAGAATGGTTCAAAGGCTTGGTTCAACAAAGGCTCGACGCACAGTGTTGAACTGTTGAACTGTTGAATTGTTGAACTAGTTTTGGTTCAATGGGTTGGTTCAATGGCTTGGTTTAAGGGGGAATCCCAAAGCCAAAGGGTAGGTAACCTTGCAAAGGGAATGGAGCATTTCAAAGGTAGTTGAAGGAGTTCAAAAGTGTGTAGAAAATCTTAAGGATGAATTCTTTCAAACTTTTTGTCTGAAGGAATTCCTTCAGATAAAAGTTCAAAGGAATTTAGAGAAGGCCATGAGTAAGAAGCCTAAAGGAAAAAAACTTTAGGTGAAAGGACATAAAGATTGGGACAATTTTTGTGGACTTTTTGTCCACAAGAAAAGCTCAAAGCAAAAAACTTGTGGGAAAAGCTCACAGAAAAGACCCGATAGATTTTTGCCAAGGATGGTGATGTCCTGAAAGTCATCAATTTTAAGGAGATGGACTAGCTATTGGGTATTCAATTTCAAGGTGACAGTTGCATGAACGTCAATTTTAAGGCAGTGAAATAGCCGTTGGTTTTTAAATACTAACACGCCAATCATGGAAAGATCCCAAGGAATGTAGCAACTCGCCAGAAGATCACCCCTGAGGGCTAAAAGAGCAGAAGGAGACAAAGCAAGAAAAAGACAAAGAGCCTAGAGAACAAAGAGAGAAAAGTGCCAAGTGTAAGAATAGGCAGATAGCCCAAGTGGTGAAGGGAGGTGCTGATTTAAGAAGTTACTCTAGCAGGTGATACAGTGCCCACAAATTGATTATTAGGAGGCACAAACAGCTAATAGTGCAACCCATTTTTCTTTATTTCACATTAATGAGTAGACAAACCACATAATCACCTTGAAGAAGTGGTCTTGCAAGCAAACAAATGGTGCAGCTCATAATTTCTCATTGATGTTTAAGCGGCTTGCTCTTCCCAATGACTGGAGTGCAAATGGGCCATTTGTAAAAAGGGGTGCCAAAAGGCCTCCTTCCTTCCTCTATATATTGGATACTTGTCATTTGAAAAAGGATCTTTCACATTTGTAAGGTGAAGCCCTGGCAAATTTTCACCTGAAATCAATAAATGCATTTTTACCTCTATTCTGGTTAGACATCTTTATGTGTGTCTGAGTGTCAGTTTGTGTTTAGTCTATAAGGTGCCATTTTTGCAGATGACAAGGAGAGTTGTATTTGGAAGTGTAGAGACAAAAGAAGCTACTATGCAGTGTGCCTTTCTATAGCACCTTTGGTGAGCCTCTATTTTGCGTGTGTTCCATTAAAGCCTCCTTGCTAAGGTTCCTGTAGCCTGGTCTTTCTACCAGTTTGAAGTGTACATATGTGTTTGTTTGGCTTCAAGTGTGTGTGAGTAGGTCAAATCCTTTGGTGCATCACCTCTTTTAGAGTAGTTTTGTTTTCCTATAATCCTTCTTATATATCTATATACCTATATTAGCACTTATTAAAACAACTCAGATGCATCAAAGGGAGCTATCCCTTACCTAGAGACTCTCCCCTCCAGCTTTGCTAGTCCCATAGGTGAGAGGGGAGTTTCCATTTTGACATGTGGAAGGCAGGAGCTCGACCTCCTACCCCAA
Source organism: Torreya grandis (assembly GCA_037957365.1). Taxonomy (NCBI): domain Eukaryota; kingdom Viridiplantae; phylum Streptophyta; class Pinopsida; order Cupressales; family Taxaceae; genus Torreya; species Torreya grandis. The sequence continues at coordinate 1,084,836 of JARHVA010001953.1, forward strand.
GTGCAATCCACTGCATCAATAGGTATTTTGGCCAAAAATGATGTCAAAAGCTCGGCTCAAATAAGGCATGTGCTAGGAATTTTAGCCAAATGCAACATCAAAATATATAATTAAAACAAATGGGTATTTAATATAATAAACTTGAAACACTTTGGCATAAATTAGGCACTTTCCTTTAGACATGGACTTGACCCAATTAGCATAAGGCATGAAATAAAAGGCATTTAGAGATAGACTATTTTCTCCCATATAAAGGCACAAACAATAGCTTTTGAATTTGGGTAATGAATTAACCTAAGTTACAAAACCCAAAAGATAAATATTAGTGTTGAAGCCCTAATTATATAAGGTATAAACAAAAATTAATCAATGTTTAGATTTAAACTTGTCAAGGTTAATTAAAAACTCAATTTAGGAAAACTTGGTTTTTTCATCAAATAATATATATAAAGGTGAATGGCATAATAGTACTAGACAAAGATCCAAAAAGGCACAAGTGGATTTGTTTCAAATGGTAAACTTGGACATAAGATAGGATGAGTCTATGAAATGATTTGAGCATCATAACAACGTCATCACTCTTTAAAGGTATAAACAATGGTTGGTTTCAAATATTCCAAGGCACAAAATTTGAAATTATTTGGGTAGAATAATGTTACCCATTTTAATCAAGTGATACACACAATGTTTTTGACACAAAGTTCAAGTCAAAGGCACAATTTAAAAATGGATGACATAATGCCTCCTTAAATAATGGAGTAGTGTTGACATGAAACTCATTTTTAATATGATGAGACAATCAAATAACAAGATTTTGACTCAAAGACCAAGAAATAAAGGATGAAATGACATAACATATAAATATGATGTCTTATATCCTATAACTAACAAGGTTGCATCATATCATTGAAATCCATCTATATACATGATCTTTGGAGGATTTTAAGTGTTAATCCAAAAATAAAAGTGCATAAATTAGTAGGGTTTTTACACCCCCTTCTCCCAAGAGATTGTACGGTAATATGGACCTTCAGGTTACTTACCCTACATCAACAATATGTCTATAGTAAGTGGGATTTGTCTAAAAATTAAATTTTTGATCATCTATATGGTCCCAAGCATATCTAATGCTACAGGTACCTCATGTCAAATGATTTCATACTTATTAACTTATTATGTAAGGGTCTATTATTTTGTGTATAAATTCCATCCATGGATTGCTTAGTGCAATCCCCTAGTTAATTAGACCTGACTCAGGATTTTTTTATGAAAGGAGAGGTTAGTCACTCAACCCCCTAGTTCTCACAGTATGCATACCCTAATTTTTATACCCCACCATGGATTGGGGTTGAAACAATGTTGGGAAATGGAACCCTAGGTTAAATCTTCCCTAAATAACTCATGAATAATCTATGAACTCCCCTCCACAAGCCAAGTTTCATTAAAAATTACTAAGTGAAAAGACTTTAGAGGTTGTTTTTAGATCACCCAAACCATACAAGTTTTGGGGAGAGCCTAGACAAAATTCTTTCCATGCCTTGGACTAGGCAAAAATTTTAAGTGAAAATGCACTTTTGATCACCCAAGTTCCCTATAGGGGATGGGCGAGAGCATACACTCACTCTTCATTTTGTACAAATAAACAAATGTACAAATAAACAAACAATTACAAAAAAAATATTTTTAATAATTTTCAATCTAAATAAGTTTTAATTTTATACACCAAATGAAATGTTTGATAGAGTATTGGCCCCCTTGGCTTAAGTGAAAAACTTATAATAAATTTTACAAGACAACTTAACACAAATCACCTAGGTTCCTTTTAAGCACTTAAAGCCAAATATTAAAGACTCAACCATTATTTTAAGGCACCAAAATGAAGTGTTTAATACTTATTTAATTACAAATTTAGGTCCTATTCCTACCTTGGTCTTGTAAAAATTAGAGGTTTTCCTTCTAATTTGAAGTACATTTATGGATGAGCAAACAAGATTTAAAAACTAGCTCTTGGATTTATCTATATTTTTTAGATAGAAAATTAGCATAGATTCATGTAGGGATTGATATTGATCTATATAAATTGGTAACTATTCATATGAATTTACATTTATTCTTTCCTATCTACAAAAATAAAGAAAATAGAACACATTTTCTCACAAAATAATGGTTAGAAATATGAGTATAAATCCAAGAAATAACACTAAATCCTATAGTAAAATAGTCATAAAAATGATATTTAAGCCTTTGCAAACAACACAAAATTTATAAATCTCAAGATCAATTTTAAAAACATGTTCTTTTCATGCCTTATTTTTTCACATAGGGATCAACATTAATCCAAGTGGATCAGCACTGATTTCTGAGAGGATTGGCATTGATTCACTATTGAAATAAGGTGTTAAAAAAATAAAATACAAAAAAACAAAGCTAAAACTTAGATTTTTAAGATATTACAGCATTCATTTGAAAATTTATGAGTTTAAATTTTGTCTCCTTGGTACTTGGGATGCTTTGTTTCCCACCGAGTGTGCCATTTATGATTAATGAATCCAAGAAGGGAGGTTAGATCAAGTGTTAGAACAAGTAACAAAACTTGAATAAAAATACACTAACATGATAACACTTACTTGCCTAGATCATAGGGAAACATAATGGATATAATAAAATTGAAAACCAAACTAAAACTCAAAGAACAATAATCTTTACCATCCTTGAGAGCTTCAAAATATTTATTCATGGCTTGCTCAGTTTGTGCTCGAAGAGTCTTTGGCAATGGATTATTATTTATTCCTTCTCTCCCTAGCACCATGGCTTGATGTTGGCTTGATATGGATTATGTTTATGGCTTGGCTCATTATTTTGGAATTATAAAACTATTGATATAAATCATGCTACAAAACTTGCATTATAACTCTACAATTTCCAAGCTCTCTTTTCAATAAGCAATGGCTTGTATTTATAGGCTTAGGAACTAACCCCAACTCAAGGTCAGTTAAAGTGTAGTTTAAAAATGGAATTAGTTCAAACCTAGCCTAAGTGAGTTGATTAACCCCATTATATTTAAAAGGTGTTAAAAACTCATGATTTTCAATGAACAGGCATGGGTGAGATATTTTGAGATATTTTCAAAGTATTGAATACTCATAAAAGGTAATCATGAAAAACTAGGGTATTTCATATTTTTGAATTTCCTTTTTTAGTAATTCATTAATTGCACATAGATAACTAAACTATGAGTTTAATTTGTTTTATCTTGTTAATTAATTTTGATTAGTCATTTATATCTTTTCAAGATTTTATTTTATTTCCATGTGCCCCATTTAATAGGTCTAGAGGCCAAATTACATTGTTGTAATGTCGTAAGATGATTAGAGATAAATTTATGAGAGGTTATGATTGAACATGGTAGTATAACCCCAATTAGGGATGAATTAACTTGATTCTAATATTTTAAAAATGATGCATAAGAAAATTTGGGATGTTTTAGTGATTCTTAAGCCTAATTTATAATGGTTAGTAGGAATCAGTCTGAAGTCTAGTCGAAGGTCATTGATGGCTAATTTTAGGTGTCCACACTTTCTCCACTATCTACCATGAAGTTGTGTACCAAGTAGCTAAAAATTATTAAATAAAGGTATAAGGGAGGAGGTTTGACCACTTTATTTCACTACCTTCATTTTCTTTGGCTATATTAGTAAGAACTACACTCTCTTTGCTTGGTGGCTTCTCTGAAACATTGATCTTTATCAAGACCTCTTGAAGGACATCCACTTGACCAGGTATAGAAATAATTTCCCACATTGAAACATTCACATTTGACTTCTTAATTTACTTAACAATCTTGATGTTCAAATGACCAACCTTCACTTGTGCTTTGGGATCCACAAGTGTGCCTTGAACTTGTGACTTTTTTGGTGCAAAGGTGTTTCCTTGGTTATGATTTTTTTTTTAATTATTGTAAATTTTGGGGTATAAGTAGGATAATTTGGTTTTTTTATCCATGGAGTAATATTATTAAACTCTCTAATTACTTCTTGGCTTCCCTTCATGTTCTTTCTCTTGAACCTTATGTTGGATACGATAGGAATGTTTACTTGGATAGAACTAGCATGTTGATTGAAAGAATAACACTCTTCTTGTTTATAGTTAACCATTGTAGCACCCAACTAGTTTGGTCCTTCATTTTGAACTTGGATTTTTTGATTCTCTTCTAGTTTGGTCATCATAAGCACTTCTACATTATAAGCTATGATAGCTTGATTAAACCCATAGCGAGGACCCTGTTGTCATTGATAATTGAAACTCTAATTAAACTCTACGTTTAGAAAAATGGATTGATTTAATGATTGATTATAAGGCATAAAACCCTCACCTTATTTTTAAATGTTATTCTAAATATAGACTAGGGTATCAGAAGCACTTGTAGCATTAGGATTATAATTATTTTGCCTAGCATAGTTAGGTTGTCTTTATCCTTGGAAATTTTCCTTGAAGGGTGGCCTATTGGCTTGGTAAGACTATTGAGTTTGATATGGGGGCTGATATGGTCTATTATAATAACATTGATTCCTATTTACATTTATCAATTCATTTCTAAAACTTTGAAACATGTTCTTGAGTTCTTGATACTCACTAGACTGACTAATTAGAGATTTTTGTTCTTTTGGTACATGTATGGCAACAAGAGTTGGTAAAGGAGGAATGGTAGCAAGGAGAGGAATAATAATAAGAGGTGGTCTAATCTCAAGAAAAAAAGTCATGGTGGCCTACATGTAAGATTTTCATCTTATATTAATCTATTCTCTACTCTGATTACCACCTCATAAGCATTTGGTAGTGTGTTACCCCCATAGACTATATCATCATTGCAATGTCACTATTGAGAGCTCTTAGATAGTAGAGGAAAGCATAGTTAAGACTAGGATTGATAGAGATTGGAATACAATCTCATGTTTTTTTAAAAAATTTATTAAAATCATGTATAACCTCTTAAGGAGGTCTCTTCATTGTAGTCAACTATTCTGCTAGTGATAAGTGGTCACTCTTATCTTTAAACATCTTACACAAATCATCCCCTAACTGGTCCCATGATGTGATGGATTTAAGTTAGGTTTCTATACCAATTTAGGGCTTTGCCCTTGAATATGTCAAAAAACCTAATATCCACATTTTATTCATTAATGTCATGGATATTGCAAAAGTTGGCTATATCTTTGATGTGTTCAGAAGGAGTTGTAGAACCATCTCTTATGTCATAAGGCACACTCTTAAGGGATGTCACTAGGATATGATCATAATGATTGAGGTCAAAAGGAATTTGACCATTAAAATACATAAAATACAAATATCTATGGGAATCCATGGTAGTGAAAGGGGCTCACAAGGATCTTCTTGTAGAGGTAGACTTAGAAATTATTTTACGAGGAAAGTTTCCCAAGTATGGATAACTATTAGTAAACCTCAATATTTTTATTAAGTTAAAAAATAATTCAACAAACTCAAAAGGAATACCTATAGAATTTGATCTTGTAGTTAAGTTTGGCATGAAAAATAGGTATTTTTTACCACCATAAAATTGAGTATTTATTGAAGTCGCTAGATGCTGAGAATGTGGATGCAATAGCTATTACAAATGGACCAAGACTAGCATCAATCTCAATAAATATTCTTCAAATATTGTCCCATAAGGCATGCCAAAAACTATTATATCATATAATTTAACCCTTATCATAGGGTTATTCATGCTCTCTCACTCATGGCTACAAAATGGGATCAATCCTAGGGTGTGGGTATCCTATGATGGGGTTAAACCTCTAGATAAGGTTGGTTCCTCTTGGTAGCTCACCTAAACTATTGATTCTACTTGAAAAAGGGATATAAGGGTTGCTAAGGATGACTAAAAACATAGAAAGGTAATTCACCAAAATGAAATACACTCCAAATTGAATGAAACTAATATTAAGAGAGCTCAAAGACAACCCTCACTCACACAATCCCTCAAATTGGTCATTTTGCATCAATATTTTTATAACTAGGCCCACTAGACAAAATATGAATTATGGATGAGTAGCAAACTCACACTATAACTTCATAAATGATCAAAAAAACATAAGTTCATACCTACAAACACCTTGAAATACCTATAAAAAGGTAATAAAGAAGGACAATCACCAAGGAAGAACACTCCTCCATAAAGTAATCATGCACAATCTAACTAGAGCACTATATATAAGTATCAGATAGGCAAAATAAGTTATCTTATTACTTTAAAATTTTATTTTTACAAATTTTGACATGGTTTTGCCTTGTCAAATGAGAGTATATATTTATAAATGGGAAATAAAATGGATATCTAGGAGAAAGGGGAAGGGAGAGGAGAAGAAATCTCTCAAAATTCAATAAATGTATCTCAACCACCTTCCATGGAGTCTCAAAAACATTCAAATTACTTAAACATTGATCTTCTCTTAAAAAATTAACCTTCTAAGTTTAAGAAGGTCTTCAAGCTCTCCCATTGGCCAAAAAAGGTACTAGAGGACAAAATTATTTAAGGAAGATGATGTCACACTCTACTAACTTTGAGAAAAGTCTTAAAAGATCTAGAAGCCTTATTAAATGCTCTAATTTTATCCTCAACTCCCCAAACTCCTCCACTTGACTTTTACACCCCATTCCACTTGGCTTCTAGAAGCTACTTGATAACATGGTTAGTGATTCTGGCATTTGATGATTTCACTAACCTTGAAGTTTAAATTTAAGTGTTTTCTATTTTTTATCAACTCATATTTACTCCTCCAACCTAAAAAAGACACCATGGAACTTTAATATCTTTTGGACTCCATTGATGGAGGTCTTCAAGCTCAAGCCACCTTTAACTAGTTACCCTAAAACCTACTCATAAGGTTATTTTCCATCATGAGAACCACTTTTGGACATATATAAGTCTTTTAGGCTTCCATATCATTCCTATTATAAATAAAATGAATCTTTATTTCACCTTCAAGACCTTCAACAATGGTGGAAATCTCCATTAAACCTACAACCATTTATAAATTATTAGAAAACTTAGGTTTTTAACCTTTCAGCTTAGTAAGGCACCCTATAAATCCCTAATAAGGGCTCCTAATTCCATATAAAATGTTTATTCAAGTCCCATTAAGCCTATTCCATGCATTTATAACATTTATTTCTTTGGATACCTACAAAAATGGGCATTTTTAAGCCATTTTGGGCCTCTTAGGAACCCATGTGTGCCAATTTATTCTAAAAATAGGTAAAACATGAGATTTAGATATCCTCATACATAATCTAGGTAGTTTCTAGATGATTGTAGGTCATTTCATGGACCTATGAATTCAAAAACTCAAAACTAGTCAAAATAGGGTCTTTGGCAGCTTAAACGGTCTTACCTTCTTAATGATTGTTCATAAAATATAGATATCCATTCCAAAACCTCTTTCTATGGACCTTTATTCCATATACCCCTTAAAATTTCTTGATAATCTTGGGTTCCCATGTAAAAGTTATGCAAAGATACATATGTAAAAAGTTTACTTGTAGGGTTATGCATGCATTCTAGGCTTGTTTGTAGTCTTAATGATAGTTCATAAACCTCATCCCCTCAACAAACCTTAATACTTCATGTATTTAAATTTCATTTGGATAATAAAATAATAATAAAATCATTTGGCCCAATTCCTTATGGGGTGAAATATATGAGCATTTGAAGAGGGGGCTTAAACTGGGCGTCAAGACTGTAGTAGTTCAATTTTTTTCTTGAGATACCAATAAGACTTTTCCATTGTCTTTATATGATTTAAAACAACTTTATGTTTATTTTAACAACTCATAAATCATACGATACCTCAAAAATTTGAACAAGAAAAAAGTCTCAAACTATGCACATAGGTCTATTTGATTTTGCTCACTTAGCTAGCCCTCAAGGGCATCCTTGTATGAAACCATGGCTTTGGATACTATAATCAGGTGTATTAAGACTTATAAATACTTTAAACTCACCCATAATGTCAAAAATCTTCTATCATACTTGACCTTTTCAAAAACCTTATGATCCCTAATGGTGACTATCAATAGACAAGCCTATGACTGTGACAAAACAATAGATACTTCCACTATTAATGTGTCCTAAATAAGATTATGGAAGCTTATAACCACTCATTAAAATCATTCATACCAATTTTCATAGTTATATCTCACTTATAGAGACCTGAGATGATTTTTTATTAAAATTAGTTAGTGGGTTGCCTGTGTGCATGACTGATTATGATTGCATGAGGTTCATAAAAAAATTGAGTATTTCCAATATTACTAAGGTCTTAAGGATGTAATTAATATATTATTATGGTCATGGAAGTAATTATGGGATCGTAATCTCCATGATTACTTTTAATTCACTTAAAAAGTTTATTTACCTCTGTTCAACCCCTATACACGCCCTCCAACCATCAAAAATCTCTCCAACTCTTCTGCTACCTCCATCTCTCATGCCTAAGGTTCTTGGTTCATAGCATAGTTTGACCCTAGCTCTAATTTTTAGTCCTCTTCTTTATAAATGAAAATTTTATCTAAGCTTTATCACCCCCTTAGACATGGAACATGACTTTCTAGTTCATTGACAACTTGAATTGGCCATCAAATGACGTTTTAGCCTCTTAAACCATGTTTGCTTCAATAGCGATTTAGGTAGCCCTAGAATTTTTAGGTAGTGATTTGATGTTTTCTAGGCCTGTATACATGAAATGAAGGTTATAATATCTTGGATATGACCTTACCACTTCTATGATCATGTGACTCAAACTTTGTTGTCTTGAAGGAGTCACATGACTAACATATCATGAGAATTTGGATAAGTTGGTTATAGATGACTACTTGATTTTATCATTGATCTTATGACCTTATTATCTCATCCTTAAACTTGCCTAAAATTTGAATGACTCAGATCTTTCCAAGGATACAATTATATCCCCTTATTCTTTTGAACAAACCTTGATAGGCAACTTATTATGTCTTGTCATGACTATAAATGATCGTTGATGAAGTAAATGACTATGATATTTTGCAATTTAGACTTGATGAATTTTCACTCTTACTATCTCAAGTAACTCTAAAACATAGTAAAAAACCATATTGACCTTAAATATGTAACAACACTTTATTTATAGCCCCTACCTTGGATCAAAGTCTAATATACTTCAAGAACCATTCAACCTACTATAGGCATGCATTTGGGCTACTATATAGAGTTAGTATTCATTTATACTCTCAAGGTATTCTTTTATCTTTAGGAAAGCTTCCTATATAGTCTCTTTGCATGCTTTTGAAATTTTGAACCTTCTCAAAATAACCAAAATCCTATATCTTCATCAAACATAGTATTGATTCTGACCTTCTCACTTGGTGGCTATAGGTGTTAGAGACCATATGATTGTTCACTCTATGTTTGGGATTTCATATCCCACATACTTAACCTCCTTGATAACCTTTAATATTGACTCAAGGTCTCTCTAAACAATCTTTTCCTCCTTCATTAGGCTCAAGGTCTCATTAAATAATCTTGTCCTCCTCCATTCATGTTGAAATTGAATCTGCCCCTCAAACAGGCCTACAGATGCTTTGAGAAGGTTTTGGTTGTAGGTGAAATTTTTTAGACTATCTTAACATGCTAAAAATGGTTTATTATCTTCCTTAGTGGTCCATGAACCTATTCAAATCTTCCAAGTAGGTTTAAACATCCTTCATATCTCTATTAACATTCTAGCTTGAAAAAATGGATGATCTTCATTAGGCCTAACTATTTATAGAATTTGATCCTTGCACAAATTGGGCATAGTTTTAGGTCTTGAAATTGTTATAAATAGACTTATAATATCACTCTAATGCTATTACAATTTATTTAAGTTCTTTTTTAGTTCAAATCTCACCTCAAACACCTAAATCTCTCTTTGTTTGGATGTTTGATCTCACCTCTTGCTAGTATGGTCATAGGTGAATGTTGTTATGTCTTGTAAAAACTGAGACAATCCAAACATGGCATGTGGTATATGGAGTTCCTGATTTTCATTTATGAAATGATCTCCATAATTTCCAAAACCTCACTTGAATCTCAAACTCTCTATTTGGTCTTCATTAAATTGTTTTTGTCTTTATTCTTGGCTTATGGTCTTGTAGATATGATTATAGGCTTATAGGAATCTTATAAGACACATTTATCAATTTAAAACCAATTACTTATTGTTTTTCCATATATTGGCATACTTTAAGAGAGATTTTAAACCAAAACCTTCAATGAGATATCCTCTTTCTTTCCTTTCTAATGACTTCTATGAGAAACCCTTGACTACATTTTATCAGTTGTAGCTAATGATCTTGACTATGTATTTGATGGAGGTGAGGCTTCTTCATCATTATTAGGTATTTGATTCCTTTGGATGATTTTATTACCTTGAATTGGTGTTCAAACAAGTCCATTATCTTGCAAAAAACCTTGAATCCACCATTAAATCCATACTAATACCACTATCTAAGCCCCAAAAGGATGGTTTCAGGTGGCTATTTAAGGTGTTTAAGATGGCTACCTTGTATTGAGGTACCTTCTCAAGATTATTTAAAAATTTATGTCACTATACACTTTTATTTTCTTCAAAAAGACTCTAGTGACCTTCAACATTGAACTCTTACTTCATCTTCACTTCACTTATTAAAGCCAAACCATGATGGTTGTAGGTAACTATTCAACCTAAATATGACATTGGTATATATGGAGAATTAGAATGACTTAGTAATGACTCAAATTTTAATATTTAACCATTCAACTTTGAATATTAATGAAAACAAGGATTACCCCTTACTTTAAACAACACAAAAATACCTTAACTTCTTTGAATATGGAAATTGTAATGTTATTTCTCCATCAAAACTAACTCTTCATAATTGAAAACTTCTAAGGTTTTAATGTTATCTTAGATTGGTTGATGTGACATCATTTGGAATTATTGAACACTTTTATTGACATCCTAAAACCCATCAAAACTTCTTGTGACACCTACTCCATGTGATTGTTGTAGGTGGTGATTTGTCTATATCATTTGTCATCACTTGACCTACTAACCACTTTCATGAGCTACTAAAACTTCCATGATCTTATTTACCTTAGTTGATTGTCATGACATATTTTGTGTTCTATAATCCTTGACTTTTCTCTCAAGACCAATCTCTTACTTCATTAGCACTCTATTCTATATGACTATTGTAGGTGGTTGTTTGACCTTAACACCTACCAAGGCTTTCATGAAGGTGTTCACTTGATCACTCCATATAGTGCTAACTTGATGCTAGGATTATGTAGAGAGGTAAATTTAGTGTTATTAATGTTCACACATGCTCACTACTAGTCCAATTATCATAATATATAGGTCTGACTTACCAAGATCTAGAGATGAAGGTACACTACTAGACCTTAAAGTGTTCTTTGGTACCTTGAAAGAGTATGGCCTCTTAAACCTCATTTTAATTACTTTTGAAGAATAAATAACATATTATTTTTTCATGTATGCTTTTTAATATCATGATAACATCATGAGGTAATTTTTAATCTCTAAAACTCATTAACTAAGCTATACATTGTTGAAGAGACTAAAACGCCAAAACTATCTCAAAGGAGACTATGCTCAATCCAAAGGCATATGGATATTTTATTGGATTAATGAATAATGGAGTGACTTAATCATTATCTTGATAACCCCTAAAGATTAATTCACTTGCTTGATAAGCTAGGCCATGCTCCAAAACTAATCAAATGGACCATTCATAAGGATAACATAGGAAATAGGTTTTGTGCCACAAGTACATTATTATAAATATTTAACTAATGAAAAAAAATTATATGTCCTATTTTACCCTATAATGACTCCCATAAAACCATTCCTCTTCATTTAATTCTAAATTAAAGAAACAAAATAAAACATGGACCTTATTTGGATGAGTAGGCCATCTAGACACCCTTGCACTATTAACGATTGTTCATAAAGATTGGGAGATAAAATAGACAAAAAATACCACAAATTATAATTCCAATATGGTACCTATCACTTTATAAAATATTTTGGCCCAACGCTCTTTCTCCTGACCTTAATGAGTGAAAACTTGAGGCCCTCCTAGAGTTATCCAAGACTACACCAAAATAGTTTTTCAATAGCATGAAGAACCAAAATCTTGTTTATGAAATCCAACACTTGAGAAAGATTTTTTATGATTTAAATTACCTTTCCTTACCTATGTAAACCTTATAAATTTCTTGAAGCTCCATTAATGGGAGAAAACTTGTTGGATGCCTAGTTTGCAACCAATAGGCGTTCCTTACCTTTGTTGGTTCTTGTGATTGGATCTAACTTCATAGGATTAATATGGGATATTAGGGACACAATTTATGACTTCATATGATATATGATATTCTTTACTAATGAAAAACCTAAAAAATATATTCAACCAAGGCTCCAAAAGGCCCAAAACTACATCATTTTACTCCAAAACTCCTCTCCTGCACTCCAAATGGCTTGAAATGGCCTTAAACATGTCTAAATATGGGGAAAAAATGCCATAAATATATGGGAGGAAATCAAAACCAATTTGAATTCTCTAAAAAGTCACTTTTTCACTTGAAATTTCTTTTTAGAAGCTCCTTTAGTCATCTAATGCATTTTTAGGGTCTTTTGGGAAAATTAGCTTTGGTATACATCATTTTTGACTCATTAGAATCTCTAACACCTTTTAAAAATCTCCTTATTACACATGAATTTTCAAATACCTTAGAAACCAACTAGATCCTTCACTTGTAGTTCACAACCCATTTCTAGGCTTTTTCCTTAAAATCTCTAAATTCACCTTAAAAGTTGCTTAAAGTGGTTCAAAAGAGTATAAGGAGCATGATATAGGGATATGAATTTGGTATTATATTTCCACCATTGGATCATCCACTACACTATAACCTTACACAACTCCTCACACCACACCAAGACCTTATAGGATACTACACTACATCATCAAGTCAAGACTAGAAAGAGACTAGTCATGGAGGCAAAAGGTCACTGAATGATGTAGGAGAGTGGCCTGATACATATATGTACAATTTTTTATGTAAGCTAATTTTGGCCAATAGATAAACCATAACATGGTAAACAAACTATACAGGTTAATTATACACATGCAGTTTAGATAAGATTAATTGATCTTCCTATAATACCAATACTTTAGCATCCATTACATCATATGTATACTCAATTTCAATAGGAATTACCTACTACATCACATCCTAATCTAGTCTTAAAAGATAATATATGTGTTTTATAGTGACCACATACACATTCTCATGCCATATAGAATATTCCACAAGATACTATGGTTTATATATTACACAAAATATGAAATATCATATGGTCTATGATTACCATGATGGATATGTCACAATATGAAATCACTTCTTAGATTTGATATAGATATGTGTTACTACTCACCCACATTGGGTAAAATGTTCCATGATTGACCTAGGACCTACATCGGATTATCCTATTGATGTGATCATTAGTTAGCATGAATATAATTCAAATTCAAAAATACACAAAAAAAAAAATATGTCAAAAAAGACAAAATCAGGACCTATGCTTGACATGTGTTGCTAGTTTACATGATTCAATTATGACTTATTACATGCTTGATAGATTATATATCTATTTCTCTATGCACATTCATGTCACAATATATATGAGTGGTATGTATGACATATAATTTATATATGACATGGACATATAGATGTAGGGCATTCCTATTCCAAGGGGTTAACTTCCTACATTGGGAGCATGTTTACACTGGGGGCATATTGGTACATCTAAAAAATTTACATCTTTATATGACCAGTCCATTTATCATATTGAGTTATTTACACTAATTTATCTTAAATATACTACTTAGAGTGTTATATTATATGGCTATTATACCTTTACTATGTGTGATGATGACATACATTGATTGAGTAGATGAGCCTTGCTTATTTTATACATAATTTATGCTCTATGTGACATTGAGTGTATATTGTGTGAATATTTATTTGCATGTTAATTTCATAATAATTTTTTGAATATCTTATATGTATGACTATATGTATCTATGTGACCTTGGGTATTCATTTTGACCCCTTTTATTTTTTACTCTTTCTATGTGACTTTGTGTGGCATTATGTGACTCTTCATTTTTTGTATTACTCTTACTATGTGTGACACTATGTGTTATCATGTGTGTTTCTTTTATTATGTGTGTTATGGCCATGGCATTTGATGTGACTCTGTGTGCATACATATAATATTTTTAGTTGATATTATGATGTTATGATCTATAGCATGCATTCTTTTACTTCTGTGTAATGTCAGGATTCATATCAAACATCTTTTGTGTGGTTATTACATAGTTTTTATCATCATTACTATGATTACTATTAGTATGTTCCTTATTGATATATCTAATTGACATGAAACTTGTATGTCTTAAAATATCTAATTTTTATATGATAACATAATATAATCATGTTATCACATACTCAGCATACTTATATCTTTCTATATACATGATGTGTGTTATATTCAACACACCCCACCCTATATTTTTTCTCTGAAAAGTGGGGACCCCCTTTTTTTTGGAAATAATGAATATCTTATCTAGGTATCTATGTATTTTTTAGGATTATGATGGTTTTTATAAAATTGATGCTTTGAACATTGAATCATGTTGAGGCATATTTATTTCCATTTTGAAACACTTTTTCAAACTAACCTATTAATGAAAATATGGGAAGAATGGATTTGCATGACAAGAATTTAGATTGATTTACTTCAGAGTACTTAGTCTTCAACAAATTTAATTTTGGAAGTTTTCCTTTCAAAAACTCTCTTTAAAAGGATTATTTTTGAGAAATTTTATCACCAGCAACTTTCACTTCGAAAGGATTACTTTGGCAATTTTGGTCTATTAGAAGCTTTACTTTGGCAACTTTGTTTCAAAAGGTTTCTGATCAACATATTTTCACATTAGAATTTTTGACTAAATATTTTCATCAGAGGCTTTATTTCATAATATTCTTTTTGGAAACTTTCATTTTAGATATTTTTCATTAGAAGATTTATTTTGGAAAGATTCTCTTCTGTAACTTTCTCATCAGCAACTTTATTTTTGTAGACTTTTCATTTTGGGATATTTAATTTTAAATAATTAAATTTGGAAAGTTTCATTTCAAATATTTTATCATTGAAAGTGATCTCCTTGGGAACTTTATATGCAATTAATTTTAGCCAAAACACAACCTTCCCAAAGAGTACTTAGTCATCAATAAATTGTTTTTAAAACTTCATTTTAGAGACCTCATTTTGGAAATTTTATTTTAGATACTTCTCATTAGAAGATTCACTTTGGTAACTTTGGTCTTTTATAATTTTTATTTTGTCAACTTTGTTTTAGAAACTTTGGGATAAAATCTTTTGAGACCAATCTCTCTGAAGAACATTTTACTTTTTGGGTCTTTTGGCTCAAAGGTAAAGTTTGACTTTCCTTGACTGGACTACATAATGACACATGAAAAAAGATGGTAGGTAACATTGTGGCACCCTGAATGATAAGACATCGTATGTGGCATGTACACCAAGATAAGTTGGTCAAATTGAATGAACTTGACATGCTCATAGACATTGGTGATTAATGGCACACAAACTGAAAATCAATACAAAAAGCTATTAACATTGATCCCCCAACCAAGTTTACATCATTCCATCTTTGAGAGCTTGAGTAAACTACAAACTTAAGCAATCCTAAAATCCCTAATTGCTATCAGAGTGATTTTTTATCTATGAAATTCAATTTAATGTTTGATGCCATTTCCAAAAGCTTGAATCATACCAGTATTTTCCAAACCACCATAACATCATCCTCTAGGTCATATAAAGGAGCCATAAAACCATTCAAGTTCTATATCAAGAATTCCATAGAGTATTTGGACACAATATTTGATGCCACTATATTTTACGATCATTATCCAAATTACTTAGTATTATGGGAAGCTGTGGAAAACATAGACTCATTTTCACTTTAAAAAGACATCTCAATTGAGGATAAGTAACTAGTAAAGGACCTACTTCCATTCAATCTTCAATCCCTACATTATGCATTTATGAAGCTAAAGGTTGTATCATGCGTAGATTTACTATGAGGACTCTTCTTCAAAGGGATAATAATATATGGCAGATACCTTCACTATGTCAACAATAAAACATTATCGTATGTATTTCAAGGGATGCATTTAATAAGTATTTGAGTCTACCCATCCCAGATGTCAATTTTAATTTTTCATACTATCATTACATGGAAGAAGGATAATAATGTAGAGTGAGATCTATCAAGGTGGCTTCTCCTTGGGGAAATTTTCACTTTGAAAGAACATGTAAAGAACCCTATTCCCATCACTCAATTAAGAATGGGAATTCATGTGGGAATGGCACTAATAAATTGAATTTTTGGCCATGAAATCATATAATTTTTTCATTTGGAGTGGGTTCCTATACTAGAATTTCTAAGTACCTTAGAGCACACCTATGCTTTGGGGGAAGTAATCAGTGATCACCTCCAATAATAAATCTTGCATAAAGATAAGATGCCACTTAGAGTAAATTTATACGTGATGTCTTATTTATTAAATAAAGTCATGAGGA
This sequence comes from Torreya grandis, assembly GCA_037957365.1. Lineage (NCBI taxonomy): Eukaryota > Viridiplantae > Streptophyta > Pinopsida > Cupressales > Taxaceae > Torreya > Torreya grandis. Next base: position 1,101,599 of record JARHVA010001953.1, read on the forward strand.
TAGTGTACAAGCATAATGGAGTCCTATGGGATCCAAACCTAGACATTATTAAGAACAAACTGTATGACTATTATAGTTTTGTGCACATTTATTCATATGTAAGGAACATAGAAACGATTGTTGAGTATCTTTAATCTTAGGTTTGGATGGCCATCCATAGCCAAAATTTAGAAATAATTTCACCCAACATAGCCATAATACTTGACAATAATATAGGAAACTGCTAGATCTATCTGAGCTACATTATTATCATGGTGGTTGGCCACATGGTGGATCCTCTTCAGATCCCTAAGTTCATTTCAAATAAAGTAGTTAAGAAAAAAATTGTACACCAATATGGAATGACATTGATGAGTAATTAACAAATAAAAATAAGGATACATTCCATGTATCACATCACTATTGGGAGAATGTAATACATAATATGGAGGTAGTTCAAAGAAGCAAGAAATGCCCAGAAGGAATATGCATTGCCTACCTTCCCTCATAAAGATTTGGATCCTCATGGTAAGTTCTAGAAGAAAATTCAAACCCTTGGTCTTACTTACAAACATGAGCCAATGAATCATTATTTTTTTCCCTAAATGCTAAGGATGATGAAGAGGTGAAAGAAAGGGATAAAACTTTAGGATTGAGTGAGGACCTACTAAGGGTGATATAGGCTGAACACTCTCTCCCATTAGGCAAAGTAAAGTTTAGGATCTCACCTCCTGAAAGATGGAGATATTCCAATTTTTGGAGTGGTAGGCCATCATAGTAACTAGAAAGAGAGGGATAAGATCCCCAAATATCTCAATTCAAACCATAGGACTAATATTAGTTATTAGGTGAGGAACCACTCATTAGAGTGTAGGATGAGCAATAATAAGAAGAAAAAGTACTTGTCGTTATGTAAGTAGAAGAGGAATAAATGATCCTAGTTTAAACATCAATAGTTTAACTAATACAGATCAAGTTTGAGTTGGTTGAGGAGCTAACTCAAGGGATAAATAGTGCATATATGGAATAAGTTAGGATTATTTAGTTGGACTCCTCTGATAAAGAGGAAACAACAACTTTAATAACCCTAACACCCATCATTATTCCCCCTTTTCTTCCCCAATAAGCAATAGCTCCACAAGCTGGTAGAGCAACCAAGTGCTATTAAAGGAAGCTAAAAGGGGATAGACCATAGACCCCTCACACATACACACTCAAGAAATCACAGCCTTCACTATAAGGTGATCCAACATGGGGGTGGATGAGGAAGATTTTTAATATGCCAATATATTAGGCATATAAGCATTCAAAGGCAAGGCTCATCTCATTGGGGAACCATATAGTAAGGTTCCTTTCCTTATATCCCCTTTAGGCCTTTTTCCTTTGATTTCTTTACCTATAGTTTCTACCATCCCTCCACTAGTTGTTTCTAAAATCATTCATATTTTGTCACTTTATATAGGTTTCCTCTTTATGCAACCATCTACTAATGTTCCCAGTGCCACTTCAACTGATCCACCCTCCATTACTGTAGTTTCTTTTCCTTCCATCTCCACCCCATAAACCATAGCTTTGACCATTCTAGATATCATTCAATCCATCATTCCAATATTTTCTTCTTCTACTTAATTGGGTTCACCTTTTCCTTCCTTAACTCCAACCTCCACAACCGTAGTAGTAACCACCAAAAGGGATCCAAAGAAGCAACAAGACTTTGTTGTGCATACAGTGTCACATTTTGGAAATATAGACTGGTCTAAAATCATTTCGGTATCAATGCCCAACCCTTCCAATAAAATTGAGCCTAAGATTGAAGCATGTATAAGTGCAAGCTCAGCCACTATACCCTTAAAGCTTTCTCTGCTAGATTGGGCCAAGGATTTAGGATCCTCAACCTCTAAGAGGCCCAATCTAAATATCACTGAATTGTTGATAGTGAGATCACTATTTGATAAGGCTACAACATTAGTACATCAAGTAAGAAAGAGGAAAATTGAGGATAGATTTAGTAAAACTTTGATCATGGAGGAAAGGGAAGAGGTTTATTCTATTATCAAGAGATAAAATAAACAAAAGGGTTAGTCCCCATATATTGAGGACCTCAAGCCCTACATGGAGACCCATACAGAGGCAATTTTGGCCATATATAAAGGGACCAAAATGTCTAGACAATATCTCAAAGAGGAGTTATAAATTCAAAGAGAGTAAAAATAGGTAATTCAATTCCTCAAAGGAATTGAGTTAGATGTGTATACTTAGGCTGTATGAGATTATAGATTATATTCATTCTTTGAGAGTCAATTTGGCTTCCCATGTCAAATCTATAATTATATTATTCAAGCTTATCAAGGAGGATGAGAAAAATCTAAATTTTTTGGTACTGTATACCCTTAATAAGGCATTTAGCCATTTGGACTTGATGACCCCATTGGAAGGATCAAATGATTTGAATTTATCTTGAATAAGAACATAAGAGGCCTAGGATTGGGTATCATCCTCTAAAGCTTTTGTTAATAAATTGGCAGAGTAAGAGAAATGGGCCAAGTAAATCTTGACTAAACTCAATTTGAGAATAATTTGGGATAACAAAGGGAAGATGGTGACTTAGCCCACATTTGATCAAATTATTAAGCAAGCCTCTAATGGATTAAAATAGAGTCTAAAAGTTTTAATTTTATAGTACATCGAAGCTAAATTGAGCTCATCTAGGAAAATGGTGATAGAGGTAGAAGTCTTTTGATTGGTTTTAGAGCCACCAAAATAGAACATGCTAAGCTAATGAAATATATAATCAAGGTGACTAAGTTACATCTTTTGAAAATGCAACTAATTCGATCATATCACTAGCAAGAGCTAGATGCTAAGAATAAGGAAGCCTAACAAATGTCACCTACTAGTTATACTCCACATACAACACTAGAAAATATATTCACATTAGTTTCACCTCATACTACAGCTCCCATGGTAAATTCAACTCAATCAAAAAGTGCATCTCTGAGTACAACCCCAATTATTGCATTGTCAAGCATAGCTACAACTACTATTCTGATGACAATTCTGAAACACATTAAGCAAGGGCTAATTTAGTATGAAGGATAATTTTATATAATTTTTACATGTAGCAATTATAAATAAATAGTTAAGTCCTAGTTGTATTTATATTATAATTAATTGAATCATTTTTGTCATCATGAACATGCTATATGATAGAGATATCTATAAGTTATGAACATGTAACCAAGACTTACCATATAGTATTTTAAGATGTAAATGAAGTGCTCTAAATTTGGAGGATGAGGCGACCCCTTCCCCAAGTTCTTTATATACATGCATAACCATCTTTTCAAAGGGTCAAATTTTTGGATGAATATACAAGAAGAAATCAATAAATTGATTGTAATGTGACTATGTTTGTTCTTTATTTTTCCCTCACTGTGTTAATGAAGTTGGAGTTTTATTTTTCTATATGGATTCAATAACTATGATGTGCACCAATGCTATAGATGAATTTGATTATTGTATTAATGGATATTAGTCTTATCTATGTAATATCTTTAAATATTTATATATTTCATTGATTTATATAGTTAGTATAATTTAAATTGATAATCTAAAGTGTGTAGAGATATTTCCTTCGATATAGTCTTCTAGGTGTGAGTTATAGCTACCCTAGATAACTTATTGGTTTGAGCTGTAATCTTTTATATAAAAGTTTGAAATAGTATCCTAAAGAAGAGAAACCTTCATTTGATACCATTAATCATCTTATATCTATTATTTCAAGCTTCTAGCCATGTTTTTTCATGAGTGTGAAAAAGTTGTAAATAGTAAACATTGGTTCTTGAGATACTTGTCCACCAAAGAAATAGACTTAAAATTTCCATTTCAAAGATATAGAACCTTCTTTTATAACTTACCCTTCCTTCCTTTTTACATTATTTGAGATCTTCCCACCATAGGATAGTCTTCCACCCATCCAACTCACCTAGTGATTTATCCTTTTATTAGAATCCATGCATCCACCCACAAACCTAGTTAAACAAACTATAGGCTCAACCTACTATTCCACCACCTGATTATTTTAACCACATAATTTAAACTTGTGCTGTAGATTGGAACCTATTTCCATAGATATTCCAAAACATTATATGTTACCTCATTTAAAAATTCTCTAAGGTTTGCATAAAACCCGTATCAACAAAAGAGGAAAAAGATGGCACTAGAAGGATGGCACATGTTTGTTTTCCTAATAAATATAGGCCAATTATTATGGAGGCACCTGGGAGATTAAGAAGGTCTATTTACCAAGATATCCTTTTAGCTTCACCATTATCAAATTCTAGGAGACCTAAACCTATACCTATCATCCTTAAGATACATATAACCTAAACACCTTCCCTTGTAAGAAACATCCCACCTATCAACATTCTTATGGCCCAACCCTAGTTAATTGGATCCACCATTACCATCCCTAGGGACCAACATGACATACCAATAAATCTAGAGAATTATCTACATACCTTCTCCCCTCAAGTGGGAGGACAGTTGAAGAACATATGAAATCTTTGAAGTCCACCTTAAGATTAATGAATGTTATCCATGAGGATGTTACATGTAGACTTTTTCTATTTAATCTACAAGATTATTATTATGATTAGTATCTCAATTTGAAAACAAAAATACATTACCTCATGGAATGAGTGTCAAAATACATTCCTTGCATAATTTAGACAAGTTACTAATCCAAGTTTGGTATATCAGCTCTTTACTAGCATGAAAAGGGAACCTAATGAGTTAATTTGAGCCTTTAATGCAAGATTCTTGAAGATGCATGCTCAATTGAATGTTGTATTTAAGATAGATGATAATTTAATGTTTGATATATATAAGAATGCCATATTTTATATTATTTCAATATTCTTTTAAAGAGATGTCATTGCCAATACTTTAACTTTGGCATTCAAAGAAGCTATCAACATTGACAAGTAGCTCAATCCATAGCTTAGACCTTATAATCTAAGAGGTCAAGCATTTAATAATGGACTTCCATCCTTGAATAAAATTTCATGTGTGAATTATAACACTCCTACATTCAATTATAACTAGTTGTACACTCTACCTCCCATGACATAGTAGATAATGAATTAAAACTATAATTTATTAAACAATCAAACACAAAATAATAACCAATAGTATAATCATCATCAGGCTCATACCAACATCGCAATTTCTCAAGGTTATGACTCCAACAAATTTGAATTGGACTTTATACAAATAATGGTTCATAAGCTAAGAAATAATTTTTTGAGTATGCAGAATATGATGGGTAATACTAATAATAAAAATTACAATCAAAATTTTGCCTTTCCAAGATATAGTAGGTCCTTCAATAGGCCCACTAATAATGTAGAATAGAAATAGTCCAATAAGTTGTCATAAATCAATATCACAGAAATAACTTTGTTCAATTGGTTTAGGGTCCATAACACATCTCAGCATAGAGAGTTTTATTATATAGAGTTATATGTAGCCTTTAGAATCTTCTAAATAGAGATGATTAGACAAGACCAAATGATGAATCCTCCAAATCTCCATCATGAATCTAGCCCTTCTAGTTCATCTATGGTCTTTGAGACTTTTGAATCCTCCTTACCTAATGAAGATGACATTATCCTAGAGGATAATTCTGATAAAGTGAAAGCATTTTAGTAGTTCAATAAGAATAATTATAATATGAGTAACAAGAATCCATTTACTACTTCTACTCCAAATAATATGATTATCCCTCTAAATCCTAAATCTAATAATAATCCTCCTCCCCCTAAAGGGAATGATTAGCCTCAACATAGAGATTAATAGAATAAAAGAGGATACAATATTGTTGAGGATATGAAGAAAATTAAGGCTAACATCACTCTTCATGAACTAGCACAAATCACAACGTAAAAGGAGCTCTTATGGAAGTCCATCACAAGCATATTTTTTATAGAAAATTCCAAGACAACCAACATGAATGTTATATAAAAAAGCAATCCTAAAGTTCCCTTTTCTTACTGGCCATTCAAGAATTTGGAAAGAATATACATAATTGCCTAGTAGATTCTAGAGATTCAGAAATAGTAATTCCGAATTCCATTTGTCATAAGCTTGGTTTAACACTAAATCTATCCAAGAGAACCATGTCACATCTATACAAAATAGTAGTGCCTATATTGGGAGAACTTAATGATGTGATAATTTAGGTTGCCTCATAACCTAGAGTACATATGACTATCAACATATTGGTAAAGGATATTATTAAAGGGTATGGGTGGTTATTGAGTAAAGATTGGTCAAAAACATTAAATGGATACCTTTCCACAAATTTTTCACATAATTGGTTGCCTTGGAGAGGCATAGCCAACTAGATCAAGATCGATCAGGAGCCAAGAATGAAGCATACTATCATAGAGTAAAATACCACCAATGAAGAGGTAAGTTCTAAATATCCTAGTTTTAGAATTTACACATTTTCCATGAAACATGAAACACCAAACAAAATTCAAGGCCCTTCCCAATGATGGACCCTACATTTTGACAAAGAAAGATCCAAGAAAAGATCAGGTATCTATATCAAGTTGATCAATCCACATGGAGAGAAACTCTTGGCATAATAAGGCTCCAATTCCCATGCATCAACAATAGCGTAGAATACAAAACCTTGATTCTAGGATTATATTTTTCCCTCAAGAATAATGTCAAAGAATTCTTGGTATATGGAGATTCTAAACTTGTTGTTAACTAGGTTAGAAATAAATATCCATGTAAATTATCATATTTGAAAAAATAAAAGTATGGATTATGGGGTTTAATTGAATCATTTGATGATTTTAACATAATATCTATCCCAAATTGGCTACTTCAATAGAAAATTTGGCACCCTTACAAGAGTCAAAAATCTATAAGTTTTCCATTTAATTGGTACCATGTCCTTTAGTACCAGACAATGTTGAAATAATTCAAGTGTTTGATGATGACCAACAAATTATCTAGTTTTTTATAAATTCAAGATAATTTTAATCTTAAATAATCAATGATAAAGAAAGAAACCATTGGTTCCATGAAAGATTGGATGAATAAGGCATTATCCATATAAAAGAGAATTGCCTCCCATTGGGAATTGTCACCTTAGAAAGGACCTTCGATACATATCCTCATGCCTAATCATAGAGGTAGCTCAAGGTTAGTGAATCTAAATTTAGTTCATAAAATGTTGCTAATGAAAGGAATGCACACTTTTTCAATATTATCTTAAGTTGTACACCAAAATAAAGGCAAAATATTAAGGAAATGATTATCAAGTATAAATATGAAATTTCATGGACCTATGATGACTCAAGTATTTTAAATCCTAGAGTCCTCACCCTAAAACTCCACTCAATCTTGATCATAAACCATTTAGGCAAAGGTAGAGACCAATAAATCATATCTTAGAACCTTTAATTCAAAAAGAAGTAGAAAATTTTCTAATTTCTAGGATGGTTTTTCCTATTAGACATTCAACTTGGGTGGCCAATCTAGTTTTAGTTAGGAAAACAAGTGGCAAAATCAGACATTATGTAGACTTCAGCAATTTGAATAAAGCTTCAGATAATGATAATTACCCTTTTCCCTCCTTAGATGAGGCAATACAAACTATGAATAGATCTAAGATGATGTCTTTCTTGAAAATATTTTTAGGTTACAATCAAGGATTAATCAAATTAGAATATAGGATGAAAATAGCATCATTATGAAATGGGGAACATGTGCATATAATCAAATGTCATTGGATTTGATCAATGTTGGATCTACTTTCTAAATAGCAATGGATCATGCATTCTAGGGACTAATAGGGAAGTGTATAATTATATACATGGATAATATCACTATTTTTTTTAAAATAAAGTTTATCATATCAACTATCTTTAGTCTATTTTTGAAAGGTGCAATAAATTTGGAGTATCACTTAACACCAAGAAGAATACATTCAGCATTACAAAAGGCAAGATACTAGGCCACATTATTACTAAGGATGGGATTACTATTGACTTAGATAGGATTTAGGGGATTTCAAAAATTATGTTTATAAATAGTAAAAAGGATCTCATATCCTTCTTTGGAAAGATAAATTTTGTAAGGAAATTTATATCAGGATTTGCAGAGATTATAAAACCCCTAAACATAATGCTCAAATATAAAACCAAAGTGTATGGGACACTTGAATCTAAGAATTCATTCTAAGATATAAATAAGGCTATTTCACAAGCTTGGTATTGATAAGCCTCAATTTCACTAAAGACTTTTCCTTTTACTCATTTGTCTCATAACATACTATTGTTGTTGTACTTACATAGAAAAGGGAAGAAAGTGAACATCCTATCACATTTATGAGTACTAACTTGAAAGATGCAAAGCTTAAGTATTTCTTGATTGAAAAGTATATCTTCACTCTCATTAAAGTATTCAAAAAAATTAGACACTACATCCTCTGTAATAAGACCATCACCATATTACTAGATCCTACTATCAAGCTTACACTTGGATAGAATGAATTGGGGGAGTATAGAGGTAAACAAATGTCAAAATTATAGGAATTTAATATTGAAATTAAACCATCTGAGATCATCAGAGGGCATGGAATTGTCCAATTGATGACTAAACTAGACCCATGCATCACCATTAAAGAGGTTTTTTAGGCACATGTCTCCCAAGAAGATTGGTATTTATGTATTATTTAGTTCCTACTCATTAGAACCTGCCCCTAGGAACTCAATAGAGAGAGAAAGAGGGATTTAAGACTCAAGGCTCAAGGCTTCTCATTATATGATCAATAAATGAGTCCTATATAGAAATAATTATGAAGTCATTTATCTAAGATGTGTATCACATGAAGAATCTCAAAAAAAATTAGAAAATCTGCATCAAAATATAGGCAGTGACCATTCATTAAGCAATACTATAGCCCCTAAAATACTCACAATGGGTTATTACTGGTTGATGGTTTTCAAGGATTCTCATTTTCATATAAGTACATGTCGTGAATGCTAGGTTTTCGTAAAGAAAGAGCTACATGAAATAAATTTTCTATAGCCTGTGATTGAAGGTAGGTCATTCACCCAATGGGGCTTAGACTTCATTGGTGTAATAAACCCAAATTCCTTAGTTGGACACAGGTTTGTGCTCACTACTATAGATTATTACACTAGATGGACTGAGGCAATAGCCACCAAGAACTCTAAAGCCTAAGATGTAATTAGTTTTATTGAAGAACATATCACAACCAAGTTTAGCACCCTTATGTTTTTGGTTTGTGATAATGGGATAGCATTTTAATTAGTTGAGTTCATTAAATGGGCCCATGATAATCAAATTATAATTAGATCATCCTCCAATCACTACCCATAGGGGAATGAATTAGTTGAGTCAACTAACAAGAACCTCATAGACATTATCAAGAAGTTAGTTATAGATAAACATAGGGAATGGTACCTCTTACTAAAATATGCACTCTGGGAAGATTGGACTAGGTATAAATAGGCCCTTAAAGCTTCACCATATCTACTAGTTTATAGGAAATATCCATTATTCATAATCATGCTAAAATTACTGATATATCAATTTATTCAAGAATACATGGATTTTAATGAAAAAATAAAGTCTATATTTTTGGATATCATCAAAGGGATAAAGCATTGTAAAGCTTAAAAAAACATCAAGATGTGGTCAAGAGATGGTTTAATAAGAGAGCAAAATTTAAAGCATTCAATATCTTTGACTTGGACTTACTATGAGACAAATCCCATGAGAAAAGGAAATACATGACAATTTTACCCTATTTTGTATTGTACCATATCAAATTTCAGAAATCTTGAGTAATAATGGATTTCATTTGAAGCATCTTCAAGGTAATGATCTAACATATCTAGTTAATAGATAATTTTTGAATCATTAATATTGTCACCAAATATTACACCTTAGAAGAGGGTGTTCAAGCCTATTTCAAATTTGGGAAATGTGGGAACACTTCCATGTGTGTGGGTGTACCTATAGTGAAGTGAGCTTCTAGATTTAAGGGATAACTCCTTGAATGTATCTTGAAATGCTCACACCTACTAAACTAATTATTTATGGAAAAAAGAGTTATAAGTTACATAAAATGAATCTAATATAAGGGGGTGATACGCCAATATGTTTTCCATATGACCATCATACTATACTACAATAAGAAATAGGGCATACAAACTAACTTCCAAGTCCTATGGATTCTAACATGAGTATTTCAATATGAAGGTGAGATGCATGAAATATATCAAAGGTAAGTGAACCATAGGCTAGTTGAAGACACTAAGGCTCAGTTTAAAATTAAAATATAGTCTCATACACTTGAAAACACTTCATATGACCTATTAGAATAGGAACTCTTGCACAAATATGAAATGATAAGGGAAGAAAAGATAAATAATTATCACTTTGCATCACCATACATCACTTGCACACTTAGACAAGTATTTAACAACTCAAAACCATATTTGCATTAATTTTAAAAGCAAAATATGGCATCATTATAGTAATGATTCACCATACATAGAGTGGAATTATATTACAAAGGCCAAAATGATAGCTACTTATAGAATTTCAGATAGAGGAGAAAAGAAATAAATTCAAGAGTCACTGAAACACCTGTCTAGGCATGAGAACTAGTTAAGTTGTAGGTGAAATTAAGTGTGAAATAGACCATGAATTCCTCTTAATAAAAATTTCCATATAATTCATGAAAAACTTTCTAAAATGTTGTAGAGATTCTTCAGTTAGCCTTCATGAAACTATTTTTGTAATGGATCATCTCTCGGGCACTTGAAACTGAGCTAGGAAAGTTGGCATATATGTTATGATAGTCAAAGACATTTTTTGAACTACTATCTTTTGGACATTTAAATTTACCATATTCATTCACTCATTACTTCCCTAGACTTCATTCTTTACATCTGGCAATCATTATTCATCTTTAGTCTTTAATTGAGCTTTCATGGTGACATATGAGTTTGAAGAGCTTGCTTTACTATAGATTCATTTGATCCTACATATTCACCCATGTGGAATTCCTTGTCACATTTATCATTATATTTTATACTTTTCTCTATCATCATTAAAAATTATATCCCATCTTGTCCATCTGGAGTCTAGTTGAATTTACCTAGTTAACCCTACCTAGAGTTTCTCTGCTTTGACTTTCGATGTTGGCCATCGATCACTAACCTGAGGTCCTAAGATCATGCCATCTATCAATTTTGTATTTTATCTAATATTCTTGACCTTTGACTCTTTTTCACACCATTGGATCTATTTTTATGATTTAATGTGAGTCATAGATCATGATCTAGTTGCTTGAATGTGATTTGATCCTAAGATTCATTAGTATTTTGACTTTGCTCACAATGTTGGATCTAGATGTATGTTCAAATAATAATCATTGATTTACTAGGTTCCACTATTTAAACTCAAATGGATATTCACCATGGTTGAAATTTGACATTTGCACTCCTATCATTTGATATGTATGTAACTATATTTAACATTTGTATAACCATAAAAAATTTACCCCCAATGATTATTTGTTATAACTTAAGTTTGACATTTGCATGACTATCAATGATTTTTTTGAGATCTTCAATGACATCTACATGACCATCACTTTTTGAATGCCAATTATTTTTTTCCTAGGCTCATTTTTTATGTTTGTGTGAACATCATACTCTACTAGATTAACTTTCTCAAAATAATTCAATTCTATCAGAGCTTTTATTGTGCTTAATTTCCTCAATCTATTTGTCTTTGGGAAAATTTCCCCATAATAATGATGGATTTAAACTTTTTACATCAATAAATTTTCTAAACAAGTCCCCAACACTTAGCCAAAAAATTGGAAACAATTACACCAAAATAAATATTAGCACTTAGCTTGAATACTCAAAGGAATTTGTAATTTAAATAAAATGGAAAATTTTCCCAAGTACCAAACAAGTCTTTAAGTCTATAGGTTCTTTTGGATTTGTTCTAAGAGCTATCGCTTGATCTTTAAAAACTCAAATGAACTTTTGAGACTTGTGAAAACATGTTCCATGATTTGACTACTTGAACATTGTGAAAACTTACCACTTCAATATATGACTCTAAAATGACCTCCAAGATATTAAATGACACAAGGATTAAATTTAATCATCACCAAACTTTAAAAAAAATGCAATATGACATCAAATAGGACTTTGTGACACCCTATAACATTATAATCAGCCCCTAATTAATATTTTGACTATAGGGGGTTGATCCTTTTTGACTTATGGTAAAAATGGTCAAAATGCTTGGTGATTTCCCAAGGATAGCATGCTTGCTATACCATGACCAGTTTCCTAATCCTATCCATTGAGATATGGAGTCACATGTATAGCTTTGTTGACACATAAATGCCTTTGACAACACACAACAATTGGAAATAATAAAGATAAAACACAAAGTAGAAACAAACATATGTTCAACTAGAATATTTAGGAAACATAACACACACAATAGAAATAAAACACACACCTAATATACTATTTAAAAAACTAGATTTTACCACTCAATATTAAGGTTTTAGATGTATCCCATTCATAAGGATAGATAGATCTTCTCCATTCATCCATGATAACTAGAAAGAATTGATTTTCTTGCACTTGAGGATGGCATATGGTCCACTCCATAGGGTGTCAAATTTTTTATGTCTACCTGGTTATGCTCTATCTTCATCCCATTTAAATACTATTTCACCTTCTTGAAATGATCTTGGAATTGTTTTATTATCAAAATACCTCTTTGTTAGTACTTGATGATGATCCATAGCTTGATGAGATTTATATCTAGTTTCATGTACTCCATTAATTCTATAAATCTCACCTCCATTAGATTGTTTACAAGTAAATCTAACTAATGTGACAAGCCCTATTGACCTCTTGAGATTTATCCTATCAACCCATAAATCTATCTTTAGTTTGGTGTGCCAAGCCCTCTGATTATGCTCCAAGATTATCTTGATGATTCTGATCAAATTATTATTAGTTAACTCAACCAACCCATTACCTTGAGGATAATAGTTGGATAAGGTGCTCATAAATATTCCATTACTATTTACCTAATCAGCTATCTTATCACCCATAAAATCAAGATCATTATCTAAAATAATAGTATAAGGAGTGCCAAACCTTGTTATGATGCTCTCATAGAACTCTAAGATAGCATTCTTAATAGCTTCCTTTAATGTTACTACCTCAACCCATCTTTTATAATAGTCAGTTGTTGTGAGTATCCATTTATAACTAGCACTTGATGGGATATTTATCATACTAATGAAATCAAGACCCTATTGCATGAAATGTTGATCAACTTGGATAGGATTCAAAGGAAGATTTTCAATCTTCTATTTTCCTATAAATAAAGAACATTATACACACATTCTCACCCAAGCATGGCAATCTTTGAAAAGGCTAGGCCAAAAATAGACTACCCTCATGATCTTGATAGTTGTGGTTCTTGGAGAGAAATGACCTCATACTATCCCATCATGAAACTTCTTGAGAAACACCCCAAAATGATCATTATCAATGCATCTCAATAGCACACCATTATGTCCCTCCTAAAAATCACACCATCCATAAGATAAAAGGGAATAGAATTTAATCTAAAATATCTCCTTTTTGATCTACTCATATTATTAGGATACTCACCATTTTGAAGAAATTTGATCACAACTTGTGTCCAAATCTATATATGCAAGGAACCAGTTGGTTGGGAGTAATCATGATTGACTGTAACCTCTTCTTTTGACTCATGAAAATATGAAGCTAAGTGTTCATAAATGCCTCTACCTCTTACCAATTTTTTTACTTTGATATCAACATGATATTTTATTACCTTAGTGATCCACCTTACTTTCTTCTCACTAAGGTCTATGCTCAAATTAAATTCCTTGGTACTAGGGTGAAAAACCATAACATGAATTTTATTATTTGAAACCATATACATGAACTTCTTTAATCCCCTTAAAATATTGAGGAATTGTTTCTTACAAAGGTGAACTTGACTTTATAATCCTCTAAACCTTGACTAAAGAATGCAATAGGCTGCTCTACACCCTCATCATTCTTTTGCATTAACATTGCTGAGATAGTATCAAGGTTAGGAAATGAATACAACATAAAGTATTTATCAAAGTTAGGATTCACAAGAGTATGATCTTGTGAAATTTATTTCTTAATGGCTTCAAAACTATTCTTACCTTCTTTAGTCTAGGAAAAGACTTGATTCTTTCTGAGCATGGATGTGATAGGTTTCACCAAAGATGCAAACATGAGCATGAACCTTCTTAAAAAATTATATTTCATAAGAAAATTTGGATACCTTTCTTATTCAAGGTAAATTATAGGCCAAGAATAACCTCTATCCCTTTAGGATCAACAACCAAACCATCTTTGGAAATAACGTATCCCAAGAGATTACCTTCATGGATAGCAAAGATGCATTTATTTAGATTAAGAGATACTCCATACTACCTACATATTTTAAACACTTATCTCAAGTGTTTCATATGTTCAATAACATCTTTATAAAACACTATTATATCATCTAGATAAACCAACAACATCTCATCAATCAAACCTTTGAGGGCCATGTCCATTGCTCTTTGAAAGGTAAGTACCAGCATTTGACAAACCAAATGGCATATTTTTATAAGAAAAATTCCCCCATTTAGTGGTAAATTCTATCTTAAACTAATCATATTAATTGACTCAAATCTGATTATAACTTGAGTATCCATCTAGAAGAGAGAAACATTGAGAACATAAAACAATCTATAAAATCTGCTCCATTGAGGGTAAAGGATAGTGATCTTTGAGTGACACCCTATTAATATCCTTGAAGTCCACACAAAGTCTTATCTCCCCATTATTATTTATAATAGGAACAATATTAGCTACCAATGTTTAATTTTTGATAGGAAATATTATTTTAGATTCAAGGACTTTAGTGAGCTCTAACCTCATGATTTGCTCAACCTTGGGATTAATGGGTCTTTATTTCTATCTAATCAGTTTAACTCTAGGTTAAAACATAATAGTTTGGTGTGTTAGGATAGAATAAAATAATTTTAGGTCCTTATAATCCCAAGAAAATATGTCATGAAACTCTCTACACAAATCAATGAATGCTTGCTTTTCTAATGTAGAACATACCTTGCCTAGTTTGAGGGGTCTATCTTTAAAGATCAAGACTCTTTCATAATTATCTTCTTTTATAGACATACTCACCTTTTATTTTTTATTTTATATCATTATCATTGAAGATAATTTCTAAGGTCACCAAACCCTTAGGTATCTTATTTATCCTTAGCTACATAATCTAGTCAACCAATTATTCTTGGAGTCTCCTTTGATTCCTTGAGGATAACTCAGCTTCATTTTACATGAAGCATGTAATGTGTTTTTCACTATAAAAAACTTATCAAGACACTTCATTATTAGGTATATAAGGATTAATAATGATCTTAATGTGATATTTTATCCCCTCTTTTTTTATGTAAGTTAGAGTATCAAATTGAGCTCATATG
Organism: Torreya grandis; assembly: GCA_037957365.1. Lineage (NCBI taxonomy): Eukaryota > Viridiplantae > Streptophyta > Pinopsida > Cupressales > Taxaceae > Torreya > Torreya grandis. Next base: position 1,117,236 of record JARHVA010001953.1, read on the forward strand.
GCAACTAGTCTATCAACATTATTATTCTACTCCCTTAGGATTGATTGTATGTTGAATGCATTGAAGTATTCATTAAAATACCGTACCCTATGCTTCTATTAATTTATCAAATGATAATTGGAATCAAACACATTCCTAAATTCATGCCCAACCAATTCATTATCTCCATATACATGTAAGTTCTTGATTCTTTTTCTCCTTGCCCATTGAAGGCCATGAATTAAACATTCATACTCAGCCACATTATAATTACAACTAAAATGGAATATATATGAAGCATAATATTTTTTTTTGGATGGACATAAAAGAATAACCCTAGATCTTACACCAATTTTACTTCTTGAACCATCAAAAAACATTTTCCACATCTCATCTTCTTCACCCTCTCCTTTGGAAAGTAGACATGTTGGTATTCCTTCTTCATATATAAAATACACTTTTAGATCAATTTCCTCCATGAGAGAATAATGGTAATGATCATTATTTTTAGTACCATATTCATTAATAAAAAAATATTCAATGCCTTCAATCTTGGAGGAAGTACAATCATCTACAATATAATCCTTTTCTTCATGAACAACATAATTTAAATTAGAACTTGTCTCAATGTAAGGTTCTATATGAAACATTACAAGATATTGTGTCCTAATTGTCACCTTGGTCCCATAATTTGTCTTTAATTCCAATAAATACCAATTAACTAAGAGATATCTACAAATCTTGGTAATAAATTCCCTTGAAAGGAAGATTACAAAGTGAGTTGGGAGGTCGACAACAACTATGTCTGACAAGATAAGAAAACTAAGACAATCATGCAAGAAAACCTTCAAGTTTTTTATAAATCATATCATCTTGGTAGGTGTACCATATATTTATAAAACTCCTTTACTATGAGGCTCATAATTCAAAACTAGTTATTATCTACCACTTTGGGCATGACTGAAGTTGAAGTTCCACTATCAATTATGTAATTATGGACCATCTTGTCACCCACAATGAGACTGAGATAGAATGAAGGAGGTTTATTATCTCTTTTGGATTGTTCAAAAATGGTATTAGGGACACTTTCAAGTACAACATGACTTCTACTTTGATTTGAAGGAGGGACACTAGTAGGGATAGTAGATAACAATTTTTGTAGGAGCTCTTTTTTACCAAGCATATGCAAAACATCCCAAAGGTAAATGGATGTTTTATTACTCTTAAATGAATATAAAATATTTAAATAAGTCAAACCTACTTTCTCTTTGATTATTGGAGGCAAGAAAGTGCTTAGATCCTAAGGATTTGGAGTGCCTTGAGTAGTCCTTCTAAAGCTCTGATTTGGAAGATGTGCAGAGTTAATTGAAGATATCGCACCTACATCCATACCTTATTACTTCATATGAGGATTTAATGAGCCATTATACACCTTATTATCACCACATAAATACTTTATTTTATCTCTAGTTTTATTTATAATTGAGTTTCCTTAATTAATCACAAAATCATCCTTGACTAAGAAGTTGGTGAAGATCTCTTCCTGAGGTCATCCACCTTCACTTGTCTACATCATAACCTCAACCTCAAAAAATATGAGAGGATTAACTTCTCCTTGAGTAATAATATCTTCCTCTCCACTTTGTTAGTATCCATAAATTGGTCCTTTTACCAATTTTCACCTTGCACCAATTTACTATGAATAGGTACCATATCTCTTGCATTGGTGGTAGAGTTTTAGGATTGTATGCATTAGTAGGCCTATTGGGATTAGGATGTAATTTACCTCTTCCTCTTCTATATTTTTAACCATATTATTTTTGATAGGGGTAAGTATTATAATAGGCACCTTGTTGTATATTATATTTCCTATTTTGATCCTCTAAGGCTAGGAACTTTGCTTTCCAATCAACATTATTTTATATCTACATATGAGAAACCTTAGTTTTGGTAGTATCATTAGGAAATTGGGCTACATATAGAGTACTAGAAAAAGTATGAGATAATGGAGACACAGACACTTTAGGTGGAAATATTCTAGCTTGGATGAGATTATTTTCACCTTTGATAGCAAGCTTGTATACCTCAAGGAGGGTGGAACCACCCATGGATTGAAGCATGACAATAATTTTAGTATTAATATCTCTCAAATAGGTTAGGAACACAAAGTTGGGAGGTGGCCTCATAGAAGGAGGAAGTCTATTCCAAGTCTTTTGGAACCTCTTGTTAAAATCATACATTATTTATTTAGATCCTATTTTGATCACATTAAGTTGGTGTATGAGAGAGTCATGGTCACTCTAATTTCCAAATATTGAGTTCAATAACACTCTAAATTCATCCCATGTCATGATGCATCCACCTTCTAGATTCCTATACCAATCAAGAGCCTTCCCTATAAGGGACATGGAAAGGATTATAATGGCAATGTTCTCTTGAGTGATATTGTGTAATATATAAAATTTGGAGACATCTCTAATATATTAACTTATTGTAACATGACTCTCACCATTGAATATAGGCACACCTTTTGTGGAATTAAGAGGAATGGCATCATATGCTTGAATGTGAATTGGATTTTCTATATTGAAGGTAGGAAAAGTATGAGGTATAGTTTTATTCTTAAATATCTTCAATTTATTCAAATTTTTCACTCTCTTGACTTCCCTCACTATAAAAATCCTCTTGATCTTCAAAGTGCAAATTAAGATGAGTATATTGAACTCCAAGGAGAAGTTCAGGTTAAAAGAGTGGGTTAATGGGGTTGAGAACTCCCCTAGATGATGACCTAGTGACAACCATGAATTATGAGAGAAATTTTAAAATAATATAATGGCCTTAAACTAGATATACCTTGATGGAGTCACAAAATTTTGAGTAACACACTAATTTGTAGTTGATATTATCAAGACCAGCATCAACCTTGATAAGTTATCTTGAAGACACGATCCCACTAGGCATGTTGTAACTATTGACATCAAATATTTCACCATAGAAGAGGTTGTTCAAGCCTCTTATATTTTTTGGAAACATGGGAACACTTTTAGGTATGTGGGTGTACTTATAGTGGAAGTGAGCCTCTAGATTTAAGGGCTAGCTCCCTGAATGTATCTTGAAATGCTCACACCTACTTAACTAGTTTATTATGGGGAAAATATTTATAAATTACATGAAATAAACCTAATATAAGGTGGTGATACACAAATATGTTTTATATATGACCATTATACTTTCCTGCACTAATAAATAAGGCATACCAACTAACTTCCAAGTCCTATGGATTTTAACATGAGTATTTCAATATGAAGGTGAGATGCATGAAATATATCCAAGGTAAGTGAACCATAGGCTATTTTTAGACACTAAGGGTCATTTTAAACTTAAAATATAGGCTCATACACTTGACAACACTTCATATGACCTATTAGAATAAGAAGTCTTACACAAAGATGAAAGGATAAGGGAAAAAAGGATATAGAATTATCACTTTGCATCACCATACATCACTTTCACACTTAGATAGTTGTTTAAGAACTCAAAAATAGATTTGAATTAATTTTAAAAGGCAAAATATGACATCATTCTAGTAGGTATTTGCTATACATTGAGTGGAATTAGATTACAAAGGCCAAAATGATAGCTACTTATAGAACTTTAGAGAGAGGAGAAAAGAAAGAAGTTCAAGAGTCATTAGAATACATGTCCAGGCATGAGAATTAGTTACATTTCAAGTGAAACTAAGTGTGAAATAGACCATGAATGCTTATTAAGATAAATTTCCATATAAATCATGAAAAAATCTCTAATATAGTTTTGAGATTCTTTAGCTAGCCTTTGTGAAACTATTTTCATCATGGATCATATCTCAAGCACTTGAAACTAAGCTAGGAGAGTCGACACATATGCTATGATATTCATAGACATTTTTTTAACTACTCACTATCTTTTGTACATCTACATTTATCATCTACATTCACTTATTACTTTCTTAGACTTTGGTCTTTATATCTAGCAATCACTATTCATGTTTAGTCTTTGACTAAGCTTTCATGGTAGCATATGAGGTCAAAAAGCTTGATTTTCTATAGATTCCTTTTATCCTACATAGTCACCCTTGTGTCATTCCTTGCCATATTCCTCATTATATTTTAGAATTTGATCTATCATCATTTGAACACATATCTCATCTTGTCTATTTGGATTTCAATCAAATTTACCCAATCGACCCCACCTAGAGTTTCTCTACTTTGAATTTTAGTGTTGGCCATTGATCATAGACCTAGGGTCCTAAGATCATGACATATATCATTATTGAATTTGATCTAAGTTCTTAACCTTTAACTCTTGCTCACACCATTGGATCTATTTTAATAATTGAAGGTGAGTCATAGATCATGATATAGTTACTCAAACATGATTTAATCCCAAGATTTATTGATATTTTGACTCTACTCACACCATTAGATTTGGATGTATGCTCAAATGCCAACCATTGATCTGCTGGGACCCACTATTTGAACTCAAATGGCCATTTATTGTGGCTAAAATTAGACATCTACACTCCTATCATTTGATGTCTATGCAACTATATTTGATGTCTACATAACCATCAAAATTTTACCCCCAATGATTATTTACCATGACTTAAATTTGATTTCCATGTGATCATCAATGATTTCTATAATACCTTCAATGATGTCTACATGACCATCACTTTTTAAATGCCAATGATTTTTTTCTTGGGCTCATTTTTTATGTTTACATGAATGTCATACTCTACTAGATCAACTTTTCCAAAATAATTCTATTCTATCAAAGATTTTGTTGTGGGTAATTTCCTTTGGATCTTTGTCTTCAAGATAATTTCCCTACAATAATGATGGCTTTAGAATTTTTACATTAGCCAATTTTCCCAACAAGTCCTCAACACTTAACCAAAAAACCAAAAATAATTGCACCAAAAGAATTATTAGCACTTAGCCTAAATACCTAAAGGAATTTTTACATTACCAAATAAAATGGTAAAATTTAAAGTACTAAATAAGTATTTAAGTCTAAAGGTTCTTTTGGATTTATTCTAGCAAGTATCACTTGATCATTGAAAGTTCAAATGAACTTTTGAGACCTATGAAAACATGTTCCATGCTTTGACTGCTTGAACCCTATGAAAACCTGCCACTTCCATAAATGACTCTAAAATGACCCCCATGACATCAAATGACACAAGTATTAAATTTAATCATGAACAAAGTTTAAAAAACATGTGATATGGCATCAAATATGACTATGCAACACCCTATGATGTTATAATCAGCCCCTATTAAAGATTTTGACTATAGGGGTTGATCCATTTTAACTTGTGGTAAAAATGGTCAATAATTACTTCATATCTACCCCATTTGGAGATTTATATGAATAAAAATATACATTCTAGTATATGTAATAGTAGATTATATTTGTTTTATTAGCTAGTTTCCTACTTTTACTAATTTATTTTTATTAGACTAGTTCATGTTTTCTATATTAGCCTTTTTACTTTCAACAATTTTCTTGTTTTCTAGATATATTTTTTTTAATTCATGATGGTCAAATTTTGGTCAATATTGGTATAATAAAACATAGTTTGAGGTTTTTTGAATCCAACCCTAATCAATGGGTAATGCATACTTTAGTTTAGAATTCTTAATTCAGGTAAGCAATGAGAGAGTTAGCCATAAATATGTCCTAAATCTAATGATTTCATTAGGTATGTGAAATTTTCTCCCATAATTTTGTGTAAATTTAGAAAAATCTCCTTGTCCCCTTGGGTCTAATGCACATAAAACATTAATACTTTTATAAGGTAATAATTATGGACCTGGCAAGAGTTGGTGGGGACATTTTGATTAAACCACAACTTTAATAAGACCAACTCATTATGGTCACCTTTTCCCTCATTCAAAAATCAAAGCAAAGAAAAGTAAAATTAAAAAAAAGGCATAATCCAAAAGTCCAAAATAAAATCAAAAAAGGATTCAAATCCTACATGATGAAATAAGATCAATGTATCATGCATCATGAATAAAAAAGGAATAGGTTATCAAAGGTATCTCTATCAAGGTTATAGATGCCTATTTGGTAGATAAGCAATGTCCTAGCTCCCTATTTATACACCTAACACCCAATCAAAGTGAAACCTATGTCTCACCCCATGTCTTTGCCTAAAAAACTTGAGACAAGATAAATAACAACACTTTTCACACACATATCCAAGTTTTAAGTAAAGTCATTATGTTACATATGATTATTAAGAATCTCTTTTCATTTTATATATTATTAAATGGAAGGTTTGTTTCATAAATATTCTCTTCAACAACTTCCTCATTAGTAAATTTTTTTTTGAGACTTTTCATTTTGGGAGCTTTCAGTTTAGAGACTTCACTTTGGGAAGTTTCATTTTGGAGACTTTTTCATTGGAAGCATTCTCCTCAAGAACTTTCTATGCAATTAATTTCACCCAAAACATAACCTTCCTGAAGATTACTTAGTCATCGGTAACTTTATTTTGACAACTTCACTTTGAATGCTTCATTTTAGAAAATTTATTTCAAAGACTTTTCATTGGAAGATTCCCTTTGACAACTTTGGTCTTCAACAAGTTTTGTTTTGACAAATTTATTTCAAAAACTTTGAGATAAAATATTTCAAGACCAATCTCTCCAAATAACATTTTGATTTTTAGGTATTTTGGAATAAAGGTAAATTTTGATTTCCCTTGACTAGACTATAAAATAACACATGGAAAAAGATGTAAGGTAACATTGTGTCACCCTGAATGACAAGACATCCTATGTGGCATTTACACTAGGACAAGGTGGTCGAATTAAAATTGAATGAAGGTGATAAGCTCATAGATGTTGTAAATTAATAGCACATGAACTAGAAATCAATACAAAAAGCTATTAAAATTGAGCCCCCATCCAAGTTTACATCATTCTATCTTTGAGAGATTGAGTAAACTTTAGCCTTAAGTGATCCTAAAATCCTTAATTGCTATTAGAGTGATTTGCTATCCACAAAACTTAGTTTAGTGTTTGATGCCATTTCCAAAATGTTGAATCATACCATTATTTTCCAAACCACCATAGCATCATCCTCTAAGTCATATAAAGGATCACTAGTACCATCCAAGTTCTCTATCAAGGAATCCATAGAGTATTTGGACAGTTTTTGATGCCACTATATTCGATGGTCATTATCCAAATTACTCAAAATTATGGGAAGCTATGGAAAATATAGACTCCTTTTTATCTCAAAGAAGACATCTCAACTGAGGATAAGCATATAGTGAAGGACTTAATTTCATTCAAACATTAATCCTTATATTATGTAGTTGATGTTGGCCATTTTTCGGCCCACATACCAAGTTTTTGCTTAGATGAATAAGCTAAGTAGAATTCTAAATCTTGAAGGTCAAAAAATAGTTTCATGAACAAGTCTAGAAGGGATTATAGACCTTAAAAAGCTAAGTACAAAGCCTTATGGGTTAAGTCTTTACTTTGGAATTATTTCAGCCTTTTCTTTGCTAAGAGAGTTCTTTTGGGATCCTTTTTTGGCTAAGTGTTGAATTATTTTGGAAAAGTTATCTGAGACAAAGTTTCTAAGGGGATAATTCTTTTCAAAAAAATGTCTGAAGCAAAAGACAAAGATTGAATTCTTTCAGAGAAATTGTTCCACAACAATTTCCCTGAAGACCTATTTTCTTTTGGGAGATTTGTTTTGGGTCTTTTTCGCTAAGTATCAGGAATTATTTTGGACATTTTATCTAAAACAAAAGGCCCAAAGGATTTTTCTCTTGGAAAGTGTACCAATAAAAAAAATTTAAAGATATATTTTTCAAATTAAAGTGGCCAAGACAATTTTCTCAAAGGGATTTTCTCTAGAACATGGTCCGATACAAAATTTCCAAAGGGCATTTTTCAATTCTTTCAAAGGCAACTTTCAAAGAATCCAAGGGACCACTTACATTTTTTTTGAAAGGCACTTAGCAAAAAGTCTGAAGGTAATTTTTTTATAAAATTTCCCAAGGACAAAGAACTAAAAGGTATTTTATAAAAGGTTGAAGGAAAAAATTATAAAGGAATTCCTTCAAAAGAAATTTCTTTGGGAAGAAGTGCCAAAATAAAAAACCTGAGAGACCATTTCCCAAATGCCTAAGGGCACTTTTCTTGAAAAAAAAAGGACCTTTTCAAGTTTTGAAGGGCCAAAACACTTTTTTTGAAGAGTCATTTCCATGCCAAAGTGTCTTATGTAGCAATTTTGAAGGGTATCTTTTGAGGAAGTGGACCTTTGTAAAAGTCCCAAAGACTTTTTCTTTCAAGAAAGTGGTTGAAGCAAATTTGTTTGAAAGGTCTTTTCCAAAAAAATCTGATGGTTCATCTCAAATAACCAAAGGAAATTTACAAAAGTTCTAAAGGATACTTTCCCTTTGGAAAGGGGCATTTACAAAGTGGCTGAAAGATACCTTTCCTTAAAAAAGGGCACTTCTCCAAAGGACTTTTCAAAATATAAAGGGTCTTTCTCAAAAATTCCAAAGTTTAATTCCTTCAGGAAAAAAGTTTGTAGAGAATTTTCAAGCAAATTATCCAAAAGAAGAAGGCCCATAGGAAAGTGTCTAAAGGAAACATGACATTCACACCAATGTCAAAGTTTAAGCTCATAAAATAGCCATTGGATTTCAAATATCCCATGACGGGCCCACAAATGTTAAAATTTGAACCCCTATAAGTAGTTATTTATATTTGTATAGACTTATATTGACATAAATGGATATAGGAAAACCAATGTCCTTAGATTGGTTTTCCATCTCTAAGAAAGATCTAGTCCATATTTCAAGGTAGGAGCTAGTAGGTGAAATTAATGGAGAGGTCCTCATCCTTTGACATGGCCATCATCTCTGACAAATATCCACTAAATGTAGAAGTATCATGGATCCATCTAGATTTAAAGATATGGGGATTGTGTCCTTATACATGTAGGACATACAAAGTGAAGGAGCATGCCAAAGTTTTAATGTAAAGATCAAATAATTCAAACTTGGTGGAGACATGCAGATACCTTCAACATGGATCTCTTATCCCCAAAAGAGGAGACTTAAATGCATGAGAGGCTCATGGATATTTTCAGTGATCTTGGATGGTTTATCTCATGGTCAAGGTAGTTACATGCTTTGAATACAAAACAACTCAAGGATAATAGTGGTGGTTTCAACCATTTATGGACCCTCCTCTCCATTTTATCATGCAAACCCCTTCTTCTCTCATCCCTTTATACTATATATAGGCTTTTGAGCCTAAAAATAGATCCCTTGACTGGTGATAGAGTTACTCTATCAAAATTCCTTGTAACACTCTCTTGAAATAATAAGATGAATTTTTTGATTTTAGTTTGAAGTCAAATGTACATTATCAAAGTTTAACTTGTAGATGTATGCCCCTTTTCATCATTTGTGGGTTCTCTACGTATCTTTATTTAAATCTAATGGTTCCTTGTAGGTTATGTGAAGTGTTATACATTGGTCCCTTTTTGAAGTGTCACAAGTTTATAGTATCTCACATTGACACATTTCTTTATGTCCTTGAAATCATAGGGTTTCCCTTTGAACTCCACACAAAATACTTATTCTTGTGGCCTTAAGATAGGATTAGAATACTCTATGTCTTAGTTAGTTTCATTAGTATTTTTTAAGGTTTCCAGGTTGAAAGTAGATCATTTCATATTTTGGTGCATCACCATCCTTAGCTTAGATTTCCCTTTCATGTTAATTTTTTCTCCCTTTTCCTTGATCAGTAGTAGATTCTAGTGAGGGAAACAAGCCAAAGTGAATAATCTAAGGAGATAGCCTCATTAAAAATCCTAGAGGTTCAACCTCATGACAAGATACCCACAGCCTAAGGTTGTTCCAATATTCTAGCTAGGATTGAGAGAGCCTAAAAAACTCTCCCACAAGGTTGCAATTCTAACCTACAACAGTTTTTGGCACATCTAATGGGATCAATTTCAAGGAATATTGGTCAACTTTGATGCTATTTTGATTAATTTGTAGTGGTTATAGCTTTCATCTTTCAGTATCTGGTGACTCTAAAGAACACTAACAATCTAGTGGTAGAATAATAACTATCTTTCATGCCAAAGGTGACTACAAGATTAGCTTTTAGAGGTATTCCTTTTGAGTTTGTTGAACTCCCCTTAAATTCATCCAAAAGGTTAAGTTTCACCAATAATTTTTCATATGTAAGGAAACCTTTTCCTGGCCCAATCTCAAGGCCTACCCTTGCAAGCAACCTCTTGATAGTTACCCCTATTACCATGATTCCCCAAAGAGCTTTTATAGGCTTCATTGGCCAAAGTCCTTTGAATCTATCACAATATGATCCTATGTTAGTATTATCTCTCAAAAGCATCCCATATTTTATATGAGAGCAAGCCATAACCCCTACAAACCACATTAATGACATAGCCAATTCCATAATGTCATTGTAGAAAATAGAGTTATTAGACTGTTAGCTATATCCCTCAAGGGAAAAGCTTTAGATTGGTATAGAGTCTTAGATCTTAATTATATTAAATCATGGAATCAGCTAAGAGTGGCTTTATGTAATATATTTTTAGACAAGAGTGACCTTTTATCACTAGTAGAATAGCTTACCACAATCAGGAGATCCCCCCATGAAGTCAAGAAAGACTTCAACATAAGATTCCAAAAAACTTGGGATAAAATTACAACCTCTATTAGACCATCCCCTAACTTTGCATTCATATACTACTTAAAGGATCTAAATAGAGATATAGTTGTAATGATCTAATCCATGGGATGGGACATATTACCAGATGCTTATGAGGTGGCTATTAAGGCAAGAAATTACCTAGTTCAGGTTGGCAAACTTACTCCTAGACCCCCAATGCTTTTTTCCCTAAAATTAGACTGTTGAGGTGTGGAGCTAAAAGCTTCACCAAATGAGCGAGTGCAGAAGTTATAGGAGTCACACAGTCATCGATGATGGTCAAGAATGGACCAGAGGCTACCGACGTCAATCATATATCGGCCGATGTCAGTCACAGGCAGATAGGCAGGGACTGATGTCGGTCACTTGTGCGTCTAGAATGCTATTTTTGTGGACAAAACAGAATGTTTGCATGATAGGATTAAGTGTTAGTCTTAAGTTCGCATCTCTATCTTAAGTAAGACTATTTTGAGCCCTTGATTAGGAGGTGCATCTAATGGTTGTGATTTTATGCTCACAATCCCTAAAGTTATATAATAGGGATAGATCTTCATAGCTTATTGGAATTGTAGAGTAACAGTACAAGAATTGTATATGTGAATCAATCCAGGTTATTGGAGTTGATTGTAATTGAGAGAGAGAAATCTTGAGGGAAAGAGATCTAGAAAGAGATCTGCACATCTAAGAGAGGTTTGGAAGAAAAGAAGTTTCTTCAATTGTATTCCTTCTGTAAAGAGTTTAATACAAGTTTTCAGGATGGTTTTTTGTATCTCTTATTGTTTGATATTTTTTTATTCTAGTTACTTATCATTCTAGTTCAATTCCATATTTAGTTGCTTTCACATAGTAATCAAGTTTGTTGGTTGATCCCCAACAAGTGGTATCAGAGCTCAGGTTGACTAACAGGTGTTTCAGATCTAGTTAGTGTGTATTTATTACAGGTTACTCACAGAGATTTTTGTTTGAGTGGGAGAAGCAATGACAGAAGAAAGTAAACTGAAAATGGAGAAGTTCAATGGAAAGAATTACCAATTATGGAGAATGCAGATAGAGGATTATATGTATCAGAAAGATCTATACTTACCGTTAGGTGGAGTTTCAAGGAAGCCCATAGACATGGAAGATGAAGAATGGGAAGTTCTTGATAGAAAGGATCTTGGATCTATAAGATTGAGTCTAGCATCTACTGTGATATCTAATTTATCATAGGTAAAGTCAACAGTAGAGTTAATGACTACTTTAGAAAATTTATATGAAAAATCCTCAGCTTTAAATAAGGTATATCTTATGAAGCAGTTATTTAATTTGCAAATGCAGGAAGGTGGATCTATATCTAATCATCTAAATGATTTCCATGGAATTGTAAATCAATTAAATTCAGTCAAAATAGTGTTTGATGATGAAATTAAAGCTCTATTAATCTTATGCTCTTTACCTGAGAGCTGGCATAGCTTGGTAATGGTAGTTAGTAATACTGCATCTACTTCAAATATTTTAAAAGTAGATGATGTTGTTAGTGTAATCTTGAATGAAGAAATTTGCAGGAAAAGCATAGAGGAAACATCAAGGAATGCTTTAAGTTTTGAGAGAAGGGGAAGGAAAAAAGAGAAGAGCAAGAAAGGGAGATCAAGGTCTAATTCAAAGATGAGAGGTAGATCCAAATCTAGAAATGGCAGGAGGATAGCCTGCTGGAATTGTGGAAAGATAGGGCACATAAGCAAAGATTGCTGGTCAAAACCTAAAGAGGACAATTAGCATGAAGGTAAAGAAGAAGCAAAAGTTGTAGGTATTGCACAAGATGCTCTTATATTTTCTTTGCATAATAATATAGAATCTTGGGTTTTAGATTCTAGTGCCACTTTTCATGCTACCCCAAATAGAGAATATTTTAGTGACTATGTCCATAGAGATTTTGGAATAGTTTATTTAGGGGATGATGAGCCTTGTAAAATTGTTGGCAAAGGAAAAGTGCAGCTGAAAATGTAGAATAGAAACACATGGGTGTTGAGAGATGTCATGCATGTGTTGGGGATCAACCAACAATAGATTACACTTGTGAAAGCAATAAACGCAGAATTAAATCAGATAGACAAGTAACTAGAATGATAAATAGCAAGAACACGAGATACAAGAAACTACCCTGAAAACTTGTATTAACAAACTCTTTATAAAAGGAATACAATTGAAGAAACTTCTTTCTTCCAAACCTCTCCTAGGTGTATAGATCTCTCACTAGATCTCTATTCCTCAAGAGCTCTCTCTCTCAAGAACAATCAACTCCAACAAACCTGGATTGATTCAATTCTGTACTATTCTTCAACATACCAATTCTACAATAATTCACACTAACTGCAATAAGCTAGAAAGATCTAATTCTACATATAGAATTAGGAGACTTGAGCATGCACTTCCAACAAACAATTAAGCCACTTGAACAAGGGCTCTAAAAATAATATTACTAACAATAGAGATGTGAGCTTAAGACTACAACTTAAACTCATCATGCAAACACTCACTTCTGTCCTCGGAAATAGCTTTCTGGACGCACAGGTAACTGACGTCAGTTCCTACTGCTTGCCTATGACCACCATCGGCTGACTATCTGCCGATGTCAGCATCTCTCCAACTGCATCTAACTGACGTCGATCGCTCCTGATCGATGTTAGTGTCTGTGTAGACCCGAAACTGATAAGTGTGCTCCTTGGTGAAGCTTTTAGCTCCACACCCTAACAATCTCCCACTTAGAGATAAATAGCTGCACCAGTACCTATACAGCAACATCTTCTAGCTCCTCCATCTTTAGCTCAATCATGAAGACCAACAGAAGTTAAATGAAGATTCAACTTCTCCTTTGTAACCAGCTTGGTTAACATATCAGCAGGATTCCTATTCGTATGGATCTTCTCCAACTTCAACTCACCATCTTTCGATACCTGTCGTATGAAGTGATACTTTAGTTGTATGTGCTTTGTTCTTGAATGAAAGGCTGAATTCTTAGCCAAATGGATTACACTCTGACTGTCACTATACAATCTGCAACTCTCATGCTCCCTACTAAGCTCATCCATGAACCGTGTCATCCATATCATCTCTTTACTAGCCTCTGTGGCTGCAATATACTCTGCTTCTGTAGTTGACAAGGCAACAACCTTATACAACTTAGATATCTAGCTAACCGTCATTCCACCTATAGTGAAAACATAACCTGTAGTGCTCCTCCTACCATCCAAATCACCTACCATATCTGAATCTACATAACCATGTAGAGAAGTATCTGAACCTCCATAGCACAAGTGCCTACTGCTGGTTCCTCTCAAATACCTAAGGATCCACTAAACTGCTTTCCAATGTTCCTTACCTGGATTGGCCATATACTTACTTACCACTCCCACTGCTTGGGCAATATCCAGTCTAATACACACCATTGCATACATCAAACTCCCTACTTCGGAAGAATATGGAACCTTACTCATGTACTCTACCTCATCATATGAATTAGGACATTGTTCTTTACTCAACTTAAAATGTCCAGCCAAAGGTGTGCTTACCGGTTTAGCATCCTGCATATTGAACCGTTTCAACACCTTGTCCACATAATCTTCTTGAGACAATATCAACCTATGATTTTTCCTGTCTCTCTTAATGCTCATGCCAAGGATTTTATTTGTTGCTCCCAAATCCTTCATAGCAAACGTTTGAGCTAATTTACCTTAAGCTCAGAGATATCTTGCATGTGTGATCCTGCAACCAGCATATCATCTACATGCAACAATAGAATAATATATCTACCATTATCAAATCTCTTGAAATACATGCAATGGTCAAATTGACACCTACTTTAGCCATGCTCAGTCATAAACATGTCAAATTTTAAATACCATTGCCTAGGAGCTTGCTTGAGGCCATACAAGCTTTTCTTCAATCTGCACACTAACTTCTCCTTACCCTTGACCTCAAATCCTTCTGGCTATTCCATATATATTTCCTCATCCAAATCTCCATGAAGAAACATTGTCTTAACATCTAGCTGCTCAAGATGCAAATCTTCAAAAGCAACCAAAGACAATACAACCCTTATAGAAGTCATTTTAACAACAGGAGAAAAAATCTCACCAAAGTTAATACCTAGCTTTTGTGCAAATCCTTTTACTACTAATCTAGCCTTATATCTCATCTGTCCATTCTCACCTTCTTTCAACTTGTAGGTCCATCTGATCTTGAGTGTTCTCTTACCTACTGGCAATTCAACCAAATCCCATGTTTGGTTCTCTCTTAAGGACTCCAACTCCTCAACCATGCCACGCTCCCACTGACTCTTGGACTCCACCTGTATTGCTTCTTCAAAACTCTTTAGTTCTCCACCATCAATTAGCAATAAATAAAATAAAGAAGGAGAATATCTAATTGGAGGCTTACTCACCCTTTCTGACCTCCTGATGGGTGTCTGAGACTCATTCACAACATGTTGTCTACCCAAATTCTCTGATAGTGACCGACCTCAGTCACCTCCTGACCTGTTACTGGCCGACGTCGGTTCTTCCTGATCGACCTCGGTGCCTGTCCTGCCGACGTCGATCTCTGTATGGCTGACACTGGTTTCTATACTACCGACGCTGGTTTTTAACCTGTCGACGTTAGTCTCTGTGTTTTCCTACAAATGATTATTTCTTTTTTCCACGAGCTCATCTTGGACTTTCACCTCATCCAATTCACCATTTCTCTACTCAGATTGATTTAGCTTCTTTAGCTGATCACAATACATCACTCTTTCATTGAAAACAACATCATGGCTCCTTATTACCTTGTTAGTTTCTAGATTCCACAATCTGTAACCAAAATCATCTGAGCCATAGCCAATAAACGTGCACCTCATAAACTTAGCATCAAGCTTCTTTCTATTTTCTTTATCTATGTGCACAAAGGCTTCACAACCAAAAACTTTGAGATATGAGAGATCAATCTTTTTACCTATCCATGCCTCTTCTGGAATACCACCATCCAAAGCTGTAGAGGGTCCTCTGTTAATCAGGTACACTGCAGTGTCAACAGCTTGTGCCCAAAACTGTAAGGGCAAACTGGCATGCAATCTCATACATCTTGCACGCTCCATTATTGTCCTATTCATCCTTTCAGCAATTCCATTCTGCTGAGGTGTCCTTGGAACCATCCTTTGCCTGTGGATTCCATGCATGTAATAATAATATCTGAACTTATGACTACAGAACTCACCACCATTGTCTAATCTCAGGCACTTCAATCTCTTACCTGTTTCATTCTCAACTATAGCTTTCCAAATCTTAAAAGTCTCAAATACATCAGATTTTCTTCTAATACAATAGATCCATACCTTCCTTGTAGCATCATCTATGAAAGATACATAGTACTGTGATCCTCCAATGGAAGTAACTTGATCTGGTCCCCACACATCTGTGTGAACAAGCTGCAACTTATGCCTCTTCTCAGTAGACCCAGTCTTGAGAAAACTAACCCTTTTCTATTTTCCAAATACACAGTGCTCACAAAACTCTAGATCTATGCCTTTTAAATCTGAAAGCATACCTTTGGACTTAAGAATTGACATCCCCTTCTCACTCATGTGGCCAAGCCTTGAGTGCCACAATTTAGCATCCACATCTGAAGTAGATAATACAGAAGGAGATTTGTTAGTAACACAATTACACAAATAGAGAGTACCTTCTCTCTTACCTCTAGCCATAACAAGTGCACCCTTGGTCACCTTCCAAGATTTTGCTGTGAGAGTTACTGTACAACCCTCATCCCCTAGCTTTCCTACAGATATCAAATTTCTCTTCAAGCTAGGAACATGCATCACATCTCTCAACACCCATGTGTTTCTATTCTGCATCTTCAACTACACTTTACCTTTGCCAATTATTTTACAGGGCTCATCATCCCCTAGATACACTATTCCAAAATCTCCTTGGATATAGTCACTAAAATATTCCCTGTTAGGGGTAGCATGAAAAGATGCACCAAAATTTAACACCCAAGATTCTATATTATTATGTAGAGAGAAAATTAAAGCATCTTGTGCAATACCTGCAACCTTGGCTTCTTCCTTTCCTTCATGATGATTGTCCTCCTTAGGCTTTGACCAACAATCTCTGCTTATGTGCCCCATCTTTCCACAATTCTAGCATTGTGGCCTTTTACCATTTCTGGATTTAGATCTGCCTTTCCCCTTAGATTTGGATCTTGATCTGCCTTTCTTGCTCTTCTCTTTCTACCTCCCCCTGCTCTCAAAACTTAAAGCATTCCCAGACATCTCTTCTATGCTTTTCCTGCGTATTTCCTCATTCAAGATAACACTAACAACATCTTCTACTTTCAAAATATTTGATGTAGATGTAGTATTGCTTACTGCCATTACTAAGCCATGCCAGCTTTCAGGCAAAGAACATAATATTAAAAGAGCTTTTATTTCATCATCAAATACTATATTGACTGAACTTAACTGATTCACAATTCCATTGAAATCATTCAAATGAGTAGAAATAGATCCACCTTCATTCATATGCAAATTAAATAACTGCTTCATAAGATATACCTTATTAGAAGCTGAGGGTTTTTCATACAAATTTGCTAACATAGTCATCAACTCTACCGTAGACTTTGCCTGTGATAAATTAGATATCACAGTGGATGCTAGACTCAGTCTTATAGACCCCAGAGCCTTTCTGTCAAGAACTTCCCATTCTTCATCCTCCATGTCTTTGGGCTTCTTTGCATTGCCACCTAACGGTAAGTAGAGATCTTTCTGATATAGATAATCCTCTATCTGCATTCTTTAATGTTGGTAATTTTTGCCATTGAACTTTTCCATTCTCAATTTACTTTCATCTGCCATTGCTTCTCCCACTCAAATAGAAATCCCTGTGAGAACCTGTAATCAATACACACTATACAAATCTAAACCACCTGTTAGTGAACCTGAGCTCTGATACCACTTGTTGGTATCAGCTCTTGAACCTACAACCAAGGCTCTGATACCACTTGTTGGGGATCAACCAACAATAGATTACACTTGTGAAAGCAATAAACATGGAATTAAATTAGATAGACAAGTAACTAGAATGATAAATAGCAAGAACACGAGATACAAGAAACCACCCTGAAAACTTGTATTAACAAACTCTTTACAAAAGGAATACAATTGAAGAAACTTCTTTCTTCCACACCTCTCCTAGGTGTATAGATCTCTCACTAGATCTCTATTCCTCAAGAGCTCTCTCTCTCAAGAACAATCAACTCCAACAAACCTGGATTGATTCAATTTTGTATTGTTCTTCAACATACCAATTCTACAATAATTCACACTAACTACAATAAGCTAGAAAGATCTAATTCTACATATAGAATTAGGAGACTTGAGCATGCACTTCCAACAAACAGTTAAGCCACTTGAACAAGGGCTCTAAAAATAATATTACTAACAATAGAGATGCGAGCTTAAGACTACAACTTAAACTCATCATGCAAACACTCGCTTCTATCCTCAGAAATAGCTTTCTGGATGCACAGGTAACCGACGTCAGTTCCTGCTGCTTGCCTGTGACCACCATCGGCCGACTATCTGCTGACGTCGACGTCTCTCCAACTGCATCTGACTGACGTCGGTCACTCCTGACCGATGCCGGTGTCTATGTAGACCCAAAATTGATAAGTGTGCTCCTTGGTGAAGCTTTTAGCTCCACACCCTAACAACATGTTCCCAACCTGAAGAGGAATCTAATTTCTACAGAAAAGTTGGGGGATGAGGGTTGTACAATAACTTTCACAGCTGAATCTTGGAAGGTGACCAAGGGTACACTTGTATTGGCCAGAGGTAAGAGAGTAGGTACTCTCTATTTATGTAATTGTATTACTGATAATTCTCCTTTTGTATTATCTACTTTAGATGTGGATGCAAAGTTATGGCACTCTAGGCTCGGCCACATGAGTGAGAAGGGAATGTCTATTCTTAAGTCAAAAGGTAAGCTTTCAGATTTAAAAAGCATAGATTTGGATTTTTGTGAGCACTGTATTTTTGGGAAATAGAAGAGTAAATTTTCTCAAGACTGGGTCAACAAAGAAGAAGCATAAGCTAGAGCTTGTTCACACAGACGTGTGGGGACCAGCTCAGGTTGCTTCTATTAGAGGATCACAATACTATGTTTCTTTCATAGATGATGCTACAAGAAAGGTATGGGTCTATTGTATAAAGAAGAAATATGATGTTTTTGACACTTTCAAGATTTGGAAAGCTATGGTTGAGAATGAAACAGGCAAGAGATTGAAGTGCCTAAGATCTGACAATGGTGGTGAGTTCTGTAGTGACAAGTTCAATTGGTATTGTTATATGCAGGCAAAGGACGGTTCCAAGGACACCTCAAAAAAATGGAGTTGTTAAAAGGATGAATAGAATAGTAATGGAGCATGCATGGTGTATGAGGTTACATGTCGGTTTGCCCTTAGAGTTTTGGGCAGAAGCTGTGGATATTGTAGAGTACCTAATTAACAGAGGACCCTTTATAGCTTTAGATGGTGGAATTCCAGAAGAGGCATGGATAAGTAAAAAGTTAGATCTCTCATTTCTCAAAGTTTTTGGTTGTGAATCTTTTGTGCACATTGATAAGAAAAATAGAAAGAAGCTAGATGCTAAGTCTATGAGGTGCACATTTATTGGTTATGGCTCTGATGATTTCGGATTCCAGTTTTGGAATCTAGGAACTAATAAAATAATTAGGAACCGTGATGTTGTTTTCAATGAAAAAGTGATGTATAGTGATCAGCTCAAGAAGCTAAATCAATCTAAGCAAAGCAATGGAGAATTAGATGAGGTGACAGTCCAAAATGAGCTCGCAGGAAAGAATTATCACAGATAGGAAAACACAGAGACCGACGTTGGTTAGGAAGGAACTAACGTCGGCAATATAGGAACTGATGTTGGTCAGACAGTGACCGATGTCGATCAAGAAGAAACTGACATCAATCAGAGAGAATCGACATCGGCCAGTTATAGGCTTGGAAGTGACCGAGGTCGGTCACTGTCAGAGAATTTGGGTAGACAGCGTGTTGTGAATGAGTCTCAGACTCCCATCAGGAGGTCATAAAGGGTAAGTAAACCTCTAATTTGATATTCCCCTTCATTATTCTATTTATTGCTTACTGATGGTGGAGAATTAGAGAGTTTTGATGAAGCAATACAGGTAGAATCCAAGAATCAGTGGGAGCTAGGCATGAATGAGGAAATTGATTCCTTAAAAGAGAACCAAATATGGGATTTGGTTGAGTTGCCAGTAGGAAAGAAGACACTGAAGAATAGATGGATCTACAAATTGAAGGAAGGTGAGAATGGACAGATAAGATATAAGGCTAGGTTGGTAGTGAAAGGATTTGTACATAAACTAGGTATTGATTTTAGTGAGATTTTTTCTCTTGTAGTTAAAATGACTTCTATACGGACTGTATTGTCTTTAGTTGCTATTAAGGATTTGCATCTTGAGCAGCTTGATGTTAAGACAGTGTTTCTTCATGGAGATTTGGATGAAGAAATATATATGGATCAGCCAGAAGGATTTGAGGTCAAAGGTAAGGAGAAGCTTGTGTGCAGATTGAAGAAAAGCTTGTATGGCTTCAAGCACGCTCCTAGACAATGGTATTTGAGATTTGACAGGTTTATGACTGAGCATGGCTATAGTAGATGTCAATCTAACCATTGTGTGTATTTTAAGAGATTAGATAATGGTAGATATATTATTCTATTGTTGTATGTAGATGATATGTTGGTTGCAGGATCACACATGCAGGATATCTCTGAGCTTAAGGTGAAATTAGCTCACACATTTGCCATGAAGGATTTGGGAGCAGCAAAGAAAATCCTTGGCATGAGCATTAAGAGAGACAGGAAAAATCATAGGTTGATTTTGTCTCAAGAGGATTATGTGAACAAGGTGTTGGAGAGGTTTAATATGCAGGATGCAAAATCGATAAGCACACCTTTGGCTGGACATTTCAAGTTGAGTAAAGAATAGTGTCCTAATTCACATGATGAGGTAAAGTACATGAGTAGAGTTCCATATGCTTCTGCAGTTGGGAGCTTAATGTATGCAATGGTATGTACTAGACTGGATATTGCCCAAGCAGTGGGAGTTATCAGTAAGTATATGGTCAATCCAGGGAAGGAGCACTAGAAAGTAGTTCAGTGGATTCTCAGATATCTGAGAGGGACCAACAATAGGCATTTGTGCTATGGTGGGTCAAACACTTCTCTACATGGTTATGTAGATTCAGATATGGCAGGTGATTTGGATGGCAGAAGGAGCACCATAGGGTATGTTTTCACTATTGGTGGAATGGTGGTTATCTGGATATCAAAGTTGCAGAAGGTTATTGCCTTGTCAACTACAGAAGCAGAATATATTGTAGTCATAGAGGCTAGCAAAGAGATGATATGGATGACACGGTTCATGGAAGAGCTAGGAAAGGAGCAAGAGAGTTGCAGATTATATAGTGATAGTCAGAGTGTAATTCATTTGGCTAAGAATTCAGCCTTTCATTCAAGAACCAAGCATATACAGCTGAGGTACCACTTCATTAGACAGGTATTGGAGGATGGTGAGTTGAAGCTGGAGAAGATCCATACATATAAGAACCATGTTGATATGTTAACCAAGCTGGTAACAAAGGAGAAGTTGAATCTTCATTCAACTTTTTTAGGTCTTCATGATTGAGTTTGAAGATGGAGGAGCTAAAAGATGTTGTTGTACAGGTATTGGTGCCGCTATTTATCTCTAAGTGGGAGATTGTTGAGGTGTGGAGCTAAAAGCTTCACCAAATGAGCGAGTGTAGAAGTTGTAGGAGTCACACAATCATCAATGACGGTCAAGAATGGACCAGAGGCTGCTGGCATTGGTCATATATCAGTCGACATCAGTCACAGGTAGACAGGTAGGGACTGACGTCAGTCACTTGTGCGTCTAGAATGCTATTTTCATGGATAGAACAGAATATGTGCATGATAGGATTAAGTGTTAGTCTTAAGTTCACATCTCTATCTTAAGTAAGACTGTTTTGAGCCCTTGATTAGGAGGTGCATCTAATGGTTGTGATTGTATGCTCATGATCCCTAAAGTTATATAATAGGGATAGATCTTCATAGCTTGTTGGAATTGTAGAGTAACAGTACAAGAATTGTATATGTGAATCAATCCAGGTTGTTGGAGTTGATTGTAATTGAGAGAGAGAACTCTTGAGGGAAAGAGATCTAGAAAGAGATCTATACATCTAAGAGAGGAGTGGAAGAAAAGAATTTTCTTCAATTGTATTCCTTTTGTAAAGAGTTTAATACAAGTTTTCAAGGTGGTTTCTTGTATCTCTTATTGTTTGCTATTTTTTTATTCTAGTTACTTATCATTCTGGTTCAATTCTATATTTAGTTGCTTTCACATAGTAATCAAGTTTGTTGGTTGATCCCCAACATAGACCACCCCCTATAGTTATTCCCCCACTTGATGTATTCTTCCAACCCCAACAATTACTTCTATACCTTCACCTAAGCAGGAAAACGCCTCCACTAGTGGATCAAGTGATTCCCAAGAGTAGAAAAACTACCTAAAACTTAAGAGCATACTCCAATCCTTAGGAAATGATGTGGTAAATGTTAAAAGGTAGAAATATCTATTAAATAAACCCTATCAAGATCCATATCAGCTTTAGTAACAATATTATCAAGGGAATTGACCACCCTTCAAGGAAAATTTCCAAAACTAGAACCGTGAGCAAGGGCAAGGACAACCTACCTAAAATAAGCAAAGTAACTATAACCCAAATGTCACAGGGTCTTCCAACTCCTTGGTTCTTGTTCAAAATAATATTGCTCAAGAGGCTAAAGGGACCATACCTTGGGGCCAATATTTTGGGCAATTCATTATCCCAACTAATGGTTTTAACCATGAATAATGATGAATGGTAGTAGGCTATTACTTATGGATACAATCAAACCTTAATGGCTCAAAACATAGATATCCCCATGATGATAAAATTGAGATAGTCTCCATAATACCAAGGATTTTATTAGGTACCAAACCAACTGGATACTACAATGGTCATCAGTGAGCAGGAAGAGTGTTATGCACTCAATCAATAGGCTAGTTCTAGCCAAGTATATATTCTGATAGCTAATACGAGATTCAAACTAAGGAATGTGAGTGATAAATAGGGAGAATTCAAAGAACCTCTTGTCATTACTCCTCCATTATCTAAGCCTAATGATCTTGTTGTCACTCTAAAGGTCTTGGAACCTCCTAAAAATCAAAATCAAGAGACCCATTTTGATCTACTAAACTCACAAATTCAACAAAAAATAGTAGTGGATCCCAAAGCAAAAGTAAAGGTTGGTGGTCCACCAATCAACATTTTTGAGAAAATGAAGAAATATAGTGTGAGTGTACCAATGTGGGACATGTTTTCCATGCCTGATCAAGTGGACATCCTTTAAGAATATTTGTCCAAGATAGGTGTTACAACAACTACAGGAAAATAACTAAGCAAATAAATTGAGGTCCTCACCAATGAAACCCAAGGTCCTATAGTAGAAGGATCAAGTAAGGTGGTGAAACCTCCTCCATTATACATTTCATTAATCCTTGGTAACTCTTTGATACATAAATGCATGGTAGATAGTAGAGCAAGTACTTTGATGATGTCAAAGTCAATAGCAGACCAGCTTGGTTTCAAGTATGAACCTTAATATAAGGGAGTTTTTTAGTTTGATGGATCTTCCACTAAACTAGTTGGTATTATCAGAGGTCTCATCTTGACCCTACATGCTTGTCCTAGTGTTTTAGTGGCTCAAGATGTGTTGATTCTAGAGGTCTCCTCATTTTTCTCTATGCTTATCTAGAGAATTCATAGCAAAGATAAGAGGCTATATCATAGTATATTGTCCATAAGTGGAATTTAGAATAAGGTATGAGACTAAGGTATCAATCAAGGTTAAGCCCATGGCACACTTTCACATTGAGCGTCATCAGATAAATAACATAAACCTCAATTGTATTACCCTTGATGAGGATGAATTTATAATTGGTCAAGAACTAAATACTTATCCTAAGGGGATTCTAGACTTATTCTTAGATGAGCTATGGGGGAATAATGACTTTCTCAACCCTTTGGAAAGTGTTGAAGAAAGAGACATGGGTGTCTATTTGCTACATGAAGAAAACCAACTCATGCCTTCCCTCATTGGACATAAAAAAGACCTCAATGGTGTGTGGAGGTTGTTTTTTTTATGGTTCAAGAAGAAAAATGGAGTAGGTGTGGGGGAAATGCTAGTTTCCCCTTTATATGATAAGTATTTCTCTTCATATAGGTTCCATTTCAATTGTTCCTCTAATGCAATAGAATATGAAGGTCTAATCCATGGCCTCTAATGGGCCAATAAGAGGGGAATCAAGTAGTTGTAAGCATATGGAGATAGTGAGATTCTAGTGAACCAAGTCAAGGGATTAAAAATTACAAATAATCCTTTGATGAGGTCCTACAAAAATAGAGTATGGGATTCAATTAAAGATTGTAAAGCCTTTAACATTAGAGTTGTGTTGAGGAACCAGAATCAGTATGATGATAGGTTGGCAACTGTGGGAGCCCAGTTTGATATTCCAAGTAAGCTAAAAGAGGCCAAGGTTCAACACATGTCAAGGTGGTAGTGAGTCCATTAGTACCAAATAATGAATCCCACTAGTAGGTCTTTGAAAATAACAAACAAATTGCTTGTTTCTTGTATCAGGAAGTAGATTTTTCCTTGATGAACCAAGGTAAATTTCAACATCAGTATGAGGATCAAATTGTTCAACTAAAATCTAAAAAACTTCCTAAATTTTTGGTCACCCTTGAAAGTCTTTTCCATGAAGGAGACCATATGAGGAAAGACAAGGCAGTGATGTCAATTAATGAGGAGAACTACAAAAGAGTCCTTATTTTCAAAGATAAGCTACTCAAGCTTGGGAAGGTAAGTAATGAGGCAAAAAGGCATGCTTTCATTAAACTTTGTGAGGAGTATTCAAAAATCTTTGCTTGAGAATACAATTATATAAGAGGTTTTGATCCTAAGCTAGCCCAACATACTATAGAACTAGAGGCCAATGTTAAGCCTATGAGGTAGAACCAAAGGCCTATCAATCCAAAAATTGAAGAGATAATGAGGAAAGAATTGACCAAATTAATTGAATCCAATATCATCTTTCCCATTTAGCACTCATCATGGGTAGCCAATTTGGTGCCTATAAGGAAATAGATTGGGGAGATTAGGTTGTGTGTTGATTTTAGAGATCTAAACAGGGTCTCTTTGAAGGACCATTACCTTCTACCATCCATAGAGTAACTTCTTTAAATAGTTATAGGTTCAGAACATTTTTCTCTTTTGGATGGATATTTAGGTTAAAACCAAGTATTAGTAAAGAAAGAAGATCAGTACAAGACTGCATTCACCACTAAATGGGGCATGTATCATACCTAAATATGCCTTTTGGCTTATCAAATGTCATGGAAACTTTCCAAAGAGCCATGGACATGGATTTCTAAGGGCTGTTGAATCAAATGGCACTATTCTACTTGGATGACATCATAGTTTTCTCCAAGGATGCCAATGAACACATGGACCACCTAAGGTTGATCTTTGAGAGATGCAGAGAGTATGGGATCTCTTTGAATCCCAAGAAGTATGTGTTTATTATCCATGAGGGTAAACTCTTGGGACATATTGTCTCAAAATAAGGATTAACTATTGATCCTAATCAAATAAGTGTCATCTTGACCTTATTTTTACCCAAGCATTAGAAGGGACTCCAAAGTTTCCTTGGGAAAATAAACTTTGTGAGAATGTTTATACCTAGTTTTTTAGACTTGGTCAAACCCATCACTACTATGTTCAAGAAGAACCAAGTGTTCACTTGGTTAAATGAAGGTAAATCAACATTTGAGGCTATCAATCAAGCCATTGCCCAAGCACTCAAACTCATGAATCTTTATTTATCCATAGATTTCATAGTGTATTCCTTTTCTAATATTGGCAATATATCAGTTATGCTAATGTAAAATAATGGTGAAGGACTTGAGCAACCCATAGCATTTTTTAGTCAAGATCTTGAGGGGTATGAGGTGAGGTATACTTTTGTAAAAAAACAAGTCCTTATAGTGGTAATAAGCCTTAAAAAGTTTAGGCCAATGCTCTCTAATAGTAAAATCTATCTTATGGCGTCTCATCCTAGAGTGAGAAATTTCCTTATTAACAAAGACTTGAACAAAAAGAGAGCTAGTTGGATTACCAAGGTCACAAAGGATGACATAAAGATTAAGGTCACTAAGCTAGTAAGAGGTAAAGGCTTGTGTGAGCATATGGTTGATGACCTTAATGAGGACAAATAAGTTACCATGGTGATATAATATAACTCATAGGTAGAGGCACCTCTACTTCATAAGAGCTAGCTCCATGATATGGCACATTTTTTGCTAACAAGAAAATGCCCTAAGGGTCTAGATAAGGCAAAAAGAAGGTATTTCAAACTTTAGTCCATACCTTATACATTATTAAATGGTACTCTTTTTATAAGAGACCTAAATTGGGTACTCTTTAGGTGCATAGATAATGACCAGGTGACCAAGATTTTGGAGCAATTCCATGATGGACCTATAGAAGGTCATTTTACACCTAGAACCATAGTAGAAAATATAATGAGGGCTGATTATTACTAGCCCAACCTCTTCAAAGATGTGTATTTATGGGTAAGAAAGTGTCAAAAGTGTTCTTTATTTGTGGGTAAGTAAAGATTGGTAACCCTTCCTCTCAACCCGATTTAGGTAGAACAATCCTCCATGCTATGGGGGATAGATTTCATAGGAATGATCAACCCTCCATAAAGTACAAGACATAAATGGGTGCTTACTATAACTAACTACTTCACCAAGTGGGTGGAAGCCATTGCATTGAAAGAAGCCAATGAAGGTGTAGTCTTAGACTTCTATGATAGCATTGTGACCAGGTTTGGTGTTCCATCCACTATTATTTCTAATAATGCATTAGCATTACTTGATCTAAAAATGAGTGAATGGGATCTAAATATGGGCATCTACCTTAGCACCTCTTCTAACTATTATCTGTAAGGAAATGGACTAGTTGAGTTCACAAATAAAAATTTACTAAGAATCGTCAAGATAATTATGGAAGAGAATCAGAGGACATGGCATACTAAGCTAAAGATAGCCTTGTGAGTTGTTAAGGTGACTCTTAAAGTTGTAATTTACAATTATCCATATGTATTAGTATATGGAATGGAGGCTAAGTTGCCCATTTCTCTTTATATTCCTACATTAGAACTATCCCATTAGTTGGAGTTGATGTAAGATGATCCCATGCATGTGAGACTGGTAGAACTCATAGAGCTTGAAGAAATGAGAGACCTTGTAATAAAACATTAGAATCACATCAAGATGAATTCAAGAAAGCCTTTGACAAGAGAGCCATAACAAGGGACTTTAAGGAAGGGGATCTAGTCCTCAAGTGGGATTCAAACAAGGCCATGTCAAGCAACTGTACCAAATTTGATATCTTGTGGAGTGGTCCTTATTTGATCCATAGATGCAAACAACACAATGCTTTTAAGCTGGCCCAACTAGATGGAGAGGTACTACCCATCCTAGTCAATGGGATTCACCTAAAGCCTTGCTATTAGAAGAGTTTGTAGCCATTATCTATATTGTTCTTTTTATATAGTTTTTCATATTTTCTCCTAAGTGCCTTGTGCATATCTTTTCAGTTGTATGCTTCCCTTCATTAAGTACCGTAGGAATAGTGTTATTTTATTCTTGTTATCCTTGTTGCTTCAAGAGGAGGTTCCAAAAAGGGTTAATCTTGTATCCAATTTTATACCAGCTCAGTTTCAGAGGTTAATGACTCCATGCCCAATGGACTAGACAAAGCAAGTGGTTTAGGATCTCAAGCATAGTAGGAATGATTGCTTGAGAGTCACCAAAGAAGTTGGTCATTTTTTGGCCCACATACCAAGATTTTTCCCAAATGAATAAGCTAAGTAGAATTCTAAATCTTGAAGGTCAAATAATAGTTTTTTGAACAATTATAGAAGGGCTTACAGACCTTGGAAAAGCTAAGTACAAAGCCTTATAGGCTAAGTCTTTACTTTAGAATTCTTTTGGCCTTTTCTTTGTTAAGATAGTTTCTTTTGGGACCCTTTTTTGGCTAAGTGTTGAATTCTTTCAGACAAGTTATCTGAGACAAAAATTTTGAGGGGATAAATCTTTCAAACAAAATGTCCAAAGCAAAAGACAAATACTAAATTCTTTCAGGAAAATTATTCCACAATAATTTCCCCAAAGACCTATTTTTGTTTGAGATATTTGATTTGGGTCCTTTTGGCTAAGATTGGGAATTGTTTCAGACATTTTGTCCAAAATAAAAGGCCTAAAGGGTTTTTATCTCAAAAAGTGTACCAAGCAAAAGTTCCAAAATATATCTTTTTTAAAGTGAAGTGGCCAAGATAATTTTCTTGAAAGGATTTTCTCAAGAAAATGGTTTGATACAAAAATTCTAAAGGGTATTTTTTAATTCTTTTGAAGGGCACTTTTAAACAAGCCAAGGGACTACTTACATTTTTTTAGAAAGGCACTTAGCAAAAATTTTGAAGGTACTTTTTTGAAAAAGTGCCCAAAGACAAAGGGCCCAAAGGTATTTTATAAAAGGCCAAAGGAAAAAAATTTGAAGGAATTCCTTCAGAAGGAATTTCTTCAGGAAGAAGTGTCGAAACAAAAAACTTGAACCTGAGAGACCATTTCCCAAATGCTGAAGGGCACTTTTCTTGGCAAAAAAGGGATGTTTTCAAGTTTTGAAGGGCTAAAGAACTTTTTCTAAAGAGTCATTTCCATTCCAAAGTGTCTTATGCTATAATTCTAAAGGGTATCTTTTGAGAAAGTGGACCTTTACAAAATTCTTGAAGACTTTCTCTTTTAGGAAAGTGGCCAAAGAAAATTTGTCTAAAGGCTCTTTTCAAAAAAAGTTGACAGTTCATTTTAAATAGCCAAAGGACATTTACAAAAGTTTAAAAGGTTACTTTCCCTTTGGAAAGGGAAATTTTCAAAGTGGTTGAAAGATACTTTTCCTTCAAAAAGGGCATTTGTCCAAATGACTTTTCAAAATCTGAAGAGTCTTTCTCAAAAAGTTTGAAGTTTAATTCCTTCAAGAAAAAGGTCCATAGAAATTGTTCAAGTAAATTGTTTGAAATAAGAAGACCCATAGGAAAGGGTCTAAGAGAAACATGATGTTCATGCTAGTGTCAAATTTTAAGCTCATAAAATAGTTTTTGGATTCAAATATCCCATGATAGGCCTACAAATGTCAAAATATAAACCCCTACAAGTAGCCATTTAGATTTGTATGGACTTACATCAACATAAATGAATATAGGAAAACCAATGTCCTTAGATTAGTTTTCCATCTATAGGAAAGATTTAGCCCAAGTTTCAAGGAAGGAGCTGGTAGGTGAAATTAATGGAGAGGTCATCATCCTTCAACATGGCCATCATCTTTTATAAATAGGTGCTCAATATAGAAGCTGTATGGCTTAGTCTAGATTCAAATGGGGATTTTGTCTTTATACATGTAGGACATACAAATTAAAGGAGCATGCCAAAATTTTAATGCAAAGATAAAATCATTCGCACTTGGTAGAGACATGTATCTACTTTCAACATGGCTCTCTCATCCCCAAAAAAGGAGACTTGAATGCATGAGGGGCTCAAGGAGATTTGTAGTGATCTTGGATGGTTTATCTCATGGTCAAGGTAGTTGCATGCTTTGAATGCAAAATAATTCAAGGATAATAGTGGTGGTTAAAACCTTTTATGACCCCCATCTCTATCTTCTCACATAAGCCCCTTCTTCTCTCATCCCTTTCTTCTATATATGCAAGATTTTGAGCCTAAAAAGAGATCCCTCAACTGGTGATAGAGTTACTCTATCAAAATTGCCTTGTAACACTCTCTTGAAACAATAAGATGAATTTTATAATTCTATTTTGAAGCCAAGTGTACATTATTGGAGTTTAACTTATAGATGTATGCCCCTTTTCATCATTTATCGATTCTTTATGTATCCTTCTTTAATTCTATTTGTTCCTTGTAGGTGATGTGAAGTATTAGACATTGGTGCCTTCTTGAAGTGTCAAAAGTTTATATTGTCTCACACAGACCTATTTCTTTCTATCCTTCAAATTGTAGGGTTTTCCTTCAAACTCCACACAAAATACTTATGTTTGTGGCCATGAGATGGGATTAGAATATTTTCTATCTTTTTTAGGTTCATTAGTAGTTGTTAAGGTTTCCAGGCTGAAATTGGATCATTTCATATTTTGGTGCATCAACATCCTTATCTTAGATTTCCCTTTGATGTTATATTTCTCTCCCTTTTCCTTTGTCAGTAGTAGATTCTAGTGTGAGAAACAAGCCAAAATGAATCATCTGAGGAGCTAGCCTCATTAAAAATCCTAGAGGTTCAACCTCACCATAGGATACCCATAGCCTAAGGTTATTCTAATATTGTAGCTAGGAGTGAGAGAGACTGAAAAACTCTCCCACAAGGGTGTAATTTTAGCCTATAATAGTTGTAAAGCTAGAGGTTATACCTTGCATAGATTACTATGAGGCCTCATTTTTGAAGGGAGAATAGCAAATAGTAGATACCTTCACTATGTCATTAATAACATAGTTATCATGTATATTACAAGGGATGCATTTAATACATATTTAAGTCTACCCATCCCAAATGTCACTTTAAATTTCCATACTATCATTACGTGAAATAAGACCAATAATGTAGAGTAGGCTCTATTAAGGTGGATTCTCCCTGGAAAAAAATTGACTCTAAAAGAACATGTCAAGAACCCTATTCCCATCACTTGATTTAAAATTGAATTCATTTAGAAATAGTACTACTAAATTGAATTTTTAGCCATGCAAACATCTACTTTATGCATGTGGAATGGGTTCCCTTGATATACTTGATAAATACCTCATATCACACCTATGCTTTGGGAGAAGTAATTATTACTCACCTCTAAGAACAAATCTTGCACAAAGATAAGATGCCACTTGGAGGAAATTTTTACGTGATGTCTTATCTATTAGACACAGTCATGGGGATAGTGTATAGGCACAATGGAGTCTTGTGGGATCCTAACCCATACCTGATTAAGAACAAAATTTGTGACTATTGTATTTATTGACTAATTTGACCACAAGTCAAATTAGGTGAACCCCTTATATAGTCAAACTTTATTTAAGGGTCCGCTAGGGTGTAAAATATGTCTTATGGTATCTAATAAGGCCAAACATGTGTTTTCACCTTTGTCACCTTTGTCTTAGTTTGTCCTAAGTCATTATAAGGTCATTTTGAGTCATTTATTGTGTATGGTTTTCATAGTTGGACAAGTGTTTTAAAATAATATTCAATGTCTCCCATGTCAAGATATGTCAGAAGAATTGTTGTAAAATTGACAAAATGTAGGATCAATGTCAAAGCAAGAAGATCAATAAGAAAAGTGGAAGTTTTTAGTTGTTTTATGGCCTATCAAGTAGCTTTGGCACATTAGAGAACTTAAACAGTGTCCTTTCAGCTTTCCCAAACTCAATTCCATGCTTAAGTAGCTTTGATAAGTTCAAAAATGGCAAAAAACCATTCTATCTTTTCATCGCTCTCCTTTACAAGCTAAAAAGGGTCAACTAATTTATGCATGGTATAGAAAAGAAGATGACAGTCTGAGAAAATGATTTTGAGGGATGTTATACTCTCTATGTACTTTAATTTCATGGCAAGAGTTCCAATATTTTTGGCTTGAGCTTCATGAACCATTGTTAAGAGTGCTAGTCATTATTTTTTATGTGTACATCCCTATACCCTTCAATTTTTTCCTCTATCTAGATTTATCTTTTCAAACCAAGCATTGTACATGATTTTGGAGAGTGTGAAAACCCTTCTCAAATGATTATTTGTCTAGTTTACACATGTGGTGTGAAGGAAAAGGGCATAAAAATATCATTCTACTAGTTGGATACATGACTGAGGTCTACAAACATGTTTTTTATTAGTAACAGAGTTTCTTATTCCTGTGTTAGTTTTAAAATTAAAGGTGATGTTGTTTCTCACCTCTCAAAATAATATGATGGTCAGTTGTCCCTTTTGAAGGTTTGGTTTCAAGACTAGTTTATATGGATTAAAAGGCCTAACACATACATACATACATAGTCAACTTTCCTAC
The DNA here is from genome assembly GCA_037957365.1 of Torreya grandis. NCBI lineage: Eukaryota > Viridiplantae > Streptophyta > Pinopsida > Cupressales > Taxaceae > Torreya > Torreya grandis. The sequence goes on from JARHVA010001953.1 coordinate 1,149,301, forward strand.
AATATTCATCTACAATCAAGTGAAAGAAACCCTAAACAACCATGGTGGTGAGACAAGAAGATTTAAAGGTAAAAAAAGGGTCCTCAAAGTGGAAATAATGAGTTTAATCTATCCAAAATGGTTTAAGATTGGTTGTGACAACCAATTCTTCAATATACACATTCTCATTCCTGATGTCACTTATAGGTAGCTTCCAAAAATGTCTAAAAGAGTTGAAATGAAGGTGTTGGGACTTGTTTGAAACCTTCATTGAGGTTTGGGAGCATGGAGAATACCAAGATGGTAATGGTGAAGTCATTATTTTTCATATAGATTTGAGAACCATGTCTACAAGTTGGAAAGTTGCATTTAGAGATATATTACCTTAATTTCTCTGAATCATGGTTTTCTCTATATTCAATGCCATCTCATGGTAGAGTAGCTTTAGGTATAGATAGTATATGTTATTTTCATCATGTATCCAAAGCATAAGGGTAATTACTTGACAAATAAATTGATTGTTTGATCATGAGAAGGACTATGTAAATTGGTTTCCAATTCAATCAAAATCTAATTGTAGACTTTTAGTGTAATCTATAGTATTCTTGAAACCCAAATTATCTTATGATGCAACATGACACAATAAAGCATAGCATATAAATAAAGTGAATATTTTGAGTGAAAGATGACCTATGACCTCAAAAATAGTTATACAATTTGATGTCTAGTTGTTTCTATGCAATTTCACTTTCACATTCAAAGAGAGAAAATGAAGAAACTTAAGGAAATGGTCAAGGCTTGTATGTACCTGGATGTAGTCTGCGCACTGTAATCCAGACATTGTGAGAACTCCTCTTTTGTTGTGGAGGATGACACTTGAAAGAGACAGATACTAAAACACAAAAAATGTTAGTTGATAAGAGGGTGGATTGCCAAGCAAAAGATTGGTCCTAGAAGCGCTAAGGCTTCTTAGAGGATGACAATCCACTATTTAAAAACAGAAGATGATAGAGATAGAAAAGAGAAATGATAAAAGACTTGAAAAGAAATAACTAAATGCAAATGCATACCTGATAAGCTGTAATCTACTTAACACAGTTGCCGATGTCGGTGATATTGCCGGCGTCAGTCAGGAAGGTCACCGATGACGGTTAGACTGCCAACGTCGGTAGGGGAAGTGGACAAGGTCGGTTGGGGCAATGGCCAGAGATGGGTTATAGGTCTAGTTTTTGGTCTGCAGGATGAACTGTGGTCTTGTTTGTGAGTTTGAGGGTCTATGAGGGATTCAGAGGGACTGCTTGGGGTCTACGGGACTGAGAATGTTGTCTGGGAATGGACTGAATTAGTGACAGAGGCAAAAAGAAGATGAATGGGAGAGAAGGCTTTTCAGCCTCTCTGGGAAGAACAGGGAAGGTTGGGTCAAGGATGCTTGGAATAGATAGTAGACAGAATGTTAATATATTTGAAATTACACTGAAATGAAAACAGTACAAATACTTAGCTGTGATACGAGTTGGCAAAGGTGCAGAAGCTGTGTTTCAGTTGCCACTGGTGATGGAGATAACATGCAATCCCTATGCAGAATGTCTGATGAAAGACCTTAGAACCTAGAAAATGCTACCAAGAATGCTGATCCCTGCAAGAACACCAAGAAGCCCAAAATACTGAAAAGCAAAAGCACGAGAACTTTGTTTCACCGAAAGAAGGTTCGAGAGTCGTGATTAGCTCCAGAGATTAGCCAATTTTTGATTGGGTTCGTCAAAGGGTCAGAAAAATGGTTTAAGTATAACTGATGTCAGTGATTCTGCCGGCGTCGGCCGACATTTGACCGACGTCGGTGGGTGGAGAACGGGTAAAAGAGCCACCAAGCCCGTTCTCCATCCGCCAAGTGCATTATCCATTGGAGAATGTTAAAGGTTAGGCTAAATACGTACGAGAGTTGGTTAGGTGGTTAGAGAGAAGAAAGAATAGGTCTTGGTGAGTCATAGGGTGGGAAATAGTCCAAGGCGAGGTGTCATAGGTGATGTGTCAAAGGGGAGGATATTAAAAATAAATTATTATTTTTGAATTAGTAAGTGCATGGTTTAAGAATGGACCAAGGGGGAAGGTGACCAAGGGTTAGACACTATTTTGGAGTCTACACTAGTGCTTGATATAGGTAATCACCTATAGGAGGACCACATGGTTTCTCAGATAGAGTATCTATAGTCAATCTGCAAATATATAGTGTGTTAGCAATGGAAATTGAAAGCATAATCTACATGGTCATAGTTGTTCTTACAAGTTAGATCTGACCTAATGAGATAAAGAGAAAACAAATATATTCAAAAAATAATTATGTGACATGGGTCATCACCTAAATTAGTTCTTTCTTCTCCCAAAACCAACACATATAGTTTACACATAGCCCATGGACTAGTGTAGGTTAGTAAAAGGTGTGAGATTTGAGAGGTTGGTAGAGATGTGGGATGGTGAATATGATTAATAATAACTCCATAGTTTTTACACTAACTTCACATGATTCTCAAAGTAAATAAATAAATAGGTTGAACTAAAACATCAACCTACAATCAAAGCCCAACTCTGCATTCCTACACATAGTCATCAATGCTATACGTCTGTCTTAAGGTTTGTGAAGCTGAGGAACCTATAAATGTGATGCAAATATTAAAACTTATTTATAATGTCTTCATGACCTAATATAACACCTCATATCCTTATCTTGGATAAGCAAATAGGGGAGATACTATGTGTTTTGTCTTAGATAGAGGGCACTCCCAGTCAAGATGAAGACTATAGGTTGAGCACATGAAGATTGGGAGGGTAACATGAGGAGCTTTGATACACTATGAATTATTATCTATAGTTTATTTTAGCATGAAAAAATGTGGAGAAATATTTGTAGTTAGCATGAGTACTCAAGGTGGTCATGGGCAACTCAAGCACAATCATGCCTATTAGGCCTAGAAATGGACCTAAGCCCTTCAAGGTTCTATCATCACTTCCAAGACCACAAGAAAATTACACCCCCATTTATTAACTTTAAGATGAATTTATAGATGGATAGAAACCATTAGTTTATAGGATAATACATAGAAGTGTCATTTTTGGACTAAAAATAAATTAGAGGTACACAGAATACACTTTAAAGCTTGAGAGACCATCTTCAAGAACTCATATATATACAGACATATTGAATGGTGCCTCAATAACTTGGGGATATTTTAATGAGATAATACACTTGATTTTAATGACAATTTTTTAGATATTCAATGTCTATTTTTTATGAATCATTCCTAACAACCAAAACATGCTAAAACCCTCCTAAACCCTTATCAAAGACCCAATGAAGGAAATAAAAATGAATATGAACTTATAGGGAGTAATATGGCCTAAAAACTATTTAGAACATTTTGAAGACTCTCTCAGTATCCATGAGACCTAATTAGTTTGTACCCTACTTGTACAGACAAGTTTAAAACAAGGTTTTTGCAACTTTTTATGTGTTTTATAGGTATAGAATAGAATGAACATATGATAATCATTATATGAGGTTATCAAGGAATTTTTATAACTACCTATGTCTATTTATCATAGTATATAGGCATGGAAACACTTCTATTGAGTCATTCACTATAGGCAGTCTTGGATAGGCATTGAAAAGACAAAGTGACTGCCTAGTGAGAGGATGATAAATTGGTTTTTGAACATTTTTAAAGACTGAATCATGGATTTTAAATCAAATAGACTCTATACATGTGCTTAACACCTATTTCATGTATTTATTTAAGAAATTGAAGGCCACTTGGGTGATAAATGTGAAGAATAAGGATAAGAAGGCTAATAAATGACTAAAAATGGTTAGTACAAATGTCCAGAAGATGGATAGAAGTTAGGAATAAATTTTATGAATATCATGTAATTTTTCAAACCCCATTAATATATTTAACATATGTTTATTCTCCCTATTCTAGTTTTGAGTAGTGAAGAGATGCTTCATAATGAAGGCAATTGAAGACCTCAATGCCAGTTTGAGTTTTTATGCTTCAGATGGATTTTTTTCCAAGAATACCTTATATAAATCTATTATAAACTTTATTATCATAAAATTTAACTGGTCCTTATCACTTTACACTTTTTATTTTGACCCTTGATCTCCATTTCTTTCTCTTCTCACACATTATTTAAATACAAGCCATTTTAGATTTTGTAAGGGAATCCACACCTAGTATGGTGAATTAATAGTAGTTTGATATTGTACTTTTAATTTTAAATAATATTTTCAATCTATTTTTGATCTCATAAACCTCTTATCCAAGTATGTGAAGTGATGCATAGTGAAGTTTCTAGTGATAATTTTCTATCCTTGCCTTCTTTTTATTCTTTCATGTTTGGTGCAGGTAATTCTCACTCTAATAGGTCATATAAAGTCTAGCTAATGTGTTTAACTATATTCAAGTTTAAATATATAATTTTTTTCTTCAAATTACCTCTAGTTTACTTACCTTGAGTAGTTCCATGCATATCACCTCCATGTTTGAAATACTAGTGTTAGAGCAATTTAGGGTTTTGAGACTAGTATTATGAGTCATGCTTTTTAGTGAAATTGTATGGTGGTCTAGTGGATATCATTATATTATATCACATATTTATAATATCTTATTTTTTTATGTTATTTCTATCCTTTTTCATCCAAGAAAATAGTTAGTGTAGGTTATAAGCAAGAAAAGAGATATCTAGGGAGCTAACCCTTAAACATAGAGGTCTACCTCTATCAAAGGAAACCCATAGGCCTAGAGGTATTCCAATGTTTCCCAAATATTAGAGTAGGATTGAAAAACCAAATCTAGGGTGAAATATTTGGTGACAATATTTCTATCATACTCGATGGGTCCATAGTCCTAAAGACATCTTGTCAAAGTGAATGCTAATCTTGAAAACATCACAACTACATATGGTGTTCTACTCAATGTTTGAAAACTCCATTCAAGGTAATATATAGTTTTAGAACAATTTTTTTATTAGTTCTTATGTTCATACTTCATGGTCCTTAGTAGGTTATCTTCTAGTATAGGTTCTAATCCTAAAATCCTCTCCTTCAACTTGAACTTCCCCTTGAAGTTCAACACCCTCAACCTATTTAACCTTATAATGACAAGAGGAATTTTCAAGCCAAGAAGATCAAGAGAGTGAAGAAGAACTTGAGGATAACATACCTAGGTAGGATGCCTTCCTATCCTTTAACATTGAAAAACCAAATCACCTCAATTCATATGATGATATACCCCCTAATTCTACCAAAAGTGTTCCCACATTCAATGGTGAAGGCCATGTCACTCCTAGTGATCATATTAGGGATATCTCAAACTTCTACAACTTTCATAATGTTTCTAAGGTAAACATTTCCATTAGACTCCTTATCATGTCCCTTAGAGGGAAATCACTTGTGATGTAGGGGCATCCCTTGAGGACCCCAAAATGATTTCATGTTTATCTTTTTTAATTATATTAGGTGTCATATATTTTATAAAGGTCATTAGAGGTCCATTTTTGGAGTCTAGGTTGTTCAAAGAGGCATATAATTTGAACTATAGCTTTTCTTGCCAAAATTTCCTTTTTAAAAATTTGAATATAATTAAATCTTGTCAATAGAATTTTATGCATGTATGAGGGTACTAAGATGACACAAATATGTATAGGGGTTTTATCATGGTAAAAGGTCCATAATATGTACTTTAGTCTATTTTCATGGTTTTAGACGTCATATTATGCAAAATCAAGAACTATGTTATGTATCAAAACAAGACCTCTACATAGGAAAAGATCAAGATTAAGTTGAGTCATTTTCTATAAGTTTGGAGTCAGTTTTTCTTTAAAATTTATGTGATTCCATTCAATATTATGTATTTAAAAATATATACAAATTTTGTATGACTAAATTTTGGGGTGATGGTAAAAATCCTATTTTGAAAAGGAATGAAAACATACCACTATTAAAGGTCTTTGAAATCTTGTTATCTGCATTATGTGTGGATGAATTAAAATGTTATGATTGAGTAAATAATAAAGTTTATAATTTTTCTATGTTATATTTAATTCTAATGTTTTTTTTAATTTTTAAAGAAGAAGTGAAGTTTAGAATTATGGTTAAGGAATACAAAACTATCATTGGTATGTTTTTCTATTTGTTTTATAAACTGAGCATACTACATGAAATTATTACCTAACAGTTATAATTAACTTATAAATGATTTATTTATTATTTAATATTATAAATATACATGTATTATTAATACTTAAAGAGAGATGGAAGTTTGATCATTACTGAGTTGAAACCCTATTTCTGAGATGTTGCTTGCTTAATAAACTATGTGATTACAATGTTTGGAGATAAAGGGGTAGTTAGTTATTTTTAACATGTAAAAAGACTAAGAAATTATATTTTAAAATTTAATAATCAATTTATAGTGTGGAACACCTGTAGTGTTTGATAGAGATGCAAGAGACCCTATAACAGTTGTAAGAATGGCATGAGAATATGTTCTTTACAAAGAAGTGATCTTAAAATTGGTGTTAAAGTGTTTTGGAGACATATAGGTAATTATTTTTAACGTTTTTAAGATTAATATATGTTTTTTTAATTTCTTGGTATGAGTTTTTCATTCCACTTGAATAGAATACAATCTTGTAGACAATTGAGAGTGAACACAGTTAAGAGCACTTTGATGTGAAAAGTTGTGATAGTGGATAGATTAGTGAATCCAGTCATTATATGATGTGTAAAAGGATAATATATAACTAAATAACAAATTTTGGTATTTTTAAATTCATTATAACATTCATAGTGGAAAATTATGGCCTCTTGACTGAGACAGTGAGTCAAAAACCCTAAACTAGGGTTTAGTGTGTAGAGAGAGTTTCCATCATTAATTTTGGATGATAATTTATGAAAAGCTTAGGAGTAAGGTATGTGAAAATATTTTTAATTTTCTAGTTTTGTTTTATACATTTTTTTACGTTTTTAAAAAACTATTTTGAATCAAGACCTAAACAGGCCTAATAGGCCTAAATAAAAGCATGAATTATGTTTGAAAAGGGGTCTAATGCAAATATGAAGAACTAAAATTTTGAGAAAATGTTGATATTGATAGAGGATTATTTAAAAAATAATTATTTTTTCAATATTGTATGGTACATGTATGTACATAAGGGATTTTGAGTAAAATAATGCTAAAAGGACTGAGATAAAGCAGACAGAGTTGGGAAAAGATATGAGTTAAGAATTCAAAGGTGTGGGTATGTGAATGAAAGGTGAATGTGACCTTATGGAACTTGAGAAAATAATACCATAATCCTTATAATAATATAATTAGGTTTGTATTCTTGTATGAAGAAGTGAACTAGTGAAGCCTTTGTAAAGATAGTGGATTAAGAAATAAGCAAAGTGTGATATTACTTGGCATATTCTCTACATCAATTTTACTAGTATAGGACATTTTCTAGAGGTTGTATCACCACTTGGGATGATTTTGGAGAGTTTCTAACTTCAATGCTTGAGGACAAGAGTGATCATACGTCACTCATTCATCATCTCAATGTAATTTAAAGATCCCCCAAGGAGACTATGCATGAATTTAATGAGAGATTCCAAATAACTTGGCATAGGCTACCTCCTCCCATGAGACCACCTGAAATCTTTGTATTTCCTACATATCTAAGGGATATTATAACTGACATCATAATGTTTTAGTACATGGGTGGTTACACCTTACATAAAGCAAATGTCCTTTCCATTAGAGCTGATAATGGCCTAATAAAAGCTAAAAAAATTACCTCCAAATGTATCCATTCCTTTTCTTCCAAACATGTTTATTGTTTCCCCTAAGAAGGATGAAGATACTATTGATTTAAATGTAAGGATTCAAGCCTTATAATTTAAGATTAGGTAACTCAATCTATATTATGGTTTTAATAAAAACTCCTACCCATATCCTCAATATGTAAATATTAGAAATATGTTCAGGGTAGAGGGTAAGGATAGCCTAACTTCAATATGCCAACTAATGCATAAAATCCATCTTCCACCTCAAACACAAGAGCCATGGTACCAATGCATAGTAAATTAGTTCAAGGAGAGGAATGGTGTAAAGGATAGTTCCTGGGTGTAAATGAAGATGGAAGAAACACTTTGGTATCCCAAGGAGGGGTTACTCCTTAGTTTTTAGTATAATAAAAGAGTCTCATGCAACCAAATGAAGGATGGCAGTCTCAAAGAGTGAGTTTGACTAACTTTCTAGTTGAAGACACCTTTGTCCTCAATTAAAATTCCTTGGTTATAGATAATACTATATCAAAGAGGAAGGCCTTTGGATATGTCTATGGTGTTCATACAAGTTCAAATATCCCTCTTACAAATCATAAAGTTGTGACTACAAGTATGACAATCCCTACAACTTTTGAACCTTCTTCAAATCAAAATATTGGAAGGGTGAATCAAAGTGACCCAATGTCTCAAGATCCAAACACTTATTTTCCTTCAATAAATTAAGAAAATTTGATTAATCCTACTTTAAATATTGTGTATTCTTTTAATATTGCTAAGGCATCTATGTCTCTTTGGTGAATACTTCACTTGCCTAATCAAAAAGATATCTTTCAAGAATAGTTGTCTCAAATCCACCTCAGTCATTAACCATCAAGTCATAGAAATTTTTCACTCACTAATGATCCTAATCACATTGTGGATCCCTCTTCAAATTATGAAAATCCTCCACTCTTCTACCTCACTCTCATTTTTGGATACAAGTTTATTCATAACTACATAGTGGATAGTGGAGCTAGTACCTCAGTTATGCCTAAGATTTTCATAGATAAGTTAGGCTTTAAATATGAACCTTATAATAATGGATTTATATAAATTTATGGGATACATACTAGGTTATTAAGACTTGTCAAAGTTTTGAAATTTTTCCTTCATGATTTTCCAAGTTTCCCTATCTTTCAAGATATAGTGGTGGTTGATTTCCCTGCTCACTTTACTATCTACCTCTCAATGGATTTCATAGCCAAGATAGGAGGCTACCTCTCAGCTGACTGATCCTTATTGACCTTAAATACAAGGTATGGAGAAAAATTAATCATTAGAACTTAATCATTGGATAAGTTTCATAGTGAGCCTTATGTAGAAGCAAGCTCTAATCTCAATTACACAATCAGTGATCAAGAGGACTATATTGTGGATGATGAAACATATTCTAAGCTTGAGAGCATATTTAAAATTTTCCTAGATTATTATGCTATAGACACTTATGGACATGATCCATACACCTTCTTTGAATAAACTGACTTTGGAACATATATCATCCATGAGGGAGGATATGAGTATTTTGAGGTATGCATTGATGATTATTTTCTAAGATTTGTTAAAGGTAATTACCATATTATTTCACATGATGATGATGTTATTATAATTATGGTAGATTAGGATGGTGAGAAATATTATTTCATTCTACTTTCACATCATGGAATGATCCTTGAAGGTAGTAGTCATGAAGAGAAAGATGACCTATGGCAAAAGTTCTATTCCATAAGTCAAGAATTTGAGAAGTTGAGTAAGTCTACTTCTCCTCCTAATAAGTGTGAATCTAATAGTAAAGTTTTTGAATTTATTATCAATCATGAAGTATAATGTCTTAGTAAGCATGAGGCTTGGTGTCTAGCTACTTTCATAGAATTTACAATCATGGAGGAGTCTAGTGAAGTCAAAACATAAAATTATATGTATGAAGAGCAATCTGAACCTCAACCTAAGTTTGAGTCACTTTATAATATGTTGGAGTATAAGGAATACAATCTTGATGATCTCATACATCAATAACATCATGTCCAAGAAGAATTCAAAGTTGAAGTAACTGTGATGACTCCCAAGTTATAGTTTGAGAAGTGCCAATTAGACATGGCAAAAGTCAAGTGATCTACAAGTTCAAAAAAGACTATTAGATGATAAAATATAACATCCTTTAAAGATCCAAATGTCACACTTGTAGTCAAATTAATATCTAAACATTGTGAGTCCTTTACCTATCCACATAAGCAAGTGTTTGTTGATAGGCATGCTTCACATGATAGATTTATTTAATGAAGTAGCAAGGATGAAAGATGTACCATTTTTGACCTTGGTTTAATTAATGGTGATTTTCCTTCACCTCAATTTTTTTAGGTCCTAAATATACTAAGATAAGTGTGTCTTTTTTTTTGTGTGTTTGTTTTTCATAAGTGTTCTTGAGAACACAAGTGTGTTTACTTTAGTTTATTATCTTATGTGTCTTGTTTCCTATTGTTTGGTATCGTTTTAGAGGAAATTTAGTGTCTTTATTATATATATGTGACTCCATATCTCAATGGATAGGAATATTCTATTGGTCTTTGGTATAGAAGGATTATCACCCCAATGAAATTATCAAAATATTGACTAATTTTACCACAAGTCAAATTAGGTCAACCCCCTATATAGTCAAACTTTATATAATAGTCCCTTAGGGTGTAAAATGTTTCTTATGGTCTATAATAATTTAAAACGTGTATTTTCATCTTTTTTACCTTTGTATTAGTTTTTCCTAAGTCATTCTAAGGTCATTTTGAGTCATTTATTAAGTTTGTACAGTTTTCATAGAGGGACAAGTGTTCCAAAATAATGTTATAATATATAATGTAATGATCCACACTTATAATATTCATAAATAATGTATATAAATTCAACACAATATATATTGGTGGACCAATATGTCCAAATATTCACTATATGTAGAATACCCTTAAGGTAGGGCAACACCAACAATACTCCTTTAGCAAGGAATAACTCCACAATATCTCTTCGAGGGGACAACCTCCAATATAATATTATAATATAAGACTCAATGCTTACTTGATATCTTTACAATAATAATAATATCCTTTATATATACATATAATGTATGGGTAACCTCCTAATCCCAATGTAGACTAATCATTACCCAATGCACTAATTCCACAAGTTACTCCATTACTAATATATTAGACCCATATAACTACTAAGGGGGATGTGTGAAATATGTTAGAATCTCCATCAACCCATATAAAATAATATATCATATCCATAGGTACATATCATATAAAAGGAACTATTATATAAATGATGAAATATAGGAACAATGTCAAAATAAAAAGATCAGTAGGAAAAGTGGTAGTTTTCAATTGGTATATGACCTATCTAGTAGCTTTGGCACATGGTAGAACTTTAGTAGTATTATTTAAACTTCCAAAAACTCAATTAAATTATTGGGAAGCTTTTATAAGTTCAAAAATGGACAAAAAACCATTTTATCTTTCCATTTTTCTCCTTTACAAGCTAAAAGGGTGAATCAGTTTATGCATGGTATGGATAGGAGGATGAGAGTCTGAGAAAATTATTTTGATAGATGATATTAATCTATATTTACTCAAATTTCATGTCAATATTTATAATTTTTATGGCTTAAACTTCATGAACCATTGTTAAGAGTTATAGTAACTATTTTTTACATGCACATCACCATACCCTTCAGTTTTATCCTCTATCTGGATTGATCTTTAAAAACAAAGTATTGTACATGATTTTGGAGAGTGTAACCACCCTTATCACATGATTATTTTTTTGTTTCACATGTGTATTATGAATTATAAGTGCATAATCATTTCATTTTACTAGTTGGATACACTACTAAGGTCTATACACATGTTTTTCATTAGTAGCAGAGTTTCTTCTTCCCATGTTGGTTTTGAAATCAAAGGTGATGTTATTCCTGACCTCTCAAAACAAAATAATGGTTAGTTTTACCTTTTTGAGGTTTGGTTTTAATACTTTTTTATATGGATCAAAAGGCCTAATTCATACATACACAATCAACTTTCTTGTAATATTCATCTACAGTCAAGTGAAATAAACCCTAAACAGCCATGGTGGTGAGAGAAGAAGGTTTCAAGGTGAAAATAGGGTCCTAAAATTGGAAAAAATGAGTTTTATCTATCCAAAATGGTTTAATATTGGTTGTGTGACAACCATTTCTTCAATATACATAGTCCCATACCTAATGTCACTTATAGGCAGCTTCCATAGAGGTCTAAAAGAGTTGAAATGAAGATGTTGGAACTTGTTTGAAACATTCACTAAGATTTGGGAGAATAGAGAATACCAAGATGTAAATGGTGAAGTCATTATATTATAGACAAACTTGATAACCATGTCTACAAGCTAGAAAGTTGAATTTGGAGACATATTACCTTAATTTCTCTGAATCATGGCTTTGTCTATATGCAATGCCATCTCATGGTAGAGTAGCTTGAGGTTTGGTAAGTCTAAGTTATTTTCATAATGTAGACAAATTATAGGTTAAATGCTTTGATAAATAAATTTATTATTTGATGATGATAAGGACTATGTAAATAGGTTTCCAACTCAAGCAAAGTTTGACTATAGACTTTTAGTGTAATCTATAGTATTCTTGAAAGCTAAATGATCTTATTATGCAACATGACATAATAAATCATGGATAGTAGAAAAAATGACTCTTTTGAGTGAAATATGACCTATGACCTCAATATAAATCATATAAGTTGATTTTCAATGCTTGATATAGGTCATCACCTATAGGATGACCCCATGCTTTCTCAAATAGAGTATCTACAGTTAGTCTACAAACATATAGTGTGTTGGCAATGGAAATTGAGAGCATAGTGTGCATGGTCATAGTTTTTCATGTAAGTGGATCTAACCTAATGAGATAAATATAAATCAAAATAGTCAATAAATAATGATGTGATAGGGATCATCACCTACAGTAGTTCTTTCTTCTACCAAAACTACCACCTACAGAGTACACACAGTCCATGGATTAGTGTAGGTTAGTGAAAGGTGTGATCTTTGAGAGGTTGGTAGAGATGTGGGATGGTGAATATTATTTATACTACCTCCATAATTTTTACATAATTTTCACATGATGCTTAGATTAAATAAATAAAGAGGTTGATCTAAAGCCTCAACCTACAGTCAAGCCTAACTCTACATTCTAGCACACAATCATCAATGTTATAAGTTTGTCTTGAGATTTGTGAATTTAAGGACCCTATAAATTTATGTATAATGTCCTCATTACCTAATATAACACCTTAGATCCTCAATTTTGAATAGAAAATAGGGGATATTCTCTCTATTTTGTCTCAGATAGAGGGCACTCCCAGTCAAGATGAAGACTATTGGTTGAGCACATAAATATTTTGAGGTTAACATGAGGAGTCTTGAGACACTATTAAGAATTTTATATATTTTATTTGAGCATGAAAAAATTTAGATAAATATTTTTAGTTAGGATGAGTAATGAAGGTGGTCATGGGAAACTCAAGCATAGTCAGGCCTAAAACTAAACCTAAGCCCTTCATGGGTATAGCTTCACTTCAAATACTAAAATAAAATTACACCCCATGGCCTTCAAGAGGAAGTTATGGATGGATTAAAACCATATTTTTAAATGATAATACACAAAAGTGTCATTTTTGGCCTAAAAACACTTCAAGGGTACCTAAAATACACTTTACGATTGAGAGACCATCTTCAAGTACTCATATATGTATATACCTATTTCATGGTGTCTCAAGAACATGGGTATATTTGAAGGACATCCTACACTTTCTTTTGGTGGAATTTTTTTAGACATTCAACATCTGGTTTTTATGTATCATTCCTAAGAATTAAAACATGTTAAAACCCTTTTAAACCCTTATCAAAGACCCAATGAATGAAATACAAATGGAAATTCACTTAGAGGGAGTAATATTACCTAAAAACTATTTTTAAATTATTTAATAATCTCTTAGGATCCATGACACCTAATTGGTTTGTACCCTACTTGTACAGACAAGTCTAAAAGTGGGTTTTTGTAAGTTTTTAGGTGTTTTAAAGGTACAAATTAGAATGAACATATGAAAATAATTTGGGAATTTGAATTTGGAATTTTTATAACTCCATATTTCCATTTATAAAAATATATATGCATGGAAATAGTTTTGTTGAGTCAGTCACTACAGGCAATTTTGGATAGGCATTGAAAAGACAAAATGACTGCCTAGTGAGAGGATGAGAAGATAGATTTTGGACATTTTTAAGGTATAAATCATGGATTTTAATGAAAATATAATATATATAGGTTTTATAACACATATTCCATGGATTTTTTTGAGAAATTGAGGCCACTTCAATGGCAAATGTGAAAAATGAGGCCAAGAAGGCTAATGAATGACTATAGATGGTGAGTACAAGTGTCTAGAAGATGGATAGCAATTGGGAATGAATATGATGATTGTCATGGAATTTTTAAAACTTCCATAATATATTTCAAATGTTTCAATTATCCCTAGTCCATTTTTAAGTATTCAAGAGATGTCTCATCATGAAGGCAGTTTTAAAAAGGTAATTGAAGACCTATATGCCATTTTGAGGAGTTTTTATGATTTAGATGGATATTTATCCAATAATACCTTTATAAAATATATTATACACTTAATTATCATGTAATTTAACTAATCCTCATCACTTTAAACTTTTTATCATGACCCTTGAGCTCCACTTCTTCTTTCTCTTCTCACAAATTCTATAAATGCAAGCCATTTTAGATTTTATAAGGGAATCCACACCTGGTATGGTGAAGCCATACTAGTTTGATATTATAATTTTCCTTTGAAATAATATTTTAAATTTATTTTTTACCTCATAAAGCTCTTATCTAAATATTTTAATTGATGCATAGTGAAGTGTCTAGTGATAAGTATCTATCATTGCCTTCTCTTTATCCTTTCATGTTTGGTGTAAGTAGTTCTCACTCTAACATGTCACATGAAGTGTAGATAGTATTTTTAACTATATTAAAGTTTAAAATTATCCTTTTTATCTTTAAATTACCTATGGTTCACTTATTTTTAGTATTTCCATGCATATCACCTCCATGTTTGAAATACTAATGTTAGAGCAAGCAGGATTTTGAAACTAGTGTTGTAAGTCATGTTTTTTAGTGATATTGTATGGTGGTCCAGTGTGGATATTTATAGTTTATCACATGTTTATAATATATTAATTTCCATGTTATTTATATCCCTTTTCATCTAAGCAAATAGTTAGTGTAGGTGATAAGCAAGCAAAGAGATATCTAGGCAGCTAGCCCTTATACCTAGAGGTCTACCTCTAACACAAGCAAACCATAGGCCTAAATGTATTCCAATGTTTCCCAAATATTATATTTGGATTGAAAAACCAGATATAGGGTGAAATATTTCATGACAATAATTTTGGCATGCCCAATGGGACCATTATCCTAAGACATCTTGTCAAGGTGAATGTTAGTCTTGACAACATCATAGCTATATGTGGTGTTCTACTCAGTATTTGGTAACTCCATTCAAGGTAATATATATATGTATACCATTTTTTTATCAATTATTTTGTTCATACTTCATGGTCCTTAATATGTCATCTTCTAGTAGAGGTGTCAATCCCATAAACCCACTCATTCAACCTGAACTTCCTATAAAAGTTAAACACCCTTAACCTATCTTGACATTTGAATAATAAGAAGACTTTTCAAGCCAATAAGATCAAGATATTGAATAATAAATTGAGGATAACAAGGCTAGGAATCATGCCTTCCCATCCTTTAACATTGAAAATCTAATTCACCTCAATATATATGATGATATACCCCTTAATACTACCAAAAGTGTTCCCACATTCAATGGTGAAGGTCATGTCACTCCTAGTGAGAATATTAGGGATATCTCAAAGTTATATAGCTTTTATAATGTTAATTAGGTCAAAATTTCCATTATAATCCTTTCCATGTCCATTAGATGGAAAGCACTTTACCGGTATATGACATTGCCTAGAGGTTGTATCACCACTAGGGATGATTTTGGAGAGTTTATAACTTCAATTTTTAAGGATAAGAGTGATCACACATCACTCATTAATCATCTCAATGTAATTCAAAGAGGCCCCAAGGATATTATTCATGAATTAAATGAGATATTCTAAATAACTTGGCATAGATTGACTCCTCCCATGAGACCACCTCCATACTTTGTGTTTCCTACATATATAAGGGCTATTATAAATGGCATAGCCATAATATTAGAATCCATGGGTGGTTAAACCTTACCTAAAGCATGACCTTGACATTAGAGTTGATAATGGCCTAATACAATCTATAAAATTACCTCCAAAAGTATCCATGCCTCTACTACTAAACATGTATGTTGTTTCTCCAAATTTTGCCCCAATCCCGAATGTAAATACTAGGTATAGATATACCCCTAAGAAGTTTAAAGATGTTATTGATTTAGATGCAAGGATCCAAGCCTTAGAAGTTAAGATTAGGCAATCTATAGTATGGTGTAAAATAAAAAACCCTACCCTTATACTCAAAAAGGAAATAGGTTCCCACCTCAGCAATATGGTCAGGGTATAGGTCAAAGACATCCTAACTTCAATAGGATAGCCAATGCATATAATCTAACTTCCACCTTCAACACAAGAGCCATGGTACCAGTGCATAGTAATTTAGTGCAAGGAGAGGAATGGAAGCAAGGATATTTCATGGATGAAAATTAATGTGGAGGACAAGATTTGTTATCCTAAGGATGGGTTACTCCTCAATTTTTAGTAGAAGATGAGAGTCTCATGCAAGCAAATGAAGGATGGTAGCCTCAAGGAGTGAGTTTGAATAACTTTCTAGTGGAAGAAACCTTTGTCCTTAATAATATTTCTTGAGCTTAAGATCATAATAGAGTAAATAGGAAGGCCTAGGGATATGCCCATGGTGTTCACACAAGTTCAAATATCCCTCCTACAAGGTAGTAAGATGTGATTGCAAGTATGGTAGTCCTTACAACTTTTATACTTTCTTCAAATCAGAATGTTAGAAGGGTAAATCAAAGTGTTCCAATGTCTCAAGATCCAAACACTTCCTTGCCTTCAAGAACTAAAAAAAATGTGAGTACTCCTACTATTAATATTGTGCATTTTTTGAAGAGTGTTAATTCACTTATGTCGCTTTGGGAAATACTTCACTTACTGAGTCAAAAAGAGCTCCTTCAAGAGTAACTATCTCAAATCCACCTCAATCATCAACCAACAAGTCATGGTAATTTTTTACTCACTAATTCTCATAATCACATTATCAAACCTTATTCCAAATCTAAAAATCCTCTACCATTCTACCTCACTCTCATTATTGTAGATAAGCTTGTTCATAACTGCATAGTGGATAGTAGAGTTAGTACCTTAGTTATGCCTAAGATTGTATCAAATAAGTTAGGTTTTAAATATGAACCATATAATAAGGGAGTGTTCCAACTTGATAGGACACATTTTAAGTCAATAGGACTTGTCAAAGGTTTGAAATGTTTCCTTCATGATTGTCTAAGTTTCCCTATCCTTCAAGATATAGTGGTGGTTGATTTGCCTTCTCACTTTTTTATCTACCTCTCAAGGGATTTCACAACCAAGATAGGAGGTTACTTCTCAGCTAATTAGTCCTTATATGAATTCATGAGAAGGTATGGATTAAAGGTAACAATTATAACTTAACCACTAGCTAAATTTCATAGTGATCCCTATGTAGAAGCAAGATCTAATCTAAATTTTATAATCAACGATCAAGAGGAATATGTTATGGATGATGGAACATATTTTAAACATGAGGTCATATCTAACCTTCTCCTAGATGAGTATGATGTAGACACTTATGAAAATGATCCATACACCTTATTTGAACAAATTAGCCTTGGCACATACACCATCCATGAGGGAGGATATGAACATTTTAAGGTATGCATTGATGATTATTATCTAAAAGCTATTGAACTGAATTACTATAGTCATTCACATGATGATGATGTTATTCAAATTATGGTAGATCATGATAGTGAGAAAGACAATCCCATTCTTCATGTACATGATGGAAGAATCCTTGAAGGTAGAAATCATGAAGAGGAAGATGACTTATGGTAAAAGTTTTATGCCATAAGTCAAAAATTTGATTAGTTGAGTAAGTTTACTTCTCCTAAGAAGAGTGAATCTAATAGTAAATTTATTTAGTGTCTTATCAAAAATGAATTACAATGTCATATTAAGCATGAGGTTGAGTGTCTAGCCACTATCAAAGAAGTTACAGTCATGGAGGAGCCTAGTCAAGTTAAGACATAAAATTGTATGTATGAAGACAAGTTCAAACCTAAAATATAGGTTGAGTCACTTTCTAATATTTTGGAGTAGAGTGAAGACAATATTTATGATATCATGCATCAATAACATCATGTCCAAGAAGAAATCAAAGTTGAAGCAACTGTGATAACACCCAAGTTATAGTTTGAGAAGTGCCAACCAGACATAGTAAAAGTCAAGCAATTTTTAGGTTTAAACAACATTCTTAGAGGAAAAAATGGAACATCCTTGAAATATTCAAATGACACACTTGTAGTTAGAGTAAGATCTAAACATGGTGATTCCTTTGAATATCCACATAAATAAGTGTTTGTTGATAGGCATGCTTCACATGATATATTAATTTCATGGAGTAGCAAGGATACAAGAGGTAGCATTTTTTACCATTGTTGAAGTAATGGTGATTTTCCTTCACCTCAAATTTGTGAGGTCCTAAATATACAAGGATAAGTGTGTGTTTTCCATTAGTGTTCTTAAGAATAGAAGTCTGTTTACTTTAGTTTATTGTCTTGTGTGTCTTTTTTTCCTATTATGTGGTATGGTTTTAGAGAAAATTCAATGTTAGTATTGTGTATATGTGACTCCATATCCCAATGGATATGATTAGGTTACTAGTCTTTAGTATAGCTAGCTTACCACCCCTAAGAAATTGCCAAAATATTGAAAAATTTGACCACAAGTCAAATTAGGTCATCCCTTATATAGTCAAACTTTATATAGTTGTCCCTTAGGGTGTAAAATGTGTCATATGGTCTCTAATAAGTTCAAACCTATGTTTTAATATTTCTCACCTTTGTCTTAGTTTATCATAAGTCATTATAAGATCATTTTGAGTCATTTGTTAAGTTTGTATAGTTTTCATAGAGGGTTAAGTATTCCAAAATAATATTCAACATCGCCAATGTTAGAATATGTAATAATAACTATTGTAGAACTAATAAAATTTAGGATCAATGTCAAAATAAGATCGGTAAGAAAAGTGGTAGTTTTTAGTTGTTGTATGGCTTATCCAGTAGCTTTGGCACATGGTAAAAATTTATCAGTCTCATTTCAACTTCCCCAACTCAATTCCATGCTTGGTCAACTTTGACAAGTTTAAAAGTGGAAAAAAACATTCTATCTTTCTATCACTCTCTTCTATAAGCTAAAAATGGTCAACTAGTTTATGCATGGTATAAACAAAATTATGAGAATTTAATAAAATACTTTTGAGGGATGATATTACTCTCTATGTATTTCAATTTTATGGTAATATTTCCAATTTTTGTGGCTTGAGCTTCAAGAACCATTGTTAAGAGTGTTAGTAACTATTTTTTTCTTGCACATCCCCATACCCTTCAGTTTTTCCTATGTCTAGATTGATCTTTGAAAACCTATTATTGTATATGATTTTAGAGAGTGTGACCACTATTCTCACATGATTCTTAATCTATTTTTCATGTGTGGTGTGAAGGATAAGGGCATAATCATCTCATTCTACTAGTTGGATACACTACTAAGGTTTGCAAACATGTTTTTAATTAGTATTATAGTTTATTCTTCCTGTGTTGGTTTTGAAATCAAAGGTGATGTTGTTTCTCACCTCTAAAAAAAATGATGTCCATTTGTCCCTTTTTAAGTTTTTGTTTTAAGACTAGTTTATATGGATTAAAAGGCCTAACACATACATACACAATCAACTTTCCTATAATATTCATCTACAATCAAGTGAAATAAACCTTGAACATCCATGGTGGTGAGACTAGAATCTTTAAAGGTGAAAAGAGGGTCCTCAAAGTGTAAAAAATGAGTTTGAGATGTCCAAAATGGTTTAAGATTGGTTGTGATAACCAATTCTTCAATATACATAGTCCTATACCGAATGTCACTTATAGGTGGCTTCCACAGAGGTTTGAAAGAGTTGAAATGAAGGTGTTGTGACTTATTTGAAACCTTAATTGAGGTTTTGGGAGCATGAAAAATAATAATATGGAAATGGTGAACTTGTTATATTATAGACAAACTTGAGAACCATGTCTACAAGTTGGAAAGTTTTATTTGGAGACATATTACATTAACTTCTCTAAATCATGGTTTTGTCTATATTTAATCCCATCTCATGGTAGAGTAAATTGAGGTCTAGGAAGCCTAAGCGATTTTCATAATATATCCTAAGCATAGGTGCAATGTATGAAAAAATAAATTGATTATTTGATCATGATAAGGACTATGTAAATATGTTTCCAACTCAAGCAAAGTTTGACTATAGACTTTCAATGTAATCTACAGTATTCTTGAAACCTAAATGATCTTATGATGCAAAATGCCACAATGAATCATGGCCTATAGAAAAAGTGACTCTTATGAGTGAAATATGACCTATGACCTTAATATTAATCAGATAATTTTATGTTTATTTCTTTATATAGGTCACCACCTATAAGAGGACCCCATGGTTTTTCAAATAGAGTATCTGTAATGAGTCTACAAATATATAGTGTATTGGCAATATAAATTGAGAGCATAGTCTACATGGTCATAGTTATTCATGAAATTTTAAGCTGACATAATTAGATAAAGAGTAATCAAAATATTGAATAAATAATGATGTGATATGGGTCATCACCTACAGTAGTTCTTTCTTCTCCCAAAATAGCCACCTATAGTTTACACACAATTCATGGACTAGTGTAGGTTAGTGAAAGGTATGAGATTTGAGAGGTTGAAAAAGGTGTGGTATGTTTAATATGATTTATAATACCTCCACAATGTTTAAATCAACTTCACATGATGTTCATATTAAATAAATAGAGAGGTTGAGCTAAAACCTCAACCTACAGTCACACCCAACTTTGCATTCATGCACACAATCATCAATATTATAGGTTTATACTGAGGTTTATGATGTTTAGGACCCTATAAATGTGATACATCCCTAAAAAAAATTGTATAAGGTCCTCATGACATGATATAACACCTCATAGCCTCAATTTTGTTGAGAAAATAGAGGATATGCTCTTTATTTTGTCTTAGACAGAGGGCACTCCTAGTGAAGATGAAGACTGTTAATTGAGCACAAGAAGATTGGGAGGGTAGCATGAGGAGTATTGAGACACTATGAATCATTTTCTAATATTTATTTGAGCATTGAAAAAGGTGGATAAATCTCTATATTCAGCATGTGTACTCAAGGTGGTCATGGGCAACTCAAGCACAATCAAGCTTATTAGGCCTAAAACTATACCTAAGCCCTTCAAGGGTATATATTCACTTATAATACCATCCCACACCAATTTATTACATTAAGGATGAATTTAGGGATGTATAAAAACCATTAGTTTTTAGGATAATAGATAGAAGTGTCATTTTTGGCCTTAAAACACCTCAGGGGTACCTAGAATACACTCTAAAGCTCAAGAGACCATCTGCAAGAACTCATATCTATATTGACCTAGTTTATGGTTTTTAAATCACTTGGGGAGAGTTTAATGAGGTCATACACTTTTTTTTAGTGTAAATTGTTTAAATATTTAACATTTGGTTTTTATGAATCATTCCTAAGAACCAAAATATGTTAAAACCCTCCTAAACCCTTGTCAAAGACCCAATGAAGGATATACAAATGGAAATGCACTCAGAGGGATCAATATGGCCTAAAAACTATTTGTAACTTTTTGAATACTCTCTTAGGATCCATGACACCTAATTGGTTTGTACCCTACTTGTACAGATAAGTCTAAAACTAGGTTTTTTACAAGCTTTTGTGTGTTTTGTAGGTACAAAGAAGAATGAACATATGATAATAATATGGGGAGGTTAATTGGATATTTTTATAACTCAATATATCCAATTATCATAATATATAGGCATGGAAACACTTCTATTAATTCATTCACTATAAGTAATCTTAGACAGGCATTGAAAAGACAAAGTGAATGTCTAGTGAGAGGATGAGAAGTTGGTTTTTGGAACTTTATAAGCTCTAAAATTGGAATATAAGGAAAAAAGACTCTATAAATATGTCCTAACACCTCTTCCATGGATTTTTTTGAGCAACTAAATGCCACTTGGGTGATAAATATGAAGAATTAGGCTAAGAGGGCTAATGAATGACTACAGATCATGAGTACAAGTGTCCAGAAGATGGATAGTAGTTAACAATGCATATAATTACTATCATGAAATGTTTCTAACCCAAATGATACATTTCACATGTTTTAATTCTCCCTATTGTATTTTTGAGTAGTCAATAGATGCCTCATCATGAAGGTAGTTTCAAGAAGACAGTTGTAGACCTTTATGCCAGTTTGAAGAGTTTTTTTGCTTCGGATGGATATTTTTCCAAGAAGACCTTATATAACTCTATTTTAAACTTCATTATATTTAAATTTAACTATTCCTCATCACTTGAAACTTTTTATTAATACCCTTGAGCTCCACTTATTCTTTCTCTTCTCACACATTCTTTAAATGGAAGCCATTTTGGCTATTGTAAGGGAATCCACACCTGGCATGGAAAAGCTATGCTAGTTTGATATTTTACTTTAACTTTGATGTAATATTTTTAATCTCATAAACCTTTTGTCTAAGTATGTGAAGTGATGCATAGTGAAGTATCTAGTGATAAGTATCTATCCTTGCCTTCTCTTTATACTTTCATGTTTGGTGCAAGTAGTTCTCACTCTAATAGGTCACAGGAAGTGTATCTAGTGTGTTTTACTATATTCAAGTTTAAAATTATTTATGGTGTCTATAAATGAACATTTTTTCACTTAACTTGAGTAGTTCCATGCATATTACCTCCATGTTTGAAATACTAATGTTAGAAAAATTCAAGATTTTAAGACTAGTGTTGTAAGTCATGTCTCTTAGTGAAATTTTATGGTGGTCTAGTTGAGGTATTTATAATTTATCATATTTTTATAATATGTTACTTTACATGTTACTTATATCCCTTTTCATCCAAGCAAATAGTTAGTGTAGGTGATAACCAAACAAAGAGATATATAGGGAGCTAGCCCTTAAACCTAAGGTATACCTCTATCACAGGTAACCCATAGACCTAAAGGTATTCCAATGTTCCCAAATATTAGAGTATGATTTAAAAACCAACTCTAGGTTGTAATATTTGGTGAAAAAAATAATTTTGTGAACATTTTTTCATATGTTAGGAACATAGCAAAGATTGCTAAGGATCTTTACCTTTAGGTGTGGATAGTCATCCACAATTGGAATTTGTTAATAATTTCACCCAACATATCCAAAACATTTTCCAAAAACATAGAAGACTATTGGATCTATCTATCCTACATTATTATCATGGTGGTTGGCCACAAGGTTAATCCTCTTCAGCTCCCAAAGTTCATTTTGAACAAAGTAGCTGAGCAGTAAATTGCATACCAAATATGGAATGACATTGATGAGGAATTAAAATAGAATAATAAGGCTACATTTCATGGCTCCCACATCACTATTGGTAGAATACAATACATAATACAAAGGTAGTCTAAATAAGTAGGAAATTCTAAGAAGGCATATGCATTACCTACCCTCCCTCATAGAGTTTGGGATCCTCATGGCAAGGTCCAAAATAAAATTCACACCCTTGACATCACTCATAAACATGAGCTAATAGATCATGATTTTCTATTCCTATATTCTAAGGATGATGAAGAGGTGAAATAAAGTTTCGTAATTAAAATATTGAGTGAGGACCTCTTGAGGTTGATATAGGTTAAACCCTCTCTCGCACTAGGAAAAACAAAGTTTAGGATCCCACCTCTTGTAGGATGGAGATATTTTGATTTTTTGAGTGGTACTCCATCAAAAAAATCATAATGAGAGGGAAAAAATCCCCAAATAGATCAAGGCTAACCATAGGACCAACAGTAGTGGGTAGGTGAGGCACAACTCATTAGAGGGTAGGATGAAAAATAAAAAGAAGAAAAAGTGCCTTCCTTTACATATGTAGAAGAGGAAAAAATGCTCCTAATTCAAGCTTTAATAATTGAATTGATATAGGTTAATCAAGACCTAGCTGAGGAGATAACTCAAGGGAGAGATAATACACATATGGAAGAAGATGGGATTATTTTCTTGGACTCCTATGGTGAAGAGGAAATAGCAGCTTAAATAGCCCAAATAGCCATCATTATTCCCCCTTCTCTTACCCAATAAGCAATAGTTTCATAAGTTTGTATAGAATCTAAGAGATATCAAAGGAATCCAAAGGGGGATAGACTATATACCCCTCACACACAGACACTCAAATAAGAAAAACTTCAATATAAGGTGATCCAACATAAGGGGTGGATGAATAAGAGTTATAGTAGGCCAAGGTATTAGGTCAACAAGTACTGAAGGCCAAGGCACCTCTCACTAGGGAACCTTCTGGTAAGGTTCTTTTCCTTATATACCTTTTCGGCCTTTTTCCTTTGATGTCTTTACCTATAGTTTTTACCATCCGTCCACCATTTGTTTCTACATTCATTCATGTTTGGTCACTTTATACGGGTCTCTTATTTATGTACTCATCTATTAATATTGCTAGTGCCACTTCACCTACTCCACCCTCAACTAATATAGTTTCTTTTCCTTCCATCTCCACCCCATTAATGATCACTTTAACCATTCTAGCATCATTTAATCCATCATTCCAAATATTTCTTATTCTACCCAATTAGGTTCACCTTTCCCTTCCTCAACTCCAACCTCTACAACCATAGTAGTAACCACCAAAAGGGCTCCCAGGAAGCAACCACTCTTTGTTGTGTATCTAATGCCAAAATTGGAAACATATACTAGTGTAAAATCATTTATCCATGAATGCCCAATCCTTTGACTAAAATTGATCATAATATTGAAGAATATGTATAAGTGGAATCTCATCCACTAGATCCCTCAAATCTCACTCTTTTAGATTGGGTTAAGAAGTTAGGAGCCTTAACCTCTAAGAGGCCCAATCTGAAGATCATTGAACTACCAATGGTGAGTTCACTATTCGATAAGGCTAAAATATTGATATAGTGGGTAAGGAAGAGGAAAATTGAGGATAGTTCTAGCATAACTTTGATCATGGAGGAAAGGGAAGAGGAAAATTGAGGATAGTTCTAGCATAACTTTGATCATAGAGGAAAGTGAAGAGGTTTACTCCCTTAGCAAGAGATAGAATAGGCAAAAGGGTCAATCCCCATATATTGAGGACCTCAAGTCAAACATGGAGGCCCATACAAAGAGAATCTTGGCCATATATAAAGGGACCAAAATGGCTAGACAATATCACAAAGAGGAGTTAAAAATTCTCAAGAACAACAATAGGTAATTTGAGTCCCTTAAGGTATTGAGTAGGATGTGTAGAATGCAACACTTAGGATTTATGATATTCTATATTCAATTCATTCTTTGAGATTCCATTTGGTTCCCCATGTCAATTCTATAACTAGATTATTTAAGCTTATCAGGGAGGATGAGAATAAGCTAAATTTCTTGGTGTTATATACCCCCAATGACACATTTATCCACTTGGACTTGATAACCATATTTGAGGCATAAATTGTTTTAATTTATATTTAATAAGAACATAGGACATCTAGGATTGGGTATCATCCTCTAAAACTCTTGTGAATAAATTGGTTGAGTAATAGAAACACGCTAAGCAAATCTTAACTAAACTTGAATTGATAATAATTTAGGATAACAAAGGGAAGTTGGTGACTTGGGCCACATTTTATCAAATGATTAAGCAATCCTCTAATGGATTCAAATAGAGTCTAAAAGGTTTAAGATTGGAATACATCAAAGATAAATTAGGCTTATCTAGAAAAAAACTAACAGAGGTGGAAGTATTCTAATTTGGTTTTAGAGCCACCAAGATAGAACATGTTAAACTAATGTAATAAATGAGTATTGTGACTAGGCCACATATTATGGATATGAACCTAACTTGAGTATAGCATGATAAGGCATATAATCACTATTAGGAGATATATGCTAAGAAGAAGGTAGCCTAACAAATGCCACCTATCAGTTTTACTCCACAAACTCCACCTATAGCACCATCAACTATAACCACATTAGTTTTACCTCATACTAAAACTCCCATGGTAAATTTAACTCAATCAACAAGTGCATCTTTGATAAAACTCTAGTTACCACATCATTAAGCACAACTATAACTACAATTCTGATGACAATTTTGAGACATATTAAGCAAGATCCAATTTAGCATGAAGGCTAATTTTGTATAATTTTTTCATGTAGTGGTTATAACTAAATAGTTAAGTCCTATTTGTATTTATATTGTAATTAACTAAATCATTCTTATCATCATTCACATTTTTCATGACTGAGATATCTATAAGTTATGAACATGTAACTAAGACTTATCATATAGTCTGTTAAGATGTAAACAAAGTGTTCTAAACTTAGAGGATGAGGTGACCCCTTCCCCAAGTTCTTTATCTACATGTAAAACCCTCTTTTTAAAGGTTTTAAGTTTTGGATGAATATATAATAAGAAATCAAGAAATTTATTATCATGCAACTATGTTTTTTCTTTATTCTTCCCTCTCTATGTTAATGAATTTGGAGTTTTCCTTATCTATATTGATTCAATAATTATAATGTATTCCAATGCTATAGATGAATATTTTTTTTTATAAATGAATATTAGTCTCAAATGTGCAATATCTAGTAAATATTGACATATTTCATTGATTTAAATAGTTAGTATAAGTTGAATCAATAATCCAATGTGTGTAGAGGCATCTCCTTTGATATAGTCTTCTAGGTGTGAGCTACAGCTTCCCTAGGTAACTTATTGGTCTGAGCTATAATATTTTACACAAAGGTGTGGAAAATTATCCTAAAGAAGAAAAACCTTCAGTTGAGATAATTAAGCATACTATATTTTCTATTTTAGACTTCTAGTTGTGTTTATTCATGAGTGTGCAAAAGATGTAAACAATAAATACTAGTTCTTGAGATACTTGTCCGCCAAAGAAATAGACTTAGAAATTCCATTTCAAATATATAAAACCTTATTTTTTGATTTACCCTCCCTTTCTTTTTAGTTTCTTTGAGATCTAACCACAATAGGATAGTCTTCTACCCATCCAACTCACCTAGTGATTTATCCTTTTATTAGAATCCATTCATCTACCCACAAACCTAGTTAAACACATATAGGCTCAACCTAATATTCCACAACATGGTTGTTTTAACAACATACCTACAACTCATGCCTCGGAGTGAAACCTAGCTCCATAGAGATCCCAAAACATTAGAGGTTACCTCATTTAAACTTCTTTGAGGTGTGCATAAAACCCACATCAATAATGTGTATAACTATTTTAATTTGAGATAAGTAATTTAAAAACTACTTCCATCACCTCAAAATGGGGGCATACATAATGGGCTTGTCTTAGATAATCCTTCTTTCACACATAAAAATCACATTTTGGCATATAAAAATTAGGTTTTGGATACTAAAAATAGAATTTGGGCCCAAAAAATATTTTGGGCACAAATTAACATAAATTATTACATTATGACACATATTAGGAGTATATGTGGACATTATACAATATTATGAGTGATAATTCACATATTTAATGATATTATGGCACATGTTATATAACTTAAAACAAACAAGTTATTTGATTGAGTGACATATTATATCATTATATTACTCATATTTACTTTGATTTACTCAAGTTTACTTAGATTGAGTTGCATATTATCACTCAAACTTACTCATGGGTACTGAGGAATACTCATTAAATATGAAATCCATTTGTATCAGATGATTCCCACTTGATAATACTTACTTAGGTGTACTCAAACATACTTAGATTTTACTTAGACTTATTGGAACCTATTTTGGGTTCCATTCTCAGAGAATTATAGTGAATAGTGTGGTTGAGGTTTCACATGACTTAAATTCTAAGCATTTCTCCATCTGTAGTGAGGGTTGGGTATATTCTTCCTAACCCATGGTTTTAACACTAGAATATACTTAGGGTATAATCACCCCATTCTTCGGTGACTACAAAGGTAATATTTGTTCATGTACCTATAGGTTTATTCATTTATTATTATTTTAATTTAAAATCTATTTAATTATTAATTTAGATTTTATATCATAAGTACACACTAATATAAACATGTTTCATTATAGGTTTTGCATGGAGAAATCTAATAATCATGACATACATGAATACACCCACTAAATTACACTAAGGTACCAAATTTATTACTTTATTATTTTACTCTATCACTTTCAATACTAGACTAAAATAAAGAGATATGTAGACACATAAATTTGGTATTAGACACTTGATAATGTCATTTTTTTACCAAACCTTAGTATACATGCCTTATGCAAACATATATGATGTTTTCTCACATTTTTTCCTAGCCATTCACTTAATTATGGACCTATCCTTCTCAATTTATTGTCATTCACACAAAATATTTCCATAGTCTATGACTAAATAGTTTTTTATCCTATGTTGATTGTCATTGTTCTCCATATCACTATTTACTAGACAATTATGGCTATAGTCATATGGATGTAATTATTTTCCTTGGTTGGATTCATCTACACTCCCTCTAATAATTATTTTTCCAAATTTAAACTATTTATTTGGGTCATCACACACATTTCACATGTCATTTGAGAGGGAAATTACCCAAAGATTCATCTATATAAACATATCAAACCTAAGCCTATTCCTATGTAGCACATATCTAGGAAGCATCTAACACCCTAAGGAATACATTTGCATATCCTTGGGGCACTACCCCAAAGCATCAAAACCTAAAAAAAACTCAAAATAAAATCTATCGAATTAAGACTAAATACTATTTAAAGGTTAAAATCACAAGTTTTCAAGTGTCAAAAGCCACACAAGATTTCACTACATATTAGTATATCATTATTGAGCATGCATATTTAGGTGGTATAATTACATGTGGTTTGAGATGTTGGACCCCAAATTTTGGATATGTCCTTTTTGGAATAACCAACATGGAGAGGCATGGTGTAGAATACCATGGCATAGAAGACCATGGCATAGGATTTCATTGCATGGGAGGACCAAGTCAGAATAAATGTCTATAATAAAGGGAGAACCTAAGAATAAAGGACTCAGAACTTAGAAAAAGACTTGGGGAGTGCATGGAAAGTAGGAGATTGTTAGGGATAAATTCATAGGCATGAAAGAGACTAAGTCAAGCATGAATCTAACATTATCTCGTGAGAAGATAGGCACTCAAAAATAAGGATCTAGCACCAAAGATAGAATATATGGGCACAAAGTCATAAGTCCTTAGTAAATTTATGTAATTAGATGTCATGACTCAAGTGTGTTGATGATTATTGGCAAGTCATTATGATTTTAACTTTTTGGTTAAATAAAACCAAGTATAAATACCCCTAAATATAACATTATAAGGTTGTTGTTGTTGTTGTTTTTGTTGTTTATGTGGTTGATATTGTTGTTATTGTACTCATTTGGATAGTATTGATAGAGTTATATGAGTGATTTACATTATACACTAGAATTATGTGATCTTTGAATCACATATCAATATGATGAATGGAACTTATACTACTTTAATAATGTTATTCTGATGACTATGGGGATAATATTATTCATTATCTTATATATTGTTATTCAATTAACTAAGTTTATGATCACAATGACCATGTATGATTTCTTTTTCTTTTTGATCATTGAGTAAATATTATTGGATTATGTAATAATCATAGTGATGTGTATGTGTTTGAGCACCCTTATTTATTATTACACGCTTGCACAATAAAACCAATGGGAATTGGTCCATCACTGTGTGCTTTGGGTGAGTACATGAAAAATTATTCTTGCATGAAATGCCAGTAAGCCAACACATTGGGTTTTTAATCACTTTGGCACATGCCTAAGTAAAGTTATGATTAATTAAAGAAAACAACCCCAACATTTTGGTTCTATTGCCAAGATCCATAGTGATTTCATGCATGATGGTGGAATATAATCAAAGGATTATCCCTTAAGAATATTGAGTGATGGATTATTAGTGTTGAGGATAATTTTTTAGTACCATTTCTCAAACTTATAATCTCTACACATGTATGGGTCAAATATAATATAAAAAACTCATTATATGAGACATTCTTTGTAGAGGTACCTATTCACCTCCATGCTTGGATTGTATCCTATGCTCAAGACTAGTTGAGAAACCATGGATGAAAGTCATATTGGACACTAGATCATTAGTTGAATCTAGCATAGTTGGGAGCACCTTGGACATGTGTTATTGATGTTTGGTGGCATGGGGTTTTGAATAGTTATGTCTTAGAGTACATAATATTGACCTATTATTATCTAGAGGAAGTTCAGTTCTACTTCTTCTGAGAGCCATGTGGTATATATATCAGACACTTTTTTTGGAGGTTAAGAATCTCTTTATAGGTTCCAAACATGAGACTTTTTCCATGAAAGGCTAAACTCTTTCTTGCATGAGTAGTGGAGTTGGTGGGGAAATATAGGGGCACTTGTGAAGTAGAATTATTGGTTTAGTATGGTATCCAATCAATAGGAATTATGGAAGCAAAAGTATGACAAATCTTTGTGAAGGATTAGGAGTGGAAGGGATCTAGGAAGGGGATAGTAAGACTCAAAAAGTGTTATAAGGGTCCACAAGGAATCAAAAGAGCATGGACTCATAAACCATAGGAACACACTTGATGCTAGCTCAATTATATGTGAGAGAATCAATTCAAGAAGTGGTTGCTAAAGAACCTAAATTAGATAGGCCCAATTTCCCACCCATAACATGAGCTCATGCTTTTGAGTTAGATGATATATCTGTACACAACTAAGATATGGATAGTGTAGAGTCAAAAACTAAACTTATGAGAGAGACATTTGTAGAAAAAGTTTTATATAATAGTTTATTGGTTATTTATTTTCCTATACATAATAATTATATGGCCCAACTTGGCATGCCTAGTAGACCAAGCATAACTAGTGGGAAAAGTAGTCACCCAACTTTAGTTACTCAAATTGCCTCAATTCCCAACATCTCAGGTACTTTTATTTTATGGGAGGTGTGGGAGATGGAACTGGTGGTGGTTTGTCTAAAGGATATGTAGGAGGCATAGATAATGGTGGAACTTCCCCTAAGGTATAGGAAGGACTAAAAGTGCTTCTTAGTAACCACCATTATAATCACATTATCTCCTACTTTATATTATGAGATGACACTTCACTTGCCATAGTATTGAGTGTGGATAATGTCATAGAGCATGTTCACAAGTATGAACTTATTTAGTGAGTCTGTAGCATCACCTCTTCTAAATAGATTGCAACCAAGTGTTTAACCACCCTTCTGGACCATGTACATAAGTGGTATTGAAATTATGATCCATATCAAGTTATGGTGTATTATGATTAGTTAAAGGAATAATTCTTATAGGAATTTGATATCCTAAAATTTGAATAATAAAGTATAGTTGCCCTAAAGGATATCAAGAAATAACTCACTAAGAGTGTGTGTAAGTTTGATGCACATTTCAAGATGTTTCTTTATAAACTCTCTTTTGAGATAAATGTTGTTCAACATGCCCAATGGTTCATGGGAGGTTTATTTATCCCCTTCAGACATACCTTGTCACATAAAAATTTCACCAACTCATGTGAGGCCTTAGAAGTTTCCTTTCATGCCAAAGTTATTGATAGTATTGACATAAGGATTAGCCCCTTCATGATTCTTATATCACCGCAATGGCATCTCAACTAGAAAAAATTACTACATAAAATGCTCATGATATATTTGGTGTCTTAGGTGTGTTGTATGTGAGTCTGAAGGCCACAACTATAATAATTTTCCTTGTAATAATATTTGAGCCATGTTGAAGAAATCTTG
This sequence comes from Torreya grandis, assembly GCA_037957365.1. Taxonomy (NCBI): domain Eukaryota; kingdom Viridiplantae; phylum Streptophyta; class Pinopsida; order Cupressales; family Taxaceae; genus Torreya; species Torreya grandis. The sequence continues at coordinate 1,181,471 of JARHVA010001953.1, forward strand.
TGAGATTTTCTAGGAAGATCATGATGTCTAGGATTGTCCTTTTCTACAACATGCCACTTAGTCAAATGTATCAACCTATTATAAGATATGTTATGTATAAACTCATGATACCAATGATTGTCATCTTATTAGTGAAATTCATGAGGTGCACATGAATGTTATGTTTCAAATATATGTTGTTAATAACCAAGAGAATGGAGGTGATTATCATGGTTGAGTCAAGGTTGAGAACATGGAGGTAGATGATTTAAACTTTGAACTTGTTATAAGTGTGGTTCTCAATATCACTATCAACTTGATTGTGTTGTATATCCTACATGTGCCTTTTTTAAAAACAAACACTATTTGGAAGAATGTCTTGACTTGTATACTACTATTTTGAAGGAAAGAAACAAGAAGGGTGATGGCATGATATGTATTAAAAAAACACAATGGAGACCACACCATATAACTCTAATGGGTCTTAAATTTAATATTACAACATGGAGTGGTGGCCAGTCCTAGTCTATGTCTAATCCACCTATTGACAAAGTTTAACATGAGGAGCCTTGTGCTACTCATTTCCAGATTTGCAATAGTAGAAGGAGGTTCTCCATGACACTATGAACATGGTAAAATAATTGTAGTGAGATATTTAGTTCCTCAAGGACCATAATGTTACTACATGTGTCAACATATAGAAGGTTATAGATCTTCATGACATGGTGTGAGATGAATTTCAAGAGCTATGTAAATGACTACTATATGAGGACATTGTACCCATATTACACAACTAGATAAGGCATAATATGCTTAGGCCTACTAAATATTTTTGGTTAAACCATACATGGTGGTAATAAATTCCCATCAATTCTAGCCCATAAGGGGACAACGAGATATTGGTTAATGCCACCATAGATGGATGGGTTATCTAAGATATCTTAGTTGGCATCAGTGCTAAAGTTAATGTTCTTAACAAGGATATCTGGTGGAATATGGCTAGATAAAAAATTTAGCCTTCACCCCATGTGTTATTTATGGCCAAAAATACTCATGCTTTGCCCATTGGTTTACTTAAATAAACCACCATGGATATCCTCAATATCACCTTCAAAGTTGATTTTGAAGTCATAGAGTTGAGTGAGGATATTGACTTCTCATATCTATTTGATCACCCATGCTATTACACTAATAATTCTGATTTGAGATTTAATAAGCACTATATCATCTTTGATAATGATGAGAAATGTGTTGTCATTCCTTTAGACCAATCTCAAAGGCCTACCTATGTTGAATTGATCAATGATGAGAAGGACATCAACCAAATTTATAATGTCATAGCTCAATGGAATGAACACCATGACCCCACCCAAGATGGCATCTTGTGTTGGAAAAATGTACAATCTCTATATAACCCCACTAGTAATGTATGTGACTATTAGGCTCAATGTTACTATGATCATACTAGGCAGATATGTGGCACTATAAGTAGTCATGATGATACTTAGTAGAAGTATCATAAATGCCATAAATTTGTTTGTCTCTTTCATAGAAAAATAATGGTTATGCAACTAGCAAGACTACATGAAGCTTTGAGTTTCCATGGTTAAATGTAAGTCTATGAGTTTTTGTAGTAGTTGAAAGCCTTCTATGACTCTAACATTGATTGACTATGATCAATTATTCATATTTTTATGGCATAGCTACTCAGTAGTGGAGAACTCATCAAGATCATTTACTTACTTGGGATTGAGTTTGTTATGTTCTACACCATCACTTTTACCATGATAATTATATATATGTTACAATCATTTATAGTGACATTTGAGCTCCAAAACCTCACCTTGAAGCTTTCAAGACTATAGATAATAGATGAAACTTTCTTGCCTAATTACCTCTAGGTTCATGCATTTTATAGCAGTCTACGCACTTAGGCTAGAGTGTGGTATGTCCATGAAGAGTGACATCTAAACATGATTTCTTGGTGTATTATTAAGAGTAATATGATTTTGGCACTATCCTATTCATCTCCATAGATGGATTTATGTCTTACACTACAAGCCATATGTTAGGCTATTATCAGTGATCTAGCCCCAATTAAAGATTAGATTAGATGCATCTATGGCACACAAGAGGAGGTCTTGAATATTTTTCATGAACATTATGAGTAAGCATCCTCTCCATTGCCTAAACCTATATTGGACCATGCATTAAGAGAAAAAATTCAAAAAAGTAAGCATAAAATCATGTACCAATTTGATGAAGGTGTTAGATCCGATTTGCCTGACCTAACAACTAATCATTTGGTTGTGCATATGAAGTATGGTGCTTGAAATGTTTGTGAAACCATTCAAGATGACCAACACCAATACTTGGAGCTTCTCTAGACTATTTAATTCAATATTTGCATGGAAGAAGAGCCCAAAATGGCTATAGTGGGAGATTAATGGTTTGATACCAATATCACTAAGGTATTTGAGATATTGAAAGAGTATCAAAATGTCTTTTCATAAAAATATATTAAAATTAAGGGTGTGCATTATTATTTATGGAAAATTCACATAAATTTGGTATAAGGCACTCAACATATCAGAAAGAGGCCGTATCAAATGAATCCTAATATATGTGCTCATATCAAGGAAGAAATCAATAGCATGTTGCACTTAAGAGTCATTACTCCTATCAATGAGTCTGAGTGGGTGAGTCTTATGGTTTAATTATCAAGAAGGATGGACACATTTAGATTTGTGTAGATTATAGGTTCCTTAATTTTTCTTATGTTATTGATCCCTTCCCAACATCTTTCACTAAAGAGATACTCAAAAGAGTTATTAGTTGTGAAATCTATACATTTACAGATGGCTTTTCTATGTACCATCAAGTTTAGATTGTAAAAGAGGATAATTTTAAGATGACATTTCAAACCAAGTGAGGATACTTTTTTTACAATGTAATGCCATTTGGGTTGAATAATGCTCTTATTGTGTTCTCACATATTACCATTGAAACTTTTAGGTAATTTATCCTTAACTTCCTTCAGGTCTACCTTGATGATTGGACTATTTATCAATTAGTACGGGACCATTATTAAAATCTTTGACTAATGCTTAAGTGCTACTAGAACCCTTATATTTATCTAAATCTAAATAAATGTCTATTTGATACACTTTTTGGCATTATGCTTGGTCATGTCATATGTCATGATGGACTTTTAGTGGACCTAATTAATATCATTATTATACTTAAACTCCCAGTGTCAACCACCTAATGAGAGGTTTATTCCTTCTTATGTCATAATAGATATATAAAAAGTTTATTCATGAATATGTTAGGATTGTTAAACCTCTAGAGAAGTTACTAAAAAAATGGTCGGTTCATCTAGACCATTGCTCACCAATAATCCTTTATTACACTCAAGGATAAGCTTATCACTGCACATATTCTCCATTTTCTAGACTGAATAAAGAATTTCCACATCCATGTCGATGCTTACAACATGATATTTAGTTTTATCCTTACTTAGCTTAGTGAGGTAAACTTAGACCACCCTATATATTTCTCAAGATGAAACCTTACTCTGACTAAATTTAACTACACAACTACTAAATGTGAAGTATTGTTTATGGTTTACACCCTCCAAAAGTTTTGTTAGTACCTACTAGCAACCCCATTTTCCTTGTTCATAGACCATAAGTAACTAAATTACTTAGTAAACAAAATGGTGTTGCATGGTTGAATTTTCTGGTAGATTGTATTATTTCAAGAGTTCTAGTTTTTAATAATGGCCAAGCCCATTAAGGTTGATTACATTCTAGATCATCTTCCACATGTTGAATTTATAAAATTAGTGTGTACCATATAATATGACTTACCTAACATGTAGTTTTTACATGTCACATATGTGCCTAAGGAGCTAGAATATATCACCACCTTTTTTAATACATGTTCAACACCATCTTACCTCAACACTCTAGAAGAAAGCAACAAGCTATTCATGCCACTCCATTCTAGCTTATATGGGGAGACATTTATAAAATTGGCTAGGATGAAATCCTCTAATGCTATGTTATGCAACATGATCATGTTGAGGTAATTCAAGAAGTTTATAAAGGTGTCACTAGAGGACACTATGCCAGTGAAGCTATAACATGTGGGAAATCTAAATGAGAGGGATGAAATTCCCATTCATCCTATATTGTCATAAGAACCCTTTAAAAATTGGTCCATTAACTTTTTTAACCCCATCAACCCAATAGGGAAGCATATCAGCATATGCATGTTATCACTGCTACTGACTATCCTACTCATTGGGATGAATTTGTGTTCATAAGGGATTATACCACTATAAATATTATAGGATTCATCTCAAAAAACATCATAACATGGTTTGGATGTCCATTGAGTTTGACTAGTGATCAAGGAACCCATTTCTTTAATACAACTATCTATATCCTCTTGGTAGAGTTCATGATCATGCATCATAAGAAAACACCATATCATCCCCATGATAATGGTATAGCTAAGGTATTCAATAATATATCAAATAATACATTGAAAAAGATATGTAATATTAAATGTAATAATTGGGATGATCATGTGTTTGTAGTTATGGGCATATCAGACCACTTACAAGTGCTTAAAAAGAGTACACAATTCAATATTGTGTTCGATATCAAATTAGCTCTTCTTGTTAAATTATTGAATCCTTCTCTTGATATTACATGTATTAGTTCATTGGATGATGAAACATCCTTTAAATTTCACTTATATTTTTTTTTTAGTTGGATGATATATAATTTCTCACACACTAGAGTTAAGGAGTGGAGAAATGCAAGCAAAAAACATGGCACAATCATAATTTGAAGAATAAAACTTTTGATCCTAGCATGCAAGTCCTAGTCTATGACTCCAAGCTCATGCACCACTATGACAAGATTCATGTAAACTAGTATGGCCCCTTTATCATTCATAATATCCATCCCATAAACACATGTAGCTTGAAGTGACTAGATGGCCAATTCCTTCTAGGCCATTTTATTGGTAGTCACTTGAGACCATGCTTTTTTTCATAGTATTTCCTTTTTATTATAATAAGGTGAATTCCATTAGATTAGTTTAGGATTTACTTTTTTTTCAATAAAGTGTGGCACTTATTATGCACCATTGAGTAGTTTTAACATCAACACTTCTATTTTATAATTCATTGTATTGTCATGGAAGACCATGAACATCTTTTAGTGTGAGGTAGGGGTGTTACATATAAGGAGTGTCATGATATGGTCTATAGTAATGTGCATAAGAGAAAAGGTACATAATTATAACTATAAAAGGATAAAAGAGTATGCAGGATGTGGTGTATAACCATAAGTTAGATGAGGTAAATAAATATTCCCACCTTTAGAATGGAAAATATTCAAATTCTTTACAGCTATCATACACTTTAAAAAAATCATGGGACATGACATGTAATTAAGATAAGGAGAGTAATGGTAATGGAAAGTGTGCCAAAACCACATCATGGAAATACCATTATACATTTGAATTTAATGATGGTATAGGTAGGGGTAGTAAATGGAACTAACCCCCTTGATCTTATAAAAGGTTAAAGAAGGGAAATTTCACTTTTTACTATTGATACAATTGTGAACTCACAAAGTTGAACATATTTAAGCTATTAAAAAATGATTTACAAGATTATAGATGAGTGAAAATTAATGGATTTAGGTTATTTTCAAGTCTTGTAGAGTGTATTAGCTAAGGAAAATAGATAGTTAGTCAAGAGAATGGTAAGAACTTATGGATTTTTTAGATTTGTAGGTTGTAGAGGTTGACACCCACCACTATAGGGTGTTAAAGTAAGAGATTCAAATAAATATAAATAAGAAACCATGTATTCTTTTAGGAAGATTGGATGATCATGCCTCAACCTTAGAGATCCATGAAGGGTGATGTATCAAAATAAAAAGGACTAACTAAGTGAAACATTGCCTTTGATTCTAAAGGAAGAAGAGTTGAGTGTGGATAGAGAGATTGTATTGATCAAAGAAGAGGCAATTGAAGAACATGGAGCATGCACAAGATACATAGAGATAAAAATGGTACACTAGGAAAATAATAAAGTTTTTATACCCCTTCCACCCTCATTGATGATTGAAGAGATGCAGTACCTAGAGGTAGTACTATATGTAGAAAAATAGGTATCCAATGTGCCCACTTGTAATTTATTTGATTACAACCACTGCTAGTCTAGAAATGAAGTAGTTATACAATGTGACTATAGAAGAGATCACTAGAACACTAGGAGTTAGTTAGTCTAAGACTTAATGATTTTCAATGCTTTAAATGATGTTGGCCTCTTCTAACTATTCAATCTCCCTTACTTTGGAAAACTAGTTGAAATAGTGAAGTTTTTGATATCTTAGGAACACAAGGATTATATATATTTTATTAGGAGCTAGATGATAATTACATTAGAATAAATAATCAAAGTCATAAGGTTTTAGTGCTTAAGCACAAACCTTACCTATGATTGGAGGACTAGGATGATATATAAAATACTACGATATTGCTTGAATACCAAAAATAAGGCCATGATGTGCACATCATGAGTCCCTAAGATCCCACCCTCAGAGTGGTCACATGTATAATAATGACTAAGGTTAGAGGTAGAGATAGGTGGAAAGAGGTGTATATGTCCCACCTTCATGTTTCTTAATAGTTAATCAAGGGACTCAACTATAATTAGGTGTAGTGATTCACTACCAAAATCATAGAGGATACAAAAAAAGCCAACCATCTACCCAATCAAAGGTTCACATGGGGTACATTCCTATTGTTAATGGTGTTTGATGAGATTCATGTACCTGAATACACCTTTAGAGAGATGAAATGGACATACCTACTTGATAATAAGTCCCATATATAGTGGTACAAGGCATTCACCCACCTTAGACCAATCACCCCATCCCATAAATTTAAATGAATGGATGATATTATAGGATGAATTAATCCCTTAGGAATAAGTGGTGCATTCTAAAGGACTTACCTTCATAGGTTGGAGACTAGGCCCAATTTTATTATTAAGTAAAAAATTTACCTTGTATACATCTAGATGGCTCCCTCTAGAGAGTTGTCTACATGGATCAAGTTAACATATTATTTAATGTTTTTATAATTCATCCATGTTGTCAACCAGATATATATGTATAGTTGGTGAATATTATTATAGGAAATATTGATGTGGAGACTCACACCCTCCATTAACTATACATATATCTTGGGAAGAAATCATACAGGTAAAAGATGTAGTCATAAATAACTAAAATTAAATTTAGGAAAACTTTGGTGGGTAATTGAATTCATTATTTATTATACATGTTTAAACCAAAGAAGAAATATTCAAGGAACATGAAGCACAAAAGATAGAGACTCCCTCTAGAACCAGTGTGAGAAATGAAGCAAAACTACCAAGGGCATGATGATAGCACAAGAACTCAAATATAACCTTAAAAAATGTAAATTATTGCCCAAGTACCACTAAAAAATAATCCACCAATTAGTCAACTTGAAGGCCTAAATCTAGTAACACAAACTATTCCCTTAGAACAAGAGATGGTGGTGTCTAAGGATGGTGTCATGGAAGTGAAAAATATAGATTCTATAATGGACCTTAGAAAGAGTTATTACATAAGAAGATAAAGTCACTCTTGGTTATATGAAGGCACCTTCACCTATATGGCATGAAGAGACCACCCTTGAGGAAGCATATATGGAAGTTGAAAATATACGTGGTGAAGAGAGGGATGGTTCTGAAATGGAATTGGGAATGAGTGGCCTTGACATCGAGGCTAATCACTAAGGTGAAGATGTGGATTTTTAGATATTTGAGAAATATACCTTAAATGGGAAGGATCTAGTTGATAACTCCATTCTAATAAAATAAAATACTGATGCAACCATGATCCTCTATACCTAGTAGTATAAGGGTGTTACTAACAAGCTTTTTAACCATATATGTATTCTCATTTTTCATAAGAAGATGAATTTGATCAAATTGATGGAATATGCCATTCTTACTTGATATTTATAACTAAGAATGCCAATTTGATATTCCCTTTGATATCCTCATACTATATTTATAATTGGTGTCACTTCTTGATACCCTTTGGGTAGATCAACAGCAGGTTACTCCTATACATGTTAACATGACACTCTTAAAATTGGCACTTGAGGTCACAAGGTAGAATTCCTTTATAGAGTTTTATGCATGATAGGACTAAAATAAACACACAAATATGGTGGTGTTCTATAATAATGAGGTTACATCCAAGATGAAAGTAGAGGAAGAGCTAATAGAGATTAAGCACCAGTTGGAAATAGAGACAACTGCCAAAGTAAAAACATTGAACAACTATAAATCAATTGTGGGCTAAGAAATAGAGATTGTAGATGGAGTTCCCATATTTGGTGAGGAAATATATAAGTTGGATACCTTTGTGAATCTCTTATTGAAATTATGAAAAGAATAGCCTAGCCCCTGGGATGAACAAACTTGGGTAATAGATCAGTTCATGGAAGCTATAGAGGTGTGCAAATGAGTCTTTCATATAGTTAGTGATCCTATTCCCATTTTAGATGGGGTTTTTGAAAATATATCACAACCCAACAAGATTTTGGAAGCTCAGATTCAGGTAGAATATCTTTAATGATAGTAGTTGGCTAATAATACCTTATTCATAAAATATTGCTCAGATCATGCCAAAGTATTTAAAGATGTAGATGCCATGGAGGAAATAATAAGTGCTCACATAAAAGAAATAAATTTGAAATTCATGGCACTTTAAGGATAGGTTTTTTTCAAGTCACTATGTTTAAGGTCATTCATAAGTATGCTTTAACATCCCTTGAACATTTGGTAAATAAAGTAGGTAAGTCTCTTGACCAACTCGAGGAGACAAAGAATATAAAAGTGGTAATTGAATAAATAATGACTAAGTTGTTGAATACCTTATCACATTGAGAAGGTGTTAAAAATAAGATTAAAAAGATTGGCCTAGAGTTTTTGGTAGATCTTGAGATCAATGATTAGTCTAGGATAGAATAATGGTGTAATGTATGGTGATGTTGGACCTCAAATTTTGGCTGTCCTTTTTGGAATAACCAACATAGAGAGGTACGATGCAGAAGACCATGGCATAGAAGATCATGGTGTGAGATTCTATGGTGTAGAAATACCAAGTCAAAATAAATGTGCATAATAAATAGAAAACCTAAGAATGAAAGATTTAAAACTTATCAAAATACTTGGGGAGCATGTGGGAAGTGGGAGATGGTTAGGGATAAATTAATAGGATGAAAGAGACTAATTCAATCATAAATCTAGCATCAGCCCATGAGAATATAGGTTCTTAATGATGAGGATCCATCATTGAATATAGAATATAGGGGCACAAAGGCCCAGGTCCTTAGGATATTTATGTAATTATCTACCATGAATTAAGTGTGTTGATGATCATTAGTGAGTCACTATGATTATAACTTCTTGGTCAGAGTAAACCAAGTATAAATACCCCTAAATATAAATTTGTAAGGCTATTTTGTTATTTATGTGGTTGATATTATTGTTATTGTACTCATTTGGATAGTATTGATAAAATTATTATTAGACATCTAGATTTCACCCTAGATGTAAGTATAAGTGTTCATGTCCTACTTCTAAATCTAGATCAACATGTGACTAACCCTAAAGCTATGGGTATCCTATAACAGAGTTAGACCTCTAAGATTTTAATGTGGCTAGCTCCTTTGATGCATCATTTTATCTCATTCCCACTACTAAAAACCACTAATGACCAAGGAAAAGGGAGAGGGAGAAAGAGAGAGAAAACATGAAATGGAAACCTAAGCTAATAGTAGTGATGCACCTAAATTATGGGTTGATCCACCATGACTGACTCTTAAACACTAATAAAATAAGCACAAGACCAGATCTAGGATTCTAAATACTTGTCATACATTAGTGTTTCATGAATAGGTTTAGAAAATGACCTAAGATGAGGTAAATTATGGAGAATTCTAGAGCAAGACACTAACCATCCATAGTATCCACATACAGGCTTCAATCAAGAGATGTAGAACACTAAACATGACCTGTATAACAAGATGAACTACCAATGAGGTGAAATCATAATTTGACAAGGAAAAAATTATTATCACTTTAGAGTTCACCCTACTTAAAAATGTGCAAAACACACCCTCACTCTATTGATAGAATGTGAACTTCTTAGAGTGTGGGTGACTATAATAACCTCTAGAGAGGGCTAGTTTCCTTAAGATTTATCAATTAAGTCTGACTACTATGATTTCTCAAATGAAAAGGGGAAAGATAAACTGAAGGGAAATCCTAATTAAAGGTGTGATGCACCTAAATTATTTATATCCTCCTTAAGCTATTGAAATTAATGTATGCATATAAATCAATAAAATTCCTATTTTTCCCTTAAGCATAAATATTTTAGATAGAGGGTTAAAAGGATTTTGGATTACAAAATTTCTTGTACCTCTTTAAATTACCTATAAAAGGTGAGATAAAAAGTAATAGGTGAGGAAGGTACCTACCAAAAGGAGATATAATCTCACTTATATGTTAATACATAATAAAATACACTCTATTCTCTTTCAAAATTCATGCAAAACAAAATCTTCTTTATTGATGTATAGTCTAGATTATACTTTGTTCTTCAGCTCCAGGAATAATCCCCAAATGGCTTGATTAAGGAAATATATATGTATTAAACCCTAAATATAGCCAATGTGATGTTGAAAAATGGAAAGGGTTAGTTTTGGTTGACTAACTCAAGACTAACTCCTTATATAATGCCTAAAATAATCATTAAAATCTTTAAATTCCACCAAATATGCATGGATCTTCAAGGTTCTCATAGAAGGATGGGGGGCCCATTTTAAAATTCAAAATTATTTGCATGGAATTATAAGACACATATCTTCAAATATAAAAATTCACTTGATTTGAACTTGAAGCTGAGTTGGAACATTAAATGCATGAGATGACAAGGAGAAAAGCATGACTTATTAACTAGTCAACCAAAGTGTAAAACCAATCAACTCCAAATAGCCTTTTCTACATTAAAATGACCTTAAAGGATTAAAAATTCATAATTATATTCTTAAAACATCAGAAAATTCATTTGGAACTCCAAATTTAACTCCTTGATGACTAATTTCAATGTTAAACTCAAAACTAACAAGTTGATCAACAAAGCCATTTAGAACAAATAGGTTCAAAGGCTAATTTGTGCACTTGGACACCATGAAACCTAAAAAAACAACAAATTAAAGTTGAAAAATAATTATTCATCACCAAAAATGAGATTTTGATGAGAAAACCTTTGCCATTTAGTCAACAGGGTTGACTAGGCCTATTTTGAGCCATTTTCTAGCAAACTAGACATTTTGCTTGAGCTCATAGATACAATTATAGGATTATTTATGACCAAATAAATATTTTATGATAAATAAAAATTTGTATTCTTCGATCTTCAATGATTAGATTCCTTTGAACTACCCTGAAATTCTTTTTACATGCTTTTTTCCATAAAAACATGATTTTTGCCCTCATATGTATAGATCCATACATTAAATTTATGTTTATATAATCCTATTTGAGTTTACTTGACATTTTAAAGTGTTTAAATTTAATCCATGGTGATTTGATAGAAATAAAATCCACTTTTCTCAAAACTCATTTTTTAGGCATTTAGGAGGGTTTTAAATCTGAATCTTTAAGCTCATGATTCATGAGGTAAAGACCTCCAAATCTTTAAATTATTACATTTATGTGTATCAAATTTAACCTTATAAAAACTCTAAAAATATTGGGCTCCCATGAAAAATATATGAAATGTTACCAAGTAAATGAAATTTGCTTATGGGGAATTGACTGCATTCTAGGTTGCCTACACTCTTAGCAATTGTTCATAATGTTGGAGATATTGTCATTGATGTCAAAGGTCTAGCATTATTGGTGATAAATGCCCCATTGCATTTAATTTTGTTTGTAATAAATATATCTTGGCTAATGTGAGTTAATATTTATTTAATATTAATGAATATATTTTTGGTTGCATATGAGACAAAAGAAGGGCCCATGGAGAAGTCAAAGAGCCACGGGTTAAAGACAAAAGAATGATGGGATGAATTTTCCCATGAAGAGTCATCTTGGGGAATTCCAAAAGTCACCAAGTGAAGAAAAAAGAGGAAGGGCACAATTTCTCATGAAGGGACACTTTAAGGAATATGAAAATTCACCAAGATGAGGACAAAAGATGGAAGGACGTTATTGGTCATGAAGGGTCACCACATGACTTTTCAAATGCTTGAATATGAAGGGTCATACAATTTTGGTGCCATTTTCCATGATAATTGAAGGGTCACAAAGGGGGAAGGCCAAAGGTCATTTGAAAAGCTATAAATAAAGGCTTGAGAAGCCATTTGTAATATAAGTGATAGAGGTTGATTTGATATTGTAATATCTAGCTTAGAAGAGCAATTGTGAGAGATGAATATGATTTATATTCATTATATCTAGCTTAGAAAAGCAAAGGTGAGAGAGAGGAAAGAGATGTTGTATTGATCTATCATTTGTTGAGATAGCAACATTGAGAGATAGGTGTGTGGTATACACAAAGGGGTTGGTGCTCCTGTGGGTTGGTGCTCACGAATTATTGCTAGGTTGGTGCTCAGAAAAGGGGTTGGTGCTCTTGTGGGTTGGTGCTCATGAATAGTAGTTGGGTTGGTACTCGGCAAAGGGGTGTGGTTCTCCTATGGGTTGGTGTTCATGAATAGTTGATGGGTTGGTGCTCAACAAAGGGGTTGGTGCTCCTACAAGATTGGCTTGTGAATATTGTTTGGGTTGGTGCTCATTCATATATTTGAGATTGTTCTCCATGGTTTTTCCCACTTTGGGCTTCCACCTTATATCTAGTGTCTCTCTCTATCTTGTATGGTGTTTATTGTTTGAGTTTTATTGCATATCTTGAATGTTTTATTAAGTGGAATTTGGTTAAGGAAAAGTTTTATAAGATATATGATATACTGATTCACCCCCCCTCTCAGTATATCCCATGCTTAACACATAAATAAAAGCCCCTAAAATGATCTCAATTATTCATGAATTTTAATTACATATGTTTCATAAAAACATGCTAATATCATCCATTCAAACTCCACAAATGGTGAACAAAATGAGCATCTGAACAGGCTACTTATAAGGGTGCCTATAACTATAAAAAGTGAAAAAAATCACCATGATGAAAATAATTTCTTCCAAGCTTCCAAACCCTAAAAATATCATCATAGGACCTTTGCCATGATATAAAAACACTATTAAATTATTTTTAATTACACTCTTTATAGGTTTTATTATGATGTAAAAACATCATCTCATGCTTGTCAGTCTTTTAATTGGTTTTAAAAGCTTCTGAGACACTCAAAATGAAGCATGCTCCAATGGTGACCTCAAATGAATAGGATGATGTATGAGATAAAAAATAAAATATTTTAACTTGTCCAATGTCCATGAAAATTTATTATATGGTTCTCCAACTCAAGATGACTATGTGTACAAAATTTGAGGTCTTAATTCCACCTGTATCTCCCAGAATCCTCAATTTTCCCTCAATTTTGATCTTTGCGCATGGAATGTCTACATTTTTTAAATAAGTTTGGTGTTTTTAAGGTGAATTTTATTTATTATATAGTTTTTAATTTCAAAAACATCATTTTTTATCTTAATAGATCCTTTAGGAGTTTGAAAATAACCTCTACCCCTATTTTCAAGCATGCTTTGACCTCCAACAAGGCAATCAAGATTATCAAAAGACTGTGTAGTTTCCTTTCAGGTGGATTTAGACATGGCTTAAAAAATTCTCATTTTCCATTTCATATTTAATAGGGTTCTAAATCTATTTATACCAAAATATATCTCTTTACACATCTCATTCAAAGCAAACTGACTAGTTCAAGCTTTTAAGGTTTTGGATTATGCATAGTCCGTATAATGGCCCAAGTACTTGAATACCTTGAGGTTGTAAATTATCCTATCCATTAATTAAATTAATTATTTTTCTCACTTATCACTGACATGATGCCTTCATTTCATTGAAAATCCCTTAAAGAGACCATCAACATTCAAGCTACATGAATTAGCCCTTGGAGGGTGAGTGTATATGCTTGGCTAAAGGTGTGAAAGGTGATTCAATTTAAATTATTTTATGTAATTTTGATTACCAATATGATTCTTGATGTTTTAACTAACTCCTTACTTATTGAGACAGTTGTCTCGAACATACCAACCTCTTTAACCATGAGTATGACCTTGATACAAGCTTAATGAAAAAAACTTATGTCCTTCACACAGCTATAGTATGGTGTTCAAGAATGAAAATAATATATATACTTGTTTTTAATTTCCTTTTAATTAAATTTTATACTTATTTATTTATATATAACCATATAACATTTTACAAATTTATGGAACCCTTTGTGTGTCATTAGCCTTCAAGAAACTCTTTAAGAATGTGGTGACTATGTTTCCTCATACTGACTGTAAGCACATACTTTTGGTGGCACTATAAGATTAGGTATTTAAAAATTCACTTAATTAATTCTTAGGATAATCTCTTCATCCTCTCTTAATGGTCATAATAATCACTTATCCATTTAACATACTATCTTGAGGGAAGAAACCCCTCACTAGGCCATTACATTGGAAAATTCTTTCATTTGGTGACTATAGACCTGTATAAAACCTTGATTACAGGCTATCATATTTTAATAAACTATCATTAAACTTTTTATATTCCCTATTCTTCCTTTTTTCTTACTAAATTTCCAATTCTAAACCCTGTGGCATCAAAATAGTCTCCTTGCTTTCCAAAAGTCCACCTTACCTAGCTTGAATATATTTGACCTTGCTATAGGCATGTACAAACTGTGACCTTGATTTAAGATTTGAGAAGGTTTGAAATATTTAGGAAATAAATTTGAAGGTATCTTGGAAACATTTTCTAGCACTATATCCTTAACGTCATCCTTTTAGGTTCAAATCCTTACCTTACAATTTTCATGAAACCCTTAATAAACCTCTACCTTCTTTGGAAAGGTACAGGCCTATAGGTTCCCCTTGAGATGACTATATGTGTATAACAAGGAGGGTAAATCCAAAAAGATTAAATTTTATTCCTTCACAATAAAAAACCCATGGCAATGCTTCATGAGATTCTCCCTAAGGCATATTCCTAGGTCCACAACTGCTTTGTTAGGTTTCTCTACTTAAACCCCTACTTAATTGTAGGTATTGGGTTTCTTAAGGTTTGAAGGATGATTTAGGGATGAGAGATTGTATTTAATGCTATTAAAACCTCCTTAATGATATAAAGCCTTTGAAACATCATGAATTAACTATTTACCTTACACCATGCTTTGCAACCTTGATTCAACCCTTAGAAGTGACTATATTTCTACCCTTATAATTGGTTGAATGATGGTACAAGGGTATTATAGGCTAGAAATTGGAAATTAATACCATATTTTTATTCCCATTACTTCATGAAGTAATAATTTCCACCTTGTATTTTGATCTATTGGTTTCTTAGGTTGATAACTTCAATGAGGTCTCTTTAGATTCCAAACTCATACCTAGCTATAGGAAAGGTCCATACAGGCATGTAGGCTTTGAATTTTGTGTCTCATTAGATCTATTCCAAGCTTGATATAAATTGTAGTGTTTCCTTATATATTAATTATCATACTTTTAACACCTTATTGAATTCATTAACATTTAAGTCATATACAATGATTATAACCCTTGTATTGTAGAATTCCTCTCAAGGCAACTTTTACGTGGTTGTAGGTGAGTTATTGGGTGAGTTGACTGTGAGTGCTCAATGGTACCTTTTAAATCACTTCATTCCTATTAAATCAATTCATTAAGTTTAATCACCTATAATGGATAACTACATCAATGAAATACTCCACCATTTGACAAAGATCACCTTCACTATCCTTAATTGATTGTCTGTATAGACTATGACAAGGGTTCAAATATTGGTCTGAAAAATAATTTAGGGTTGAGAGATTCTAAGTTCATTAGCATGTTTTACTTTTTTTAAACATCTTAACAGGTTTAAACCCCTCCTTAAATAGCTTGTCATGATCAATGGTTTACTCCTTTATCAACTTACTAACATGGCTATAGGATACTATTGTACAAACAATAGCTTGTAGGTCCTCTTTATTCAACTTTAAAACTCATTTACATTGAAAATTAATGAGAAATAAAACCTTAATGATTAATTTTTACCTTGAAAGCTTGATATAATTCTTCATGAAAAAGTTCTTTTGTTTGCCATATAGGCCTGATAATGGTCAAAACATAGGCTTGTAGGGTTCTATTGAACTGTAGATTGCATTTTGTGCCTATCAATCCCATATATACTTTGCACCTAATCCCTTTGAAAATACTACTCGCTTCACTATTAAAGGTCAACTAAGCATTAATCAACATAGTCCTTGAGCACTGAAGAGCTTATATCAAGACTTGACTGTAGGTTTTGGATGTACTTGATGCTTTGATTGCCTATATACCTTTATGTATGCTCTTGATGATCTTATTTACTCTTGAAATAGACTTATATGTCCTTATTCATATAATTTATTGACTATTATTCATAGTACTCATGCGCTTTGAATAGATATTTAGGCTTTTGAACACTGTGATGAATCTGTTGATAGCCATAACCCTCATCAAACTATAGGGTATAGACCTGTAGGTCATCAATTTGGTATTGTAGATGAATTTTCCATCTGCCTCCATTCAAGGCTACATTATCTTTTGATAACCTTTCTTCACTTACTTATAAACCCTTGAAAAATCCCAAACTCTTAGCTTATATACTTTGATCCCTTACTATGACTTTTGGCTATGGTTTGCATTGTAGAATTAGTTGTAGGTGGACCCTTTTGACAATATTAGATGCCCTACTTTGGCCTACAAACTCCTTAATCATGCTTACCATTGGGTTCCTTAGTGATGTAATAGGTGATTCATATGGGATGAAGGGTAAAGGGATGAAGGAAGGTGAAATAGGTGGAAATCATGAAAGGAATATGAAAATGAAGTGAAAACGTAGTAAAAAAGGCAAACTATGACAGTGATATGGGTGAGTGAGGTGAAGGTGGGAAAGGAGGATAAATGAGGCTGACAAATCCATGGATAAGGATTAAAATTTAAACATGGGCACTAAATAATCACAACACATGAATTTTGAGGCCATCATAGGAATGCATGGAGGTGAATTTTGAAACATGGTTTTCTCCAAAAACCTTAAAATTTGAAGAAAAACCTTAAAATATGCTAAATAGGCCCCTTGGAGACACCTTTAGAGCATGGAGATGGGAATTTTGATTTCAATCCTAGATATTTTCTAATATTTATGCTTTTAAATCATGAAAATTTTGTGTAAACCCTAAAAAACATAATTTTTGAAATTTTGAAGCTAATTTCTTCTCTTTAGAATGTACAATTCACTTTGTAAGCTTGCCAACTATATAATTACACTAGCTGAGTTGTGACATTTGTTTGACCATTAAATTGATGAATAAACCTAAAATATACTATATAAAGGTATATCAATACCTCAATAAACTGAAACAATTTTAATTTTCCCAAAACTCTACCCAAGTGAGGAGAAATTGGAGAAAAACAATGACCTTTCTAATTGATAGAAAACAAAATTTAACCTAAATTCAATTAGATGGTTCATGAGCCTAGAGAATATAATTAATAAACCACTTATAAAATCAATAATCCATTTAATTATAATTTATTCACCCCAAAATTTGAGAGTTGTACCCTCCACCAGTAAATTGTACCATCCAAAAATCTACAAGCAGGTCCCTTTGTGCCAAGAAGCAAGAAACCAAAAGGAAGCTAGTTTTAGGACCTATATGGCCATGGATACTAATTAAACTCATGAATAAGCTTGGATATTGTATGAACTAATCTCCCCCTAAATTTTATGTATGTATTCTATATGTATTTTGTATAATTGCTTGTAAAATGGAGGAAATAAGCCCTTTTGCCCCTTTAAGAGGAAAACAAAGCTTCCCACCACTTGGAATAGAATATTTTAGAATAATTTGATGACATAAATGCAAAATTAGACTTTTTAAAACCTTTTTCATGTTTTAAACTTTTAAAATGGCATGTGTGGGCTATTTTGGGGCCTTTTTAGGCTATTAAACACATGAGATGAACTTTTTAAATTTTAACACTTTGGATATAGGCTATATTAACCCTTTTTAATCTAACTAAAGCTATTTTAAGAAAATTTAATGAGATTTTAAAATCATTTTTGACAAGTTTATCCCATTTCTTGACATTTTTGGCTAAATTTTGCATTTTTAGGCCATAATTGATCGATTTGACTAGCTATAAAGGGAAATTGACCATTTTTAAGAAATTTCTGGATAATAGGGGTAGTAATTTGTCATTTATAAGAAAAATTACTAATAATTTTGGAAAATTTTGAGGGTTGACCAACTTGATGGTCAAAATAACTTAGAACCTTTGTTATGGATAGACTATGACAATAGTAAAACTAGGAAAGCTTGCAAACCAATACACAATAAGAGAAACTAACACAACAAAAATGAACATGTGCACAAGTTCACTTAAATTAAATGACAACAATAACACTGAAAAGGAAAAACATAACTAAAATCATGTGTGGAAAAGCACTTAGAGGAATGAAACTATGACTATGTACAAAAGAGTGACTCTCCTAATAGCAGTATTTAAGAAACGTCCCATTCACAAGAATGGGAAGCTCTTCTCCACTCAATCTAGAAAATTGAAAATAATTTTTATTCTTATAATCATTGATAATATAAGGTCCACTCCAAAGGCTATCAAATTTGGAGTGCTTACCTAGATTTACATGCTCTTCATCTATTTGAGTACTATGTCACCTTACTAAAATGTTTTTGATGAATCTCTCTTGTCAAATGTATTTTTGAATTGATATTTATTTGACCACATGATATGAATATCATCATCTCTTATATCCTCCAATTCTCTTAGTTCATTCATTCTGACCTCCATTGTATCATTTTCCAAAAGCTCTAGCTAGTATACAAGCTCTAAAGCTAGAAGTTCCAATGAGATAGGTAGCCTTGATTCTCTTCCATAAACTAAGAGATAAGGTGAATGGATAATGGCCTTATTTTAGGTGATCCTATCAGCCCATGAAGTATTTTTTAACTTTGTATGCCAAGATCTTTGATTATCTTCCATTGTCCTTCAGATGATCTAAATCAGGTTCTTGTTAGTGGACTCAGCTAATCCATTACCTTATGGATAGTAATTGGATGAAGATGTCACATAAATTAAAATTTTAAATATCCCATTCACATACCTTTGTACTACTTAATTCCAAAGTGTTATCTGATATGATAGTAGAAGTTGCTCTAAAACAAGTAACTAAGCTCTCATAGAATTCAAGCACATTGTTCTCATTTGCCTCTTCAAAAGAACTGCTTCCACCCTCTTGGTGAAATAGTCAGTAGATATAAAAATTCATTTATTACCATAACTAGATGAATTATGAATCATTCCAATTAATTCTAAACCCCATTGCATGAAAGGCTACTCAACCTGAATTGGCTTTAGTGTCATAACAGCTAGTCTTTGTTTCCCTATAAACATTGCACACTTTGTGCATTTCCTAACCCATGCATGTGCATATATAAATAAATTGGTACAAAAATAACCATCTCTAATAATTTTTTCAGCTATGGTCTTGGCTGAAAAATGACCTCCAAAATGACTATCATGAAATTGCTCAAAAAGCTTGTCAAATTGACTAGTTTCAAAACACCTTAAAGCATACCTCTAATGTCTTTTTTGAAAAGTACTCCATCAATCAAAATTTATGTTATTGATTTAATCCTAAATTTTATTATTTTTTATTCATTCAAATCCATTTGACACTCTCTAGTTTGAATAAATTTAGCAATATTCTATGTCCAGCTTGTAGGAGGTGTATTCTTAGCTTCATGTTGTGTCCTAAATTATCAAAATTGTTTCTTTTTCTTATTTTAAATATTCTACAATATGTTCACATAATCCTTTACCTTAGACCATCTTTATAAATTTTAATTAAATTTCATATTCCATGAATTTAGTGACCCATCCATCTTTTTTTTTCGCTCAAGTCTCTGTTGAGAATGAAATCCTTCACACGTAGATAAGTAACCATTAATATAATATTATTATTTGAAACCAAATGTCAAAAAATTTAGACCTCTTATAATATCAAAAACATGTTTTTATAAAAATTAATACCTCTCTTCATAACCCTCTAAATCTTGACTAAAGAAAGCAATGGGTTGTTCCAAACCTTCATCATTTTCTTGCATAAGCATGGCTAAAATAGTACTGGAAGTAGAGAAAGCATACAAGAAGAAATCCTTACTAAAATATAAATTGATAAAAATAGGAGCTTGTCTAATTTATTCCTTGATATATTCAAAACTTATTTTACCTTCTTTACTCCAAGTGAACTATTGGTGTTTTTTGAGCATTTGAGTAAGTGGTTTTACTAGTTCTACAAAACTAGGAATGCATCTTCTGATACAATTTATCCTACCCAAAAAGATCTATAATCCTTTCTTGTGTTTAGGTAATGATAGAGAAAGTATTTCCTTTATTCTCTCTAGATCAATGGAAAGACCAGCATTAGACACCACATGCCCAAGAAGTCTCCCCTCATGCACTAAAAAAATGCATTTCTTTAGATTCAATGAAACTCCAAATTGTCTACATCTATCAAAAACAATTCTCAAGTGCATTAGATTATCATTATGATTCTTTTAAAATACTATAATATCATAAATATAGACTAAAACCATTTCACTCAAGAGACCATGAAAAAAAAACATCCATTGCCCTTTGGAATGTGTATCCAACATTGGAGAGTCCAAAAGGCATCTTCTTGTAAGCAAAAGTACCCCATTTGGTGGTGAAAGATGTTTTATAGTGATTTTTCTCTTTCACCAATATCTGGTTGTATCTTGAGTACCTATCTAGTAAATAAGACCTTTGTGAACCTAAAACTCTTTGCAAGATTTGATCCATGGAAAGAAGTGGATAATGATCTTTTAGTGATACTCTATTCAAATCCCTAAAATATACACATAACATTATCTCTCCATTATTTTTCCTTACTAGAACAAGATTTTATACCCATGTTTAATTCTTTATATTAAAAATAATACATGATTCAATCAGCTTTGTATGTTCTTTCCTCATGAGAATATCAATCTTGGGGTTGATAGGCCTTTGATTTTGTCTTCTCAGATTTGCATCATGTTCTAGCTCAATAATATGTTGTGAAATCTAAGATCAAAACCTTTCAAATCATGGTATTACCAATCAAATACATCCATGAATTCTTGACATAATGAAATGAAAGCTACTCTCTCAAAATTAGTTTCACTTTACCCAGCTTTAGTAGCTTACATTCAACTATGTTAATTGGCTCATAGTTCTCTTTTTTGGAAGAAATACTCACCTTATCCTTCCTTATCTGATCATCTTCATTTAAAATGCTTTATAAAGTCACCAAAACTTTAATCATCTTATTTTATTTCAATTGCATAATCTAATTTTCATATTGATCCTACAATTTATCATTATTTCTTTGGCAAAAATTTGCCTCATTCCATAGAAAATATGCTATTTTCTTATTAGAATCAAAAACTTACCAAATTAAATCATTATTTAGGACTAAATGCCTGCATAACCTTGATTTGGGTCTAATTTTTATCATCCTTAATCTGATCTAGAATATCATACTGTGCTCCTATGGCAACAAGTCTATCAGCATGTTGATTTTCTCCTCTAGGAATGGAGTGAATGTCAAATGCAAGGAAATATTCCATGAGATCCTAAACTCTATGTTTTTAGGCCTTAAAAAGAGGATTCTTTTCTACACTTAAACCTCTAACTTTTTGGACTACCAACTCACTATCACGTTTCCCCTGTAAGAGCTTAATATCCTTCTTTCTAGCCCTCCAAAGACCATAAATAAGAGCTTCATACTTTGTAGTATTGGAAGTAAAAATAAACTAAAATATAATATAAGAATGATACCTTTTATTTTGTGGTGAAACCAACATTACACCAGCCCCACTTCCATTCTTTGTTCTGGATCCATCAAAGAATAGATTCCAAACTCTTTTATCCTACACTGAGCTAGTGAGACTAGGCAATAAGTCACCTTCTTCATACATACAGTAGACTCCAAAACTAGGATAGTAAATACTTTTATAGGGGTAATGTTGATGATTATCAACATCTCATTCATCTAGGATATTTGTTATGCCATCAAGAGGCTTAAAAGGCTCTTGCTCAATGATGTTATCATCTTCTTTTGAAATATTGTAATTCATATTTGACATATTTGGCATATATGGTTCAAAGTGAAATCTGGAAATAGGCTCAAATCTAATAGTAACTTTGGTTCCATACCTAGTTATAAAAACCATGTATGACAAATCTAAAGAAAAGTAACCTCCTATTTTAGTAGTGAAATCTCTGGATAATCATAATGCAAAATATGGAGGTAGATCAATAACATCCTATAAAATGGTGAAATTTGGATAAGAAACAAGATTTTTAGATCTTTTAACACACCTATAGTCTTGTTAGGAAACTCATCTAGTTTAAAATCACATTTCTTATGGGGTTCATACTACAATCCTAACTTATTAGTGATTGATTTAGGCATAACAAAAGTACTAGCTCCACTATCAATCATACAGTTATGAATAAGACAATCTCTAATGATAATAGAAAGATAAAATGGAGGAGGCATGGTCACCTTAAGAGGTTAAGACTCAATAGCTAGATTAGAATTAATTAGGATAGAACTTACTCTTTCTTTTTTAGGTGGTTTCTTAGATATATTAAGCTTTGAAAGCTCTTCTTGCAAATACTCTTTTTATCTTGGGATTAGTAGAGTATCCCACATTGAAATTGATACTGAAGTCTTCTTCATATGATCCACAATACGAAGTGGAGAAGTGGCAGCCCTTGAATGTAATTTAAGATTGGAAGGATCTCCCAAATGTTGTGTGAATGGAGGAATGTAATTCCTTTTCACATTCTTATCTTTTAGATCTTGAGCTTGCTGATTTGAAATTTTTTGAGGCATCTCATGTGTAGTTATCTTTTATGGTGGCTGAGAGGAAGAAGGGGCTGCCCTTTCAAGACCTGAACCTTCTCCAATTGTTATTTTCTTAGATCTAGTATGGGCTGAAACTGAATTATCAATATTAGGTAAATCTTGACTTAATTTTCAGCCAAGTGCTCAAAATATTTCTCACCTTTTTGGAAGTTGACAAATGTAGTTTCAGTAGGTCCCTTACCACTACCTTATCCTTATTGATTTGGAACTTCTACTTTAGTGAATGAAGGAATGTCTCCATGAGAAAGAGAAGCTATCTTATTCTGAGAAGGTGGATGGTTTTCAAATGAAGGAAGAACTAAACTTTTTTTCATGAAAGATTTAAGAGAAATCTCACTAGTTGGAGCCATTGCCATGTTTTTTACTTGATCCCATTGATTGTTCCATTGTCCTTCTTGAGAATATTACTCTGAGTTGGTACAATATCTCTTGAATTTCTTGGAGCATTAGGATTATATTTCCTTCATTGAGAATTCTTCCCTTAACCTTGTTGATTGTATTGATAGGATGGCCTATTGGGTTGATAATTCTGATTAGTATTCTAATATGGCCTATATGGTGGAGCTTGTTGCCTCTCTATTACAACCAACTTGTTAGTTTGAGCCTTAAGAAGACTCTCTATCTTCCTCAATATTTTAGTTTGATCACCTTTTATTTTATGGAACTTTGATGACTCTAGAATTGGATCAATGATTAGAGCAGGAGGATGGATCTATGGGAAAAGAGGTATTGGTGGCCTTAGAGATAACTTGCTTGCTTATATAAGGCAATTTTCAGCCTTGACTGCTACTTCAAAATATTTAGGTAAAGTATTACCTCCCATGGATTAGATCATGACAACCACATCTGAATTAAGAGCCTTCAGATAGTATAAAAAAGTATAGTTGGGTGTAGGCTTGATCACTGTAGGAATTCTATCCCAAGTCTTTTGGAATCTATATTTGAAATCCATCATGAATTCATGATTGAATCTCTTAATTTTTTTATGCTTCTCCACAAGTGAAAGATGATCACTTTTGTCTTCAAAATGTTTACACAAAAGTTCTCCAAATTTATTCGAGTTGTTGATTGATTCACAAGCTAAACCTCTGTACCACTTAAGTGCCTTTCCTTTGAAATAATGTGATAACAACCTCATTTATACATTTTTCTATGTCACATAATGCACTGAACAAAGATTAGAAATATATGTAATATGCTCTATAGGAGTTATTGTATTTTCTCCTATAAAATAAGGAAGAGCCTTCAGAGTAAAAGATGGAATATCATCCCATTGATTGAGATGTAGAGGATCACCACCATTGAATGTAATAAAAGCTTGTCTTATAGGAACAACCATCTGAGGAATAGGATTTAAAACAATATTTGGCTGATTAATATTGGCTTAAATAGGAGGATTTTTTTCAATAATAGGGGTAACATAAGGTGTAGGATTTGGATTTGATTGAGAAGCTTTCTGCTTCTTTGGTTGGTAAGATAATTCAAAAAAATATGCTTCTTTCCCTTTTGTAGAGGATCTTGTGACATCTCTTGGTGGCATAAAAATTATATATATATATATATATATATATATATATATATATATATATATATATATATATCTAGAAATGAATAATATACTCAGATACATGGATAATAATTCAAAAGTGTGAATAAATAGTCCCATTGAGCGTGTTAGAAACTGTTATCACTATAGAGTGCACCCTAATTGAAGATGTGAAAAACACACCCTCACTCTAGTTGATACAATGGGAAATTCTTAGAGTGTGGGTGACTCTATAATGAGAAGAACCTCTATAGAGGGCTGGTTCCCTTAATATTTATTAATTAAGTTTGACTACTATTATTTTTCATATAAAAAGGGGAAGGGGAAACTAAAGGGAAATTCTAATTAAAGGGGTGATGCACTTGAATTTTTTATATCCTCTAAAATTTATTTAAATTAATTCATGCATATAAACCAATAAAATTCCTAATTTTCTCTTAAGCATAAACATTTTAGATGAAGGGTTAAAAGGATTTTGGAATACAAAATTTATTTTAACTCTTCAAATGACTTGTAGAAGGTGAGATAGAAAGAAATAGGTGAGGAAGGGACCTGAAAAAAGGAGATATAATCTCACTTATACATTTATACACAATCAAATACACTCTACTATCTATAAAAACTCATATGTAAAACAAAATCTTCTTTATTGATGTATGGTCAAGATCATAATTTCTTCTTTAGCTCCAGGAATAATCTCCAAATGGCTTGATTAATCCAATATATATGTCTCAAACCCTACCTAAAACCAATTTGGCATTAAAAAATGGGAAGGGTTAGTCTTGGTTGACTAACTCAAGACTAACTCCTTTTATAATGCCTAAAATAATCATTAAAATCTTCAAATTCTACCAAACATGCATGGATCTTCAAGGTTGGTGTAGAAGTAAGGATATTGGGCCCATTTTAAAAGTCAAAATTATTTGCATGTAATGTTATGCCATGTATCTTAAAATAGAAAACTTCACTTGATTTGAACTTGAAGCTGAGTTAGAACATTGAATGCATGAGATGACAAGGAGAAAAGCATGACTTGTTAACTATTCAACCAAAGTGTATGACCAATCAATTCAAAATACCTTTATTTCATTAGAAGGAAATTTAAGGATTGAAAATGCATAATTATGTTCTTAAAACATCATCAAAGTGGTGTGGAACTCCAAATTAAAATCGATGATTAATCTCAATGCTAAACTCAAAACTGACAAGTTGATCAATAAAGCCATTTAGACCAAATAGGTTTAAAGGCTAATTTTTGCACTTGGACACCATAAAACCTATAAAATAATACATGAAACCTAAAAAAACAACAAATTAGACTTGAAAAACAATTCTTCATCACCAAAAATGGGGTTTTAATGAGAAAACCTTCACCATTTAGTCAACAAGGTTGACTAGGCCTCTTTTGTGCCATTTTCCAAAAGATTGGCCATTTATTTTAAGATCTTAAGGACACTTATGGGATTATTTATGACCAAATTAATGTTTTTTTATAAATAACAAGTTCTATGCTTTGATTTCTAATGATTGGATTCCTTTGAACTACCCTGAACTTTATTTTACATGCTTTTTTACACAAAAAACATGATTTATACCCTCATCTATATATATCCATAAATTAAATTTATGTTTCTATAATCCTCTATAATTTTACTTTATGTTTTAAAAAATTTCAAGTTTATCTATGGTGATTTAATTTTAATAAAATCTACTTTTCTCAAAACTAGTTTTTTAGGCATTTAGGAGGGTTTTACACCTAAATCTTAAAACTAATGATTCATGAGGTATAGACCTATAAATCCTAAACCTATTCCATGTATTTGTATCACATTGACCCTTTTTACATCTCTAAAAATATTTTTATCCCATAAAAAATATATGAAAAGTTACCATGTAAATGAAATTAACCTGTGGGGAATTGACTACATTTAGGGCTGCCTATGCTCTTAGCGATTATTCATAAATCATATCCTATAAACCAATATAAATTATTCATTAATTATAATTAAATATTTTTCCCAAAAACATGCTAATATCATTCATCCAAAATCCACATTTGGTGAACAAAATGAGCATCTAAATAGGTGACTTAGAAGGGTACCTAGAACTGTAAAAAGTGAAAAAATTCACCATAATGAAAATAATTCCTTCCAAGTTTCAAACATACTTAAAACATCATCATAATACCTTTACCTTGATATCAAAACAATCTGAAAGTCTTTTTTCCATGAAAAGTCAAAAAATGCCTTTTTGGCCTAAGTGCTTATTTGCCTATAAAACATTGTGTTACCATGGTTTGCATAAAATTTGAACCTTTTACACTATTTATAGGTATTATTATGATCTAAAAACATCATCCCATGATTTTCAATCTTTTAATTGGTTTTAGAAGCTTTTGAGGCACTCCAAAATGAAGCATGCTCCAATGGTGACCTCAAATGAATAGGTTGAGGTCTGAGACAAAATAGAAAATACATGAACTTGTCCAAAGGCCTTGAAAATTTATTATATGTTTATCCAACTCAATATGACCCTGTGTACAAAATTTAAGGTCTTTATTCCACCTATGGCTCCCAAAATCCTCAATTTTCTCTCAAATTTGATCTTTGTGCATGGACTATCTACATTTTTTTATTGAGTTTGGTGTTTTTTTTATCTCAATATATCCTTTAGGAGTTTGAAAATAGCCTATACCCCTATTTTCAAGCATGCTTTGACCTCTAACAAGGTAATTAGGCTTATCAAAAGACTATATAGTTTGCTTTTAGGTGGATGTTGACTTATTTTAAAACATTATCAATGTCCATTCCATCTTAAATAGGTTTATAAAGCTATTTAGACTAAAATATATTGCTTCACACATCTCATTCAAAGTAAATTGACTAGTTCAAGCTTTTAAGGTCTTGGATTGTGCATAGCCAGTATAATGGCCTGAGTACTTGACTACCTTGAGGTTGGAAATTATCCTAAACATTAATTAAATTAATTATTGTGCTCACTTATCACTAACATGATGCCTTCATTTCATTTAAAACCCCTTAAAGAGACCATCAACATTCAAGCTATGTAAATTAGCCCTTGGAGGGTGATTGTATATGCTTGGATGAAGGTGTGAAAGGTGATTCAAGTTGACTGAGTTTATGTGATTATGATGACCATTATGATTCTTGATGTTTTAACTAACTCCTTTAGTATTTAAACAATCTCTCAAACATACCAACCTCTCTAACCATGAGTATGACCTTGATACAAGCTTAAGGAAAAAAACTTGTGTCCTTAACACAGTTGTAGTATGGTGTTCAAGAATGAAAATACTATATATACTTGTTTTTAATGTCCATTTCATGACCTTGTAGACTTATTTATTTATATTTAACCATATAACCTTTTACAACTTCATGAAACCCTTTGTGTGTCATTAGCCTTCAAGAAACTCTTCGAGAATGTGGTGACTATGTTTCCTCATACTGACTGTAAGCACAACTTTTTATGGAACTATAGCATTAGGTATTGAAAACCTCACTAAATTAGTTCTTAGGATAATCTTTTAATTTTCATAATAAACACTTATCTATTTAACATACTATCTTGAGAGAAGAAACCCCTCACTAGGCATTGCATTGGAAAATTCTTTCATTTGATGACTACAAGCATGTATACAACCTTGATGGTAGGATTTAATATTTGAATAAACTATAATAAAACTTGTGATATTCCCTATTCCTCATTTTATCTTACTTTATTTCCAATTCCAAACCATATGGCATCAAAATAGTCTCCTTGCTTTCCAAAATTCCACCTTACCTAGCTTGATTGTATTTGACCTTGTTGTAGGCATGTACAGACTGTGACCTTGATTTAAGATTTGTGAAGGTTTGAAATATTGAGGAAATAAATGTGAAGGTCTCTTAGAAACATTTTATATCACCATAGCCTTAACATCATCCTTTTAGGTTCAAACCTTCATTCTTAATTTTTACCTTGACACCTTGATATAATTCTTCATGGAAAAGTTCTCTTATTTGACATATAGAGGTAATGATCAAAACATAGGGTTGTAGGGTTCTATTGAACTGTAGATTGCATTTTTTACTTATCAATCCCATATATACTTTACACCTAATCCCTCTAAAAAGACTACTCACTTCACTATTCAAGGTCAACTAAGTATTAGTCAACATAGTCCTTAAGCACTAAAGAGCTTATATCAAGACTTGACTATAGGTTTTGGTTGTACTTGATTCTTTGATTGCCTATATACCTTGGTCTATGCTCTTGATGATCTTTTTTACCCTTTAAATATACTTATATGTCCTTCTTCATATAATTGATTGACTATTCTTCATAGCACTCACGCACTTTGAATAGAGATTTAGGCTCCTGAACACTTTGGTGTATCTATTGATAGCCATAACCCTCATCAAACTGTAGGCTATAGACCTGTAGGTCATCAATTTGGTACTATATATGAATTTTCCCTTTTCCTCCACTCAAGGTTACATTTTCTTTAGAGAACCCTACTTCACTTGTTTATAAACCTTTTAAAAAGCCCAAAATCTTAGCATATAGACTTTTCTCCTCTATTATGACTCTTGGATATGGTTTTCATTATAGATTTAGTTGTAGGTGGACCCTTTTGACTGTATTAGATTCCCTAATTTGGCCTACAAAATCCTTGATCATCCTTACCATTGGGTTCCTTAGTGATGGAATAGGTGATGGAGATGGAATGAAGGTTGAAGGGATGAAGGAAGGTGAAATATGGGGAAATCATGATAGGAAGGTGAAAATGAAATGAAAACATAGTAAAAAAAGGCAAACTATGATAGTGATATGGGTAAGTGAGGTGAAGGTGTGAAAGGAGGGTAAAGGAGGGTGACAAATCCATGGATAAGGATTCAAATTCAAACATGGGCACTAAATAATCACAACACATTAATTTTGAGGCCATCAGAGGAGTGTAAGGAGGTGAATTTTGAAACATGGTTTTCTCCAAAAACCTTAAAATCTGAAATAAAACCTTAAAAGATGCTAAACAGGCCCCTTGGAGACACCTTTAGAGCATGGAGATGGGCATTCTACTATGAATCCTAGAGATATTCTGAGAGTTATGCACGAAAATCATGAAAACATTTTGTAAACCTTGAAAAACATAATTTTTGAAAATTTGAAGCTAATTTCTTCTCTTTGGATAGTAAAATTCACTTTGCAAGCTTGCCAACTACAGGTTTAGACTAGATAAGTTTGTGACCTCTATTTGACCATGAAATTGATGAATAACACCTGAAAGAGACCATATAAATTTAGATTAAGACCTCAAAAAATTTAAACAATTTGAATTTTCCCAAAACTCTACCCAAGTGAGGAGAAATTGGAGAAAAATAGTGATCTTTTTGGTTGTTAGGCAGTAGAATTTAAATTGACTTCAATTAGATGGTTCATGAGCTTAGAGAATTCAATTGAAAAACTACTTTCAACCATCAAGAATCCATTTGAGTCTACTTTCTTCAACCCAAATTTGAGATTTGTCTCTTCTATCAACAAATCATACCATCAAAAAATCTACAGGCAAGTCCCTTTGTGCCAAAAAGTAAGAAACCAAAAGGAAGCTATTTTCAGCACCTATATTGCCATGAATCCTCATGAAACTCTTGTGGAAGCTTGGATATGGTCTGAATTGATCTCTTGCTGCATTTTATGTATGGATTCCATATAATTGCTTACAAAATCAAGGAAATAAGCCCTTTTGCCCTTTTAATAGGAAAACAAAGCTTCCCACTACTTGGAATAGAAGCTTTTAGAATAATTTTGTGTCGTCCATGTAAAATTAGACTTTTTGAAACATTTTTCATGTTTTAAACTTTTAAAATGGCATGTGTGGGCTATTTTGGGGCCTTTTTAGGCTATTTAACACATGAGATGAACTTTTTAAAGTTTAAAACTTTAGATATAGGCTATGATGACCCTTTTAAACTTGACTAAAGCTCTTTTGAGAAAATTTAATGGCCTTTTTAAATCATTTTTGACACTTTTATCCCATTTTTTTGATATTTTTGGCCAAAATTACATTTTAGGCTATATTTGACCAATTTAACCAGGTACAAAGGGAAATTGATGATTTTTAAGAAAGTTTCAGATAATAAGGGTACTAATTTGGCCTTGAAAATCCAAATTAGTAACAAAAACCTCTACCATATATTTAAATCTGACATGTACACACTATACCAGAATAATGAAATCTAAAATAGTCTTGTATTTATCTCAAGAGGTTACAAGCTCCATCTTGGTAGAGTTTGGTCATGCCCAAAAGAGGTAGTAGAGAAAATACTGAGAGGGTCAATTTTTTAGCTCAAAATCCTCTATATATAGTAGAAAGAGAGAAAAAGATAAGGTAAAAACACATGGGAGAGTGGATAAAGAGTCCTCATGATCAAGAAGTAAGGTGGCAACACTTGGTTACTTTATATTTATGTGCCTTGATCAACAAACGGATCTCTTATTATCTCAATAATCCTCAAGATCCTATCATTGGTTAAGAGATCTCACTAAAAGACAAAGGCTTGTTATGCACAGTGCCAAAGTCTATTTGAATGGAAATAATGCCCTTAACTACTTCAACTACTAGCTTACCACCTTGGGACCCTAAGTCCACTTTATATGTTCATGAGGATCAAATCCTCAAATCCTGATACTGATAGTGTCATCTCATGAATGGTAGTTAGTATTTTCTTTGTTGATTATGATCCCCTTTGCATTTATCACATATTTTTTCCATTTCCATATATAGGTCATAGGTTTGTTTATAGGCAAAAAACCAATCTAAGGCCATTAGTTTTCCTATAGTTATCTATACTCTGCTTGATGCCTAATCCCATTTAGCCACCAACTTACCAACCTTTGATCTATATTAGGTATAAAAAACCCAATCTATCTTTGTAGAGCCCTGCTGGTAATGCTTGGTCCTTATTATTTATTTTGGTTCAACTTGGGTTGAGCTTGAGCTTGATTTTATGTATTTTCATCTAGCTCAGGTCCATTCATTTGCTTTACCCAAGTCAATTTGCTCCATTGACCTTAGTTGAAAATGTCCCAGATTGATCCTTTTCATTAGTTATTAGAAAACTAACTTGGCCTCCATTGACATTGACCTTTGCTCACACCATTAGATCTCCTCTCATAGGTTGAATATGTGTCATTAGATCTTCTACCTGAGCTAATGTGTTGTTAACACTTGGCACCCATGCATTTAATCATTGGATCTACTCATCAATCTATCTACTCCCATGATTATGTCACATCGTGGCCTCTAATACCCTTGACCTTTTGACTTACTCATGTATCATTGATCTTGGATGCTCGATCAAACACCAACTATTGATCTATTAGGACCCACTATTGAACTATAATGGCTACTTCATTATCTTAAAATTGACATCCTCACTCTTATCATATGACATTCACATTAATTCCATTGACATCCCATAAACCATCATATTTAATCTCAAATTTATTTCCTTCTCTCTATCTAAAACTTAACATCTATGTGACTATGATTTGACATCCTCATGAATGTATTTCATGTCCCACAAACCATCAAATTTAGGCTCGTATAGATTTTTTTAATTTCTTGAACTTTAACACTCGTGTACCCATCATCTCTCTACTGGATCACAAATTCCTTAGGATATTTCCTTTAGAATTTTTTTGTGAGCTTTTTGTTAAAAAAATGACCCTTTAGAATTTATGTATAGGACCATTTCCTTGAAAAATGACCTTTCAAAAATTTTACTTTAGACATTTTTTCAAAATAAATGACCCTTTGGGGAAATTGTTTGGGATAATTTCCCAATAAAATATCATTTGGGAAAAGTTTTTTGGCCACTTTGCTAAAAAATTATCCTTCAAGTTTTTTGCCTTTGGACCTATTAACATGGTAAATTGCACCCAACTCAGCTCTCTTCATCCATGTGACACAATGGAGACATCCCTCTTATTATGGGTGGCAAACATGAGGGATGAATCCATAGATTAGGGGCTAGCTCCCCTTGATGAACCTTGAGGCCTTAGATTTCCTACTACTAATAATGGGTGGGATGAAAAGGGAGAAAAATATTGAAATTAAAGCCTAAACTATAGCAGTGATGCACCAAAATGGTTGGTCTAATCAACTTTGACATATACTTTACACCAAGAACAAGTTGATATACACTTAATTTGACATGAGAAACTCTTCTACATCAGTGTTTCAATATGGGGTCCTATGGAGATACATGGAGAAAGAACTATTAGAGGTGTTCTAAGACACACTATGGTAGTTCTTCCTCCCTGTACCTCCATACGACCCCCTATTGAAACACTGATACAAAAGAGTTTCTCATGTCAAATGAAGTGTATATCAGCTTGTTCTTGGTGTAAAGTGTATGTCAAATCTGAATAGACCAACCATTTTGGTAAATCATTACTTTAGTTTAGGTTCTGATTTCAATATTTCTCTCCATTTTCATCCCCCCCATTATTAGTAGTAGGAAATCTAGTGCCTCAAGGTGCATCAAGGGGAGCTAGCCCCTAATCTATAAATACATCCCTCATATTTTCTACCCATAGCAAGAGGTATGTCTCCATTGTGTTGTATCGATGAAGATAGCTAAGCCTCCCTTCACAGGGTGCAATCCATCATGTCAATAGTTTTTGGCATGCCCAATGGGATAGTTTGTCCAAAGATTTGAAGGATTTTTTGGTGTGTTATTCAACCAATCAACCTTTGGAAGCATTTCAACCAACACCAATGGTGACTCCAAGTTGAATTAACTAGTTAAGTAGTCCTGGTGCCATCAAGAAATTGCATTTTGGTATGTATAACCCCATTACTCAGTAGCATGGACCTTGTGTTCCTTCATATAACTTTGATCAAGCTCAAGTTGTTCATGGAATCACCTCAATTATCTCTAATATTTTCCCTTCACCTAGTGTAAAGGAAATAATGCTAGAGTTTGAGAAGTAAGTGATGGAGATAAATAGATTCAAGGAGCACAATAGATATCAGCAAGAGCTTATGTACAAAGAGGAGTGATTATTTAGGCAAGCTTATGCCTTACAATCCATGAAGGAGGAAATAACAAAATGGAAGAGTCCATTCATTCAAGGCAATCAACCTTGTGTGCCTTCTCCCATTCCAAAGCAACCCCCTCCTATTCTAAATAAAGCCCCCTCTTATGCACCAAATCCTTTCTACCAAATAGCACTTGCTTACTCTATCTCATCTGATGCATTAACCACTCCTACCTTAATCCATTGCACCTATATTTTCAACACTAAAGGGCATTAGAGAAGCCTCCCATAGAAATTAACCTTCTCAATTCCTTATATTTTGAATCCTCCTTTGAAGGGAATCATCATATGCCTTTTGAAAAATAACATGTCTCTCTTCAAGAAACTCTTCTTGTGCATCAATAGTCTCTTCCTAGTCTTCCTCAACCTCCTCAAGTCTTTCAACATGATGTCAATATTCTAAGTTAGAGGATGGAATACCATGAACCAGATCAGGGATTTGGAAATGATGAAGTTGCTACCTATTCTCAAGAGAATATTTTCAGCCCCAAGGTCATGAGTTGGAAGGAAACAATGGAATCATGGGGTAGGAAGGAGGAGGAGAAAGGTTTTTCTCAAAACCTTGAAGAAGGTGAAGCTACTCCTACTCATGGTTATCCTCATGATCTCCAAGAAAGGCTCTTTCAAGAGAATATAGCCAGGCAAATTTTAGAGTTGAAGTCCTTAATGAGGTTCCTTAGTCAAGGTGTGATGGACGGTTTAGACCAAACAATAGATTCCATGTCTGAACACACCCCATCTACACTCCTTTAAGAGATATATCAATCCACATCTGGTGTAGATGAAGTGCTAGCCAAATGGAAGGAAGAGAATCATTCAATTCTAGCTTAAGGATTACCTCCTCTTTCACATGACTTTGTCCATCAACTCTCCACTCCATTCCTTCTCAAGGAAAAACCTATTTTGAAAGAGGCAAGTGAAGAAGAGAGGATCTAATTTGTAGCTACCCAAGAGGCTAACATGTTTGATAATGAGGATGAGATCATCATGGATGCTCCCTTTGAAGACATCACCAACAATGAAGAAGACATAGGTCATGCATACATGTGGATGTTCTAGAAATATGAAGAAGAGGTTGACAAACTTTATTTGTCAAAAATGGATGATGAGGAATTTAAGTATGGTGAGCTCTCTCCTCCCTTGCTTGATGAACTTATTTATTGCTTTGATGAGGAGAATGTCCATGCTATGGGACCCAAGTTAGAGGAGGATCAGGATCATGTCTTTAAACAACTAGAGGCTCTTATTTTTTAGCAAGAAAAGGAGAGGCTTATCCATCTTGATGAAAGCTTTGAAGAAGAGAGCCTTGAGAAAGAAGGTGATGTTTTATGGGATGAGTAAGTAATTTGTGATATCATTTTAGACATCACAATAGTCACCCTTGTTCAAAAAATCCATAATGAAGTTGAAGATCAGTTTGACAGACTCTTCAATGAGGTATAAGGGAACAATTCAATCCATGATTCATATCAAGGGGGTTCTGAGCTAGATGAGCCCTATGGTGATGAGCTAGTAGTCATTGACTTCCTGGTGAGATATACTAGCATGAAGGGCCTGCATGAGGTAAACTTCTAAGAGAAATATGAATACATATATGTTGGAAGCATGTTTGACCCTAATTTATTTGGATACAAGCCAATCAAGGTGGCAGGAAAGAAGAGCAAGTCAGCAAGTTTCCATTCCATTCAACCACTTATCTAGCACCATAATTTTTCTTTCCATGAAGGAGACTTAAGAATTTTTCCCTTTGATCTAGGAGGGAGAAAAAATTATCTATTTATTTATACATAGTAGTTTACTTTTAGTTGTGTGTCTTCCATTTCCCTTAAGTGTTGTTGCACACATGTGTGTAGTTTTTTAGCCTTTGTTGTGTGTGTTTTCCTTTGTGTTTGAGGTAAAATCTTTGCTGGTTCATATTTCCTTACAAGGCTATTGTTATCCTCTCCAAGATTCATCCTGACTCCATGTCCAATGGACTTAGAGGCTACTAGTCTTCCCAAGCATACCAAGCATGCTTTCCCTATGAGTCACCAATTTGTTGACTATTTTTTGGTCATTTAGAGTAAAAAATGGGCACCCCCTCTTTTGTGCATAGGTTTTCAATCCATGTATTGGCTAAAATCATTCATCAATATTCCTTGTTAGACCTATTCCATGAAAAAAACCAAGTGTATTTTGGGTTTGTTTATAAGCCTTACTTTAGGAACTTTATGAGTAGGTTCTTTCCAAGGACCTGATTTAGTCTAAGTGGCTCGCAAAGGTAAGGAATTTCCTTGGAAGGCACTTCAACTGCGTGTATGGAAATTACAAAATTTATAAAGGGTAAGTGTCTTTGTGAAGGGCACATGGTTGAGAAAGTGGACCATTTCCATTTTTTTGAAGGGTACTTCTGAGCTCAAATGGCCCTTATGGAGGGCACTTTGAGAAAGACAAGGACCATTTTCATAAGCTCGAAGGGTATTTTTGGATGGGATAAGCTGTTGTGGAGGGAACTTTAAGAAAGCAATGGATGAAGATAAAATATCAAAGGGCACTTACCCTTCAAGAAATGCCAGCACCAAAGAAAGAATTCCTTCAAACAAAATGTCCAAAATAATTCCTTTGGACATTTTATCTGAAGGAAAATTCAAGAAAAAAGGGTTGAAATAAAAGAGAGATCAATGGCAAATTCCTTTGGATAAAATCTCTGAAGGAATTCCTTTAAACATTTTATCTGAAGGAATTTAGAAACAAAAGCCCAAAATCATGAGCAAGCAAGAAAAGGAACCTAGGAGAAAGAAAAGCCAAGCCTAAAGGAAAATTAGCTTGGGAAAAGACAAAGTGGAAAATACAAAACTTGAAACTGTTCCAGCTACTGACAAAGACAAAGGGTAGACTTAAGGACCAATCAAAACAAGACAAGTGGTATGAATAACTTATTAAAATGAGTTAATATATTTAGGTGGAAAATATCTACTAAAAACTAATAAATAGATTGGTTTTTGAACTATAGAGGAGAGCATCCCATGTTTTCATGCTTCACCTTTAATTCATAGCCAATTGCACCCAAAATTGAAGAGAGCATGGTCTAGGCAAAATAACTTGGGGAAGGCTATGTCAATTTCTAGGAGTATCCCATGATTTTGTAGGCCTAAAATTGCAATGGTGGTGGCTTGGACATCTATAGCATGGCTCTCCCATATCATTTTGAAGAATATGATAGCAGCATGGTCTCTTATCTTAGAAGTTTTTGACTCTAGCATTGGTCTCCTTTCCTTATTCTATCAGCATCTTGCTCTATATAATTATAACTTCTCATTTTGAGAGGATATCTCTCAACTTGTATGGTGAAGCCCTGTAGGATTTACCTTGAGTCAAAACATAGAATTTTTACCTCCATTTGAGTTTGCACTTTTTCATGTGTTTATGGTTTTGTCTTGTGTTAATTCATTTTCTTTCATTCTTTCATAGAATGATTCCAGCATGTCTAGTGTATTGTGAGTTCTATTTTAGGTCAACAAGAAGTGTCCACAATAGAGTATAAGTGCATGTGAATAGGCTACCATAGTGTGTCTTAGAACAACTCTAGTAGTTCTTCCTCCTTATATCTCCATAGGACCCCCTATTGAAACACTTATGTAGAAGAGATTCTCATGTTAAATGAAGTTTATATTAGCTTGTTCTTGGTGTAAATTGTAAGTCAAATCTGAGTAGACCAACCATTTTGGTACATCACCACTTTAATTTAAGTTCTAATTTTAGTATTTCTCTCCCTTTTTATCCCCCCCCATTATTAGTAGTAGGAAATCCAAGGCCTTAAGGTGCATCAAGGGGAGCTAGCCCCTAATTTAGAGATTCATCCCTCACATTTGCCACCCAAAGCAAGAGGGATGTTTGAATTATGTCACATGGATGAAAATAATTGAGCATCCCTTCTTAAGGTGCAATCCACCATGTCAATAGGACCACTTTCTCAAAGAAAGACCCTTAAAAAAATTTATTTGATCCATTTTTTGAGAGAATGACCCTTTGAGACTTTTGCATACATGCATTTTTCTATCAAGGCATTTGTTGTAGAAAAAAATTCTGCAAGAAACATGTGCTTTGATTTTTACCTTAGATAAAATGTCAGAAAGAAATAAGGTCTTCAAGAAAATTGTCCTAGACAATTTTCCCAACACAAATATACTTGGCATTTTGCTATGGAAAAAATATCTGAAAGAATTTTCACTTTGAGAATTTTGTTTCAAACAAAATGTTTGAAATAGTTCCCAATACTTAAACAAATAACTCAAAATAATTATCTTGAAGGAAATATTAGCACTTATCCCAAAAAGGGTCTACAAAAAATGAACTTATCCAAATAAAAGGTTTTTCACTTAGCTTTTTTGGCCTATAGGCACTTCCATATTCATTTTAAGAACTCTTGACAATTCTAAATGATCTCTAAAACGTGTCCATATGCTCATCCATTAACAACCTGATCCATATGGGTATAATCTTGGTGTG
Organism: Torreya grandis; assembly: GCA_037957365.1. Lineage (NCBI taxonomy): Eukaryota > Viridiplantae > Streptophyta > Pinopsida > Cupressales > Taxaceae > Torreya > Torreya grandis. The sequence continues at coordinate 1,219,922 of JARHVA010001953.1, forward strand.
TGGGCCAAAATTGGCCAACATATTTGGCAACTCACATGAGTTGTATGCATAGTCCTATCCATTGGGTATGGAGTCTCTTTTCTAGATCTAACATATTGACTACCAATCCTACTCTAACCTCTCTTTAAAACAAACATAAAGAACAAAAAAATAGAATAGAGTGCCCAAGGCACTTATTGAAAGGAAAACTAACCTTGAATAAAATGGGGATAGCAAATAAAGGGACAAAAAATAAAGGTGTCATAAATTGTACTTAGAAGAATTTGAACAAAACTATCCTGATATATATAGCTTAATACTATATGTACCATTCCTCCTAGATCAAAAGGAAAGTTTGACAACTTTCTTGCTTCATGAGATGAGGGTTTGAATAAATCATGCACCTCTTTGACCCTTGGTATTGATGATTTTTTATTCTTTATTACAACTGTCAACTTCTTTGGCATGATGCTTAATGAGAACTAAGCAACTCCAAATAGGTCATCTATGTGTATCCAAATAGTCTCAGCTTTTTATTATGGTTCCTAAACTACAACCTCCAATGGTGGTTCAACAAGGCATACCTCCTTGGTTTCCATGGTGTCCTTAATAAGATTAGGATTTTATTTTGATTCAAGTTCTTCATGCTCATCAAGGAACTCTACACATTTTTCCTAACCTTGGTCATTGTCCTCCATGGGAAATTATTTGTCCACCTTCTCAAGCTCTTGATCCTCAACTTGACCAAGATCTTCAATCTCTTGAAAGAGCTTCATTTATAGCTACCAATCATCTTTGTCCTCTTTGTCATCTAAAACCACTAATTCTTCAGTCTTCTCTTCTTGATGCATGAGGTCATCAAGTTGGTGTTCTTCATTCTATAAATCATTAATGGAATCTTAAAAATATCCCACCTACTACTTTATCTCATCATCCAAATTTTCTATCTTAAACTCACCAATCTCACTCATTAAATCATGGTACATCTATTGCCAATGGTTTTATCCTTTAGGAATGTTATCTACCTCAGTAATGGTTATGTGTATGTTATCCTCATGGCTACCTTCCAAAAAAATATGAGCCTATACTTGATCTATATCATGTCTTGAGAAAAATCTTAATCTTAGACAATTAATATGTGATTAATAGTTTCTTGAGAAGCAACCTCTTGATGCACATCTAAGACTTCTTCATTTTGGATTTCATCTCCAACTTGCACTTGCACTTGCTCTTATAGCTTATCCTCTTTGACATTATGAAAGACTGAGACATGCTTGCTCTCACAAAGTGGTTTCCCAATACTGATATCCTCTTCTAACTCTAAAAATCCATTAATATCATATATGAGTTCAACATGGAGTTGACCACTTACCTCTTGAAGGAGTGGCATAGGATATTCTTAGGATGACTCCAAGAGAGATGAGACATATGGAACACCTCCTTGGTCTAACTATTTGTCTTTTATAGTCATGATCTCTTCTTTTTGCATGTTTCTATAGATGGATTTCCATAATATAAATGACCTAGACTCTTGAAGAGGGAGGAATGGGGGTTGAGTAGTTTTGGATCTTCTTGACTACATGACTTGGTTCCAAGATGGGAAAGATATAGGTTCTTGACCTTTTGATCATGGTTATCCTCCTCTTTCCTTGTCTTCATCTCTAACTCTCTGATCTACCTATCAATATTCTCTTAGAATATCTCCTCTTTAAGGTATTTAGTGGATTTATGAAGATAAGGAACCAAAGAATATTCTTCAAGAGGGATGAGAGAGGTTTCCGTAGGTTCAACTCCTTTAACTTGGGTTATCAAATTTAAATTTGCCTCACTTTGCCTACCACATGAGTTCACCACTTGGTTCTAACTTGGAACCTTGAATGAATTCATAAGGGATTCTTGAGGAAGAATGGAGTCTTGGACTCTAACAGCAAGTTGTTCCACAATAATCTCCTTCTTTCTTTGACAGCTCTCTTGGATACATTTTCAAGAAGGAAAGGTCTGAGGAACATATGAAGAACTTATAATATTCAAATGATTACTTGGAATGGTCTCTTGAGGATGAATGGGTGGCACATAAGAAGGTTGAGGTGGTGTATATGTAGGCACATAATATTGGTAAGGTTAGACCTATTGTTCCTCAAGGCCTTTTATCTTGTCCTCAATTTTCTAAATGTAACCACATACATCCATCATCTCAACTATGATATTGTTTCAGTTTGCTTTATCAATAGGTGCCCATCCTTATTTTATTTTTTGTAATGACTCTCTCACATGATGGACCTAGTGATTAGGGACATCTTGGCCATAATACTTTTATGAGCACAACTCTAGTGCATGCTTGTCAAATATTATTAAAGTCTACTTAAGTGTTGGTATAGATGGCTCATGATAAGGTTATTAAGGAGTAGTATTATGATGGGCTTATTATTCATATGGAGGATCATGGTAGTATTATAGCATAAATGATTGAAATAGGTCCTCATATTGTTGGTGAGGATCATGAAGAAGTTAATATGTATTCCCTTGATAAAAAAATCATGAGAAACTTGCCAAGGCTCCTCATAACTTTGACAAAAATATTGGTAGGGTTGATTAGGCTCATATGGATTATGAGGGTCATATTGGAGATATGAATAAAGAGGTGGATAATAAATATATCCACCATAACTATTCATATTGACCTCCTATGTCAAATGAAATGTAATAACTGACTAAAATTTTAAATGAAACATACATGGTCTACTCATTACTAGAAGCTTTGATTTGGAGTCACCATTGGTGTTAATTTGCTTGCTTTCAAAATTTGATCAAAGGAAAGACACACCAAGATATTTACACTCTTATAGACCTTGGTCCCACTGAGTGTGCCTAAACTATTATAGATATATATTTCACCCTAACTGGAAATAGAAGTGTTCATTCCTACTTCCAAATCTAGCTCAACATGAGACTAAACCCAAGCTTTGGGTATCCTATAACGGGGTTAGACCTCTAGGATTTTAACAAGGCTAGATCCTTTGATGTATAATTTTAGCTCATTCCCACTACTAAAACCTAGTAATGACCAAGGAAAAGTGAGAGAGGGAGAAAGAGAGAGAAAAAAATGAAAGGGAAACCTAAGATAACAGTGGTGATGCACCTAAATTATGGGTTGATCCACCCTACTTGACTCTTAAACACTAATGAAACAAGCATAAGACTAGATATAGGATTCTAAATATCTTTCATACATCAGTGTTTCATGAAGAGGTTTACTAGATGATCTTATATGAGGGAAATGAAGGAGAGGTCTAGAGTAAGACACTAACCAGTCATAGTATCCACATGCAAGCTTCAATCAAGAGATGTAGAACACTATAAATGACCTACATAACAAGATGAACTAGTAACTAGGTGAAATCATAATTTGACAAGGGATAAACCTCTACCATATATGCAAATCTGACATGTACATACTATACCAAAATAATGAAATCTAAAATAGTCTTGTATTCATCTCAAGAGGTTATAAGCTCCATATTGGTAGAGTTTGGTCATACCCAAGAGAGATTAAAGAAAATACTAAGAGGATCCATTTTCTATCTCAAAATACTCTATATATAGTAGAAAGAGAAAAAGAGATAAGGGAACAATGCATGGGAGAGTGGAGAAAAAGTCTTCCTGATCAAGAAGTGAGGTGGTAGCACTTGATTACTTTCTGTTTGCATGCCTTGATCAACAAATGGATCTCATGTTATCTCGATAATCCTCAAGCTCCTCTCATTATCTGAGAGATCCTAGTATAAGACAAGGGCTTGTTATGCATAGTGACAAAGTTTGTTTGAATGGAAAAAATGCCCTTAACTAATTCTCCAACTACCAACTTGCCACCTTGGGACCCTAAGTCTACTTTATGTGTTTATGAGGATCAACTCCTTGAATATTCATATTAACAGTGCCATTCCATGAATGGAAATTAGTACCTATTTTTTCAATGATGGGCCCCTTTGCATTTATCACATATTTTTTCTATTTTGATAACTAGATCATAGGTTTGTCTATAGGTGGAAAACCAATCTAAGGCCATTAGTTTTCCTATAGTTTCCCATACTCTAAGTGATTATTTGTCCTATTTAGCTACCAACTTGCCAAAATTTGATCTATATTAGGTCTAAAAGACCTAATCTATCTCTATAGAGCCCTGATAGAAATGTTTGATCCTTATTATTTATCTTGGTTTAACTCAAGTTGAGCTCAAGCTCAGTTTCATATATTTTTTACCAACTTAGGTCCATTCATTTACTTTGCTTGAGTTAACTACTCTATTTAACTTAGTTAAAAATCTCCTAGCTCAATCTTTTTCATTAGTTATCAGCAAATTGACTTAGGATATATTGACCTTGACCTTTTATCACACCATCGTATCTCCTCTAGCAGGTTAAATGCATGTCATTAGATCTTTTGCCTAAGATAATGCATTATTGACACTTGTAACCTATTCTTTTGATCCTCAAATTTGATCTTCAATTTATCTACTCCTATGATTATGCCATGTGGTGGCCTCTAAACCCCTTGACCTTTTAACCTACTCATGTATCATTTATCTTGGATGCTCGATCAAACACCAACTATTGATCTATTAGAACCTACTACTGAACTCTAATGACTACTTCATGACCTTAAACTTGGCATCCTCACTCCCATTAGATGATGTTCATGTGAATTTCATTAACATCCCATACATAATCATATTTAATCTCAAATGGATTTCCTTTGTTTTATCTAAAACTTGACATCTACGTAACTATCATTTGACATCCTCATGGATGTATTTAACATCTCACAAACCATCAAATTTAGGCTTGTATGGATTTATGTAGTGGCTTGAACTTTGACACTCATGAACCTATCATCTCTCTACTGAATCATAAATTCCTTAGGCTATTTCCTTTGGACTTTTGTCTATAGGCTTTTCATTAAAGAAATGAACCTTCAAAATTTTTGTATAAGATAATTTCCTTAAAAAATGACCTTTTAGGACTTTTTCTTTGGACCTTTTTATAAAATAAATGACCCTTCAGGGAAATTTTTTTGGACATTTTCCCAAGAAAATACCTTTCAGGAAAAAAAATTTGGCCACTTTGCTAAAAAAATCATCCTTCAGGTTTTTTTCCTTTGGACCACTTTCTCAAAGAAATACCCTTATAATTTTTTGTTAGATCCATTTTCTAAGCGAATGACCCTTCGAGACTTTTGCATTTAGGATTTTTTCCATAGAGATATTTTTTGTGGAAAAAATGTCTGAAAGAAACATGCACTTTGATTTTTCCCTCAGATAAAATGTCTGAAAGAAATAGGGTCTTCAAAAAAATTGTCCCAAACAATTTTCCCAACATAAATATACTTAGATTTTTTCTACAGACAAAAGGTTTGAAAGAATTTGCAATTCAAGATTTTTGTTTTACATAAAATTTCCAAAATAATTCCCAATACTTAGATAAATAACCCAAAATAATTATCCAAAAGGAAATATTAGCACTTAGCCCAAAAAGGGTCAACAAGAAATAAACTTAGCCAAATAAAAAGTTTTGCACTTAGATTTTTTAGCTTGTAGGCACTTATATACACATTTCAAGCACTCTTGACAATTATGAAGGTTCTCTAAAACTTTTCCATCTACTCATCCATTAGCAACCTGATCCATATGGGTACAAGCTTGGGGTGTGGACCAAATTTGGCCAATAGTTATATGAGTGATTTACATTATACATTAGAATTATATAATGTTTTAATCACTTATCAATATGATGATTGGAACTTAGTATACTTTAATATTTTTATTCTAATGACTATGGAGATAATGTTGTTAGTTATCTTATATGTTGATGTTTAGTTAAATAAGTTTAGGATCACAATGACCATTTATGCTTTATTTTTATTTTTGATCATTAAGTAATAAATATGTTAATATGGATTATATAATGAGCATAGAAATGTGTATGTGTTTGAGTTCCCTATTTATTAGTACACCCTCACATGACAAAACCAATAGGAACTGGTCCTTCACTGTGTGCTTTGAGTGAGCACATAAGAACTCATTATTTCATGAAATGATATCTTGATAACATGTTGGGTTGTTAGTCACTTTAGCACATGCGTAAGTAAATTTATGCTTATGTAAATAAAATAACCCCAATATGATCCCTCTTCAAAGTATTGGAACATATAAAGTACTTATCCACTTAGAAGGGGTGGTTGAGGTCAGCTTAACTCATCCTATCTAACACATTTTTATAATTGAAAAAAAATTTAAATGTGGATATAGTGTTTTAGGGTTAATTAAGATGAATTTAAATTTGTGTACAATAACAAGCATTTTAAAATTACATAAAATACCTATCTACATGAAAACATGGTAACATGTAATAGAAAAATCTAACAAATTTCATAGGGATAGATTGGGCATATGACAAATGTATTTGGTTAATATAGGCATCTAATCATTAACATATCCATCCCAATAAGTTCTAATAGTCACTTTATTTATCCAAGTAACCACAAATTCATTTTATACAATTATTAATGAATGTAGGAAGTCACTAACCATAACAAAACTAAATCAAACTAAGTACCATGTCCTTTTCATCATTTCTATAAACATAAAATGTGATAAAATAATATTACTCTACCTTTTAAATTTAGATATTATTAATTTATACATAGATTATACAATTTGAATCATTCAAAAAAATTATCTTATTCAAACCACTAAATCCAAAATAAGATAAAACATGAGTTAGGTTTTGTAATTAAATTTGGGGTGGGAAGATGGGAAGATGGGGTAGATTAGGAAAATTTAATACTATGGGAGATCCTCTTAGTTGAATTCTCCTTAAAATGCATCAAAATGTAGGTAATATGGACAAGGATATTATGTTTTTTCAAAATGATTTTGAGGGAATGTGTAATTTTTAAGAGCCATAAATTGGGCCACACACCTACATAACATCATTAGCATGGTTGGAAAGATGAGATGGTTGGTGACTCCTATCATTAATGGTTGAAAACATAAAATCATATAATTGATGGCATACTCTCAAAATGGTTGATGTAGTTATAAATATTTAAGTGTAATTATTTATATTTTATTTGGATTTTTCATGATGGGATACTCATTGGATATTCTTGTATAGTATTTTTTAGAAGGAAAGACAATTTTGACTATCATATATTGTGGATATTTCCTATATTTTGATTTTATAGAAAGATGGTTAGACATGGACAAAACCCTCCTTATCATATTTTAATTTGGATTTATCATGAATATGTGTTAGGTACCCTTAAATTTATATCTTTTTATGTTATTCATGGACCTATCAAATACATATCCTGACACTTTCTAGTGGGTGATGGATGGGGACATAGTGGAGGTAGTGATTACCTTTAAGGATGTCCATGTTATTATCGAGCTACCTATTAAATTTAAAATGATGATATGTGATATCCATAAGAAAAATTTAGAAATTTGATCATTGTGATTGTGTACCATAGGGGAAAACTAATACCACCTATGCTCTTACATTTTGTAACTAAGTGATGTATCTACAACATTGATTCTAGATATATATAAGGATATTTTGGTCATCATAGTGATAAATATATTATGAAACAAGTTATGTGGGGTTATTCCATTCTTTATTTTGATGTGATAGATAACAACATATCTATTTTGTGTGTGTGTGTGTGTGTGTGTGTGTGTGTGTGTGTGTGTGTGTGTGTGTGTGTGTGTGTGTGTGTGTGTGTGTGTGTGTGTGTGTGTGTGTGTGTGTGTGTGTGTGTGTGTGTGTGTGTGTGTGTGTACCAAATATCTAAAGTGACATACACACCTATGAGACTAAGATCCTCATTTTTAGTTTATTAAGGGGGATATAAGATTTAGTACTAATGGAATGATGAAGGTATAAGGAAGAGGATAATGTATTCCTCAAAAATTGACTAGACATGGATATCATTCATGACAAGCCAGTGCATCCAGGTAGTACAATTTATACTATCATCACTACATTTCCTAGACGTATAGATAGTCATTTTATAAAATAAAGAATGTGTATTTTTATTTAATATATTAATGTCTGATGTATGTTTATTTGTATTTGTTTTAAAAATAATATGGCTATGTTTTGATCATTTTTTGATTCAACACATCATGAGATTATAAATAATTTTCTTCCATAAAATAATATTACATTGACGTAAGATCTGATGGTGCCACCATTTGGGATACATGTTAGATAATTTAAGATTTTATGAGATGCTACATGGGTTTTATAAAGATAAATAAATGACCTATGTCCTTCCACATATTTATTAATTATTTTGGGAAGAGATTTTTCAATCATGCAGTAATTTAGACACCCAAAAAGCCCTAATGAGATAAAACAATACACATGACCATCACAACTATTGAGGTAGTGATGAAGCATGGATATGTATCATATAGTTTGTATTAAGATAATTTATTACCTATGTAATTGGTAAAGGTATAGAGATTGAATTTTATATAAAAATGTTTAGCTCAATCCCTTCGAGAGGCTAGATATGTTACCTGAGCACAAAGTGTAGCTACTAGTCATGATAGGGATGTAGGTAGCACATGATATTTTTTAGATATATGATATATATTTATTGGTTAATATGATTTGTGTGTGTGTTTATTTTATTATTATTTTGTGTGTGTGTGTGTAAACTTTTATTCCATTTTGTTATCTACACATGTCATTATTGATTTGATGTAAGTAGTAGCATGATATTATGATGTTTTATAGTAAATTTCATTATTTTATATAATATTAAATAAATGTGAGACTTTATATATGCTAAAATAAATTATCAAAAGAATGTCTAAAATGTTGCAAATGGTGAAAATGACATCTAATGTAAGTAGATAGAATTTTTTTACAAGAGAAAAGATGTGATGAAATTATAAGGTAATATGACATCAAATGTAATTAGATAATAAAATCTAATTAAAAAAAAGATGTGTATAAATTATAAGGTATTAAGACATTAAATTTAAATATATAGGAAAATCTATGTAAATAAAAAATGTGCAAAATAACAATGTAGTTAAACATCCAGTGTGAGTAGATAGGAAAATATTTACCAAAAAAATTATGTGTAAAATGATAAGGCATTAAAGTATCCTATGTAAGTAGATAGGAAAATTTATGAAAAAAATAGATGTGTAAAATAAATTTTAGTAAGAAAGTAAAATTAAGTAGATATGAAAATCTAAACAAACAAAAGATATGTAAAATTGGTAAAAAATAAATAAGTTAAAACCAAATCAATGTTTGTGTTAAACTTTCTAGTTGGAGTGATAAGACCATCTAATATTATAGATAATATGGAAAAATGGTGAATATGTGATGGTGATAACAAGAGATTATTGTATGTGAGGAAGGCCCAATTGATTCCCTAATGTATTACAATATCAAACTCATAAACCTTTGGTTAAATCTAGAACATGGTATCCAAAAATAACTAAAACATGAATGTTTGTGAGTAAGGAATGAATGATTCCCAAATATATTATAATATTAAACTCATAAACCTTTAGTTATAGTTATAACAAAGAATTAAAATCTAAATCATGATATAAAATATGAATGCAAAGAATATGGATGTGCTCATCTAGAAAATGGGTATTTGGAATTAGATATGTGAAACTATGGAGGTGAGGCATCATGAAGGAAATATGAAATGCTTAGTGGAAAAAGTACACTCTAATCAAGTGGGCAAGTCTAATATTTTTTGACATAAAAAGGTTTACGAACCCTACCTATCTATTCTAAAACTTAGGGTAGCTACTAAAATATTTATATTATATTATGAAGTATATTCGATAAACTTAAAGGTCTTTACCTTACCATGACATATTCCCCATTTATCAAGACATTAAGGAGCCATAAATTAGTTATGAGTATCAAGTACTTGTGTGAAAAGTCAAGAAACACTAATGATAGATATGAGCCCTCCTCTCCTAGTCTATTACCCTACCACACTCAAATTGACCTTTGGATCTATTATGACACCAACTATGGAGTTTGAGATTCAACTAAGATATGAGGCATGTCAATGATTTGATTATGTATTTTGTGTGAACTAAGTTTTGAATGATTTATTCCTTTTAAATTTACTCATTTAGTTTTTATTTTTATTTTTATTTTTTATTTTGATTTATTTGAATTTTGAAATTTTTGGTTTTCTTTGATTTCCTCCTCCATATGAATTTTGAATACCATTAAATAGGTTTTTATGATAACAACACTAGAGATAAAAACTATATTTTAAAGATAAGAACCTATAAGCCAAGATACTTATTTACTCCTAGACTAAAACTTTGGAAGAGAGTGTGATTTAATCTCCAACCTAAGTGTGCCTTAAGTGAAAAATAGGAATGGGAAATATGAGGTCTATCCATAGAATGTATAAAGGTAAGGTGCCACAATGATTGGATGATAATAACCATGAAAGAGGATATTTTTCTTCAAAAGAGATAAGGAATAACAAAATTTGAAGTACATGTGAATGTGAATCAAATCACGTAATAAGTATATGATTTTGGATGTAAGACCAAGAATAATAATGAGAATGGAAGGAAAAGATAGTAATGTCATATATAGATATAAATAATGTAAACCTATTATAGGTCTAGCATGATAAAAATAGTAATAAAACACAATAGGGGAGAGATATAGCATGTGAAGTAAACCCATGAAGAAACTTGAAAATTAAATTGATAAATACTCATTAAATCAATAATGTCAAATAAACCCAAAAGGGAAGGTGCAAGAAAATAAAAATTACCAAGGTAACCATTGGCTTTATAAGACTAGATAAACCCAAGAGGGAGAGACTGTAAATAAAAGTAAATTACTAAAGATCACAAGGACACAATGGTCATTAAACCTAAGAGGGAAGTTACATGAAAAATATAAATTAATAAAGGATACCAAGGATTCAATAATTAGAGAAACCCTTGAGGGAGGTACATGAAATTAAATTACCAAAGTATCATAAGAACACAATGGTCAGATGAACTGAAGGGTAAACAATGTAATTAAAAGTATATTATAAATTAAATATGCAACAAGAAATTATAAGTTATAAAATATATTAATATAATATTAAAAACATGATGAAGTATGTGATAATATTTATGAGAGCTCATATATATTTACTGAATATCTTTACAGACTTCATCGACCACTTTATAAATTTCTTGCCACAATTTGTAACATGATTTGATCATGGTTTTTTCCACTTTATTTCAGATCTATGAAAATAAAACCTCATAAATAGTCTTGATAGATAAAGTATATGTGGTAGATTTGGAAGGATATTTGTCCTGTATAAGTGAATAAGATATACGAGTAAGTTGTTTTTTTGGACGACTAGGGTGTGCTTTCTTTATGAAAGGTTATTCCTCTAGGATGTGAAATTTGTATTTATTAATTATGGGATGTTATTCCTCCAACATTTAAAAAGTATGGATATGTTGTTGATATTATCAACACTCATAAGTGGAGTGAGAAGATCAATCATGCCTAAGATGATATTTTCCCCCTTTCTTTGGGATGTATGAATAAATTATCTTTGGAGTCCAAATATCTAAGCAATGATAAGGTAATGGTGATTGGTTCCATTTTATAAGGAGGAACTATTAATGTTTTTGAGAGAATCAATAATCTATCATAAAATACATTGTATTACTATGAAACTCATAAAAATCTTATATGGGGAAGGTGAGCATGATTTTTTACCTTTTATCTTAGGGGATTTTGATTGTGGTGTTTATTTATCTAAATTATTCTTACTCACACAATAGTGTTGAACAATAATATCATGGTACTTATCCCATGTGCAATATTGGGTTGGATTATGACTCCCAAATCTTAAATTGTATGATTTTATCTTAGAGGGAACAATGGACTCCATAGGTGGGGATCTAACAAAAGGGTCCAAAGGGGTGTTATAATATTTAAGCTATTTACAATGAGTGATACAATAAGAAGTTAAATCTTCATCCTCGATATTACAAGAAAGGTTGACCATGTTATTGGTGTGGTTAAAATATGTTTGTGCTTGTATTTTGAATGGAGTTTTAATAACATAAAATCTATGTCCTTTTCTTAGACATATTTTAAAAAATAGGGATAATATAAAGTATAACCATTATGATAATCCAAATTTTTGAGATAAATGTTGAGTGATTTGATAATTATTTGTCTAGGGTAAGTATTAGTAAGGTATTTTTTCATAAAAGTTGTGATTTTGGTTACGTGAATTTTTTAATTGCCATTTTAAAAAAAGAAGATTAAAAGATAGAAGGAAATTGATCTATGATTTTTTATAAGGTCAGAGGTTTTTATTATAAGATTTATCTCATTCAAATCATAATTTTTTTAGTCAAGTAGGTTTGGTGTAACTCTCCCCACAAGCTCAAGATGGTGACTATAATCTTAGACTAAATTGACCAGATATTTAAAATGTTAATACCCTTGAAATGTAACTATTGTCACTCAATTTTTCACTATTGGAGAGTTTATTCAAGAATCCTCTAAAATGAGTGAAACATTGGATTAACTCTAAGCATATGGGTTGCATATAGTAGAAGTAAGCCTCTAGATTGAAAGGGCTAGCTCCCTAGATTTGTCTTTGATAGCTTATCACCTATAATAATTACTTTCTTGGATGAAAAGAGATAGAGAAAACATTAAATAAACATATAATAATAAGGTTATGCACCAATTTTAACCTGAACACTACCAACCAACTACAAGAACACTTCAAACACAAGCCTAATCTGTATATGACACTACTCCAAAATTGCCCTTGCATTAGTATTTCTCATGGAGGTTTGTGAAGCTAACATAAGCTAGGAGGAATAAACAAAATGTCATATCATGACACTAGTGTAGATAAAAGTCACTAAACTCTTTAAAATTAAATTAGAACACTTCAAAAGACCTATAATATACTTTCAAATTTGAATATGGATGTAAGCAAGGATAACATGCTAAGGAAGAGAAATTATCACTTAGCCAGATCAACTAACTTAAAATACACATTGAAAATAACTCATGGAGAAGGTAAAACAAATAATTTTTTATTTATTCAAGTCTGTAAGTGAGTATGGGTTCACCATACTCAGGTGGAGGATACATTTCTAAGCCCTGGTGGAGGGTCTATAACTATATATTATTTTATTAGTTGTCTTTTAGGGTTTATGTGACTATAAAATAATATATCTACCACCATTCTTACCCTCAGATGCTTTTAATATCCTATTCAACCTTCTTCATACAATCAACTTCCTCTAGTTTAGGCATGATTATATGTAGCTAGCTGAGTATGTAGGGCTTATGTGTTGTATTCCTTGATTGAGTATGATATTATAGAGTGAAGTTTCAAAAAAACACTAACTTAAATCACCTTCACTTACCCTCAAGCTTCCTTTACACCAATCAAATATCTTAATGAGAAATTGAACTTGTGTGTGCACTTAGGTCCTTTTTAGAACCCTTGTTTGATCATCCCTTTGCTTTTATTCAAGTCTCCTAATTTTAGATATCTTGAGAAACATAAAACTCATTTATACCCTTAAAACAATACATAAAAACCAATGTCTCAATATAGATATGGTTCTTAGATCCTAAATGAATCTACAGGTGACTGCCTACTAGGCTAGTTATAGATGTGTATTTGGAGGGGTTTGACTGAGTTTGGCCCTTCTAGGTCTTCAAGACAATATTCAAAATATTATAATGGCTAAACCATGTGGTATTTTATGTATCAATACCTTATCAATTCCATTTAACCTCAAACCTTCCATCAACCTTATTGCTTGAGGTGTCTTCAACATAGGCTATAGGTGCACATTAGAATAGTTTGGTTGTAGGAGTATTCTTAGGTTTCCAAGACCAAAATCCAAAACTTTTAAAAGGCTCTACCATCATGTTGAGATTTTATACACTTATATTAATAATATTTCAATTTATATCTCTCATCCACCTACCTATTTCAAGGCCAAAACTCTAACTCAACTGACTGTAGGAGTGAATTAGGGTAGAATTGACTGTGTTTATAGCCTTGAAGATCTTCAAAACTCATTCCAAACCTATTGAATTCTTTTTTTTTTTATGGTTTTTTTTCTTATGAAATTATTAATACCTTGAATTTATATACTCCGCCATCTACTCTATCTCAAGACCCAGTCTCAACTGACTATAGGTGATAGTCATAAGAAGTATTGGGTGTGTAGTTTGAGTAGACCTTTTTTCAATTCATACTCATGAATATTTATTGGAGGGAATTTTCAAATTAAAATTATAAATTTCATTGATTCCATGGAAGTTCTTATTGAGCTGATGAATTCACTTGGGTTCCAACCTCTAACATGATATTAGGTGTTAATTGACTATGTATTCATTATAGGCCTTAATGAGCTTGAGCACTTACATTGATTTTGGCTTAATATTATAGGTTTGAAAATTATATTCATTCTCTTAGACTATAAAGAGATAAATAACCATGTAGAACTCTTTACCAAGCACTATGCCACTTCAAGTTTGTCCAATCACTTGTATGAACTATGTAGGTAATAGTTCATACACTAGGGTTTATGTATGGGAGATTGGGAGCCTTAAGTTTCTCATGATTTATTTTAGTCTTAAATGGAGTTTATAAAAGTTATATGAGTGTAAATTTACAACTCCATGTTGTCAAGACACTCTTAGCACATATTTGAATTCATGAATCCATGTTAATAGGCTTGCAGGCTTGTGGGTGCTTGAAACATTTGTAAAGCCTTTTATTTGAAAATGGATTTGGAATATCACCATAATTATCCAAGATTATAATGGCTCAATAATTTTTCCTTCATGTCACTATGTCTTCTCATTTTCATTCAAACCCAATATGATGCTCAGGCCTAGATAAGGTCATTCACATGCCATAAAAGCTCTCCAAAGAGAAAGACACTTTGAGAAATATGAACAAGAACTACATATTAGAAAAATATCACATTAATACATGAAAACAAGAGTTATTAAATGATTTATGAGGTATTATATACCTCTTATAATCACTACCATGAATATAAAGTAGAGACTTATAATAAAAGCCACTAAAACAACTTATGCACCAAGATATTCTTCCTCCAAGTGAAAGTAATTCACAGAGATTATTTGAATTATGAAACCATAATTAAACTTATATCCAATACCTCTAAAAAACACCCTCAAAATCATTCCCTTACATTGAATTATGAGCTGGAGAAACAAGTGCAAGAATGGACCCCTCTCAGATGGATAAGTCATAGTGACATGTCGTCACTCTTAGCAATTGTTAATAAATAATAGGCCATAGTTATGGAAAAAAATGAAAATAATTTTAATCTAATTATTTCACCAAAAAAATTCCAAAATTTTAGCTCCTAACTCTCTCTCTCTCTCTCTCTTAGTTGTACCATTCAATGCAAATTTGCCTTCTTAAGCTTGTGAAGGTAACAATGGAGGAGAAAAGTAGTTTGGAGTTTCATTTCGACATGAAACTTGGTTCATTTTTTTTAAATGATGTGAGGTATCATAAGGGACACTTCCTAACTATTTTTAACTTTCAACTAACTTCAATAAGTTTGTACCACTTCTTTAACTCCTCTTTTGGCATTAACTAAAGATTCTAAATTTATGATAGGTGTGGCAGTTATGTAACTTATCCAAGATATTTTTAATGTGTATTTTGTATATTTTTAAGTTATTTAACTTTTAAAAACATCAATTTTATCTAAAAACCACATTTTCACTCATTTTAACACCTTAAAGTTAGCAAATGATCTTCATACATTCTAAAACTTCATGAAATGTGGTGAAAATATATTTTAGACATGAAATGACATTAATTAACCCCTAATAACTTATGACACAAATTACCATGTTTTATCTCATAATGACACCCCTAGACCACTATATGACCTCAATATGAAATTACCTTAACTTCTCCAAACTTACCTTAAATAATTAATAAGATTAAATGAGGACTCTAGGGACCATATAAGAATGACATGGACACATGACAAGTTTTAATTTGGATGGGGAGGCAAATTTTGACTTAGGGTTGAATTTGAACAACATTTTTGGTGATTTATATGGGTAGCATGCTTGTAATGCTAATAGGATCAGTAGCCTTACATGTCCATTGGGAAATGGAGTCTCTTGTACTTAGTTTTAGACCTAGACAAACTTTAAACATGACACAACAAATGGATTACCTTCAAAACACACAAATCAAAACAAACAAGACATAAAATAAAGAACAAGACACACACATGTACTCTTAAGCACTTAAGAAACACAACAACTCTTGAGCAAACTAGACTATATACAAACTAACCTAAAAGATAACTCTTCCTCCCAAATCAAAGGGGAAGCTTGCACCATCTTTGTCTCCATGAGATGAAGGATTGCATGAAACAAGTTTACTTTTGAGATTTTTTCTCGGTGTCTCCATCTCCTTCATACTTTCCAATCTTCTTGGCATGTCTTTAAATAGAATGATGGTAGCTACAAACATGTCACCCATGAAGGTTAATTCTTCTTATAATTCAAAATCCTTCTCATGAACTTTATTAATGTTTGTGCTTGTGTCAATCATGATCACTTCTTGACTTATAAGGGCAGCCTCTACCTTGGTGTTTTGAATATTGTCATGTTGTCCTTCAAGAAGTAAAGCATCTTCAAGACAATATTTAGATTTCTTACTAGTTGTAATCTTATAAAGATTTTCAAGGAGCTTAGCATACTCAACCTAATCTTCATCATTATCCTCCATTAATACATCTCATTCTATATCCTTGTGAATATTATCTTGAACCTTGAAAAAGTATTCAAGCTCATGGAGAATTTCAATATGCTACTACCAATCATCTTTACCTTCTTTCTCTTCAAGAACCCCAACCTCTTCAAACTCATCTTCTTGGTCCTTAATCACTTCATCAAACTTATATTTCTTACTTGAATAGTATTCAAATTCAATGTTGGTTGCAACCTACACAATTTTATATGGCATAAAATATTCCTTTTGAAACACACCCTCAAGAGGCAATGCATATTCAAGAGTGTCTTCAAACTAACCAATAGGGTGTGCAGGCTTTTTAAGGCCTTCAAATTCTTCACAAATATAATTTTAATTTAACCTAAAATCATCTTGGTTCATGAAGTCAACAACATCTTTGTCTTTTATTAGTTTTCAAAACTAACCTCTTGATGTTGCTCATGAGTCTCAACCAACTCAAGTGATATGATGTTCTTTTCAAACACCTTATTTCCCATGCCTTGATCAAAATATTCATTAACAATTAAAACATCATCAATGTCTTCTATTTTTTCACTCAAGAAGATTTTATTAAGCTTATATTCACCAAGGGGAGCCCCTATATTGAGTTCTTCATCATAAACACTTGAGTCATCTTCTTTATCAACTACAACTTTGGCTTGATCTTCTTCACTTAACTCCCATAGGATGGGTTCTCTTTCAAAAAGAGATGATTTTGGGGTGGTTAATTTTTTTCATGGGTTGGAGAGGGAGTACGAGGTGTGGTTGATGGATTATAGATGGGCTTAAGAATGGATGTTTATTTAATGAACTCATGGGGAGATGATAATTTGGATTGGGCAATGGAAGAGAAATGTTCTTCAACAAGAGTTTCACTTTTATCATAGCCTTCTTGAGACTCTTCAATAATTTCAAACTTATCTTCAAGATCTTGGTTTTCCCACCTATCTAGTTTATCTACCCACCATTGGATATATCATCTCATTTCATGCAAATAATCATTGATGCCATAGTTGGTTTCCTCTTTAACTAGCCTCCACTCATTCATAAAGAATTGAACTGACTTCCTCAAATTCTCTATGAGATGAATAGGGATCACACCACCTTCCTTATCCCATATCATTATCACTTTTTTTAATTGTATCACATTTAACATGAGTGCCAACAAGTACTTGTCTTGAGGTGGAATTGAATTATGAGGGGGAGGGTAATAGTGGGGATTTTTGTAAGCTTAAACTTGTTGAGTTAGTTGCATAACTTGAGTTGTAAGAGTTTATATCTTCCTTCCCAATATTTTTATTTATAATCAATGCTACCATTTGATTCCTCATGACAAGGTTGATAATAATTATATTGAGGTTGATATAGATCATAGGGTTAATAGGGATACACTTCTTGATACTCTTTTTAATATCTTTCCTCATAGGATTCTTCATAGAGCTTCTCAACAATGTTATGGTCATATGAAGGGGATGTAAGATGAACACAGGGCTGCCATGACTCATAAGGTTGATAACAATCTTGATAGTATTGTTGAGACACATAATTGGGATCATGATAAGGCTAATAGGGAGGTGCATGCTAGAAACATTCATCATATCCAACCATTCTAACTTCATTAGTCAAATGAATCACAAGATAGATTCAAATTATTTCATAATAATTAATTGGGTTACTTATTACTAGATAATTGAATTTAGGGTCATCATTTGTGTTTGTTTCATGCTTTCAAAAGTTTCTAGGTAGAAGAACAGACCAAAAATTTCTTCCACTCTTTTGGACCTTAGTTCTACTAGGTATGTCTCACTTAATTTTTCACCCTTGGAGAGGTTGTTCAATCCTCCTCCAAGTTGAGTGAAACATTTGATAACCTCTAGGATTATGGGTTATATATAGCATAGGTAAACTTTTATATTGAAATAGCTTGATCCCTATATTTATATTTGATAGCTTATCGCCTATACTACTTTCTTGCTTGGATAAAAAGATATAGAGATAAAATGAAAAAAACCTATCCTAAAAAGGTGATGCACCAATTTTAACCTAACCACTTCTAACCAACTACAAGTACACTTCAAACACAATCCTAATCTACATATGACACTGCTCCAAAATTTCCCTTACATTAGTATTTCTCATGGAGGTTTGTGAAGCTAGCCTATGATAGGAGTAACAAACAAAAGGTCATAGCATAACACTAGTGTAGAGACAACTTAGTAAGATATTGAAAACTACATTATAACACTTCAAGAGACCTATAATATACTTCTAAAGTTGAATATGGGTGTAAGGACAACATGCTAAGGAAGAGAAGCTATCACTTAGTGAAATCAACTAACTTAACATACATATTGAAAACAACTCATGGAGAAGGTAAACCAGATCATTATTTATTTATTCAAAGCTAAAAATGATTAGGGCTTCACCATACTCAGGTGGAGGACACATTTCTAAACCAAATTGGCTCAATATATATCACAAGTGTGAGAGAAGAGAAGTGTGTAAGAGAGGGAAGATAGACAAGTGTCATGTAGTTTACAATAATAATAAGAGTTAGGGAATTGTCATAATAGACTTCCAAATCCAATTTGTATCTTCTCTTTAAATTTTCCATCTCTCCAAGTGGTGTGGGAGGTTGAAATGCATATTTGACACCTTGACTAGCTTCTTGAAACTCTCCTTATCCTTGAAATGTTAAAGGAAAAGTGGCCTTATTGGTTATCATATAAAATTTCTCCTACATTTTTTATCTAATTTTGACACATTTCAACTAACCCTAATATATTCTCCTTGAGACATCACCTCTTTCTCTTGCAAGGTGTCTATAGGTCTCTTCATCTCCTTAGGCCTATTTTGCACACAAGTTTAAAAACTTGGTTTCAATTAATTTATGTCATAAAAATTTCATTATGTCCTATTTAAATAATATTTGACCTAAAACAATCAATTTCTAGGTCTCAAACTAATCCCAACAAGTCATTTTCTACCAAAAGCTTTAATTAGACCTCATTCCTTATAGCCTTTTTTCCTATTTTTCTCCTTGTGTGGGAGTCTTATGGATTATATTGACAAAATAAATGAATATTATATGACCCTATATTTCCATATAGTTTCATATCAAATTTTATTATTTGAATCCATGTGGAATTCTACTTTTTTGCCTATCTCTTCTGCCAATTAGGCATAATTAGGCCTCTAGGCCTAAAAATGGATTTTTACTATAAAATACTATTACACTTGTGAAACCTATAATAAGTGTGAGATTAAATTTACCAATTCCAATAACAACTTACATTTCAAGTTTTGGCTTCTATAATATTGTGATTATAGCCAAACCACGAAATGGCCAAAATACATGCCCTTCACAAGCATGTTTGGACTACCTTGGACTATGGAGTTTTTTTTGTCACTTCCATGGGTTCTTAAGATAATTTATTGATTTTATTAGATTAAATAATTCCCAAATTACCTCCTCCAATTATTTTCAAGTATACATCTATCTAAAATCCCTAGAAAACACTTTAAAACACAAAATAAGGGATTTATGGCAATTTGTATAGTAGTCTATACATCTCAAGTACATGTGAATGACATACTTGTATTCCTCAAAAACATCCAAGAGGTATTAAGATAAATTTATGGAATTTGATGTTATTTTTAAGTCCAGCTCTATAAACTGGTCATTATAGCTCTCTTAAGCAACCTCAAAGTACTTTGAACTCTTAAGAATGATTCATAAAGTTGGACATATGAATCCTCCAAAAAAAATTAAAAACTTTAACTACATAAAGTTTTAAAACTTTCCATATGATCCTTAGGTCCCATTCATCATGTCTGATTCATACCAAGCAAAGCAAAATGATGTATCAGCTAGAAACAAGCATTTTATGAGGTCTTAGAGCATTTGAAGTCTATAGGTGGATTTATTGAGTTTATTTTGGTATAAAATTACATAAATAATTTATTTTATGTCCTATTTTACCTCTTTAAATATTTATCCAAACACCTTCCCTCACCAAACTTCTGTTACATGTCAATATCCAAGCCTAGGGTTCTTATGCCAAACTACCAGTCATACACTAATGACTATGTTCTTCTATTTTATTCACTTTAAGGTGCTTATAATTTAATGTAATGTTTATTTATGTTCCTAAATATCCTATCAAGTATTTAAAATTCCATATCAACCTAACTCACATGGATATTTCTTAACTATTTGCCCATATGGTCTTGTGCATACACAACTAGCCCTATTTGAAACTGAATAAAGTTGTCATGACTGAACTTATTTCACTTTTAGGTTTCTAAGAATATTTAATGTTTTTTATATTCATATTCCAATGATATAAAAATTCCATCTCATCTCACTCCACTTCACTTTACCATTTCTTAGGTCTGACTGCTCAGGCAGGTCTCTGCATAAACTTAGGCATGTGTATGATGGTATATGGCTAAACATGGTTTGAAACTTTGTTCCCATTATCTATTAGCTATGTATTAAAATTTATGGTACTATATAACCATATATTTAACATATTTATTGCCCTCATAGGCTTTGAATATCCTATTCAACCTTCTTCATATAAGCAACTTCATCTAGCTTAGGTAGGATTGTGTGTAACTAGCTGAGTATGTAAGGTTTCTATGTTCTATTCCTTGATTAATTATGATATTGAAAAGTGAATTTTAAAACAAACACTAAATTAAATTACCTTCACTTACCCTCAATATTCTTGAATATCCTTTAGACCAAGCAAATATCTTAAAGAGAAAACAAACATGTGTGTGTGCTTAGGTCCTTTTGAGACCCCTGTTTGATCATCCCTTTACTTTTTTTAAGTATCCTGATTTTAGAGAGTTTTAAAACCCTAAAAATCCTTTATACCCTTCAAAAACTACACAAATACCAATGTCTCAAGCTATATATGGTCCTTAATTCCCAAATGAACCTATAGGTGACTACCTACTAGGTTAATTGTAAATGTAAATTTGGAGGGATTTCACTGAGTTTGGGCCTTCTAGATCTTCAATACAATCTTAAAAATATTATAATGGATCAATCATGTAGTATTTGGTGTCTTAAGACCTTATTAATTCCTTGGATCCTCAAACATTCCTTCAACCTTACTATTTGAGATGTCTTCAACACAGGTTGTAGGTGCACATGGGAATAGTTTGGCTGTAGGAGTATTCTTAGGTTTCCAAGACCAAAATCCAAAAAATTTCAAATAGTTTACCATCATATTGAGATTTTAGAAACTTATATTAACAAGCTTTAAACTTAGATATCTCATCCACCCCCTATTTCAAGGCCAAAACTCCAACTCAACTAATTGTAAGAGTGAATTAGGGTAGAATTGATTGTGTTTATAGACTTAAAGTTCTTTAGAATTCATTCCAAACATATTTAAGGATTTTTTATATTGTTGATGGTGTTTTTTCTCAGGAACTTATCAATATATTTAATTTATTTACTCCACCATCTTACTCTATCTCAAGACCCATTCTCCTCTAACTGTAGGTGACATTAATAAGAAGGTATGGGTGTGTATGTTGAGTAGGACTTTTATCAATTCATATTCATGAATCTTGATTTGAGGGAATGTTCACATTAGAATTATAAATGGAATTAAGGTCATGGAAGGTCTTCTTGAGCTAATAAGGTCACTTGGGTTCTAACCTCTAATGTGACAATAGGTGTATTCATTATAGGACTAAGTGAGCTTGATCACTTGCATTTATTTTGGCTTAATGGTACAGGTTTGTCCACTATATTCATTCTCCTAGACTCTCAAGATCTCAATAACCATGTATACCTCTTTACCAAGCACTAGGCCACTTAAAGCTTAATTGATTGTGTATTCATTATAGACCTAAATTATCTTGATCAATTGCATTACTTTTGGATCAATGGTATAGATTTTACCATCGTATTCATTCTCCTAGACTCTCAATAACCATGTATACCTTTTTACCAAGCCACTAGGCTACTTCAAGCTTATCCATTCACTTGTACATACTATATGGGTAATGGATCTTATACCAAGCTTTATGTATGGGAGATTGGGAACCTTAAGTTTCTCATGATTTATTTTAGTCTTAAATGGAGTTTATAGGAGTCATATGAGTGTAAATGTATAACTCCATGTTGTTAATACACTCTTAGCACATATTTGAATGCATATTAATAGGCTTGCATGCTTGTAAGTGCTTGAAACATTTATAAATCCTTTTTTTTAAATTAATTTAGATTATCACCATAATTATCCAATATTATAATGGATCAATAGTTTTTCCTTCATTCCATTATGGATTCTCATTTCCATTTAAACCTAATATGATGCTCAGGCCTAGAGAAGGTCATTCACATGCCATACAAACTCTAAAGAGCAAAATACTTTGAGAAATATAAACAAGAACCACATATTACAAAAATATAGCATGACTCCATGAAACCAATATTTATTCCATGAGTTATGAGGTATTATATACCTCTAAAAATCACTACCATGAATATAAAATAGAGACTTGCAATAGAACACATTAAAATAACTTATACATCAAGACATTCTTCTTCCAAGTGAAAGTAATTCATGGATATTATTTGAATTATGAAACCACCATTAATATTAGATCCAATACCTTTAAAAAATCACCCTCAAAATCATTCCATTCCATCAAATTCTTAGTTGGAGAAATAGGTGCAAGAACAGACCCCTCTCAAATGGATAAACCATAGTGACCTAATGTCACTCTTAGGGATTGCTCACAAATAATAGACCATAATTCTAAAAAAAATTCCAATATTTTGAATCTAATTATATCCCCTAATAATGGAAAAAAATTCATCTCCTAATTCTCTCTCTCCTAGTTGTAACATTTAATGCAAATTTGCCTTCCTAAGATTCTGAAGGCAGGGATGGAGGAGAAAAGTAGTTTGGAGAGTTAGTTTGGCCTAAAACTTGGTAAAAATATATGAAATGATGTGAGGGATCCAAATTAACACTTAAAACCCATTTCCAACTTTCAATTTACTTCAATAAGTCTGTACCACTTCTTTAACTCCTCTTTTGGCATTAAAATTGAAGATTCTAACTTCTTCGTAACTTTATGACAGGTGTGGCAGTTATGTAACTGCTCCAAGATATTTTTAAAGTGTGTTGTACTTATTTTTAAGTTATTTAAGTTTTAAAAACATAAATTTTAACCAAAAACCACATTTTCACTCATTTTAACACCTTAAATTTAGTAAATGATCTTCATACATTCCAAAACTTCATGAAATGTGGTGAAAAGATGTTTTAGACATGAAATGACATTAATTAACCCCTAATCACCTATAAAAAATTTTGAACATGTTTTATCTCTCAATTACACACTTGGACCACTATATGACCTCAATATGAAATTACCTTAACTTCTCTAAACTAACCTTAAATAATGTTAATAAGGTTAAATGAAGACTCTAGGGACCATACATGCATGACATGAACACATGACAAGTTTGAATTTGGAAGGGGTGTCCAAATTTGACTTAAGGTCAAATTTGGTCGATAGTATCTCTTTGTATCTATTTAAGGGAGGGTATTTTAAATATTTATATGTTCTTATAATTTTTTAAAGTTATAAGGACTATTATTTATTTGGACCTTATAGATAGTTCCTAATTAGGGGATTTTGACATATTTTGAAGTGGAGGAATCTATTTATCTTATTCTATTATTCCAAGAGTGCTCTATAAATATATCATATGAAAGGTAAATTTTAAATATCATAACATGAACCTTAAACATTGTAGGAGGTACCATGATAGGAACCCAAAAAAACCCCATGGAAATCATTTTTCTTTGGTCGTATCCCTAACATGAGTTATGAGTGGTTTTGAAATTGATTTTTGAATAATTGAAATATTTAACAAAGTTTAAATAAGTAGAAAAAAAAAAGATCAATGAGGGATCTCCTAACTTAGACATCACTAATTTAGACACTAGTAAAAAGTGGGGGGGATCATCTATATAAAGTAGGATTTCATTGGTTATATTATAAGTTTTAGTGATGAGGATTGTTTGATTTTTTATTGATATGAATTGATAACTCTTTACATTTTTTAATGATAATCTCATTGGAAAATTGTAATGGATATTATTTCCCTAAAGTGGGAGGTAGATAAATATACATGGAAGAAAATGTTTCCATTAATTATTTATGATGCTTGGAATAAATTTGTTTGAGCTCAGGGAAAGGAATCTTTCTTATAATTTTAGATAGTTCCTTGATGAGATCCCATTCCTTAAAGTTGGGATATTTTTATGTAGATTGTATCAAATGAACATGATTATTAATTATATAAAATTTGGCATTATGAAGGGTTGAATCTATTTTTTTATTTATGTTCAAGGTCTTTGTCTTGATCAATAACGTAAGCACACTCATACAACCTGGTCAACCTATTTGATGATGTTGGAATAGGCTCAAAAATGTCATCAACCTGGCTAATGAAATTGGAGTAAAGATAGGAAATGTCATCCACCTGGTCAATGATATTGGGATAGAAAAAACTTATTTTCAACATCAACACCTTGGGTGATGACATCATTTTTTTCAAAACTTTTGATTTCTGCATTTGCAAGGGATTATAGAATTTTTTTCCCTATAGTATATTCATATGACATAGGTTTATGGGTATGTTTAGTGTTGTATTATGAGACTACACAAGTGATAGTGTGTTTCATGACATTCATGTGAGATAGGTTTTATTAATTAGATAAAGAATTAGGATGACCATAGTTTCTATGGTATTGGTAGTTGGAACATAATTATGAGAGTTGTAAGACTTTCAAAGGTTATTATCATAATATATGTTTTTATGTTTGGAATGACCTAGTAGAGGAATGGTATAGGTACCTAAGTGGTTGTGGATTGGTGGTTTTCTTCACACTTAGTGTGATTTTCTTGATTTTTTAAAGGTTTGAGGAAGTCTTGCTATCAATCTCTTGCCATAACATCATGGTCAAAATCATTTCCAAGTAGATATTTGTAAGTTGAGGTTAAAATGGCGAAAAATAATTCTCATGTGAATAACTCAAATTGGCATGAAACCAAAAAAATATATATATATCATACACTTGTAATGTTAGTCTTGAAGGGCATAGATATTTTGGTTGAGTTCTAGAAAATATATTTTTAATTTATTTAGTACTTATAGGTTGATGAGTATAGTTTCTAGATAGAGGTGGTGGTTGAAAGGAGCTTTTCACAAGAGGTTGCTAAGGAATTGCATTTTGGGGACCACTAGGTATGATTGCATGAATTATTGTTTTTGATTCAAAATTATGTTCATGGGTATGGGAAACCCCATCAATAATAGCATGCAAATTTGTTTAGGTATTATGAATATTTGAGTTTAAGAATCTTGAATTGTCTCATGATATGATTACATATTTTAGCTTGTCTAAAATATTACTCCAATATCTTAGTAAATGAGTGTTGATGTTGGTTTTATTCACACCCAAAATACCTTACCAAGTAGCCTCTAAAATTTTAGGATAAATGAATTAAATTCACTCTAAAGGCACAAGATTCAGGGTATTCAATTTTGGAAACAACCTATTGGTAGAATAAAAATGAGCATAGAAATTTGTTTACCATGGATAGGTTAGTTGTGGATGAATATAAATATAATTGAAATGGGTATAATGATGATGGATCTAACCTAAGTTTGGTAGTACCAAAATAAACTCAAAAAGAGAGGGAAAGGTAGGGGAAAAAAGGAGGCTTGTGGATCACACTGGATGAAACTTTTTTAAGCCATCACTTGAACTGGAGGTTGGACAAGGAATCAAATACCAATTTTTTTAGTATGGATACTATATTAAACCAATAATTAAACATAGTTAGGAGTTAAACGGAATCAAAATTTATCAAACTTGAGCACATAAAATCAAAGGTTAATGAATTTGTTAGATTATAATAGCACATCTACAAAGGAGATTATGATTAATATGAAAAATACATTTAAATCAATAATAGCTCAATATGAATAATTATATATTAAAGATATACCTCTTGCATAATTAAAAGACTAATAAATTAAAATGACATAACTTTTTAAAAATCCATAATTTTGGAGAAGAATCAAGATTTGCACATTGAGATCAATTGCAAAACTTTCTTCATAATTTCCTATTAATTTCAATAGCCAATATTCCCCTCCCTTTGGGACTAAGAGGATACAATTATATATAATCTTTGGATGGGTAATGCCTCATATCTCAAGCAAAGTCTAAAAATACATGTCCAAAAATAGCATTGTATGTTAAGCTCATGCACAATATGCATTTACAATAAAGATTACTCAAACTATAATTCTTCATCTAAAATATAATATATACATGTTAAATAAATTAGGAACTAACAATTCCATCTCAACTAGATCATGCAAATACATATGTATATTTATAAGGTGCTAATGCAACACTAATAAAATAATAAAACTATAACATAGCCAAAGTAAACACTAAAGTGGGTAGACCTAAAGTTGTAACTTGTATTATAATTGGAATAGGCATTGGAACTACAAATATGCCATAAGTGGATACCAATGTATTTTCAGCAGTAGTCACTGAAAGTGGCATGTAGGTAGGCCCAATTTGAGTCTACATTAGTGTGTACTTGGGAAGCTGAGCACTTTAAGGTAGAGTAGGTGTGACCCCTTATGTTGAAGTTACTTTCTTGATAGCTTCCATATTTAGATAAAGTGCATGGATTACTTATAAGTTAATGTCTATGGTTTTAAAATCAAGCAAAGTTTTTATAAACAACTTAGGAAGCTTTTCCATTAATTTATTGTGTGTACCTAATGCATTTCTAACCTTAACATGTAGTGCCTTAGTTCTTATAATTTTATCTCTTGAAAAATTAACTAGTTGTATTATTTCATCACTAGTTCTATAAACAGTGCCCTCAATCTTTACTTTAAATGTGTCAAGTGCATCTCTTAGGAGGTTTTCAAAAATGGGTCTAAGCACCAACTACCCCTATGGAGTGCCTACCTTAATAACTCCTAAGTATTTTAGGATAGATATTGCTTCCATTTCCTAGTTAGAAAATTTTTAAACTAGAAATCACATCTCTTAATGCCTCTTAAGTAAGTTATCCCTTTTGGTAGTAGTATAATTATGCACCTAATCAGCTTCAAATGATTTTATTAAATTCAGATGTGTATAATCCTTATTCCTAGTTTTATGCATTATAAAACACATCTTGCCATCAATGTCTCTTTTATTTTTTAAATAATTGAAGAATATCTCCCCACTTGGGTTGGGAGGTGGCAATTATAGACCTTATTAAACCAATGGTGTCAAATAGATTCCTAGATTTCCCTTCTAGGATGTTCATTCTTTCTTTAGGATCCTAGATGGTACTCACCTTTGGTTGCCTCTATATAATTTGATCAAAACTTTTGAACATCTCTTTTATGACCACTCTAACAACATCTACAAAATAATAAGGGTCCTCCATATATCTATCCAAGTCTGAGGGATTTATTTGTCTTCATTTTATCAAAGATAATATGTCTTCTCTTTGTTCTAGCTCAACCTATTGACCTTAAGTAACCATAATTTTTATTTTAACCTTTCTCAAGGTGTTAGTCTATCTATCAAAATGAAACTTTATTATGTATTACTCAGTTATCACTAAATCTCATCTCCCCACTTCTTTATATTACAACTATTAAATCCATGAAGGAATGTTCAATGTAACTTGTTATTTTATTTTTTTTACTTGTGTTGCATGAGTAGCTCTAGGGGATCATCCTGTAGGTATCATGGCCTTAGGGGAAGATGGCCCTATTGTAATAAAAGGAGGAATTGCTTTCCTCCATCAAGTAACCTAATTTTGGACTCATGTATCAATTAAATATTTGGCCTTCCTTGATGATTTTTAGAATGAAACCTTAGGTGATTCTAATTGAGTTTATTAACCAATAGGTATCTCTAATTATGTAGTCAACTTAGGAGGGGTGGCTAGTGTAGAAAAGATTGAAGTGGATACCAAGGTTTTCAAAATGTACCCCTTTGCTTAGCTTATCAGATTGAAGACTAATTCCACTAAAAAATGAGTAGGTTATTGGGATGTTTAAAAGGTTTGAAAAATAATTAGTAACATAAGTGAATGCATCCCTAGTAGTCATAGTGGTGGTTTCAAGGCCCACAATAGTAAGTTGGGATGTGGTAGGCAAAATTGGCATTGCATTAACCTATGGCTAGTTTATTTGAGTTAAAGAATGTAAAAAAACTACTACATTAATTTTAGTTACAATCTACTACACTAATTGTAGTTAAAAATAATGAGGAAGTTATTAAAGAATGAGGACTTGGAATAATTATAGCCTATGGAGAGATAATTAGGGCACTAATTATTATAGTTGTCATTATAGTGGTTTGAGGTGGAGATCTTGGAGGTGTAGTTAGGGATGACCCCTACACTATAATGTGTATGTTTAATTATGCCTCTTTTTCTACATATCCTTTTGTAAATGATAGTAATTTAATAGCCACCATGTTACCATCTCTTTGGTTGAATTCTTCATATTCTTCCAATAATTTTGTTCCTTCTGATTGGGTGTTTCCCTTAGTCATCCATTCATCATCTTCCTCTGTTTATATAGTCTTATCCAATGATTATGTTTATTATATATCAATATTTGAACCCACTCTTATTTATCTACCCATATTTTATCTTTATCTTTATCTTCACTATCATTAATCTAAACAAGGTTTGACTCCAATTCACCCTTTTTTCCCTTTTTCCTTTCCTTGGGAAAAACTACATGATTCTCCTCTACTTACGAATTTTGAGGTGAAATGTCAGGTGGGGGGGTGGTGCTGGGGGGTGTGGGTCTTTACCTTCCTTGTATATGCCATTATTGGTTTTGTAACAATAGAGGTTGGCCCAATTGAAGTTGAAATGGGATATGAAGGGATTGTAGTGGTAGTAAATGTTGAGGGACTAGGAGGAGTGGTGACCATTGGAGGAATGATGGGTGGTGAAGATGTCAATATATTGGAATGAATTACTACCAATGGTGGTGTAATTATCATGGTAGGTGATGATGGATATGGATACCTAAGGGACTGAGGCATCATTATTGGTGGAGACAAAAGAGGAAAAGTAACATGAATTTGAGACAAAAAATAAAGAAAAGTTACTTGTTGTTTTATCGTAAATGATGTAGATGAAGCACGGAGAAAATCCCAATTGATGTGTTGGGACTTTAAAGTCTCTTATCTTCAATTATATGTTGAGTGGAAGTAGTAGTAACTATATGTATAGGGAATCTTGGAGGTGTTGAATCTCTTGTTGACCATTTTTGTCACAATGAAAGAGTAGCATCTAATTTAGTTCAGAGCTTCAAGATTGATAGAAAACGTTAAGTCAAAAAAGGAATCAAGCCTTCATGTGTCAAGGTTTTGGTCATTGCATGTTTTAATATGAATGATTTAAAAATAGAAAAGACTTGGCATATTTTCAAAGAGGTTAACCTTCACACTTTTTGGAAAAAAAAGTAGTTGAAAATTTTTCATGACTAAGAGTTGTAAAAAGTTATAAAGATAAAGAATTATGTTGCACTTTTTTTGTGAAGGCTTAGCAAGAAAAATTTTCAAAGTTTTTATATCTTTGATTGGTGCCACGCATCAAACTTTAATGGAATTGATTCCTTTCAAAACAGTTTTTACACTTAGTCAAATTTATTCAAAGTTTCCTAATAGATCTCCATGTAAGCAAAGTAGTGGGCAATCAGTTTAGTAGGATGCCTCCATGTGTCACAATCCTAGTGACCTAGGACCATTCATATAGTTTTAAAACCCTTAGAGCTATTAGGTTAGTAGGATGATGCCATGTGGTGAAATCTTACTAGTTTTTAGTGCTAAGGTTGTTTGTGCAAGCTCAATAGTGTGTTAGAGCAATAGGTTATCAAGATGACACCACATGGTAAAATCATGTTTCTCCATGGCCCTAGGGTGGTCCATACAAGAATAGTAGTATGTCATAATAGTATGTGAGTGAAATGACATGACATGGTGAAATCCCACTGCTCTAGATCCCATAGGTGGTTCATATAAGCCCAATAGTGTGTTAGAGTAGTGGATGAAGTGGATGATGTCATGTGGTGAATTTTTTCTTCATTATAGAGATAATAATTAGCATCTATTTGAATCCTTAATCAAGTAATGGAAGAGAGAGAAGGAGCCATATGGAAGGGTCTAGGAACCAACCATAAGTAGATGTATGAACTTGATATATCTCAAGGCTTTATAACCTAATCAAAGGAGGACACATGGGCACCTATCAACCTAGGATTTTCCTAAACTAAAAATTTAGACTGACATAATAGGGTTTCCAAGCCAAAGAAGTAGTGTCATGTGGTAGTAATTACATGGTAATTATCCCCAAAAATAGAAATAGGATATTTGGTAGGGCCTAAAGGGAATATACTTATAGAAGTAATAAATCCAATAATGAGCCTAATATTGACACATAGCTAGAACCTACCACTAAGGAGTTTGTTGGTGTCTACATTGGCATTAGATGAGACTAATTTGACAACCTATTTCACTTATTTAGCTATCAAATTCATGAATAGACTATGTAACTGCATTGATTCATAAAATCAATAATGGAGTGGTTTGATGTGTAAATCATAACGTAACTTATCTTTAACTCATAAAATGAATGGTAAGATGGTATAATTTTTCCCTGGTCATGACAAGACAAGTTGCAATCCTAAAAAAACATGGAAAATAGTTATGCAAGGTGGCTATAACAATACCAAGGAGATCCCCACTATCTCAAGCCACCTTCCCAATCATGATTGAATGTTATAATTTCCAAAGGTCATGGATAAGACTGAGTGAGGCCCTAAGCTCTAGATTCTACCTATTCAATTATAAAAATTGTAACCATAAGGGCAGAATCTTTTAAGCACAAAAATGCTATATAAATTTGTCCATCCAAGATCTCTCTATTGATTATAACAAAACTTTGCCCCTATAGAGACTTGTACTACCAAATTTTATGCCTTTGAATGATTAATAGAGTTGTTTTTCCCTTATCATATGTTTTTATCTTGTGTTAATTCATGGGATTTCTTATCTTATCATGTGAAAAAGTTGATTTCTCCTTGATTTATTGTTTGATTCCCTCACTTTTATATAGGAGAATACTCATTTTAAGGTTATAATTTGTGTGATATTAAGTTGAATTAGTGTTTATCTATGGAGTTTCACCATTTAATCCCCTATAAGTTCATTTTCTAACCCTTATAAGTGTTATAATGAGCTCCTGCCTCCCTACAAAACATTTGTGTAGAATAGTTTTAATATTTTGAGTTGTACATGTTATTAACTCTTTTACCTTTCTTATGTATGCTTAAGAGAGTAGACGACATCATAATATTCTAGTGTATCACCTTATTTTTTAGGTCTTAAGTTTCATTCAAGATTTTTTTATCTCTCCCTCTTTTCCTTGAAAGCATAATAGTGATAGTGATAGTCTAGGTGATCCATCAAGGGAACTAACCCTCACTAGAATTTCACTCTAACCATAGGTGATCTATAGCCTCATAGTGATCCCATTTTATCATTTGGAGGGAGGACTATTAAAACCACTCCTTCAAGGGGTGGAAGTCTATTGTGATAATAGTTTATGGTATGTCTAGTGGGACCTACCAATTATATTGAGTTAGAAGAGTTTTAATTGAGAATTTGGTGCTACTCTTAGTAGGTTACAATGTTGAAGACATCAAATAAGTACCTAGTGACTCTAAACATTTATGATCTATAGCAGATGAGTCCCAAATTATTTTCATACCAAGAGAGACAAGATCTTCTTCAAAAGGTAATTTGCATTTTGTTTAATTATATACACCCTCTAAAATAAGAATAGCTAAAGCATTAGGAGGGTTGGTGGGCATGGTAGATGAAATTGATGTAGCTTCGCTCTTAGTTGAAAGAGTCACCTATATGAGAGTTAGGGTGGAAATGGATTTTAATCAAGATATTCTAGATTTTTTAATCATAAAAATAGATAATAGGGTTTGGCATTAGAGGATAGATGTGTAAAATATTCCTTTCAAATGTTACAATTGTCATCAACCAGGACATATTAAGAAGTTTTGTAAAAACAAGAGGAGCTCAATTTAAACAAAATATATCAAATTGAGGAATCAATTGAAAATGAATAAGGCTACACAAGGGAAGATGCCTCTTCAAAAGGATCAGGTAAGCAAGGATGATCATGTAACTAATGAGAAGTATTCTTGGCTTTTACAAGCTCAAAAAATTAAGGCAACCAAGGATCTGTTGGTTAAGATAAGAACATCTAAAGTTATTTCCCTAGATTCACTATTAAAAATTTGTAATTTTATTGAGAAATAATCCCTTTCCATTAAATAATTAGTCCTAAAAAACTAGATGAATTTTAGAAAGTTGAAGGTGTTGAGTAATTCAGAAGTTGAAGCCCAATATATCATTTGTTCATATAAGGAAGACTCAGATGAAGAATCAAAATTAGATGAAGACTCTAAATGGGATTTAAATTTAAAAGAGATTTTATCCATCTCACAATACCATAGTAATAAGATGAATCTAGAATGGGGACCAAAGTAGGTTCAGAGCAAAAAAAAGAAAAAAATCAAATTGAAGGAAAAATTTTAACAGATAGGCAAGGTACCCTAGAGAAATTTTTGGATGTTATAAAGTTAGGGGTGGAAATCCCTCCTCAATAATCATGAAATTAATATCATGGAATTTAGTGGTTTTAATGCCCCTAACAAAATATTCTTGGTAAAGCATCTAATTAAGGTTGAAAAACCAAATATTTTATTGCTTCAAGAAACCAAACTTGATAAGGAGGAAGGAGAAAGTTTTTTGAGTTATTTTGGGAGTTGTTGGCATGGGGCCTTTGTGGAGGTAGTTGGAGATTCATGAGGATTAGTTTTTCTTTGGTCACCATTTTCTTCAAAATTTGAAGTGTTCACTTCAAGGCAAAATTGGCAAGTGAGCAAAGTTCTTAGTTATAATTCATATTTCCAATTTCTACTGGTTAATATCTATGGTCCCCAAGGTGTTTAGCTCAAATCTACCTTATGGATTGACATTTCATATTTTCTAAAAGACTTTCATATGGAAAATTTTGTTTTAATAGGGGACTTTAATGACATCTTGAGTTTCAAGGATAAGAAAGGTGGTGTGTTTTTTGACTCACAAGTGATTCAAGATTTTGGTAAGTTCATTAAGTAGCATGTGTTAGGAGATATTTATCCCAATTCAGGGTAGTTTACTTGGAATAATAGGCATTTTGGAAAGGATGATATTCTGGAGCACCTGGATAGGTTTTTGACTACTCTTAATTGGAATCAAAGTAATAAAAAATTAGACTGTTAAGTCTCTCAGTTTGTAAGTTCAGGTCATCAATCGATTGTTTTAAAAATTGATTTTGACTCCCCTCCAGAAAGATGTCCATTAAAATTTGAATTGATGTGGCTATGATACCCCTCTCTTTTTGAATTTATCAAAAATTAGTGGCTTTAATGTTTGACATTTCAAGGATCTAAGATGGTTCAAATGTTCAAGAGATTAAAATTTGTGAAAGAAAAATTAGAAGTTTGGAATTGAGAACACTTCAAAAATATTTTTCAAGAAAAAATAAGAATTGAAGAAGAGTTGAATAAGTTGAATGATGTATTTTTTTATAAATGGATGGATGAAATACCTTATCATCATGAGAAATATTTGACTAAGGAATATGAGGAAATTCTTTGTAAAGAAGATATCTATTGAAAACTGAAATCAAGAGAAAATTAGATTAAATAAGGGGATAGAAATTTAGCTTTTCTTCATCAATCTGTTAAGGCCAAAAGGAAGGTGAATATAACAGAACATATACATTTAATTCAAGGGGTGGCTTTAGAAACCCCTAAAGAGATTAGAGTATAAGAAGTTTAATTCTTCCAAAAAAATTTAAATGATGAGTTTTTCTCTAAATTGAGAGCTCAAAGTGAATTTCTTAAATTCATCCCTAAAGTAATTTCCCAAGATATGAATGATAAATTGATGGCTCTATTTTATTTGGAAGAAATAAAAAGGGTGGTTTTTTCTATGGCCCATGATAAAGTTGTTGGTCTAGATGGTTTTCCTACAACCTTCTTTCAACATTTTTGGGAGGTGGTGGGAATAGAGATCTGGGAGATGGTAGAAGAATCTAGAAAGAAGAAAAAAGTGAAATTGACACTGAATATGACTTTTATTTCTTTATTTTTGAAAATGGAAGTGCAATCTTCCTTTTTATACTTCAAACTAATTACATTGTGTAATACAATCTATAAGATCATTTCTAAATCAATTACTGAGAGAATGAAACATTTTTTTAATAAGCTAATTTTAGGAGAATAAGTAGGTTTTTTTCTAGGTAGAAGCATTCAAGACGGTATAATAGTGGCACATGAAATTATGCACTCTCTATCCCATAATCATCAAAAAGGTATGATGATAAAATTGGATATAAGCAAAGCATATGACAGAGTTAATTAGAGATTTTTGTTTAAAATTTTGCTAAATTTTGGTTTTAGCAAAGATTTGTATGAATGGGTCTTTAGTTGTGTTTCTAACCCAAAATTTTTGGTGCTAGTAAATGGCAGTCCCTCTGGTTTTTTCTTTATTACCAAAGATTTAAGGCAAGGGGATCCTTTGTCTCATTTTCTTTTCATTAGCATGGCTAAAGCCTTGGGTAGAGTAGTTCATGATGCACATGATCAAGATAGGCTTGGAGGCTTAAAAATTATTGATAATTTTGATTCTCTAACGCATCATCAATTTACAAATGATACTTTTCTTTTTGGAAAAGCAGTGATAGCAAAAGCTCTAGAGTTTTAAAAATTTTGAGAAGCTATGAATAAGCATCTAGATAAAGAGTTAATGAAGGTAAGTCTGAAATTTATTTTGTGAATTATTGTCATAGGATTGAAAGGAATTTAAGTAATCTTCTTAGATTTAATATTGAAATAATTCCAAGAAAATATTTGGGGGTGAGTTTTTTCAAAGGGATTGGTTCCTCAGGAATTTGGAAAAAAATATTGGGAAGATTTAAGGCCTAATTCATGGAAAGGAAGATGGCTTTCCTTGGTTGGAAGGATTACTCTGATCAAAATAGTCCTTAGTGCTCTTTCGATATATTGCTTCTTGATTCTCAACCCTCTAGTAATGGTAATCAACTCCATGAATAAAATTATGAAGGATTTTCTCTAGCAAGGTTGTGGTGAAGAAAGGAAAATTTTGTTAATAAAATGGGAGCATGTTTACAAAAGGAAATAGAAAGGAGTGGGTATTAAAGATCTTCATCTTAATAATATTGCATTGGGAGCCAAATTGGTTTGGAAAATGGTTTCTAAGCTAGATAGGTTATGGTGCAGACTTCTCAGAGCCAAGTATCTGGATTTAGAATCTCTAGAGAGTATGGTTTCTATCAGGAATCCATCTCAAAGTTCCCATATGTGGAATTTTATGTTGAATTATAGATCATTTATTTATTATCATCTTTCTTAGATGATTAATAATGGAAAAAAGTTAGATTTTTGGAATGATTCTTGAAATGGTCACTGACCTTTAGTGGAGGAGTTTATAGATAGTTAGATAAAACTGCTTTTGGAAAATTTGTAGGGGGTAAAAGTTTGTGATTATGTGATTTTTGATAGTCATTCAAGAAGAGTGGATTGTATATGGAGAAGTTTTTAGGATCTTCTTATTCTAGTAGAAGAGGCTTGATCATTGGAAGCTTCTCTCAAAATAAGAAACAAAAATTGAAAAATAGGGATGATCAGTTGCATTAGATTAAGGACAAAACATGTATTTATTCAATTCATCTAGGCTATCAAATGGCAGAAGTTGAGGATGACTCTTTAATATGGGTAAGTTTTTTATGTTGGAATAAAGAAGGTTTACAAAAATTAGGATCTTTTTCCTTGTTGGTAGTTTAGGGCCACATTTTGACTCAAAATTTTATGAAGAAAATTGGGTATGTAGGCCCTTATAGATGTTATTTATGTGAACAAGAGGAAGAATCTATGGATCATCTACTGTATAAGTGTCCTTTTGATTTTTGGTGTTGGTTTTGGCTATGTAATAAATTCATTTGGTCCTAGGCATGGATTCAAACACTTCATCAAGATTTTATTTCATGGCCAGTGGGGAATGTAAAAAATTATTTACTCACCCTATGGAGATGTATCCCAGTCATTCTTATTTAGATAGTTTGGAAATAAATAAATGCTTATATTTTTGCCAACAAATCTCACCCCTTACTTGTGGTTTTAAAATAAATAGAACTCTTCATTTCAAAAGTGGTTTCTTCACACTTTCAAAGGAAAAAGGGCATGTTAACTCAGTAAGACATGCAAATTTGTGTAAATTGGAAATATATTATATAGCCTTTTATTAAGGGGTCAATAGTAAATAAGGAAAGAAAAGTAAAAAAGAAGCAATCTAGAAACCACCTAAATTTGGTTGGTTTAAATTGAATTTTGATGGGATCTATAGAGGTAATCTAGGGGTGTCCAATGTAGGGTGGTGATAAAATATTATAGTAGATATTTAATCAGAGC
The DNA here is from genome assembly GCA_037957365.1 of Torreya grandis. Classification (NCBI taxonomy): domain Eukaryota; kingdom Viridiplantae; phylum Streptophyta; class Pinopsida; order Cupressales; family Taxaceae; genus Torreya; species Torreya grandis. The sequence continues at coordinate 1,257,435 of JARHVA010001953.1, forward strand.
TTTATATTTGAATCGTCTAAATGGGACTAATAATGAAGTAAAGGCTCAATCTTTGACTTATATAATTTAAATGGTTATAGATTATGGCATTACCACTTTAGATATTGAAGGTGACTCTTAAGTTATGATTCAAGCAATGATTAATCATAGGATGAAATCCTGGAAAATATCTAATATCCTAAATATCATCTTGCCCAAGATGGAAATTTTTTTTGCTTGGCCCTATTTTCATTGCTTCAAGGAAAGCAATACTATGGTAGATTTTCTAACTAATGTTGCTATTGACCAATCCATAGAAGTCAGAATGGACAACATCAGGGCTAGTTAGGAAGATTGTATAAATTTTGATCAAATAGACCTTTGAAGTATTATAGGATTTTAAAGGAGTCTTTACTTTTTATTTTATTTTTTAATAATTTCCTTCTTTAGTTTTGAGCAAGGTAATTTCCATGTCATTTAATGATGTGTCTACATGCTTGAGTTTTGTTGGGATTTGATGGTGGAGGATTTTTTATTTTTGAGTGAAAAGACTTGCCATTATTGGAGATCAAGGCTTCATAAGATTTTCATCATGCTCATTGATGATTTGGGTTGTCTTTGCAATTACAATTATTGTAAGGTGGATCTTTTTTTAGTTTGGGTTGTTGGTGGGTAGCCATTTTTGCATGCAATTTTGGGATATGGAGCAATTCTAGGTGGAATCAATAGGGTGGCCATTAATTTTTAGTAAAGCTAAGACCAAGGAAATGGGTTCTTTAGGCTTGATATCCTAGATCATACTATTTAATGTATTTTGTATTCTGATGGTGGAGGTGGCAGAAGCCATTGAGTAGGTTCTTAGGTTGGAAATGTTGGTAGTAAGCAATAAGGTAAGAGTTAATTCTGACTTGGCTTCCCTTTTTGCTAGTAATCTTTGTTTGCTTTTGTCTGATTCAGATCAAGTCCATAAGTTAGTTGAATTATTCATTTGGTTGGAATATAGATTAGGGTTCCTATCTGAGATTGAAACTCTTCATCTTAGCCCATCTCTCACACTTCCCTTTTTAGATAGGGACTCATTGGGTTACATTCCATTGTCTATTTTTTTCACTTTAGAATTGATGTTCTTGGCTTTGGTTAATTTTGCATAGGAGGTGGATGAGGTTTATGGGCTTATATAGTTAATGTTATGGAGTAGGGGTATATGTGTGTTGGAAGTTCAAGACTTATTACAACCCATCCCAAGCCTATAAGATTGGTGATATTTGAGAAGGCATCCAGAGCATGTTAAGGAAATAAAGTGGTTGGTTAAGGGAGTAGCATGGGGGGATTTCAACCACCTTATTGGTGAGGTAAAAAATTGATGATTAAATATTCAGTGAGTACTTAGAGAAGGTTGGTCTTCTCCAAGGTGCAGAAGGTTGAGAGGACTAGGTCTAAGAAGGTGATGGCTATGGCAAGAGCTACTTTTGAGGAAATAATTATAGGTAGATCATGAAATTGGTTTCAAAAAGTCTAGTAATCCTATCAAATCAAGTGACTTTCTACCCAGTAATGGAAAGTTGGTTAAGTTAGTTATTTTGGAATGATTGTGTTTAGTATAGTTCTTTTTTGCTCCTTTAGGATAGTTTGAAGTGTCAATAGTACCTTAAGAACATAAATTCTTATCTACTTAAAGTTTGTATGGTTATTGTTGGATAGTTTTTTATTAAATAGTAAATGTTGGTTTTTCCATGAACTTGATTCAGTCTAGTTTTGATTTGGTCATTTTTCCTTGACATTTGTAAATGTTAAGCCAAACCACTATGTTTTTTTTGGTATCTTATGTTAAAAGGGTCTGAGACCCATTAATTATCGATCATCAATCCAAAAAAACAATAACTAAAGCATCTTTGTCTCCTATAATAAGATCTAAAGATCTTAGATAGCCTTCCTCAAGATCTTAATCTATGCCTATTTTTGGTATATTTCCCCAACCAAGGGTAGGGTTTCTTCCAATCCCTCACATGGTTATCCCTAGAAATTAGGTCTTTATTCATTTAAATGGAGGAATCCCCCTAAACCTCACCTAATATGATGATATGCCCATTGTATCCCTCAAAAGTATTCCATATTTCACTAGAGATAATACAACCACACATATGGAGCACATCAAAGTTATTGATAATATTTACTCATTACATCATATTACTAAGGAGAAAATTATGATTAGGCTTTTACCTTCCTCATTCAAAGGCAAGGCTCTTCAATAGTATAGAATATTACAACCTAATTCTATCAACTCATGGGATAAATTAGGGGAAGGCTTTTGCAATCAATTTGGAGACAAAAATGACTATATGTCCTTAGTGGAACAACTGACTACTATTAATAAATCTCCATAAGAATTGATGAGTGATTTTAATTTTAGGTTCCAAATAACTTGGGATAGAATCCCAAATTTGGTTAAGCCCATGCCTAAAAATGCCTTTATTTATTTATCCCTAAACAGTTATATAGTTATTGTAATCTAATCTATGGGGGGTTAAAACTCTTCCCAGTGCATATGAGATTATAATTAAAGCTTAAAATTTTATTATACAAACTAGAAATATTGCTCCAAACCCTCTCATACCAATATTCCTAGAATTACCACCTCTTAAATAGACTATACTAGCACCCCTTCCTATGCCAATGATCCAACCACCAAACCAAGATCAAACTACCCCTAGCCCGTCAAATGATTTTTAAGAGGTTAAAACCCTTCTTCATAATTTTAGAAATGAGGTGGTTACCCTCAAAAGGTAGCATGCTCAAAATTCTATACCTTATCTAGCACCTTAATAGCCTTATCATCCTTATAGGCCTCCTTATCTTGATCCGTAAACTACACTGAATCAACTCAAAGTGAAGTTTTAATTACGAATACTAAATTTCTCAAAACTTAACAAATTTTCAAAAAACTCAAAAGAACTTGCATCTCAATGTTTTGGCATAAAAATGTTCTTGGTTATTGAACTGGTTTTTGTTTTTTTACATCAAATGTCGTAAATTATCAAAATTTAATGTTTGCATGATTTCATAATTTAAAAAAATTAGAAAAAACTAAATTAAAACATGCAAGCAAATGACAAATTACCAATTGACATTGATAATAGAGTTCGGCTCAACAAATGATGCCTACATCTCTGGGTTCTCCAAAGGAGTGGACCGTTTCCATTAAGGGCATTTAAAAAACTTGGAAACAATAAATAACTTTCCTGCAAGTTGATCTCTCAATGCAAAAATTCACCTTCACCGTGACTGATAATCAAGCTCGGCACCTTTAAATTTTGTGAGTCTTCACACCTGTAAAGTTTCTTCAAAAGTCCTAAAAATCTTCTCTATGGGCTTAAAAATACTCTTCCAATATGTAAATTGGATAAAAAGAGTATTAAGACTGAGTATTATGGCCGAAAAATGGATAAAAATCCATTACATAAGCTTTCTCAAAGCTTTTAAAAAGTCTCGGCCTCTTAAAATAAAAAACACAGTCCAGAACTTGATAAATTTAAGTAAAAATTAGTGCCTTATATAACACTTAGAGACTTGTGGCTGAAGTGGTCAAGGCCTATCCCTTTTACACGGGAGGTCAAGGGTTCAAAACTTCCTTCCTCCATTCTAGGTGCTCAGGCTCTCCTTTCTAGGCACTTTGACTCCTTCTTGGGTGCCAAGTTTGAATATTTCCTTGGGTGGCATGGAGGTTCCTCCTTTGGCGCCTTTGAAAGGTTTGAAAATATCAAATGACGTGAAAAAAAACACCTAAGCCAATTTTTTTGCAACTAGTTTTTTTGCCATGTGTCAAATGGCTATTGGCCCACTTGGATTTTCAATAGTGCCACGTGTTGACCTTTGATAGGTCCAAATGTTGATATGTTTTTGAATCACGTGCCAAATGTCGCAAGTGATTTTTTTTGACAAATCTTCAAATGACCATATCTTGAGCATCTGGACACCGTTTTATGAACCATAAAAAGCGTTGAAAAGCTCTCAATGAGTTCTATAGTGTGCCACCACTAAAACTCTGACTTGAAACCTTTTTTAGAACCTAATTTCTGATCACACCTCCCTAATGGAAGGCTTTTGGTCTCTAAAAGTCCAATATCTCTTGAAATGTTATAACTAGTCTACTACATCAATAAAAACATAACCTAATCATAGCAAGAGGTATAAATAATTGCATTAAAATGATTCACAATTAAACTATAAAAATTCCTAATCCAAAGGCATGAGTAAGTGAATCTGCAACTGCCAAAGTGATTATAACATACCAAAATTACCTACCCAAATGTCACACCCTGTAAAGCGGTGAATTGCCAAAAATTGAAACAACTCCCAATGTAACTGCAAGACAAGTTTATAATGTCAACAACATACAATAACTATTCTGGACATGTTGCAATAAAATGCCCTAATATGGGACTTATATGCTAAGCAAATGCAAACAACCTAAAGTGTATGATGCCTAACATCTAAACATGCCCAAAGGGTCTTAAACATGCATCTATACATTTATGTGCCAAAGATATATTCAAAATAGTAGTCAAATAAGTGTTGTAAGGAATCAACTCAACTTACAACATGCTTTCTGTTATTATCTCTAATTGATCAAATGAGTTCAAGTCCTTTAGACAACTCACACAGCATAAATAGGAGATTTAAAAACTTAGAGTTATCAAAAAGTGAGAATTGAAAAACTTCATATGGTAAACCTGTCTTGAAGTGTTCCCACCAACTCTAATCTACATCTTATCAAAGCTTGTTCATTCCCTTAGGTGAATTCTTAACCATGCTTTGCAAAAAGAATGTAGTGATAATCCACTTGACCATTTCTTTCTTCCTAGTGAAATTGAATGTCTTCATGGATTCCTTATCAATTGCATATTGTTGACTTAACCTCTTAAATGGATTTTCACTTGTAGGTTTTACCATATCTTGGTTTGTATTGTCAATTGCATTATGGATTGAATTAGCTTCATTAACCTTAGTGAGAGGTTTTTAAATCATCTTAGTTCTAACATTACTTGAATGTGAAGATGCATGAAGCTTAAAACATCTATCAATCCTATGTCCACTCACTTTACAATGAGTGCAAACATCCTTCTTAGGTGAGGGTCCCATTTTGCCAATTTCTAATTTAACATGAAAATGGTCTTTTAAACATGCAATTTGCTTCAATAAAGCATTTCATTTCCAACAAGTCTTAGCACTATGGTTATTCATCCCACAAAAAGTGCATAGAAATGATTGCATTATCTTATGTACATTATATCCAAACTTCTTAAAAGTATCAATTGGATCTAAAGCTTTAGTGTAAGAATCAGGAGGTGGAATCTCAATACCTCTTTTACCTTTACACCTTTGAACTAGTGGCCTAGAACCTTCGCTATTGGAAGCTCATTCTTCCTTTAGCCATGGAAGAAACTTCTCCATCATCCACCTGCACACTAGTATAACCCAAACCTGCATGAAGAGGTCTATGCTCAACCTGAATTGGGTTAGTTATATCTTGGCTATCTCTACCAAGTCCTCCTCTATTATAACCCATTTTAAACAACAATTTAGATCCTATGCCCTTAGTGTATCTTTTAAAATCACCAAAAACAATATTACTAGAATCTAAATCTAAAATGGTAGAAGAAGATGAAGATTCTTGTGGTGAAAAACTTACACTGCACTCAATCATAGTCTCTACATCTAAAGTTGAAGGCTTTACCTTTTCACACTCACCACATTGCAATCTAATCAAGATCTCATCCTTGGATTCATGCTCTGATTTTAAACTTGCAATTTGTTCTTCAAGGGAATAGATTTTGCATCTTAGGAATGCATTCTCATCCTGAATCTGGCTATTGATGCTTTCAAGCTCTTCCATCTTGGCTTTATGTGACAACTTGCCCATGGTTTCTTGCAAACACACTGATTCCACAACTGCACACTGCAATATAATCAAATGATATGGATAACCAATAAACTAAAATCAACTGTCAAAACTTAATAAGAAGCTATCCCAGCTTTCTAACTGCTCTGATACCAACTTGATCTGTAAACTACACTAAATCAACTCAAAGTGAAGTTTTAGTTATGAATACTAAATTTCTCAAAACTTAACAAATTCTCAAAAAACTCAAAAGAACTTGCATCTCAATGTTTTGGCATAAAAACATTCTCGATTATTGAGCTAGTTTTTTTTACATCAAATGTCATAAATTTTCAAAATTTAATCTTTGCATGATTTCATAATTAAAAAAATCAAAAAAATTGAATTAAAACATGCAAGCAAATGACAAATTACCATCCAACATTGATAATAGAGTTTGGCTCAACAAATGATGCCTACATCTCTTGGTTCTCCAAAGGAGTGGACCGTTTCCATTAAGGGCATTTCAAAAACCTGGAAACAATAAATAACTTTCCTGCAAGTTGATCTCTCAATGAAAAAATTCACCTTCATCATGACTAATAATCAAGCCCGGCACCTTCAAATTTTGTGAGTCTTCACACCTATAAAGTTGCTTCAAAATTCCTAAAAATCTCCTCTCTGGGCTTAAAAATACTCTTCCAATATGAAAATTGGATAAAAAGAGTATTAAGACTGAGTATTATGGCCAAAAATGGATAAAAATCCATTACATAAGCTTTCTCAAAGCTTTTACAAAGTCTCGGCCTCTTAAAATAAAAAACACTGTCCAAAACTTGATAAATTCAAGTAAAAATTAGTGCCTTATATAACACTTCAAGACCCGTAGCTGAAGTGGTCAAGGCCTATCCATTTTACACGAGAGGTCAAGGGTTCAAAACTTCCTTCCTCTATTTTAGGTGCTCAGGGTCTCCTCTCTAGGCACTTTGACTCCTTCTTGGCTGCCAAGTTTGAATAGTTCCTTGGGTGGCATGGAGGTTCCTCCTTTGGCACCTTTGAAAGGTCTGAAAATATCAAATGACATGTGAAAAAAAACACCTAAGCCAATTTTTTGCAACTAATTTTTTTTCCACGTGTCAAATGGCTATTGGCCCACTTGGCTTTTCAACAATGCCACGTGTTGACCTTTGATATGTCCAAATGTCGATATGTTTTTAAATCACGTGCCAAATGTCGCAAGTGATTTTTTTAACAAATCTTCAAATGACCATATCTTGAGCATCTGGACTCCATTTTGAAAACCACGAAAAGTGTCAAAAATCACTTTACAAGCTCTATAGTGTTCCACCACTGAAACTCTGACTTGAAACCTTTTTGAGAACCCAATTTTTGATCATTTATCAACCAAATAAGCCACCATATCAGGTGAATCCTCAAGATCAAGGCCAAATTACTCTTATAAATACTTATCAATATTTCAATCCCAATGTTTCTAGCACATCTAATTCCCTTATTCTTATGTAAAATAACTTGGTATAGGACTATGAGTGGTGTTTTCTCAATAATCTTCTCCATAATCAAAGCACTTGTCCTTATGGTGTCTTCAACCAAGCATTGATGATGTAAATCATAGCACCACAATAAGAGACACATACCAAAGTATCACCACAACTAAGTACCTCTCAAGATCCATTACAACATGATACTACTCTTCTAAAATGGAAAGGAGATGAGGATTATGAAGTGAATCAGTTATAGGGGTAGAACCAGGCTTCCTCTTTAAGTGTGGCAACTAATACTAGATCCAAGAAAAGGGTTGTATAAATTGAAATAACAGGTGGTAAGTTCCCACATCATCTCCTTAAATATTATAAGAGGTTTTTGTTCTTACATCAACTCCAAATTTTTAATATATTCATAAAAATTAGACATCAGGGAGTTAAGAAAAACCCAAAAGTTATTCTCAATTAGCACAATCACAAGAAGGTATTGCCACTACTAAAGTACATCAAAATTTTGGTACTCCCCCATTTAATATTATTGATCATATGAAGAAAAAAATGTGAATATACATTTGGGAGCCTTTATCCATTCCAGGACAAAAGGACCTATTTAAAATAGCTTTGTCTAACCTTAGTCTTTCAAAAGGGTCATCAAAAGAATGACCAAAATTATTACTTACTAATACACCTCAGACAAAATAAGATCAATCAAATAAAGGTGTGAATCCTCCACCATTATATGTTTCTTTGACCATTGGAAATCATTTATCCCATAATTATACGATAGATTTATGGGTTATTAGCTGAGTAATGTCAAAATAAATAACAAATAAGTTAGGTTTAGAATATGAGTCTCTCTCTAAATGAGTATTACAGCCAGATGGAATAGTCGTTAAGACTCTTGGTGTCATAAAGAGTTTGGACCTCACTTTTCATATGTTTCCTAATTTTTCCATTCCCCACAAAATTTTCATAATTGATCTCCTTTCGTATTTTTATTTATGTCTTTCTAGAGACGTTATTGCCAATATTGGAGGATACCTATCATCTAATTGGTCTCATATGATCTTTAAAACTAGATATGGCACTAATGTCACCATTAAGTCTAGCCAATTTCTAGGAACCATATTAAACCTTATGTTCCAAATGCCATAAATACTAATTATGTAATCTTTGACCAAGAAGACCATCTTGTTAATCAAAGGGCAAGTAGACACCTTGAAGGCACACCTAATTTATTACTTTATGAATGAGGGGATAATCATCATAATTTTTATCCTTATAGGCTTATTGAATAATATGGTTTAGGTACCTATTGCTTACATGAATATTCTTTCATTTCAAATCTTGTGAAGACTAATAAGCATGACAATGGAGTATGGTAAATGTACATTGATAGATCCATAAGTAGGCATGAAGTAGGAGGATATGTCATGTTAATGTTTCCCTTGAATGATAAGTATTAATCTACTCTAATATTTCAATTTAGTTTCACCAATAATTCAATTGAGTATGAAGCTCTTATACAGGGTCTCTAATGGGATAGAAAGATAGGTATAAAATAATTGCAAGTTTTTGGTGAAAGAGAGTTGGTGAAAAATTAGGTAAAAGGGTTGGATATAACAAAAAATGAATTATTTAAATATTATAAACATAGATTATAGGAACTTATAGAGTAATTTGAAGCATTCAACATCAAATCAATCCCAAGAGATATGAATAAACACGTTGATAAGCTAGTTGTCATTAGTGAATAGTTTGATGTTCCTAATGATATCAAAAGTGACAAAGTACATCAGCATATCAAGATGGTTGTGAGGCCTGATATAACTAAAAATAAAACTAATTAGTATGTGTTTGAAAGTGATTATCATATAATTAATTTCTTATCAAGAAGAAGCTAAATTCTCGGGTAAAAATTAGGACAAACTATGACAATGATGTGATGAGAAAATTATCTAGTTAAGGTCAAACAAGCTACTAAAAAGTTTAGTTACTCTTGAGTCTATCTTTGATATTTATGATCAAATTAGAGGAGATAAACTAAACATTTTAGTTAATATTGATTACTATGAACAAACTTTAATTAACAAAGACAAGTTTTTCAGACTTGGCAAAGTATGTACTTTATAAGAAAAGCACGCATTTGTTAGTCTTTATCAAGAGTTTGAAGATGTTTTCCTTGGTGGTATGTTGATATTAAGGGATTTAATCCTAATTTATCCCAACATATAATTGAATTAGACCCAAATTCCAAACCTATTAGGTAGAAACAAAGGCATATAAACCCAAATATAGATCCTCTCATGAAGAAAGAGTTGAACAAGATAATAAATGCCAATATAATCTTTCCCATCAAACATTCAACTTGGGTAGAAAATTTAGTCCCTAATAGAAATAATAATGGAGAGATAATATTTTGTGTATATTTTATGGATCTAAACAATACTTATTTTAAATACTATTACCCATTGCCATCCATTAAACAAATATTAGAAATGGTGACAGGTTAAGAATGGTTTTCACTCCTTGATGGTTATTCTGGTTGCAATCAAATATTAGTTCAAGAAGAGGATCATTTAAGATAGCCTTTAATACCAAATGGGGAACTTATTCTTACAAAAAAATACCTTTTGGTTTATCTAATGCAAGGGAAATGTTTTAGAGAGCCATGGACATAGCATTTCAAGGATTAGTATTTTAAGGACTAATCAATGATATTGTACTTATCTATCTTGATGATATTATAATATTTTATAAGCACGATAATGATCATCTATCTCATCTCTGACAAGTATTTGATAGACGTAGATAGTTTTGAGTCTCACTTAAACCTAATAATTTCATGTTTTCAATCCATGAAAGCAAGCTTTTGGGCCATATTATCTCCAAAAGAAGGATTGTAATTGATCATGAGAGGGTAAGTGTCATTCTAGTATTGTCCTTACCTTGTCACAATAAATGGATGCAAATATTCTTAGGAAGTATAAATTTTGTTATAATGTTTATCCCTGACTTTTCCAATCTTTCAAAGTCTCTAACTGATATGTTAAATAAAAATTATATATTTCATTAGTCTAAATAAGGGAAGGGTAGATTTGAAGTAATTAAACAAACCATAGCACAAGATCCTAACCTCATAAATCTTGTTTTCACCAAGGAATTTACTCTATATGCCTTTTTAGGTATGGACACTATCTCAGATATGTTGGTACATAAAAATGATGAAGGTTTGGAGTAACTGATAGCTTTGTTTAGCCAGGGCTTGGAAGGTTATGAAGTAAAATTTCCTTTGTAGAGAAGTAAGTACTAGTTTTTATAATGATCCTCAATAAGTTTAGGTATTTGGTTTCTAATAATAAGGTGCATTTAATGTTTTCACATCCAAGTTTTAAGGATTTTTTCTTAAGTAAAGATTTGAATGATAAAAAGGCAGGGTGGATTACAAAATTAATGGAGTATAGTTTGGACATCAAGGTAATGAAGCTACAAAGAAGTAGAGGTTTTTATAAGAAGATATCTTCATATTTTCAAGATGTTAATAATGATCTCTTAGTACTCCAAGATGGCCAATATTTAGCTACACCTTTGTTGCCTAATAGCTAGACTAAACATATAGTTAGCTTCCTTCAAATAAGTGAGTTCCCTCTAGGTTTGGACAAAGATAAGAGGAGGTACTTTAGACTTCAATGTATTCCTTATGTTCTAATGGATGCCATCTTATCTAGGAAGGATATCAATGGTGCTCTTTTGAGATGTGTTGAAATAAATCAAATTTTTAGTATTTTAGAAGAATTTCATGATCGGCCATCAGGTGTACATTTTGCTCCATGAAATATAATTATAAATATAATGAGGGTGGGATTATATTGGCCTAGCTTGTTTAGAGATGCATATGTATGGGTCAGTAATTATAAAAAAATGTGCCTTCTTCACAGGTAAATAGAGGTAATCAATTCTTCCCCTCTACCCTATCCAAGTAGAGTAACCCTTCATGTAGTGGGGTTTATATTTCATATGGATGATAAACCCACCTTCCAGTGTAGGGCATAATTGGGTCTTAATAGCCATTTATTACTTTATGAGATGGACATAAGTAGTGGATCCAAGGGAAGTAAATGAAACCAATGTATTAGAATTATATGAGGGTATAGTCATGATGTTTGGAGTCCTTTATACAGTTTTCTATGGTGATGAAATGACATTTATTAGAGCTAAGATAAGTGAGTGGGTATCAAATCATGGCATAAATTTGAGTAAATCTTCTACCTAATACCCTCAAGTGAATGGCTTAGCATAATCCACTAACAGGAATCTAAACAGGATTATAAAGAGAACCATGGAGGAGAACCAAAGAACATGGCATATAAAAATAAGAATAGCCTTATGGGATAATAGAATCACTCCTAAAAGGATTGTTGATAATTCCCCTTACATACTTTTTTATAGTAGAGAGGTAAGGCTACCTATATCTCTTGAACTTCCAATTTTAGAACTCGTTGACTAGCCAGAAATGATGGAAGAAAGTGCCATGGAAATCAAATTCATAGATTTTATGGAATTAAAAGAGGTTAGAGAATAATATATGCACACAATGGAGATTTATCAATCTCAAGTGAAGATATCTTTTGACAAAAGGGCAGTTCTAAGGACATTCCATGAAGGAGATCTTGTTCTCAAATGGGATGAAGATAGATCTAAACCAATGAGGCATACAAAGTTTGATGCCTTATAGAGTATCCCTTATATCATAACTATTTACAAACAGGCCAATGCTTTTTATCTCTCAAAGCTAGGTGGAGAACTACCTATCCTAGTTAATGGGATCCATCTCAATTTTTACTCTTAAAACTTTATAGAGTTATATACATAGTAGTTTAGCTACTTTTCTTTCCTCAAAGTGTCATTTCACATTAGTTTAGTCATTTTCATTTTGTTAAGTGATTTTATACATTTTTTATTATTCCTTTGTTTCCCTTTTGTTTAAGGTGAAGCTCAATTTAGTTTATTCAGTAGTGGACCAAGTTGGTTGTAGTCAGGTTGTACTTTCAAAATGTGATAAGTTTTGGATGCTTATACAACTCTGTGGATTGTATCATAGGCTATTGGATTCATACTTAAAAATAAATTACCCTATAGAATTTGTTAAAATTTTGACCATTTTTGGTCACCATGGAAGAGCAACATCTAACTTAGTTCAAGGCTTCATGATCAATAGATAAAGCTACGTCAGTAATGGAATCAAGCCTTCATGCTTTAAGGTTTTGGTCTTTGCATGTTTTGACATTAATTATTTAAAAGGAAAAAATACTTGGTATATTTTCAAATATCTTGAACTTCATGATTTTTAACAAAAAGTTAGTCATAACTTTTGCACAACTAAGAGTTTACAAAAGTTTTGAAATTTGAGAATTATGTCATGCTTTTTGCATGAAGACTCAATAAATAAAAATTTTAAAGGTTTTCTATCTTTTCCCCATGCCACATTTCATTCTCTTAGTGGTCTTAAACCATTTTAAAATGCTTTTCAACACTTAATCAAATTTCATCAAAGTTGTATGGCATATCTCTATGTCAACAAAGTAATAGGTAAGTGGGTTAGTAGGATGCTTCCACGTGTCACAATCCCGATGACCTAGAACCATTTGTACAAGTTCAAAAGTCTCTAGTCTATTAGGTTATAAAAAATTCACAACATGGTGAAATATCATTGCTTGATGGCCTTGGTGTGGTCTGTGTAAGCCCATCAATTTGTCAGACCAATAGGTTAATAGGATGATGCCACAAAAAAATCTCTCTATTTTTTGGCCTCAAGGTGGTCTATGTAAGCCCAATAGTGTGTCAAAGTAACAAGGGAGTGGGATGATTCCTCGTGGTGAAATCATACTACTCCACAACACTAGGGTGGTCCATGTAATCCCATTAGTGTGTCATATTATTAGGTGAGCAAGATGATACCACATAGAAAAAAATGCTTCACTATAGAAAGAATATTCAACATCCATTTGAATCCTTAGTTGAATAATCAAAGATCAAGAAGGATCCATGTGTAAGAGGTCAATAACTAACCACAAGTAGCCATGTGGACTTTTTAGATCCCAAGGCTTTATATCCTAATCAGAGGACACATGGGCACCTATTAACCCAATATTTTTCTAGACTAACATAAACTGACACAATAGGGTTTTCAATCTAATGAAGTGGTGCCATGTGGTAGTAATTATATGGGAATTAGCCCCACAAATAGAAAGAGGATAGTTGGTGGGACTCAAGGGGGAATATACTCATAGAAGTAAAAAATCCTAGAATGAGCCTAATGTTGACATTAACTACAACCCACCACTGAGGAACTTATTTGGCATCTAAACTAGCACTAGGATTATACTAATTTGATGGCCCATATTTCCCATTTAACTATCAAATTCATGAGCAAACTATGTAATTGCATTGATTCATAGAATCAATCACAGAGTGGCTTGACATGCAAATCATGATGCATCTCAGCTCCAACTCACAAAATGTGTCAAAAGATAGTGTAATTTGGCCCTAGTCATCATAGGAAAAGATATAGTCTTAAATGGGCATGGAAAGCAATTAAATAATGTGGCCATAATAATCTTAAGGAGATCCCCATTATCTTGAGCCACCTCCCCAATCATGATTGAATGTTTTAACTATCCAAGGTAGTGAGTAATACTAAGTGAGGTCCCTGAGATTTGGAGTCTAATTATTTAAGAAAGAAAATTGTAACCATAAGGTGTGAGTATTTTAAGCATATAATTACTACAAAAATTTATACATCAATAATCTCTCTATTGATTGTAATAAAAAATTTCCCCTACATATACTTGTACTTCCAACTCTTATGTTTGTGAATGAATAATAGAGTTGATTTCGCCTTTTCATATGCTTATATCTTATGTGAATTCATGGGATTATTGATATTATCATGTGAAGAAGTTGATTTCTCCTTTATTTTATGTCTAATTCCCTCACCTTTATAGAGTAAAATACTCATTTGTAGGTTGTAGGTTATGTGATATTAAGTTCATGCAGTGTTTAGCTATGAAGTTTCACCATTTGAGCCCCTATAAGTACATTTTCTAACCCTTATAATTGATTTCACGAGCCCCTTTCCTCCCTACAAAAAACTTATGTAAAAGAGTTTTAAGTTTGTGAGTTGTGTATGTTATTATCTCTTTTACCTTCATTATGTATGCTTAAGTGAGTAGAGGACATCATAATATTCTAGTGTATAACCTCATTTTTTATGTACTAGGAATAATTAAAGCTTTGATTTATCTCTCTCCCTTTTCCTTTCAAGTGCAATAGTGTTAGTGTTAGTTTAAATGATCCATCAAGAGAACCATCCCTCTCTAAAGGTTTAATCTAACTGTAGGTGACCCATAGCCTCAAATATCCCATTGTATCAGTTAGAGGGAGGAGCCTTGAAACCACTCCTTCAAGGGGTGAAAATCTAATGTGAGAATAGTTTCTTCTCCAATGTAACTTATACATATGGGCTGACTTGTTCTTGCATTTCTTTTTCTTCCTGAGGGAGCCATGAATAAGTTTAGAAACCCATTCCTCTTTCTCAATTTTATTGGCATCCTCTCTATTGATAGTAGGATCATATTGTATCCTTTTCACCACAATCATGGACATATTTTCCATATGCATCCTTATATCCATTTTAGTATCATCTTTTTCATTCATAAATATGTTGTCATGATCATAAGACTAATGTCTATAGTCAATTCTTAGTTTTCTTTCATATTTTCTTATGTATTCTCTAACATTTTTCCTAGGTTCCTAGTGTCTGAAAGGTGACAATTTAAACCCATAATTTTTGCTAATATTTCCAATAAATTTGAGGGGATGCTACCTTATGTACTAAACCCTGCCAATACTAAGAGGGGTTGGATAGATGGCTACTTTCTTGGCCTTCCTCAAGTTGGTATCAATGT
Organism: Torreya grandis; assembly: GCA_037957365.1. NCBI lineage: Eukaryota > Viridiplantae > Streptophyta > Pinopsida > Cupressales > Taxaceae > Torreya > Torreya grandis. The sequence continues at coordinate 1,272,761 of JARHVA010001953.1, forward strand.
TTGAAAATTAAGTAGAAATATCATACTTGAATACTTTATATAGGTGTAAAGGGCATACCTTTGTGCCTTCAATTATAATTATTATGTACTCATGATATAACTAATAATCACCCATCTTTCAAATGGTTTTCTTTATAGGGTCAAAGATCTTGAGCATGTTTTTTCCATAGATTATTTGATACACCATGGGGTATAAATTCTCAATTATCCTTTTCATGTTCTTATTAAATATATGCACATGAATAAATTTTAACTCATCACATACATTATTCTTTGGGTAGTCTAGATATGGTTACCAGGGTTGCTCATAAGATGAATGCACAATGGTAGTCACTACATCTACCACATAGGACATCATGTATAATTTAATGTTATCAATCAATTTTTTAGCATATAGGAGGTATATTTTATTCTCCTCCAATTTTATATAACATGGAAACATCTCTCAAGTTTTGGGTGACCTATGGGAGAGATGAGTCTCTAGATTGAAGGGTTAACTCCCTTGTATCACAACTACAACTAACCACCAGTTTACTATCTTTGAAGGAAAAGGGATAAAAGAAGACTAAACTAATATAATAAATCCAATGTACCAATATTTATCCCACAAACCTACCTAAACTTTCACTATGAAAGATAATTCACAAAACTTATCTTAATACCCAAGGTTATCATAATAAAAGTGTTTAAATATAAAGGTTGAATGCAATGTGTTTCTCAAGTTAGATGATTATTAGGTATAATCATAGATACTAATATCCATTTTTACACTAAAAGGAACACAAAAAAACCATTTAAACTTCATATGACCTGATATAATTCAAATTACTTGCACCAAGCATGAAAGAGTGTGATGAACACAAGGAAAGATGACCTTCACTTGATATTCACTATGAACTACTTCACACATTTAAGAAAGAATTTGAGAACTCAAAACTTATTTGAATTATTTTATTCAAAGAAAAAATTAGTATTCATTTTATCATGGCTTCTCCATACCAAATGTGGATACATTAAAAGGCCAAAAATGGTTGCTTATATAGAGAAAAGGGAAGAGAGAGAGAGGGGCATAGAAGGAAAAGATTTCCAAGTGTCCACATGGAAGTTATAGACAAGGAAGAGTTATGAAATAGTCTAAATATACTTAAAAAGTCATTTTTATCTCCTCTAAAGATACTATATCCTCTAAGTGGTGTAGGAATTAAAAACTTAGCTTGACACCTTGCACAACTCTTCAAAACTAACCTTCTTTACATATAATAAGTGATAAACGGACTCTTTCATTATAAATTCACCATGAACTAATATTATAAAAATTATATGACACATACCATGTATTTATAAACTCTTTTTATCTTACATTCCAACAACAATCATCATTTAAATCCATAGTTATCATGAAACTCCTCATTTCCCATGCATAACTTGGTCCAAGTGTATCAAAACTTGATTTCATCTTCTCCAAGTTATTATATATCCATGGATGGAATTAAAATATCTTATCAGACCTAAAAAAATCCATTTTGGTTCTTAAAACAACTCCCAAGACTCCATTTTACTCCCTAAGCTTTCATTATGCTTATTTTCCTTATAGCCCTAAAAACTTATAAACCTCCTTGTGTATAAGAATGTGTGGAGGTTATTTATAAACTAAGATAATATTTGAGGACCAATTTCCCCTTATATATTCATGTAAAATTTCATATCCATAATCTGAGTGGAAGTTCCTTTTCTACCTTTTTCTCTCCTTAATTAGGCCTTAATTAGGCCTCCATGCTTAGAACCCTATTTTTCTAGTTGAGACCTCTACCACATATGTGAAATCACCCAAAAATATTTTATTCACATTCCCTTGGATATAACCAACCTCCATGTCAAATTTGAGGCCCCGAGACCCTATGGAAGTGTGAGATCCATGAAATGGCCTTACAACCTAATCTCTATTTAGGCTTATTTAGGATTGCCTTGGAAAATGAGATTTTTTTGATCAATTAAAGGATATTGTGTGCATATTTTTTGTATTTAAAGTATTAAATACATCTCAGGTGACCTATAATAGTTGGAAAGTTCTCCTTTGCTCAAACCCCCTAAAAAATACCAAAAATCATGCACAATAATGCATTTATTATAGTTAGTATAATCGCAAGTACAAAAAAATACTCGTGAAGAATATAATTGGAGTCCTCAAAAAAATATAAGAGGTTTTAGGATAAAACTAGGTTTATGATCCTACCAAGCAAGAGAATACTATTTTTGAAGTGTAGTCTTGCATGAGAGGAACACAAGGAAGGTCTTAAGGCCAAAATTGATATTTTCTTAATTTTCTCCTATTTTTGATGATCCTTGGAGGTCTATACCATATCTATGAACCCCTAAAAAACTTAAAACAATCACCTTTCCTCCCAAATTCCACTTCATTCATGACTATACCTATGGACCTGTGTGTGGTTGATCTTAAGCTTAAATGGCCTAAACAGGGTTTATTGCCATTTTCTCTTTTTGATGGTTTTAAAGATTAATTGGAGTTATGTCATAGAAATTAACCATCTCATATGATTCAAACCATTATTATTACCTCTTATTTCTATTATAAATAAATAATTCTCATTTATTCAAGTGGGTAAACCTATGTATTGTTTTATTTACTGTGTATAGAGGGGTTTAGATCTCTATTTTGTCCAGTTACAATAGTCATTTCTTCTCATTTACTTTTGTCTTCAAATGACCCTATTTAATTATTTTTATACTTTAGATATACCTTAGTGCTCTTCATGTACTCTACTCCTTCCTTAGGCTTGAAACCAACTTCATCTTGACTGTAACATTTAGGTGGTTGTGAGTACTTTGACTATATTTTTTACTTAGGACCCCACCTTCACACTAATTATCCTCTTAATGAATCTTTAACTTGTTTGGATAATTCTAATTAGGATCCAAGCTCTTTTATACACCTTTGGATTCTTTCTTCAATTTTAAGCTAGACTAATCTCTCTAGTAGGCATGTAGGTGACCTTTAGGGTAGTTTGAGTACATTCTTTGTTTTTAGGACTTTACTTTCAGAACTTTGAAATATCAATGAACTTTTATAATTTTGAGAATATATAACCATTTCAAACTGAACTCTCAAGTCACTATGACTTCACAACCTATAGTGCTCAAGGTTGCCTTCTCAAAGTGGTTTTAGGTGACTATTTAGATAAGAGATTGAGCATGAGGCTTGAAATTGAATGTTCACAACTTTTTCATGGTTTTTGATAAATTCAACTTCATAGAAATTTTTTTCACTATCTTGTAGAGTTCATTGGATTCTTATGACATTTTTAGACCTCTACTTTCTCAATTATGTACATAAACTTGTGTATCTATATTAAGGTTTGTGAACTCTATCTCCTAACCATTTCTTGACTTTAAAATGGTTTAAGTGTTTCCAATGGTATGTGTCCTCTCCCTCATCTACAATGAGTTATGATTCTTTATTTGAGTTTGCTTTTGTTAGTTGGTTTGAGTTCAAAATGAATACCTACAAGTTTAGGGCCTATAGGTCTTCATTTTGCTTGTGTAGACTACAAAAGCAACATCTTGAGTTATTAAAAAATTTATATACTTTGACACTATCAACCTTATCCCACTTATTTTTCACTCTCTCAATATTTTTTAGACCCTCTAACCAGACATTACATTAACTCAATATTTGAATCAATTGTATGAACTGTATGTACATTTATATTATGTGAAATATTTTTGTGTTGAAAGTGAAATTCTATCACAATTTTTATGTGCTTGATGATACCATGGTGTCTATCCAAGGTCACGTGGTTGTTTATGACTTTTTATTACACTTTACACTTCTTAAACATATTTCTCAATAATTTAGGTCCCATGAATGTCTACCTACAGGTCTATAGACTTGTGGGTGGTTAGAACACACTTCAACCTTGTTTGAGACTAAAATTTGACCTATCTTCTCAACACATTTAAATTCAAACCTTTTAAGTAGTAGTCTTCCATGATACATTAGTCTTTCAGTGCCAACATTGAAGTTCAAACCTGTAGAGAGTCATTGATGAACTGTATTATGCTTCTTAGAGTAAGAAATATGAAATTTATTGAAGACTTAAAAATGAGCCATCTTCAAAGAGAGAACTTATTATTCATGGAATATTTAGGGTATTTTTTATGATAAATTGAGTAATGTAAACCAATAAAGGTGACAAACATCTCAAACAAACCAAAACTTGTAGTAAGAGTGACTAAAACACCTTATACATTGAGACACTTTTACTCTTAGTGAAGATACTTTGTGGAATTAAATTTGATGATGAAAAAATCAATTAAATTCATTTTAACTCTTAAAAAATATCTCAAAACCATTCCTCTCCATAAAATCATGAAGGGGGGAAATAGGAGCAAATTAGACCCTGCTTAGATGGACAAAACATAGTGAACTATTGTCACTCTTAGTGATTATTCATAAAAGAGGGGACATAAATATAAAAACTAAGGTCACTATATAAATATTATTAGGAACCTTAATAATTTCCAAAATACATTAGTCACTCAATGCCAACATTGAAGTTCAAACCTGTAGAGAGACATTGATGAACTGTATTATGTTTCTTAGAGTAAGAAATATGACATTTATTGAAGACTATTAACAAGGAGCCATCTTCAAAGAGATAAATTATGATTCATGGAAAATTGAGGGTATTTTTTATGAGAAAGGGAGTAATGGAAACCAATAAAGGTGAAAAACATCTCAAATAAACCAAAACTTGTAGTAGGAGTGACTAAAACACCTTATACATTGAGACACTTTTACTCTTAGTGAAGATACTTTGTGGAATTGAATTGGATGATGAAACCACCAGTTAAAATATTTATTTTAACTCTTAAAATATCTCTCAAAACCATTATTCTCCATCAAATCATGAAGGGGAGAAATAGGAGCAAAATCAGACCCTGCTTAGATGGACAAAGCATAGTGAACTATTGTCACTCTTAGTGATTGTTCATAAAAGAGGGGACATAACTATAAAAAATAAGGTCACTATATAAATATTATTAGGACCCTTAATAATTTCCAAAATTTTAACTCCTCTCTCTCTCTCTCTCTCTCTCTCTCTCTCTCTCTCTCTCTCTCTCTCTCTCTCTCTCTCTCTCTCTCTCTCTCTCTCTCTCTCTCTCTCTCTCTCTCTCTCTCTCTCTCTCTCTCTCTCTCTCTCTCTCTCTCTCTCTCTCTCTCTCTCTCTCTCCTGGGTGTACTATCCACTTGAATTTTCTCCTTCTAACATTGTGAAGGTAGAAATGGAGGAGGGAGAGTCTTTGAAGCATCTTTATGACCTAAAGCTTGATCCAAATCTTGAAACTGATCTTTGAAATCCCAAGGGACACTTTAAAACCTTTTTAAACTAAAAAATGATCTTCTGAGACCATACAATTGCCTAAAATTTCTCTTGAAGTGGTATTTTTCTCATTTTAGGTGTTAAACCTGTAATTTTTTCATTTTTTAACCATTAATGAACATTTTATTACATCAATTACATTTGTGAACCTTCTTTAAATATTTTAATTTGAATATGGTACGTACAACTCTTCTAAATAGGCCAAAAGATTACCAAAATGTCATTTTAGCACATAAGAACATGATAAATAGTTAATACATGATATTGAGACCTTAAGGGCTCATTAATAACCTTTTATAATGACTCTAAACCATATCAAACCTTTGACCACCCTTGACCACATCAACACCTCATAAATGACCCCTAAGACTAGACAAGTACACATTAGACCAAACTTTGGACAAGGCTAGAGAAGGACAAATATGACCACATGACAAACATCTAGGACCATTTAAGGCCATGACAAGACCATATACAAGTTTTTACAACCTTATGAAAGTATTAACCTAGATGGGTTGACTAATTTTGACTTGGGGTTAAAATTTGGTCAATAAATTGGTGACTCACAAGGGTAGCATATCTATAATGCTAATGGATCAGTGGCCTTATCCTCCCATTGGGTGATGAGTCATTCCTATACTACAAATTAAAATAGAGATGTCTTCATTAGACTTCAAACTCACAACAAACCACACAATAAAATCAAACACACTAAGCCAAAGGCATTTAGGGAAGATAAATAATAGTAAATTCACACCAAAAAAATGTGATAAACACTTACAGAAAACAAACACACCTAACCTATGTACAAAACTAAAATAACCTTAGTATAAAGGATTCAAATGTATCCCATTGACTAGGATACTTAGTACTTTTCCATCAAGTCTTGATATCTTAAAGGCATTGTGTTCCTTGCAGCCAATGATTAGATAGGGCCCACTCCATAATGTATCAAAAAATTTGTGCTTACCAAGCTTGGCCCTATCTTCATCCCACTTTAGGACAAGATCACCTTCTTGTAACTTTCTTGCACTATCTCTCCTATCAAAAAAATTCTTAATTTGGGCTTGATGATTTTATAAAGTATTCATGGCTTCATTCCTCTTCTCTTCTAGTTCCATCAATTTTGCCATCCTTACCTCTATAGGATTATTTTCTATTGATTATAACTAATGTGCTAAATCTAAATCAGGCATCTCAAGATAAATAGAAATTTTGGATTCTCTACCATACATAAGAATGTATGGTGAGTTACTTAAAGCTCTCTTAGGGGTGACTCTATCATCCCATAAAGTTATCTTTAAATTTGTATGCCAAGACCTCTAATTGTCATCAATCATTCTCTTCATAATCTTGATCAAAATCTTATTTGTAGATTCTAAAAACCCATTCCCTTGGGGGGTAGTAATTATAAGAGGTACTTAAATATATGCCATGTTCATTTTCCCATTCACTTGTCCTTGTACCCATGAATGCCAATGCAGTATCAGATATAATGGTTGATGGTGCTCCAAACCTAGTCACTATGCCCTCATATAATTCAAGGATTGATTTTCCATTAGCTTCCTTAAGGTCTACTGCCTCTACCCACTTTGTAAATTAATCCATGGATGTGAGTATCCATTTATGACCTACACTTGAAGGAGGATTAATTAAGCCTATAAAATTAATCCCCTTTTACATAAAGGGTTGGTCAACTTAGATGCAATTGAGGGGTAAGGTTGTTAGCCTTTGTTTTCTAATGAATAAATCACACTTTTCACACCTTCTTACCCATGCATAGTATTTTTTTAAGAGGCTAGGCTAGTATTATCCTATTATCATGATCTTTGCTATTTTTGTTTGAGGAGATAAATGTCCATTGATACTTTGATACTGTGTTAAATCCCTAATATTTATAAATACACTTTTGTCTTCCTAATTTTGCATTTGGATCTAGCTCAATACTGTGTTAAAATATAATAGGGTCAAAACCTTTGAGGTCACCATATTCCCATGTAAAGACATCTAAAAAGTCCCTACATAATTCAACAAAGGCATCCCTCTCATCCTTAGTACATACCTTTTCTAACATGAGGATTTTATCTTTGAATATTTCAAATCTTACAAAATGTTCTTCACTTGCATCCATGCCTACATTTTCTTCTCTCACTTGATCTTATTCATTTAATATACTTTCAAGGGTCAGAAATCCTTTGGGAAGCTTGTTAGACTACAGATGAATGTTTTGGTCACTAGATTATTGTTGGAGCTTAGCTTGATTCCTTGAGAATAACTCAACTTCCTCACATAGAAAAGATATAATATACCTATCACTCTTAAATACTTACCAACTTGCATTGTTATCCAAAATGGATGGTCTCACCAATACATTACCATATGGTTGATGTTTCCCATTTTTCACATCATTTGGAATATCAAAATGTGCTCCTACTGATGTTAATCTATCATCATATTGATTACTCTCTCTTAATATTGATTTCAATTTGAGAAATTCAAATTCTTAAATGAGGTTCCAAATCCTATGTTTGTATGCCTTTAACAAAGGATTTTTGATAGCATTCTACCCTATAACTTGACATACCACTAATTCACTATCCCCATATGCCTGTAATTACATTATACCTTTCATCCTTACCCATTAGAAGCCATGAAAAAGTCCCTCATACTCTATTTCATTATAAGAGAAACCAAATTAGATCCTAATGGAAAAATAGTAATTATCTTTAGAAGGATAAACAAGCATCACACCTACCCCTACTCTATTTTTAATCTTTGAACCATCAAATAATAATTGTCACATTCCATCTTTGTCTCTATCAAGCTTTGAAAGAGCTGGTATATTTTCTCCTTATTCATGCATACAAGACACTCCTAGATAAATTTCCTCAATCTTTTTGAAAGGTTCCAACTCGTGATTCTTTTTACCCCATTCATATAGTAAGAGGTTAAGTATGCCATCTAGATATATAGCTAGTTATTGGTCATTAAATTGATCTCCATCATCAATAATAGTGCAATTAATATTACATGATTTTTTTACATAATTCTCCACATGAAAATTATATAAATTTTTAGAATTAATATAGACATTAGCACCATACCTAGTTCTAAATTCCATATAGGATCAATCTAAAGTTAAGTACCCCCCTAATCTTAGCTGTAAAATCTCTTGATAAGCAAAGTGCAAAGTGACTTGGCACATCAACAACCACCACATCTTGATAGATACATAGATAAATTAGGAAAAGCATTAAGGTTAAACTATAAACCTTTGATAGTGCCAACTATTTTGGTAGTTGATCCATCTAGGTGTAATACTCCATTTGAGTTTGGTTCATACTTTAATTTTAGCTTGTCAGCTACTTACTTTAGCATGAATGAACTATTTACTCCACTATAAATTAGAAAATTGTGAACCAATGAGTCTCCAATAATAACAAAGAGTTATAATGGAGGATTTTTATCCTTTCTTTTAGTTTTGATTGGCTACCCATCTTTAGTCTTCAATTCATTTGTCAAAATTGCCCCTCTTTCACTAGGATGCCTAGATGATGCATTGAGATTGGAGAGATCATTTTGGAGTAGGTATCTTTATCTAGGAATGTATAATGTTTCCTAAATTGGGATGATTATATGAACCTTACTCATATTCTCCATAATATTCATAGGAGAGTTGCCAACCCTGTCATGTCCTTTAGAAGCTATAACATTACCACTAGCTTTTGTAACTTGATGCATAAGAGAAGGCATAGAAGGCATTATAATATTTTGAGTTTTATGAATTAATTTATCCATATGGGATGCATTTTTAATACTTGATCCTTGAGGGTTTTTATATTTCATATTTGGACCACTACTTGTCCCTTGTACTTCCTCAACCGCTCTCTTCTTTGACCTTGTGTTTGTAGCAATAGAACTTCATCCAATGTTCAAGTTACCTTGATATTTGACTTAAAATGAGTCCTATTGATATTAAATAATCAATGAAAAATTTTAGTGAGCATCTCCTTCATTTTTCTCTCCTCCTTTGGGCATATCCTCTTGAGTCATGGAAGGAATTATTCCCCATTGAGCCATATAGGATTTATTGAATGCATCATTTGTGTAGGTGGAAGATTCATGAGGATGGTCCCATGAAGGTTTCTCTCTATTGAACTATATAATATTTTTTGGATGAGTAAAATTTATTTGAAATTATAAGGATCGTTATTATTTTTTTCATTACGTTACCTCATTTGAGTTAGCTACCTTTGTCCTTAATATTGACCTTAAAGAGATTGTCTAGAGGCTTGATATGATTGATAAGGTTGGGAAAGACCTTGATAATACCTCCATTATTTTATTTTTTGTTTCATATTAATATTTTTAACCTCTTCTATAATATCTTTGATTACATCTTCCTCCTTTTGCTTACTTGGTTGATTAGGGGCAACTTGATTGTGCTTGGGTGTGGGCATAGGAGTAATGGTAAGCATAAAAGGTTTCACATAAGGAAACAAAGGCATGGGAGGTATAGGGGATATCTTTATAGCTTTAATAATGTATTTTTAATCCACTATGGTGGGCTTAGATGTATTAGGAAAAATATCCCCTCCTATGGAATGAATCATCATAGAGATATCACAATTGAAAGCCTTGAGGTAGTAAAGGAAAACATGATGGGTAGTACATCTTACCAAGAGTGTGATCCAATCCCAATTATTTTATAATCTTGTGTTGAAGTCTTAAATGGCCTATTGAGGTTATCTTTTTATTTTATTGAGCCACTCAGTCAAAGATAAGTGGTCAGATTTATCTTTAAACCTCCTTCTCAAGGCATCACCCAATCCATCCCATATAGTGATAAAGTTGGGAGCCAAAGTGTCATACCAATAAATTTCATTTGCCTTGAAAGATACATCTAAAAATATGATATAAATTTCTTCTTTAGTAATATTATGTATATTGTAAAAATTGGTAATGTTTCTTATGTGTTCAATAGGAGTAGTGGCAGCTTCTCCCATGTATGAAGGCACACTTTTGAGGGATAACATAGGGATGTCATTATAGTGGAAAAGTGTAAATTTTATATGGAAATTGAAGGAAAAAAAAGGTAGGTTCTTTGGGGTAGCCATATTGTAAATTGTACCCAATAAAATGCTCCTAATAGGTAAGTGAATAGCCAAAGACTTTTTGGAGTATAGATGGGTATTAACAAACCTCTTTGCTCTAAGAGAATAATAAGGTAACTCTAAAAATTCAAATGGAATGCCTTTATTAGAAGATCTCATGTTTAATTTAGGCATGAAATTGAAGCACTATTCTAAAACCAAGAGCTAATGAATATTGGAGTTGTCAAATAATACATGAAGGAAGCCTTACAATTTCAAATTTACCAAGGTTAGCATCTACCATTGATAACTTCTTGGACTACAAGTCCCACCTAGGGTGCCAAATTATTATCAATTGAATTTACACCCTATAGGAGGTCTATATGATTCTCCTTAAATTTAATTTAACATGTAAATATCTCTCAAGTTTTGGGTGACCTATGGGAGAGATGAGTCTTTAGAGTAAAGGCTAGTTCCCTTGCATCACACTTACAACTAACCACTAGTCTACTAGCTTTAAAGGAAAATTAATATAAGAACAATAAAAATCATATAATAGAGTTGATACACCAAAATTTATCCCATGAACCTACCTAAAATTTTACTATGAAAGATAATTCACAAAATTGATCCTAACATCCAAAGTTTTCCTAACAGAAGTGTTTCAATATGAAGGTTGAATGCAATGTGTTTCTCAAGGTAGATGATTAGTAGGTATGATCATAGAGACTTTTATCCCTTTTTACACTTAAAGAAACACAAAACAACTATTTACACTTCATACTACCTGTTATAAGTTAGATTACTTACACCAAGCATGAAAGAGAGAGATGAACACAAGGAAAGATGACCTTCACTTGATATTCACTATGGACTAATTCACACACTTAAGAAATAATTTGAGAGCTCAAAACTAGTTTGAAATATTTTATTCAAATACAAAACTAGTATTCATTTTATCATGGCTTTTCCATACCTAATGTGGATACATTACAAGACCAAAAAAGGTTGCTTATATAGATAATAGGGAAGAGAGAGGGGGGGCATGGAAGGAGAAGATTTTCAAGTGTCAACATGGAATTTAGAGACAAATAAGAGTTATTAAATATTCCAAATATACTTATAAAGCCATGTGTCTCTCCTCTAAATATGTTCCATCCTCCAAGTGGTGTAGGAGTTAGAAACTCATCTTGACATCTTGCACAACTCTTTAAAACAACCCTTCTTTCCATATGAGAAGTGAAAATAGACTCTTTCATAATAAATTAACCATGAAATTATCTCAGATGACTTATTTGACACCTAACATGTATTTATAAACTCCTATAATCTAAAATTCCATCAACAATCAGCATTCATATGCATAGTTGTCTTGAAACTCCTCATTTCCCATGCCTAACATGGTCTAAGTGGCTAAAAACTTAAATTAATATTATATAAGTAATTATATCTCCATGGATGACCTTAAAATATATTATCATACCTAAAAAAACCTATTTTTATTCTTGTAACAACTCCCAAGACACTATTTTTTTCCTCAAGCTCTCATTAGGCCTATTTTCCTTGTAGCCCTAAAAACCTATAAACCTCCTTGTGTATAATAATATACATATTTTATTGATATAATGATCAATTATTTGAGGAATTAGTTTCCCCTTACATATTCATGTCAAATTTCATATCTAGACTTTGAGTGGAAGTGCCTTTTTCTACGTTTCTCTCTCCTCAATTAAGCATCCTTGATTAGAAGCTTTTTTTCTACTCCAAACCTCTCCCAAATGTGTGAAATCACCCAAAATAATGTTATTAACTTTCCATAGGATATCAAAAACCTCAATGTCAAATTTGGGGCCTTGAGACCCTATGGAAGTATGAGATCCATGAAATGGCCTTGCAACTTAGTCTCTTTTTAGGTTTATCTAGGATTTCCTTGGAAAATGATCTTTGTTTGATCAATTAAAAGATCTATTGTGCATATTTTTTAACTTTAAAGGATTAAATTCATCATAAGTGACCTCATGAAATATATTTCAAGTTTTCCTTTGCTCAAAACCCCTATAAAACATCAAAAATCATGCAAAATGGTGCATTTATTATAGTTTGTACAATTGAAAGTACATAAAAATACTCATGGATAATTTAATTAGAGTAATAAACAAAATATAGGAGGTTTCAATATAAAACTAGGTTCATTATCCTACCAATCAATAAAAGACTATTTTTGAAGTTTAGTCTTGCATGAGAGGAACTCGAAGATCTTAAGGCAAAAATTGGCATTTTCTTGATTTTTCCATATTTTTTATAATCCTTGGAGGTCTATATCATATATATGATCCCATAAAAACCTTAAAAAAATAACCCTACCTCAATTATTCCACTTAATTCATTACTATACCTATGGGCCTGTGTGTGGTTGATCTTAAGCTTATCTGGCCTAAACAGGGCCTATCACCATTTTCTATTTTTGATGGGTCTGAGGATTACTTGAAGTTATGTCATGACCATGAACCATATAATATGATTCAAACCATTTTTATTGTCTCTTATTTCCAATATAAACAAACAATTCTCATTCATTCAAGTGGGCAAGCCTGTGTATGGTCTTGTTGACTGTGTATATGGGGGTTTAGGTCTTTATTTTGACTAGTTTAAATAGTCATTTATTCACATTTAATTTTGTCTTTAAATGAACCTATTTAATTATTTGTCTACATGATATTGACCTAAATTATTTTCATGTACTTTGTTCCTTCCTTAGGCTTGAAACCAGCTTACTCTTGACTGTAACCTATAGGTGGTTGTGAGTAGTTTGATTATATTCTTTGTTTAAGACCCCACCTTCACACCAATGATCATATCAATGACTCTTGAACTTGCTTTGATAATCCTAATTAGGCTCCAAGCTCTTTTATACACCTTTTCCTTCTATTTTCAAGTTGAAGCTAGATTGATCTCTCTGGCAGGCCTGTAGGTGACCTTTAGGTTAGTTTGAGTACATTCTTTGTTTATAGGACTTTACTTTCAGAACTTTGAAATCTCAATGACTTGTATTTTTGAGAATCTAGAACCATTTCAAAATTCACTCTCAAGTCACTATGACTTCATAACCTACATTGTTCAAGGTTGCCTTCTCAAAGTGGTTGTAAGTGACTATTTAGAGAAGAGTTTGAGCATGAGGCTTGAAAGTTAATATTCTCAACTTTCTCATGGTGATTTGATAAATTAAACTTCATAGGAGTTTGTTTCATTATCTTTCAGATTTCATTGGCTTCTTATGACATTTTCAGACCCATGCTTTCTCAATTCCATACACAAACCTATGTATATGCATTAAGGTTTATGAAATTAGTCTCCTAACCATTTTTTGACTTTAAAATGGTTTAAGTGTTTCCAATGGTTATTTTCCTCTCCCTCATCTGCATTGAGTTATGATTCTTGATTTTAATTTGCTTTTGTTAGTTGGTTTGAGTTCAAAATGAAGACCTACAGGTTTAGGGCCTGTAGGTCTTCATTTTGCTTATATGGACTACAAAAGTAACTTCTTGAGTTCTTAGACACTTTCAAAAATTTAACACTATCAACCTTATCCCACTTATTTGTCACTATCTCAATAAATTATATACCCTCTGACCAAGCATTACATCATCTCAATATTTGAATCACCTGTATAGATTATATGTATAATCAACTTATGTGCAATGTATGTGTGTTGACACTAAAAGTCTATCACAAAATTTATATTATTTATGATACCATGGTGTCTATCTAGCATAACATGGCTATTTAGGAGCTTACATTATATTTCACACTTCTTAAACATGTTTATCATAGAACATAGGTCCCATAGATGTCTACCTACAAGTCTGTAGACCTATGGGTGGCTAGAACACACTTCAACTTTATTTGAGAGTAAAATTTTACCCTCCTCTAAACACCTTGAACTTCAAACCTTTCTAATAGTACTAAGTTCCAACATTGATGTTCAAACCTATAGAGAGCCATTGATGAATTGTACTATGCTTCTTAGAGTAAGATATATGACAATTCTTGAAGACTATTAACAAGGAGCCATCTTCAGAGAGATAACATATGATTCATGGAAGAGTGAGGGTATTTTTTATGATAAATGTATTACTTGAAACCTCAAAAGGTGATAAACATCTCAAATAAACCAAAACTTGTAGCAGGAGTGACTAAAACACCTTATACATTCAGACACTTTTCTTCTTATTGAAGACACTTTATAGAATTAAATTATATGATTAAACTAAAATTTAAAATATATATTTGACATTTAAAAACAATATTCAAAACCATTATTCTCCTTTGAATTATGAAGTGGATAAATAGGAGCAAAATCAGACCTTGGTTGGATGCATAAGGCATAGTGACCTATTGTCACTCTTAGCGATTGTTCATAAAGGAGAGGCCATGAATATACAAACCAATTAAACTAATTTCAATCTTACTAGGACCCCTAATAATTTCCTAAATTTCATCTCCCAAATCTCTCTCTTGGTTGTACATTTCACTTGAATTTTGCCTTTCTAAGCTTGTGAAGGTAGCAATGGAGGAGGGAGAGTGTTTAAAGAATTTATAAGACCTAAACCTTGTTTCAAATCCTAAAAATGATCTATAGAATCAAAAGAGACACTTTTAAACCATTTTCAAATGAAAAAATAATTTTCTAAGGCCGTACAAGTACCCAAAAGTGCTCTTAAAGTGGTATTTTGCTCATTTTAGGCATTGAACCTACAAGTTTTTCAATATCTAATCATTATTGAGCATTTTATGAAATTACCTACATTTTTTAATCTTTTTTAAATGTTTAATTTTAATATGGTATGTATAGCTCTCCTAAATAGGATAAAATATGACCAAATTGTCATTTTAGCATATAAGAACATGATATTGTGACCTTAAGGTCTCATTAATAAAATTTTATAATGACTCTAAATCATATCAAACCTTTTATCACACTTGAACACATCAAGACCTCAAAAATGACCCCTAAGACTAGACAAGTACACATTAGACTGTTGGGTGTCGTTATCCCCTTCATTTAATCAACTTTCTGTTGATGTCATATATAACTAGGGTCGTGTCTAAAGCTATATGCAACAAGAGTAATCACAATGATTTAGTAATTGAATGGGGGTATTTGTATTTTTTTGTGTTTTGGGGGGGTTTTGATGTCTTAAGGATTTCTTGGTTAAAACCTTATTGGAATCAAACTATGCAAATCTGCTGGAAATAAACACACGTTACAGAAATGGAATTGATTGCTAGAAATAAACACACATTGTAGAAATGAAATTGATTGCTGGAAACAAACACATGTTGCCAAAATGAAATTGATTGCTAGAAACAAACACATGTTGCAGGAATGAAATTGATTGTTGGAAATAAACACACGTTGCAGGAATGAAATTTATTGTTGGAAACAAACATACGTTGAAGAAGTGAAAATTTAATCTAAAACACTTACAGGAACAGATTTACAACAAATCTTAATTTTAAAGAGTTGGAAACATTTATAAATTTAATAGAGTTACCTATTTACTTTTGCTAATCAAAATATAAATACTGACAAAAATGAAGATCCTAGTTCTTTGGAGGAGTGGGCCCTTTCTCCACCTAGAACAGGATTTGAACAATTCAATTCACTTTCAAAACAAGAATGGCTATTTTATTGATAAAATGTTATGTATTACAAATGTAATAAGCTATCCTTTATCTCTCCATTCTTTTATGATTTTCTCTATCTTTTATCTTCTTTCTCTATTTTCTATATTCTATATCTATATCAGGTCTGTATATATAGATGCTTTGATGGCTATAACTATTTCATAGATACAATGGAACTAAATTATGCCCAAAATAGATGTTGAATCAAGATGTGGCTGGATGTCCAGCTGTGTGATAATTTTATTGATTCTACCAGTTCAAAAAATTGGGAATCTATTCCTAATTTAATGGAATCATTGATCTTTGACAGATCGTCGACCGTTTGGAATAGATCCTCATCAGTTCCATATTTAGCTGCAAAATTTTTGGAACTTATCTGAAGGAGTACTAGAGCTAAATATAGAGTTCTAGAACTAATTGGAAAAATGTGACAACTTGAAATATTATGGTGGAGTTCTGAAACTAACTATGATGGTTTCAAAATAGATTCTGCAGGTTTTAGAACTAACTATGATAGTTCTGGAATAGATTCTATAGGTTTTAGAACTAATCTAAATTGAGTCCAATGCTTCCAAAAACATGTAATCCACTTCATATTTGTTCTTTAGCCTGATGATGACCTATTTTATTGCAAAACTAGAATTTTCCAACACACTTGTTAGGAATTACAAGTCTTTTAAAATGTTAGAATCACAATCAACAAAAGATGGATAATCACATCCTAACTCATCTCAGATCAAAATAAAAGTTACAAAATGCAATCAAACTTAATAAAAAGAGAGTAATATGAGGTCATTTATTATACATTTATTGGACATATCCTGGCCTCACCATTTCCCCCATACTTACTTGTTTGTAAGTCCCTTTACAAACTTCATTCTTCAAATTCAGGATTGTA
Source organism: Torreya grandis (assembly GCA_037957365.1). NCBI lineage: Eukaryota > Viridiplantae > Streptophyta > Pinopsida > Cupressales > Taxaceae > Torreya > Torreya grandis. Next base: position 1,289,842 of record JARHVA010001953.1, read on the forward strand.
TATCCTGCATTCCATTTGATTGCTCAAATAAAGTGGATAAAACTAAATATCCCAATGCTTTGACTCATAAGTACTATACCCTACTCCTGCTTCTAATTTTCTTTTCCAATCCTCAAACTAAGTGGGATGTTGAGGTTCTCTATTTTTCCAAGGAGATATGGGGGTGAGAAGTAGAGGTGGCCTTGTCCACATTCCTATCCATATGCTTAGGGGAGTTTCATTGATCTAGGGAATTATTGTGCATAAAGCTTTTGCCCTTTCTAAACTCTAGATAAATTTTGAAGGGGATATTACTTCCCTTCTTTTCAATGCCACTGGTAAAAATTCCCATCTTTTTAAACTTGCATCATAGATATTATCAAAATTTGCCCTTTCATAAGCAGTGAAGACATCCATGCTTTGTTGTAAACTGAAAAGATAAGGTCCCTTGAATTTATCATTAAATGCATGGGATTAGAAATATGTAACAAAGATGGATGGATTACCATAATGAATTCTCATACAGAGACCATATGAACTAGCCTTTGACCAATGCTCTAACTCCCTTTCTTTCCATGCAATCTGATTTTGAAGAATAGAGACAAATGTGTTAAGCTAGCTTTCTCCTACATATAAATTGATCTTAAAACCTATATCTCTTTATAGCATAAAATTGTAGAGGTAAAACTCACAAAGAAGGTTTTTTTTTTTTTTGTATTAGCTAAAGAGTAGGTGGCCGAGAAATCAGCTTCATCTTTTATTTCATGTGGAAGGCCACATGCTATCCTTGCCAACTGCCAGCGAATGAATTGTTCCTCTAAAAACATGCTATAAATAGGAGAAAGTCTTCTACATGCAAGTAGCTTCTCACTCATCATAAAAACTATTTCTATTTTCACAAGACATTTATACTTATCATTTTCCTCCTTGTAAAATTTGTCTTCCCATTCCTTCAACTGGGTTTTAGCCATGTCTTCCAATGTTCCTTTGGTAGGGTTTGGGACATGCATTATAGGTATTCTAGACATCTCACTTATGATATTCATAGAAAAAGAAATGAAAACCTTCCTAACCTTTGTCCTTGTTTTCTCTAAATTAATAATAAATTCTCTTACCAGTTCATCATTGCATTCGGGAAATTTCCTCAAAAACTCTAGCCATCCTGCCTGTTGAAAGATATTTGCTACTTCTTCATCTGCAAGGAGTTGGGTATCATTGTCTAGTTCTAACTTCTTTTTTATTCCCATGATTCATTTTTTTTTCTTTTTATTTTTTTTGTTTTTTTAATCTTTCATAGGTTAGCTAAAAATTGTTGCTCATATCAGTAGAACTGATGATTATAGCTACAAAACTAGTGGATTCAATTGCTAATTTGGCAAATTCATTTGCATAATTACTGTACTCAGCTATGGAACTATTGTACTCAACTACAAAACTGGTGGATTAGGTTAATTCAATCATAAGAATGATTTTTTATGGTTATCTACCAACTCATTCCATCATTAATATCCTTCTCATGATTTTGCACATTTAACCATGATCTATAATAGATGACTCATCATACTAATCTTTCTAAATCAAGTCTAATCACACATGCAAACTTTTATTTAACCTTTAACAAGTTAAAAACATAATTACCATCCTTGATGATGTAATCTCTCCATCATACAGACACATCATCCCTGAAAAATGGTTAGAAAAATAGTTAGAATTCAAAAAAGTTTCATTTGAATTAGCCATTTATTTGAGAAGATCAACCGTCATCACTGATTTTCAATTGATCTCTAATTTTTTTTATTTTTTTATTTTTTTTGGGAAGAGAATGCCTTTTACTAGTTTTATTTCTCTTCCCTTTATTCTAGATCTTTTCATCTAGTTATTTGATCATTTTGGAAGAACTGGGTTCTTCTATATGATCAAATTCTTTGCTTGCTTCAATCTGCTTCAAGAATTCATCCTTAATAGGAGGCTTCCTATAAAATTTTAGCCTGTGTCCATTGACCAAGAGTATTCTTCTACTGCCATCAATCAGAAGTACTTGGATAGAACCATTGTCAAATATATGCTAGATCTGATAAATTCCCAACCATCTGGTTCTTAATTTACCTTTGAATTGTTGGTACTTAGAATCAAATAGCAATGTCCAGTCTCCAACTTTGAATTGTCTTTCCTTGATATGTGAATCATGCCATTTCTTTCTTTGACCTTAGATTATCTCTATCTGGTGAAGTGCTTCCATTCTAAATTCATCTAATTCATTGAGTTGAAGGATTCGCTCCTTTTGAGCTACATCCAATTTAATTCCCACCTTAAATGTTGTCCTCAATGTCTATAGTTCAAACTCACTAGGCAACAAGGGCTTTTTCCCATAGACTAACTCATATGGTGAAAACCTTGTAGTGGTTTTCCAATTTGTATTGTAAGCCCAGACAGCTTCAAGTAGTCTTGTTACCCAATCTCTTATTTATGCTTCAACTATTTTAGTGAGGATGTTTTCTAATTCTCTATTTGTTACTTCAACTTGTCCATTTGCTTGTGGGTGATAGGGAGATGACTTCTTATGATTGATATGATAATACATTGTGAAAGCTTAGATCATATTGGACATAAATTGTGGTCCCTAGTCTAAAACTAGGCTTCTTGGTGCTCCAAACTTTACTATAATTTTATGCCAAAGGAA